>CM060913.1:624002048-624612881 GCA_030737875.1 Allium sativum
CCATTATGTCGGCCCCTTTCCTTTGCTTTTGCCCGATCTCCTTTTTGTTCTAAAACTCAAAAATGGCGGCTAGGGTTTTGCAATTCTCCCCAAATCAATCGGTTTCTGAGCGAGATGATGATTGTTATTGCTTCAATTCTCTTGCGCCTTGTTTCTTCAATCTATTGCTCTCTGATTTGAGGGTTGTTCTCTGGTCTGATCGAAACTGTGAGTAATTTTGATTTTGTATATCTGTTTGAAATCGCTTGCTCTAATTTTTGTGGGTTTTTTTTTTCGATATCTGCCTGTGATGAAGTAGGTGTAAATATATAGGATTTCATATCCTTAACTTGCGCTCTGATTTCTTGAATGATTCGATCTGATTTTGTGGGATTCGATTTTCTATATTTGCCGATGATGAAATGGTGTGCTAATATAGGGTTATAGAAAACCCTAACTTTACTCTGATTTCGCTAATATTGACTCGATCTGATATTGCCCCTGATTCGTGCGGTTTCCACTTTTGAAAAGGTTTGATTGAATTTGAATTTTGCGTGGCCCCTTTTGAATTCTCGGTATTGAATGTATTGCCTTGTATGATTTTCAGTTTTACTGTCGAAAAAGAAATTTCCCTTTTGAAAAAAAACAGCCTCGGCTCTGATTTGAATGTGGCAATTCTGGAGGAAATTAAACTCTTTCCAAATATGATTTTCTGCAAATTAAAACTCCTTGGCCCACTGTTAAAAACTCTCGAACATTTCTGGTAAGAAATAAACTGATTAATCTCCTTGGTTCTTATGCATCATTCTGGAAATTTGTATATGTAAATGATCGTGTGTCCCCCAAGTGATTTCTTGCTTCAAAATTGACTTATTGACTTGTTACCTGTTTTGAAATGCTTTTGCTCGAGAAGTAATTTCCTGAAATATACCATTTCTGGAAATAATTAAATGCAGAGAAAGATGATATAATTTCTTTTTGATTCCTTGCCAAAACATATTCTATATATTGCCACTTTTGAAAACTGTTTTTGCTGGAAATCATATTTCCAAAAGAATACTTGCCAATACTGGAAAATCTCTCATATTTTTAAAAACTTGCCAAAATATGATTTCCAGTTCTGTTTTGTGTGTTGTTCTTGACCCATGCACCAATATGTATATTCATTTCCATGTTATAAGCTGCTTTGAACTGTGCATTCTTGAGCTCGACCAACTTGTAAAATGTGAGAACCACTGATGCTAAAATCTGCTATTGAAAAAAAATGTGCACCATATATATGTCACACGGCTGCCTGTTTTGATCTTATTTGTTAGTTTGCTGTTGCCATGTTGTTTACATGTATTCATGTTCTTGTCCATTTGATTTGCACTGAGCACCATCTGCACTTCCATTGTACTACCATGTTTGCTAGTTTGTTTTGAAAATGCCTTTACTATACTTGCTGAACTCCATGACCATGTTGCATTGTTTTGGACCTTGTTTCATGCTATGCTTGTGTAAGTCAATTGAGCTCGAACACTACTGAAATGTTGAATGTCTCCATGTTGCTTTACTTTTGCTGTATGGACTGGAATTAGTTTGTCCATCCTGAACAAAACTTAAATGTGCTGCTTCCATGTTTGTGCATCTCCCTGTTTTTACATGCGCCAGTGTTGGATTAATTACTTGCTTTCTCAGCTCTTTTGAATACTTGCATCACCTTTGGAATTTTTTTTTTTGATCATTTTGACTTTGTTAAAGCCGAACCTTGTATACTGTTTTGACCATTTGCTTGAGCACCTTTCTTTCTGTATTGGCACCATGTTGAATCACTCCTTGTATTGCCTTGACCATTATTGTTGTTCTCGGCCAATTTGCATTGATGTATTTGCTGTGTGAACTTTGACTTCTGTGTTTATATGTATATCAGCAGACTAGTCACACTATGTTGAGGCTGATCAAAAATCAGCAAACTAGTGTGATTATGTCGAGGCTGATCAAATCAGATCGAGTCAGAAAAAATGATGAGAAACACACCAAAATTCTGAGGCAAATAAAATTTCAAAAATAAAATTTGTATTCGCATATACTCAGTTTAAATTCTATTGCAGTATACTGTGTGTTTTCTGTTTCATGTGACAGGTAAACAGACGGTGACTGGACTGACAGTGAAGATGCTGTGAAGACAGAAGAAGAAGACAAAAAACTGAAGAAAAAAAATAACAGAGTGTCAAAGTTTGTGAATGTATAAGTCTGTACTTGTGTCCATGTAAATATGTATATATAAAAATGTGTAACGAGTGTGAATGTTATAGTGAGGAGCTGTGTAAAGAAAATTTATTGTACTGTTTATTTGTAGCAAACAAATTGGTTAGAAATAAAATATTATTTTATTTGTTTGTTAAACGAACCTGTCTATACACTTCTGTTTATTTACAAGTACAAAATTCCGTGAAGCGTAAATAGTGGAGTTATAATACTGTACTGTTTGAAATTCTGAAATAAAATATTATATTTAAACAAAAAAAATACTGTGTAGATATTTGAACTTCTGTATTGAGGTATTCTGTTTAAATATAAATATTATATTCCTGTCTGTGATGTATATAACAGTACAATAACAAACACATTCAAAATAATATATACTTGTTTGTTATCATCAAACAAAAAATCATATAATTGTGTATACAACACCGTTATATACAACAATCTCCCCCTTTTGATGATGACAAACAAATAAAAGATTTTGAATATAATAAATGTGTTTGTTCGTGAATATTTGAACTCCCCCTATTTAAATGCTCCCCCTACAACAGAAACTCCCCCTATAACTGTGCATGAGTGAAAAGAATGTAAAAAGATTCAGAATTCTCAAAATTAGAATATTTATAGAATATTCACTCATAAATCAAAATCTCAACCCATTCTCCCCCTTTTGTTATCATCAAAAGGATACAGAAATTAAAATACAGATGAAAATTGACTAAAAATATAATTCAGCATAAGAGGAAGAATGATCATCATAAATCTCAATTAGTCAAACAAAAATCATAATATTCTAAGGACAGGTAGCATATTTCACATTGTAGAAAATGACTGATATACGATGAATTTTATAATAATGAGGAGAGTTATAAAAAATATGAATATTTCCCAATTATTTTCAAAAGAATTTTAAGAAATTGAGGCACAAAAACAGTGATGGATTTTGACTATAATTATAAATTCAACTTAAGTGACAAAATCAGATAGTCTCAAATCCCAGTAACTATCAATCAACAAAACATAATACTTCATAAGGTATTAACACATTTCACAGATTAGAGAGACGGATAGATAGGCTGGTTTTTATAAATACCAAGGAGAATTTCACATTAATTTATTTTATCCAAATTATTTTCTTTTCTTTTTTTTTTTTTAATTTAAGAGCACACTGACCACGCATAACCAGAGCTTGGATTTTTAAATGAGGTCAGTCGCAGCTTAAATTATAAGTTGTCTCTTAACCATTCATGACCAGAGCTTGGATTTTTAAATGAGGTTAGAAACACACTTATTAATATTATATTGTTATATTTTTCTGTTTCAAAAATGAAAAACTCCTTGATATATAAAACCACTATGGATGATAGAAAATGTGGTAAGTACAGAGATGGACTGTGAAATAAATTTCTAAATTAATTATATTATGAGATATGCATGAACTGTACCGGGATTCTTGAAAATTTTCATTTATCACTAATTCTGAATAATAATATAACCACAATTCCATCACAAATATTTTCACTGTTTATTTAAAATGATTTTAAGAAAAATTAAACTCTCCACATTTATACAAAATCATAACGGATGGCAGAAGGATGAAAAGTAATGAAGATGGCCGTGAAATAATTGCCAGTTCAAAGATATTATAATAAATATTCAACCGTCATGAAAATCTAAATAAAATCTCCTCTTGTTGTGAAATATATTGTAGTCATAATTCATCACAATTTCTAAGTCTGATTATAATTTTGATGAATTATAAATACAGTTTTAATTTGGATATTGATTTCAATTTCTGAAAGAATAATCAATAAATAATTTTAAAATTGAAAATCAATTACAAGTGTAATATGCTGATCTATACATGACAAGAGGAAAAAAAATACATATATACAGCAAAAAAAATATGCAGCACTTTTAAACTGATACCACATGGTGTCTCTACAAAGTGAAAAATCAGAACAGATGGATGTGACAAATATAAGGCGCTTCTGATACCAAATGTTCTCGCTTTCTCAAGGATTTTAATGACACCCCGGTGGCAAACAATGGTACCTCAGTCAACAGAAAAGACTTAATTACAAAGCAAGCAACTCAAGCACACAAATTTCATTTATCAGAGCACGATAAGCCTTTGATACCAAATCAAGCAGTCCTCAAAAATATTTACAAATCAATTTCTTATAATCAGAGCAGCATGATTCCAAAAACAAACATTTTTCAAAAACAGTATCAGAGCAGCACATAGAAATCAGTATCACAACAGACTTGTCAAGATGTTGGTCACATAAGGTGGTTCATGATCCAAGATTTGCAAATATACTCTATTTTAAATCATTTGAAGAAATGTGAAAGTATTAGGATTTAATGAATCTATCACACCAGTTTATATTTCAGATCCAAGATATGTGTGAGATCCAATAAATCAATAATTTCAAATGATTTTAAACAAACATATATTCAAATCAAATAATCATGAAATAACAATGATTTTCAAAGACCATTTTCAAAAAGAACTTTTTCAAGAATTTCTCAAAACTATTTCCGGCAAGCCCCAGAGAAATTTCAGGTCATTTACATCAAATTTGAAAATATTCATGATCGGGATAATTTATTTGAAATCACATGAATCAATGTAAAGTTTTAGGATATAATGAATCAGTCACACGAGATTGACAATTTCAAAAATAAGAGGTGTGTGATATTCAAAATATCTAGAATTTCAGATGATTTCAAACAAACATATTTCAATATAATGATCATGAATAAAGATGAATTCCAAGATGCATCACTGATACAAGCTAATCTGAAAATCAATGAAATTATCACAACTGATAAATAACAGAGTGTTGTAATGAGTATAATATTTTGAGCTTTTCTAAAATGAATTAGAATAAACTCAGAACAACAAAGGTGTGTGACATTTCATTAAATATTCAGATCTACAAAAAATTTAGGATTCAAATTAACAGTGTTCAAGATATGATAAGAATACATCAACACTGTTATGAATTCAGAAATAAAAAAAAAATCTCAAAAACAATTGCAGATATTTACAAGATTAAATTTAGGATATGGAAATGATTAACACACGATGATTTTATACAAATAAAGCATATTTCAAGAAAGATCATGAATTCTGCAACTGGAAGTTTAAGAAGTACAGACAGAGAAGAATATGGCAGTGTTAAAAAAAATATAGAGGAAGGAATAAAAACAGAAAATAAAAAACAAACAAAGAGAATATACAAAGGTGAGTTTAGAGATCATACCAGAATCCAATGTAAAGCAGAATCTCTAACTCAACAGATGTGGCTAAGGAACTGTGAATGATTCTGTGATATGAAGCAGTTTGAATCCGTTTCTCTTTTCAGCACAGTTGTTCCTCAGCCTCCTTTGGTACCTAATGATTGAGATGATCAAGTGGTCGAACAAAATTAGTAAAACCACTCACAGTTGTATTCACTTGTTTTGGTACCCAGACTTGCTTATACAACAAACCATTAGAATTAACTTTTGTACCCTTAGGAACCCAAATCGATTTGAATTTAACAAAACCCGTTTTATTTTCATTTGAGATCCAAGAAGGTTTAAATGGTTTGTTATAAAACAAATCCTCATTTCGATTGTGATTTACAAATCCTTTGAAGTTTTCAGAGTTAAAATTTTCAAAACAAACATTTCTAAAGTGATTTGAGGGATTTTTAAAGTCACAAGAATTTTGATTTCTAAAAACATCATTTTTCCCGAATCCAAGTCCAGATTTATTTCCACGATAAACTTGGTTTTGTAACAGCATATTCAACGATTTTTCCCCATTAGAAAATTTATCCAATGTTGATTCTAATCGTTGAATTTTGGATTTCAGATCGCTATTTTCTTTTAATAAATTTGAGCAATTATTTATAGCGATCATCTGTTCAGCATTGGTCTGTTTCAAAAACAAATTCTCATTTTCTAACGATCTAATTTTGGCTTGGGATTCGGAAATTTCAAGTTCAAATTGTTTTTGCTTTTCCGACTCAAACTTCTTGGATTTTTCAATCTCATTTTCAAGTTCTTTCAAAATCAAACCACTTTTCTCCAAATTTTCATTTTCAGCAATTTCAAATTTGGAATATATATCAGTCTTAAAAATTTCAAATTCCTTTTGTAGAAGATTATTCAAATTTGATAACTCAATCTTGTTTTCTTTTAAGATCAGAATTTCCTTTTCAAACTTTTGAATATTTTTATTGTGATGAACAAGATTGGTTTTCAATTTTAAACAATTTTTGCAATTAGAATTTGAAGAATTCTTAATGTTTTTGAGTTTTGATTCCAAAACATTATTTTTGCAGATCAACTCAAGCTTCTCAGATTTCAGAAGTTTATTTTTAGATTTTAACTTCTCAACAGATTCAGTTAAACCATTTAAACAGTGAATCAAAGAAATATTTCCTGTTGAGTCTCCATCTCGATTTCCATCTGTACAACCTGTCAGGCACAAATCTGAAGCCGAGTTATCTTTCTGGGATTTTGAGCATTTGTCAATTTTTCCATATAGCGCGTTGAGAGTCTGCCAGATTTCCTGCGCAGTCAAACAATGAGAAATAAGGCTATATTGAATATCATCAATATACGAATATAAAATATGAGTAGCATGTAAATTAAATTCAATATCAACCCTACTTACAATATCATACCCATTTTTAATACTATTCCAACATTTCATATCAACAGATTTTAAATAAGATTTCATTTCTGATTTCCAATTTAAAAAATCTGTACCATTGAAAATAAATGGAATATGACTGGACTGACTCTCTATGGACTGACAACTAGGATTCACCATTTCTCTAGAGTTAAAGAAAACCTTGCTCTGATACCACTTGTTGGATCTAGAATAACCCTAGAGGGGGGGGGGGGGTGAATAGGGTTTTTCACAGTTTTTAACAAGAATTAAAAGCTTAATGAGATAAATAATAATAAACTGATCAAAGAATATAGCAGAAACAGAAATGCAGAAAATAAATCACACAAAGATATACCCAGCTTCGGCAAAACCCTGCCTACTGCTGCATTTCTAAGATTTCTACTAGGTGATAGAACAGTTCCCGCATACAAGACCATGTACACTCGCAAACCCCTGCTCCTATTCTAACCCTACGCTCAAAATCCTAGACTGATTCAAACCCCTGAATCAGATTTTCCCCAGATTACAAACCCGTAACCTGTAACTCAGATTTACAGACTCTGGAACTGACAGTCAACTCCTTGACTAAATCCCCCTAGATTTTACAGACCTAGAACTGTTCAGAAATGATTTTACAACACAATTTAACAAACAAAAAAAAAAAATGTAAACCCTAGTTTTTAAAATAAAAATAAAAAGGAGTTTATATTAAAGGGGTCATCCCCTTTTAACACATGGCTAGGTTTTAAGCCCATTATGTCGGCCCCTTTCCTTTGCTTTTGCCCGATCTCCTTTTTGTTCTGAAACTCAAAAATGGCGGCTAGGGTTTTG
This sequence comes from Allium sativum, assembly GCA_030737875.1. Taxonomy (NCBI): domain Eukaryota; kingdom Viridiplantae; phylum Streptophyta; class Magnoliopsida; order Asparagales; family Amaryllidaceae; genus Allium; species Allium sativum. The sequence goes on from CM060913.1 coordinate 624,009,781, forward strand.
CAATTCTCCCCAAATCAATCGGTTTCTGAGCGAGATGATGATTGTTATTGCTTCAATTCTCTTGCGCCTTGTTTCTTCAATCTATTGCTCTCTGATTTGAGGGTTGTTCTCTGGTCTGATCGAAACTGTGAGTAATTTTGATTTTGTATATCTGTTTGAAATCGCTTGCTCTAATTTTTGTGGGTTTTTTTTTTTCGATATCTGCCTGTGATGAAGTAGGTGTAAATATATAGGATTTCATATCCTTAACTTGCGCTCTGATTTCTTGAATGATTCGATCTGATTTTGTGGGATTCGATCTTCTATATTTGCCGATGATGAAATGGTGTGCTAATATAGGGTTATAGAAAACCCTAACTTTACTCTGATTTCGCTAATATTGACTCGATCTGATATTGCCCCTGATTCGTGCGGTTTCCACTTTTGAAAAGGTTTGATTGAATTTGAATTTTGCGTGGCCCCTTTTGAATTCTCGGTATTGAATGTATTGCCTTGTATGATTTTCAGTTTTACTGTCGAAAAAGAAATTTCCCTTTTGAAAAAAAAACAGCCTCGGCTCTGATTTGAATGTGGCAATTCTGGAGGAAATTAAACTCTTTCCAAATATGATTTTCTGCAAATTAAAACTCCTTGGCCCACTGTTAAAAACTCTCGAACAGTTCTGGTAAGAAATAAACTGATTAATCTCCTTGGTTCTTATGCATCATTCTGGAAATTTGTATATGTAAATGATCGTGTGTCCCCCAAGTGATTTCTTGCTTCAAAATTGACTTATTGACTTGTTACCTATTTTGAAATGCTTTTGCTCGAGAAGTAATTTCCTGAAATATACCATTTCTGGAAATAATTAAATGCAGAGAAAGATGATATAATTTCTTTTTGATTCCTTGCCAAAACATATTCTATATATTGCCACTTTTGAAAACTGTTTTTGCTGGAAATCATATTTCCAAAAGAATACTTGCCAATACTGGAAAATCTCTCATATTTTTAAAAACTTGCCAAAATATGATTTCCAGTTCTGTTTTGTGTGTTGTTCTTGACCCATGCACCAATATGTATATTCATTTCCATGTTATAAGCTGCTTTGAACTGTGCATTCTTGAGCTCGACCAACTTGTAAAATGTGAGAACCACTGATGCTAAAATCTGCTATTGAAAAAAAATGTGCACCATATATATGTCACACGGCTGCCTGTTTTGATCTTATTTGTTAGTTTGCTGTTGCCATGTTGTTTACATGTATTCATGTTCTTGTCCATTTGATTTGCACTGAGCACCATCTGCACTTCCATTGTACTACCATGTTTGCTAGTTTGTTTTGAAAATGCCTTTACTATACTTGCTGAACTCCATGACCATGTTGCATTGTTTTGGACCTTGTTTCATGCTATGCTTGTGTAAGTCAATTGAGCTCGAACACTACTGAAATGTTGAATGTCTCCATGTTGCTTTACTTTTGCTGTATGGACTGGAATTAGTTTGTCCATCCTGAACAAAACTTAAATGTGCTGCTTCCATGTTTGTTCATCTCCCTGTTTTTACATGCGCCAGTGTTGGATTAATTACTTGCTTTCTCAGCTCTTTTGAATACTTGCATCACCTTTGGAATTTTTTTTTTTGATCATTTTGACTTTGTTAAAGCCGAGCCTTGTATACTGTTTTGACCATTTGCTTGAGCACCTTTCTTTCTGTATTGGCACCATGTTGAATCACTCCTTGTATTGCCTTGACCATTATTGTTGTTCTCGGCCAATTTGCATTGATGTATTTGCTGTGTGAACTTTGACTTCTGTGTTTATATGTATATCAGCAGACTAGTCACACTATGTTGAGGCTGATCAAAAATCAGCAAACTAGTGTGATTATGTCGAGGCTGATCAAATCAGATCGAGTCAGAAAAAATGATGAGAAACACACCAAAATTCTGAGGCAAATAAAATTTCAAAAATAAAATTTGTATTCGCATATACTCAGTTTAAATTCTATTGCAGTATACTGTGTGTTTTCTATTTCATGTGACAGGTAAACAGACGGTGACTGGACTGACAGTGAAGATGCTGTGAAGACAGAAGAAGAAGACAAAAAACTGAAGAAAAAAAATAACAGAGTGTCAAAGTTTGTGAATGTATAAGTCTGTACTTGTGTCCATGTAAATATGTATATATAAAAATGTGTAACGAGTGTGAATGTTATAGTGAGGAGCTGTGTAAAGAAAATTTATTGTACTGTTTATTTGTAGCAAACAAATTGGTTAGAAATAAAATATTATTTTATTTGTTTGTTAAACGAACCTGTCTATACACTTCTGTTTATTTACAAGTACAAAATTCCGTGAAGCGTAAATAGTGGAGTTATAATACTGTACTGTTTGAAATTCTGAAATAAAATATTATATTTAAACAAAAAAAATACTGTGTAGATATTTGAACTTCTGTATTGAGGTATTCTGTTTAAATATAAATATTATATTCCTGTCTGTGATGTATATAACAGTACAATAACAAACACATTCAAAATAATATATACTTGTTTGTTATCATCAAACAAAAAATCATATAATTGTGTATACAACACCGTTATATACAACAGTAGGAGGGTTTTAATGGGAGGAGGGGCACACGACGGTGGGTGGTGATGCACGAATGAGGGGCGTGGGATGGCTCGGGCTGCGTGGGGATGAAGGGGTGAGGTAGTGGAGGGAGAGAGAGGATGGGAGAGAAAGAAAAGAAAGTGGAGAGTAAAGCGAAAAATGGAAGGAAGGAGGCTTGTATGTATATATATATATAACACCCCATATTTTTAAGATAATGAAATAACAATAACTTAATAAAATATTAATAATTAAGTAATACGGACTGTGCCATTACATTTGTCTCGAAATTCTGGTCAAGATAGACACTTGGTTTGCATAAACCGGACACCGTATGAAGAAGTTATTAAGGTTTGAAATTTGTATAAGCGTAGGAAGAACATATATATATATATATTATGTTTAGAAATTCAAAAAATGGATCCAGAAATTCAAAAATCGGTTCAAAATTAAAAACGTCAAAGGCGGCGAAATTCCTGCCCAGGTGGGTCGACCCCCTAAAAGGTGGGTCGACACCATGGTCGACCCCCTCAACGGTGGGTCTACCCACCTGCGGTAAATTTTGGTAGATTAGGGTTTTGAGTTTCTGGACGATTTTGATAGCTTTTGGTCAAATCTAAGGGTCCGGGTTGCTCCATACACCAATAGATAAGCCCTTAGACCTAACCCTAAAACCTCATAGTTTGGCGGCTATGCTGGAGCTCTGCCATTAATCTCTCTCTCTCTCTCTCTCTTTCCTCAAATCTATTCTAAAAAATTAAAATATTTGCCTAGGAAAATTATGAATACAGATCTGGAAGAGAGAATCAACATTAATAAAAATATTATTGAATCATGAAGGCAAGGTAAACTTCTAGATCCAATCTATTTATATTCTTCCTATTCCTTTCCCTTTTCTTTTAATGAAAATAGTCGATCCACAGTTATTAGGTTTCAAATCAAATTAATGGGAAAAGGAAAACCATGGATCATAGGACATACCAGATCCAAAAATTGGGGGAAAGCATAAAAAGGTGAGTGGGTTTAAGCTATAGCCTTTAGATATATTATGATTATCGTTTACCATTCCCCTTGTTATAAATTGTGACATTGCCAAGTTAATTATAAATTATTGTCATTACAAGTTGAGATGTTAATATGATTAATTCATGCGTTGAATTGGATAAAGTATTGGAATGATTACATGTTGTATAAACTTGTTAGAATATGGGCAATGATTACTGTTGTTATAATTATATAATTCTCTTGGGGCATATTATTGAGTAAACGACATGTTACTTGTTGGATTAAAATAATTACCCAATTAAATGTTTACATGTCAAAATAGAATTAAACATATGTTTAAAAGGACATGCAACAAAATATAGGAAAAATTAGACGACATGTAAATTAGATTACTGTAAACTAAATTACAGTAAAAAGGATAATATGCCTAAATTTTTTATGAAATGGGAATAATTGTTAAAGAACGAACATGCCTAGATTCACAGTATTTTGACACTGTAATGCTCTTAGACACGAGGTTAGATTGCACTTGTGATAGAAGTTTGACCGAACCCGCCTGCATATCCAGCATTCACGAGTGATAAATCTAATGAGATGGGTCTAAGTGCAAAATTAAAAACATGTAATGGTGCTAAGACAGGAGGTTAAGTCAACTTGTGATAGAAGTCTGCCCGGACCCGCCTGGCAAATCCGGCGTTCACAAGTGTAGGCTTAATGTGTGAGGTCTTATGCGCATATATATATATATATATATATATATATATATATATATATATATATATATACATATATGGGGCAGGTTCAATGGCACCCCAAATAGTGAGCACCCCTTTAGCCTCCCACTTTTCCACCACTCATTTCCCACTAACTCTCATTCTCTCTCCTTCCACTAACTCTCTCACTCCCCACTCACTTTCTTTATTATAAATGAGAGGCTGGAATTCGGGTGCAAATGGGGGGCTGAAATTCAGGGGGGCTCCCTGATCCTATCCCTATATATATATATATGTATGTATATAACGAGATATGAATAAGTGGCAATAAAGTAATTAAATGTCTAACTTAGAAAATAAGAAAGGAAGGGAAGTATGGAATGAGTTAGTGTGATACGAAGGAAAAATGTTGTATTTCCTAAATGGCCTATTTCTGAGAACGTGGTTGCAAGTATGCCACAATAAATAAAGTAAGAAAAGTAAAGAAATAACTTACCTCCACGAATTTAGATGGGAATACGTTATGAAAATAAATCACTGATTCGTTCTATCAAACTGATAGGGTGCATGAAGTAGTTTCCTTAAATATAATAAGGAATATATATTGCAACGAACGAAGAGTAATGATTTACAATAGTAAATGGTTTAAAAGGGGAATGATAATCACCAATTATAAATAAATAACATTAATGAAAATGTTGTATAATAGGTAGACTTGTCCTAGGGATAAGTGGGGATTATAACTTAGATTATAATGAACTAATAAGTAAATTGGATAACTAGTGAAATGAGATAAGGGACACTTAATTGTAAATTAAGTAATCAGAAAAGGGGAAAACCTAAAACTAGGTAAGAAAAGGGGGAAAATATATTGTACTTAATTATAAATTAAGTAATTCGTAAACTTGGAGGTCTGAAACCTGCTGGTAAGAATTGCATGTTTAGACTTGTCCTAGGGACAAGAGGGAATTATAACATAGGTTATAATAAATAGGTAGAGAAACTTATTAATGGGCCTTAGTTAATAGAACTAAGTTAGTAAGTAAACAACAATAAGTTGTATTGACAATGTAAAATGGAACTATGATTAAATGAGAAAGAATGAGGAAAACTTATGAAATAATTTATATTTAATCATAAAGAATGACTTACATGTTAGACGGAAAAACATGTGAATTGAGATATACTTAATTGCATATTAAGTAAAACATGTTATTGTAATGATGAAATCGAACAAGAATATAAAAGGATTGTGGATTACAGACCTTGGGCCACAATCTATAGAATAACATGTTGTGGGCTTATTAATAAATTTTATGATTGAAATTAATAAGCAAGAGACACTTGGTAATTTGAATAAGAATTAAATGTGAATGGGAATAACCAAGTTAAATGGAAACCCGATGAGGTAAGGCAAGCGCGTAAAAGAATGTTTAGACATAGGGTCTAATAACATATTAAAGGGAGGCGCTTGGACCCGTCCGTACGTTTGATGGTGAATAATCCAACAAGGTAGATCATCGAGGTGTTATAAGGCACAAGGGGAGTGAACATTCATGTAATTGTTCTGACAGCTCCTAAAGACTGGAACGCGACTTCCTGAGGTACGTAAGGTGCTCCTAGTAGTCGTCTATGCGGTGACAGACGACTTAGGATGTGCTCGCAGAGGTTGGGTCTGCGCATAACTACTAGGTGGGTGGACCTTGACTGCAGAAGTAGCTATGCAGTCAGAATTCTTGACGCGATGACCCCAGGGTGATTCAGCGGTTGCCTTAACGGGGAGGCGGAGGGTCACGACCAAGGATAGTAGATCGTCGGATACCCATCATCGATAGCCAGTGCAGTGCGAAAAGACTAGAGCTAAACCCAAGATTCCATTTCACCCTTCATTATCGGGGTAAGGGGTTGAGGGAAGACGCCAAACGGATGTTTAGATTATGTGTTATCAGGGGCATGTCGGTTAGCTCTTGTAGTCTTTACTATTTGAGGGAAGGGCCATAGCCACCATGAAATAGACCCTAGGAATACCTGAATAAGCTCTTGAGACAGGACTATACAGGTATGGAAAAGCTCCCGACCGAGTTCCAGTTTCTTGCATTGCCTTACAATGGAATTCAGTGCACATTAGAGGACGTGCGATTGAGACATCGAGCTACAATTGAAGATATGTATGACGGACAGTCTAGATACATGCATGTCGGCTCTGGGTGGTGTATCGTAGACTTGAGGGCATTATTCTGGTATGAATTCTGACTCGAGCAAGGGTGGCAGTCCGTACATTCACGAGAGATATATGCGGAACGTAGTATTGTTATCCGTACGTCACTACGGCATACGATGAGGGACTGTGTATATTTCGATGGTGTTACAATTGAGACCGTGCGAGTGGGGTACCATGGTGTGTACCTCAATATTAGGGGTAGCTACATATATACTGAATTAGATTAATCCACTGGGAAGTAAATGGGTGCGACGTGTGTGTAAGCCTTGAGTATTGTTAACCCAAGTAACCTAATAAATAAGATAATATGATTGAACGATATATGTAAGATTATCCAAAGTGTATAGTTTAAATCCAGTCACCAGAACTTGAGTTCTGACCCCTTCCTCATAACATACTCGCAGGTTAGATTTGTGGCAGGGTCATGATGGCCTTGGATACTGGTTAGGCAGTATTATTAATATAGTAAGGCTATATTTTGATTATATTATATTTTATCCATTCCGCTGTGAGATATTTTCTGAGCTCTGATATATTTTATGTCTCTGTCTTTTCTACAGGTGTAGGATACCAGAGAAACTCAATCTGAGTTTTGATAGACTGGAGTTTTTGAAAAATAATCGATCTGCCAAAATTCGGGTTGTCACATCTGGTATCAGAGCTTAAGTTTAGGATTCTTATATAAATAGAGAGTGAACGTATTTGTATTTTTAAAAATATAAATAGATTATATATTTACCTAGTTCCATAGAGGAACCCACTAAATAGAAAGAGTATAATATGGTAAGAATTAGGAAACTTGTTTTGTACACTAAAGGAGTGAATACATGAGACCCTTAGGTAATTTGGGTGGAAAGTGTATAATATACTTTGTGTGGAAGGAAAGTGAATCCCATATGATTAGTATTTCGGGTTAGTGGGTTTCGCAGTAAAACCTTATAGATTGGGAAAGGTTAGAAAGAGAAAAACAGAATGGATTAGGAATATATATTGTTGAGAGAATTAACCTTGGGGAGTGTCTAGGAAAGCCTAGAAAATTGGAAACCCGCTTTGAGTCTAACCCAACTGTTAACTTTTAAGAACTTGAGATTATAAAAGTTTTGGGAAAATGGTTTATGGTGTTTTCAAGTTTTAATCTTAAAAGTTATAGTTTTAAAATATGTAAAGAAATACATATTGAGTTTTAAAGTAAAATTCTCTCAGTAAAAAGGTGCATATTATAAAGCATGTATAGCTCGCTAGCTTTCTTGTTATACTTCATACAAGAATTTTTAATAAAGAAAGATTTGAAATCTCTATTCTTATGGCCACTATTTCAAATCTCGCAAATATCACCCGAGATCTCCTCCGAGATCTCATTTTGGGCTCTTTCCAAAACGAAACAGCCAATATCACTCTAAATATCCTTTTGAATATATCGCCCGAGATGTTGCAATATCGAAAGATATATCGATCGAGACGAAATACTGGAATATCGTCGGAGATCTTAGCTTTTTTGGTTAAAATTTAAATCTATGCCTAAACTAGAACAATAATTAAAAAACTCAAATCTAGCCAAAGTAATCTTTTTGTTATTTTACATTTTGCATGTTAAATGACTATATTATACATTCGTGTAAGTTTTACAATGCTAATGATTTTCATATTCGTCTTTTTACATAATGAAATTATGTATTTTATGGTCTATTTATGTTGAATTTTTTAATGTTTTGGATCCTTTTAATGTTTCATGTCTACCAATATTTCTGTTTTAAGCATATTACGATTTAGAGTATGAATGATCCTTCACCAAATAAAGAATAATAAAGTTATTTTGCATTTTAAATTTAAGTTACTATGTTTATAATAGCAAAATCATTTTGTTAAATATCATTTTCAACATATCATGTACCCCAAGATTGTTCCGATATGAACTTTTAGACCCGAGATGAAAATCCGAGATGAACTCCCGAGTTAGATTCATCTCATCCGAGATCTCCCCCGATACGGGGCCGAGTCTATAAAATCCCCGAGACGAAATGCGACCGATATCCGAGATTTAAAACCATGCTTATGACAACCCTTTTTGATAAATTATTTTAAGATAATTTTGTTGGGTGGACAAAAATAAGTTGTAGAAAATAAGAATAGAGTGGATGTTTGTACCTTGTAGTAAGAGACTAAACCGACCTTATTGGTAAGAACAAGTCATAAACCCGATGGAGAAAATAGTTGTTCATGTCTACTCCAGTTTTGTGATTTGAAAAAAAATGATGATTTACATTTTCTTTTAAGATGACATGTTTTTATGGTTTGGCAAAATAAAGTTTTCATGAGAAGTTTCGATACTTTTAATTTTTGGAAGGAAATTTAAATGAAAAGGAGCCAAACCATGTTTTAAAAAATATGGAGTAGGTAAGGATTAGTGCCTAGGAAAGACGGGAAAAGTTCTAAGGCTATAAAGTAAATAACAAAAATTATCTTGGAATAATAGTGAGTTCTCGTAAATGCGTAAGCATTAAACAGCCTAGGGTGTTGCTTGGAATAATTATTGGTACACAGCTAGGACTGGTAGCGACTACTAGATAGAAAAGGCAATTAAGTGTTTAAATCTCGTTGCTAACTTTTATGTTAGGAGTAAAACAGGTTATCGCATTTCTATTGGGATCGTACCATTATTTTGTTAGGTTGTTAGGGTAACACCTAACCTATCGTGGATCCCACAGTTTGGACTTTTCTGACTGAGGGGGACATAGTCCGAGGATTCTTGGCCCTTAGTAGTAGCTGTTAGGGTGTCTGTTGTCCTGTTTTAGTTGGAAGACTAGAAGCTTATTTAAATTTAAACTAAGATCAGATAGTTAAATAAGATAAGAAAAGAGAAAAGATACAACTAAAAAGGAAACAGAAAATTCAGTAAAGCAACAAAATGAAAAATTATGAGAAAAGATGGATAAGAATAAAAAATTTCAAGATAAGATGAAAAAGAAAATCAGTAACAAAGAAAATTTTCTTATATGGGTTGTGCTTGGATAGGAATATAGGGAATCTTTATAAATAGTTACATAAAAATCCAAGTACGGTTAGAAAAAGGTTGAAAAAGAAAAATGGAAGAAGCAGAGTTTTCCGTTTTCCACCCTTTTGTAACATAAGAGATTGAATTTAGAAAAATAGATTTTTATGAAATTCGAAAAATAAAGTTGGTTGGTAGGATTATGGATGCAACAATTGGATGAACTATGCTCTTGCTCAGTAAGAGTGTGGGAAAATTTGGATGAAAAAGCATTTTTATTTTCAGAATATCGCATTCATGTAGAACTGCCAGTATATTTAGGATGTGAGCATCATATTTTAAAAGGATTTTTTTTGAAAAATTTGCATGCAAGTACCGCTTAGGCATACATGCATTATTATGTTGTACTTCACTTTGCACAAGTGCACAATGTTTGCAAAAATTGGATGCACACATGATGGATGTATATTATGTAAGGGGTTAATTGATTTTACCCTTATTAAATTTCGGGGACAAAATTTCCTAAGGGTGGGAGAATGTAACACCCCGTATTTATAAGTTAATGAAATAAGAATGACTTAATTAAATATTCAGAATTAAGTAAAACAGACTGCACCATTGCGTCCGTCTCGAAATTCTGGTTAAGATAGACACCAGGTTTGCGTAAATCATACACTGTATGAAGAAGTTATTAAGGTTTGAAGTTTGTATACGCGTAGGAAGAATATATATATATATATATTAGGTTCAGAAATTCAAAAATGTGTACAGAAATTCGTAAATCAGTTCAAAGTTCAAAATTTCAGAAGGCGGCAGATTTATCGCCAAGATGGGTTGACCCCCCTCAAGGGTGGGTCGACACTATGGTCGACCCCCTCAAGGGTGGATCTACCCACTTGTGGCAGATTTTGGAAGATTAGGGTTTTGAGTTTCTGGACGATTATGTAGCTTTTGGTCAAATCTTAGGGTCCTGGTTGCTCCATACACATATAAATAAGACCCTAGACCTAACCTTAGAACCTCATAATTTGGCGGCTACGCAGGAGCTTTGCCATTACTCTCTTTCTCTCTCCCCTCAAATCTACTCTAAAAAAAATAAAATATTAGCCTAGGAAAATTCTGAATCCAGATCTGGAAGAGAGAATCAACATTAATAAAAATATTGTTGAATCATGAAAGCAAGGTAAACTTCTAGATCCAATCTATTCATATTCTTCCTGTTTCTTTCCACGTTCTTTTAATGAAAATAGTCGATCCACAGTTATTAGGTTTCAAATCAAATTAAAGGGAAAAGGAAAATCATGGATGATAGAACAGGTCAGATCCAAAAATTTGGGGAAAGCATAAAAAGGTAATTGGGTTTAAGCTATAGCCTGTAGATAATATTACGATTATCGTTTAGCATTCCCCTTGTTATAAATTGTGAAATTGCCAAGTTAATTATAAATTACTGTCATAACAAGTTGAGATGTTAATATGAGTTATTCATACGTTGAATTGTATAAAGTATTGGAATGATTACATATTGTATAAACTTGGTAGAATATGGGCAATGATTACTGTTGTTATAATTATATAATTCTCTTGGGGCATATTTTTGAGTAAACGATATGTTAAACTTGTTGGATTAAAATAATTACCCAATTGAATATTTACATGTCAAAATAGAATTAAACATATGTTTAAAAGGACATGCGGCAAAATATAGGGAAAATTGGACGATATGTAAATTAGATTACTATAAACTAGAATACAGTAAAAAGGATAATATGCCTAAAATTTTCATGAAATGGGAATAATTGTTAAAGAACGAACATGCCTAGATTCACAGTAATTTGACACTGTAACGCTTTTAGACACGAGATTAGATTGCACTTGTGATAGAAGTCTACCCGGACCTGCCCGGCATATCCAGCGTTTACAAGTGATAAATTTAATGTGAGGGGTGTATGTGCAAAACTAAAAACATGTAAGGTGCTAAGAAAGGAGGTTAAGTCAACTTGTGATAGAAGTCTGCCCGGACTTGCCCGGCAAATCCAACATCCACAAGTGTAGGCTTAATGTGAGAGGTATTATGCATATATATATATAAATATATGTATATAACAAGATATGAATAAGTGGCAATAATAGTAATTAAATGTCTAACTCAGAAAATAAGAAAGGAAGGGATGTAGTGGACTGAGTTTGTGTGATACGAAGGAAAACTGATGTATTTCCTAAATGACCTATTTCTGAGAACGTGGTTGCAAGTAAGCCATAGTAAATAAAGTAAGAAAAGTAAAGAAATTACTTGCTACCACGAATTTAGATGGGAATACGTTACGAAAATAAATCACTAATTCCTTCTATCAAACTGATAGGGTGCATGAAGTATTTTCCTTAAATATAATAAGGAATATATATTATAGTGAATGAAGAGTAATGATTTACAATAGTAAATGGTTTAAAAGGGGAATGATAATCACCTATTATAAATAAATAACATTAATGAAAATGTTGTATAATAGGTAGACTTGTCCTATGGACAAGTAGGGATTATAACTTAGGTTATAATGAATTAATAATTAAATTGGATAACTGGTGAAATGAGATAAGGGACATTTAATTGTAAATTAAGTAATCAGAAAATGGGAAAACCAGAAACCAGTTAACAAAAGGGGGAACATATATTGTACTTAATTATAAATTAAGTAATCCGTAAACTTAGAGGTCTGAAACCCGCTGGTAAGAATAACATGTTTATACTTGTCCTAGGGACAAGAGGGAATCACAACATAGGTTATAATAAATGGGTAGAGAAACTTATTAATGGGCCTTAGTTAATAGAACTATGTTAATAAGTAAACAACGATAAGTCGTATTGCCAATGTAAAATGGGACTATGATTAAATGAGAAAGAACGAGGAAAACTTATGAAATAAGTTATATTTAATCATAAAGAATGACTGGCATGTTAGACGGAAAAACATGTGAATTAAGATATACTTAGTTACATATTAAGTAAAACATGTTATTGTAATGATGAAATCGAACAAAAATATAAAAGGGATTGTGGATTACAGACCTTGGGCCACAATCTAGAGAATAACATGTTGTTTGCTTATTAATAAATTTTATGATTGAAATTAATAAGCAAGAGAAACTTGGTAATTTGAATAAGAATTCAATATGAATGGGAGTAACCAAGTTAAATGGGAGTAACCAAGTTAAATGGGAGTAACCAAGTTAAATGGAATCCTAGTAAGGTAAGGCAAGCACGTAAAAGAATGTTTAGACATAGGGTCTAACAACATATTAAAGGGAGGCGCTTGGACTAGTCTGTACGTTTGTTGGTGAATAACCCAATGGGGTAGATCATCGAGGTGTTATAAGGCACGTAGGTAGCGCACATTCATCTAATTGTTCCGACGGCTCCTAAAGACTGGAAGGGGAAGAAAACGGCTTCCTGAGGTACATAAGGTGCTCCTAATAGTCCTCTGTGCAGTGACAGATGACTTACGCTGTGCTTGTAGTGGTTGGGTCTGCGCGTAACTACTAAGTGGGTAGGCCTTGACTGCAGAAGTAGTTATGCAGTCGGAATGCTATGACGCGGTGACACCGGGGTGATTCGACGGTTGCCACAACGGGGAGGCGGAGGGTCACGACCAAGAATAGTAAGTCGTCGGATACCCGTCATCGACAACTAGTGGGATGTGAAAAGACTAGAGCTAAACCCAAGATACCATTTCACCCTTCACTATCGGGGTAAGGGGTTGAGGGGAGACGCCAAATAGATGTTTAGATTGTGTGTTATTAGGGGATTGCCGCTTAGCTCTTGTAGTCTAGTTGAGGGAGGGGCTTAGGTGGGGCCATAGCCACTGTGAAACAGACCCTAGGAATATCTGTAGAGGCTCTTGAGACGGGACTGTACAGGTATGGAAAAGCTTCCGACCGAGTTCCGTGTTTCATGCATCTCCCTGCCGTATAATTCGGTGCACATTAGAGGATGTGTGATTGAGGCATCGAGCTACAATTGAAGATATGTATGGCAGACAGTCTAGATTCATGCATGTCGGCTCTGGGTGGTGTATCGTAGACTTGAGGGCATTGCTCCGGTATGAATTCTGATTTGAACCAAGGTGGCAGTCTGTACGTTCGCGAGAGATATATGAGGAACATATTATTGTTATCCATATGTCATTACGGGGTAGGATGAGGTACTGCGTATATTTTGAAGGTGTTATGGTGGAAACCGTGCGAGTGGGGTACTATGGGGGTGTACTTCAATATTGGGGGTAGCTACGTATATACTGTATTAGGTCAATCCACTGGGAAGTAAATGGGTGCGACGTGTGTGTAAGCCTTGAGTGCTTTTAACCCAAGTTACTTAATAAATAAGAAAATATGATTGAACGGTATATGTAGGATTATCCAAAGTGTATAGTTTATATCCAGTCACCAGAACTTGTGTTCTGACCCCTTGCTCATAACATACTCGCAGGTTAGATTTGTGGCAGGTTCATGATAGCCTTGGATATTGGTTAGGCAGTATTATTAATATAGTAAGGCTATATTTTGATTATATTATATTTTATCCATTCCGCTGTGAGATATTTTCTGAGCTCTGATATATTTTATGTCTCTGTCTTTTCTGCTGGATACCAGAGCAACTCAATCCGAGTTTCGATAGATTGGAGTTTCTGGAAAAAATTCGGTCTGTCGGAATTTAGTTTGCACAATATATGCAATTTTAGTTGTTGGAATACTGTGGTGTTGGCACTAGGTGAAAGGGAGAAAGCACACATGAGGGGTCTCTTAACTTGAGGACTCAAAAACACACACATTGAAGATAACTAGTTTAGGTGTGAACGCATAGCTTAAGGTATGTGTAGTCTATCTTCGCGTTTACTACTTGTGTGACCACATACTGATTCCGTTTGCTACAAAATTTAAAACCCCGCCATATTTTTCGATACGGTCCACTGGAACTGGTTACATCGTATTCAGAGTTTATTTGCTTAAAAATGTCCATTCGAGTCCAAGTTATCGATTGGTTTACATTTAAATCGAGCACGATTACATACTAACTCCGTTTGACGAGGAATTTGAAATCTACCATATTTTGATGTTCTAGATCCGATAAAATTGATTTAGTCAAATTTCGATATTTTTTGCAAAATTTCTATTTTTCAGGCTATTAGAACATTAAATAATCAAATTTCAAATTGACTGGAATTTTTTATATAAACTATTTAAACTTGAAATTTAAATTTTTTAAGTCAGTTCCAAAATTTCAGGTCGTTACAATCTCCCATACTTAAAAGAATTTCATCCTCGAAATTGATGAAAAGAAGGCTAAAATAGAAATGACATCTAAGAAATGAGTTTACTCTCAAACGAGCTAATCAGAGATATCCTCTATGCAATTGAGATAAGAATTTTTAATATTGTCTTATGTTTCCCGTGTACAGTCTCTTGGACCTCCGCTCCACTGTACTTTGACTAATCTCACTTTCTTGTTCCTCAGTTCCTTTACTTCTTTTCCTATTATTTTCAGAGGCTCTCTGGAAACTGCTAAACTTGGTGTGATTTCCAAGTCCTATTGTACTGCCTCCTCAATAACCAAACCAGGATCATGTACATATTTTCAAAGATGACAAACGGGAAAAACATTATGCACTTTAGATAACATTTTGGTAACTGAATCCTGTAAGCTAGGGTTATAATTCTTTCTAATATCGAAAATGGACCAATATACTTAGGCGATAATTTCCCAGTCTTCCCGAATCGGATAACTCATCCTCAACTGCAAATTCCAAATCCCTTCTTCTAGAATCTGCATAACTTTTCTTTTTGCTTGGCATTGCCTTTAACTTCTTCTTAATAAAGTAAACTTTATCTGCTGCCTCACGGATCATGTCCGAACCTAATACAAGTTGGTTTCTAGACTCAATCTTGCAATAGGAGATCTACAAGGCCGTCTATACAATGCTTCAAAAGGCGAAATCTTAATACTTGCTTGGAAGCCATTGTTATAAGAGAACTCTACAAGATGCAAGCAATCTTCCCATGGTCCTCCGAAATCTAGGATACAGGCCCGCAACAGATCTTCCAAAATTTTATTCACTCTTTCGGTCTGCCTATCCGTTTGGGGGGTGATAAGCAGTGCTAAGGCTCAACATTGTCCCCAACACCGACTAAATGCTTCCCAGAATTTACTTGTAAAGATTGAATCTCAATCACTAAAATACTGCTGGGTATTCCATGCAGTCGACCACTTCCTTCACTTACAACTGAGCAAGACTATCAACTGTTCTCATTGATTTTACTGGAAGAAAATGAGAGCTCTTCATCAGGCGATCAACTATAACCCAGATACCTTCGTTACCTTTCTTAGTTCGAGGTAAACCATCAATGAAATACATGGATATCTGGTCCCACTTCCATTCTGGAATTTCCAATGGTTCTAGCAATCTAGCAACCTTCTACTGATCACTTATATTCTGTTGGCAAGTTGTGCAATTACTCATATATATCGGGATATCTCTCTTCATTGATTTCCACCAAAACATATGCTTCAAGTCTCGATACATTTTCTGAAATCCTGGATGAATATTGAATTTGGACTTGTGGCATTATTCTAGTACTTGTCTTTTAAGCAAAGGAATATCTCATATATTATCAATCTTAAAGTTTGAAACTTCACCCTCTTGAATTCTTTTACAAGTTTTCTGAAGAAATTCATCATCTTTCTATTGAAAAGAAATCTTCTCAATCAAGGTGGGTGTAATAATCAGATGAGCAACAATCACATGCTTCCTGCTGAGTGCATCTGCTACAACGTTGGCATTTCCCGAAGTATAAAGTATATCCAGGTCATATGCTGCCAAAAACTCTAACCAACGCTGCTGCCACATGTTCAAATTCTTCTGGATAAAAAGATACTTCAGTGATTTATGATCAGTTTAGAGCTCAAACATCTCACCCATCAAATAATGCCTCCAAATCTTCAATGTAAATAAAACAAAAAGAAATTCCAAGTCATGATTGACATATTTTTCTCATGCGGTTTCAACTGCCTACTTGCATAAGCAATCACCTTTCCTTTCTACATTAATACCACACCAACTTCTTCTTTAGAAGCATCCATATAGACGGTTAGATCTTGGTTATCATTAATAATTGTTAATACCTGGCAGTGATTAGCCTCTCCTTCAATTCCTGGATAGCTTCTTCAGATTTAGGAGTCCAAAAAAACTTGGCGTGCTTCTTGGTCAACTTCGTCAAAGGGTAAGACAACTTTGAAAAATTCTTCACAAACTTCCGATAATAAATGGCCAACCCAAGAAAGCTTCTGACTTCTGTGGGGATCTTTGGTTGCTTCCCACCTTGAATGTCAACAATCTTACTCGGATCTACTGTGATTCCTTCCTTTAACACCACATGCCCAAGAAATTTTACCCCTCTCTTCCGGAAATGACATTTGGAAATTTTGGCCTTCAACACATTCTTTCTCAGAATTTCCAGGAAAATTTCCAAATGATCCTCGTGCTCTTCCTCAGTCTTAGAGAAGATAAGAATGTCATCTACAAAGACTAGTACAAATTTTTTTAATACCTCTTGAAACACTCGATTCATCGAGTCTACGAAGTAAGCAGGGACATTGCATAGTCCAAAAGGCATCACTAAACATTCGTAGAAAAAATTGCCCCCTAAAAGCTGTTAGGGTAAAGAAATCTTCTGCAATTCTTAGCTGACATAATCTTATAGCTAGGTCCATCTTTGAAAACACTTGAGCTCTATTTAAGTGATCCAACAAATCATTGATATGGGGAAGAGGGTACTTACTCTTGAGAATTTTTTTATTGAGACCTTGATAGTCTACGCATAGTCTGAGGGAACCATCAGACTTTGAAACAAATACCACTGCTGCACCCTAACTTGAAAAACTAGGTCTAATCAGACCCTTCCATAAGAGCTGTTGAGTTTAGTTATTCAACTATTCTCTCTCCTTTACTTCCATTCTCCAAATAGCATGCACAACTGGCCTTGCATTCGGAACTAAATCATTCTGAATTTAATATCCCTTTGTGGTGGAAGACTCTCTACTTCTTAAAACACATCCACGAATTTTCTAACAACCGGAATGGTTTCTAAGGGAGTGAGGCAAACATCCAGAGCATACCAAAACTCATCCCTATTTGGACTTGGGCCTTTACATGGTTTCTCTATAAGACTTCTAAACTTGGTTCTTACCCAAACGATTCTTTCTACACATTTTGCATTAACTTCGTATCAGATCAGTCAACCGATTCCAAGTATAATATCAAATTCGGTGAAATTCAAAACAATCAAATCAAAGGGAAATTGATAATAGGAATAAGAGATAGGCACTCTACGGTATAAACAAAGGTTAATAAAATCTCCTATTGGATTCCTAACGCAAACGGGTTCTTTAATAAACTTTAGGTCCAGATTTGGTTTCCTTGCCATCTTACTTGATATAAAACCACATGATGCACCGGTTTCAAACAATACTTTAACGGGAATATTCTTAGCGGAAAGTGTGCCATCAAGAACTTTCATACATATCCTACCAGCTGGGGTTGCTGGAACATTGTCCATGGCATAGACATGAGCCACCTCTCCCTTCTTTAATAAGGGACAATCTAGTCTTATATGGCCAATTATGTGGTAGTTGTAGCATTCCCTGGTATCCTTAGATTTCCTGTTAGGTCCAGATTCATTCCTCTTTTGTTGCTTTGGAAATTTGCAGTCTGTTGACAAATGCCTCTTTTTCTTGCAGTTGAAGCACACAAGGGTCTTTAGCCATTCCTCCCTGGGTTGATTAGCTTAGATACTCGCTTCCAGTTTCTTATTTTCAAATTTCCTCTTCTTCCTAGAATTTCCTTCTCTTTGTCTTCCAAGGAATTATGCTTGTCTATAGATTTATAGCGTCGACTTGCCAATTCCACCATTTCTGCAAACAAAAGCTTTATATGAGCAGTCACTCTACTTTTGTACCTCGTTTGTAGACTATCAACAAACCTCACACTCTTTTTAACCGGAACCTGGATCAATTCTTGGGCAAAGCGGGAAAGCTTATTGAACTTACTCAAATATTCCTAAATAGTCCTATCTCCTTGTTTTAGATTAGAAAATTCATAATTCAGATGATCTATTGCTTTATATGGTATAAACCTTTCTTCGAAGACTTCCTTAAAGTGATCCCAAGTAAAATTTCCTTTTGGATTTTCCATAGTAACTGTTTCCCGCTAGATTAGAGTTTTATCATTTAATAACCAGGAGGCCAAGAATCTTTTCTGCTCTCTATTCAGTTAAGCTATTGAAAATTGTTTCGCAAGAACACAGGTAAGCTTGCGCTTCAATGACTGATTCTTTCCCCAAGAATGGCTGCCCTCCCAGTTTTTTGTATTTTTTGCTAGGACTTCCAAATCTAGTTCGGGTTGTGGTGGCACAACTGCCCCATTGACTGCTCCTATGGGGCTTGATTTCCAACTTCAGCATTACCCCGTCTTCTTCCTGCCACATTTACTACTCCTATGGGGTTTGGTTGTTCAGCTTTAACGTCACCCCTTCCACTTCCTCTACCTCTTCCTCTTCCTCTTCTGCCACTCATTTTTCACTATATCTGCATAACAAGAAAAGAGTTAGGCAAACAGGAAAGATATCTTAAGGAAATTGTAAGAGCATAGAGACATATATGAATAGAAATGCGTTCATAAGGTGTGTGTTCTTCTACTGTGCTCATTCTAGGGTATTACTAACCCTATCTTTAATGAGTCACTTGTCTTAGGATACTACTGATCCTATCTCTAACGAGTCCTTTAATATGTTATACCCCACAACTAAGGTTAAACACCAGCTTTGATACCAAGAGAGACGACCCGTTCTCCCGGTTGTCAAAAGAATAGATGGCCTTTTGGATATAACACATTAATATAACAGTAGAAAACAAAACATGCATTAAATATCAGAATATTCATCATATTACATCCGGTGATACTTCAGCGTCTGTACATCCCATTGGATCCATATGTCATATATAACAATGATAATAAGTAAAGAGATACACAGCGGAAATAATGATATTTTAACATGGCGGAGTCTTAGGAGAGTCCAAAAGAAAATCCTATTCCCGCTCCAGCTCCAAATTAAAAACTAACGACCCGTTCTCCCGGTTGTCAAAAGAATAGATGGCCTTTTGGATATAACACATTAATATAACAGTAGAAAACAAAACATGCATTAAATATCAGAATATTCATCATATTACATCCGGTGATACTTCAGCGTCTGTACATCCCATTGGATCCATATGTCATATATAACAATGATAATAAGTAAAGAGATACACAGCGGAAATAATGATATTTTAACATGGCGGAGTCTTAGGAGAGTCCAAAAGAAAATCCTATTCCTGCTCCAGCTCCAAATTAAAAACTAGCTTTCCTAGATAGCTTCCATACATATGAGGACATAGCTTCCAAAAGTAGTCCCACTTAGTAACATGTTTACTGGCCTGCCTGTGTGGAAATAAGGGCACTCGAGTTTGCAATGGAAAAAGAAACTACGAGTCAGTCATGGGACCAGTATGAAAAACTCTAAGCGGTTATTTTTAATTTATTTAAAAGTAAGGCATATCACGGGGCCACGCCATATAACACACAACGAGTTTTATCCACACGAAGACGAGTACATAAAATTTTCAATGTTTTTATAAAAATGAAACCATTATAAGACTCAAGTCTGATCTCACAATGCAACGCATACCGGAGGATAGAGTTTTACCTTATAATGGTCAAACATGCTTGATACGTAAAATATTTTGAAATGATATTATTATTAATGTCTAAGTGTGGAAATCACTTTCGAAAATAAATGTATAAATCTTAGCTCGCATAATGCCCCATCCCATTATGTTGGCTATATAGTTTACAATTGAAAACGCAAAGGCACTTATTAGAAATTGGATTCCGTCAATGAACCAAGGCAAAGGATGTTTCTTAATCGTATGGAACTCCTAGCAAATGTCCTAGGACTCACACCCATGTGATCCTTCAAAGCGGCAGAGTCGGCCAACACAAACGGGCTGATTGGAATCTTTCCTGAACATAACGTTCCTTGATCATAACCGACTTTCATCCGAGGCGCCTCGATCTATCGAGGCGCCTCGATCTATCATACACATAAGTAAATCTGCCTGGGCTCCATACCATAGCATGGCTTTTTAGCTAGAAGGAAATGTTAGTCCATATCTCTATTGTCCATCATCTTGTTTTTGGATCATTATAGGGTGTGAGGCCTTAGATTCAACGTCCCACAAAGCTCTGCTTTTCAACAACAGCTTTGACCATTCTACCAATAGCACTCAGCATTCCACATTGTCAGTTCACAACATATGATCAGTGTCTATTAATATATAACATCTGAGTACATAAGTCGCAGAGGAGGGTGTTAAGCTAAGAAAAAAAATTCACCGCCACCAACTGATATAACATCAATAGAAACCAATCGGTTATGTTGTAAAATACAACGTCAGACATACATTCCATTTACAAGTTCGTTCTGGGTTTGAATGAAACCAAAGGAACCTTATTCCTCGTCTAATTAAGTAGAGAGGCCCTTGCATATTTAGACAATCAACAAGTATGTCCGGCCTACTTCC
Organism: Allium sativum; assembly: GCA_030737875.1. Classification (NCBI taxonomy): domain Eukaryota; kingdom Viridiplantae; phylum Streptophyta; class Magnoliopsida; order Asparagales; family Amaryllidaceae; genus Allium; species Allium sativum. Next base: position 624,030,973 of record CM060913.1, read on the forward strand.
ACTATAACCTTTTCACTGGAGCTAACCATATACAAATCATCAACAAACTATCTTTCCATTCAATGTGAAGATTTCCGATCTTCCACCGTCTTCAATTTTTAAATCATTATATAATTATTCGAAATCGGTTAAACCCGGTCTTTTCGAAATAATTTGTGTGAAAACAAAATCCTTTTTGGATTGTTAACCCTCCAATTAAGTCTCTTATAATTGGAAATCATTTTATAAGATTTAAATTTTATTCTCACATTTGGTTAAGCTATTTAGGCTTCCGAAATCATTTTCCCATTTTGTTAACCTTCTAATAGGTTTACCCAAGGTTGGTACTTAATTCGCGAATTAAAAACCCTTATCTCAAACAGTTCTAAAAAATTGTTATAAAAAAGCGTTGCAAAATGTTCAATTTCTACTTAACAAGTTTTTATAGTTCCAAACCATATATATATATTTGGTTCGAACCTCTTTCAAATCATTTATTATAATTTATAACATTTTTTCCCTATTTTTATTTTTTTAAAAATAGGCCGTTTCAGCTCGATGATGTTTCAGCCCATTTAACTACACTAGCGCTGCTTTTATTCAAATTTGATTTGAATATGCTTCAAAATCTGACTATTGAATTTTAGAACTTTACATATCATTTGAAATCTCTTTTCACTGTGAACCCAGTGGTTCCAGTTTCGGGAAAATCCGATGGTCAGATCTCTCGGTATGTCAGTTTGAAGTTACAAGTCAGAATTCACGAATTACCGCTGCGCGACGAGTTCTATTATGACCATATTTCAATTTGAATTATAAACTATGATGAATTGCTTCTAAAATAGTTTGTTAATTATATAAAAAATACATGATAATTTTCAAAAACCATTTTTTTCTAGTTTTCACTTCAAAACTCAATATCTCCGTTAAATCGCTACTATAATATTATTTCATTATTAAAATAGTATTATTTTTCAAATTCATTCTAAATCCAAATTTTCCTGACATCCATTATAAAAATAAATAAGATAGTTTTGTCAAGAAAATCTTCTTAAAACCATTCCTAGATACCCTAGCCGAACTTCACTTTTCGTGCTTACTATTTGTTTTAAAATAAAAATTTTGAAATGCCAGAAATTGCTTTTAATTTTTCTAAATCCATTTCTACATTTTGCAAAAGTTCATTGTAATGATTTAAACTTCACATCCATTAAACAATCGGATATCAAATTTTGACTTTTATTTTTCAGCTATTATTATGTTAATAAAATATTCATTAAAATCCTTTTTATGAATGAAAACTTAACCAATGAGCCAATGATAATTTTTTTTTGCCATAATAACCATGGTAACCACATACCATATTATCAAGAACCATGATGACATTTCATCATGACTATCGTGACGTATTTCATACCATATAAGCTTTAAACCATTAACGCTTATATGGTTTTGTCAATCAACAGATTAATCGCAATTCATAATCAACAACAATCATATGCATTCAATACGAAATGGGGTTTATACCCTTATCCAATAACCAATATCAAGTTATATTTCATTTCAATGACCATTCAAGGTTCCAACTCATTTCAATGTCCAGTTCTATGGGTCACATATGCAAGTGACTATATAAAATTCACTTAAAAATCGTATCTTTTCTAACACAAACATTTCCATATCATATGAACTTATATAATCAATCATAAGTCATTATACAACTCAATCGAGTTCACAAACATTAGTTACTAATTAACTACCCTTTTATCATTCATAGTTTCTTACCTAGGTTTCCGCTCCACCTAACTTTGATTGTAGGATGCCCTAGAGATTCCGAATGATTTCGGCAGCCTTCCGGTGTCACAGAAATTTTCTGAAAAAAATTTGGGTAGAGGTTCGATGCTATTTAGATTTCTAAAATGCAAGGTGTATATATGGGTATATTTTTTGTTTTTGGAGTGAACGAAGAGGGGTTGAAGGCAAATGTGGCCCGGGTTTGGAGGAGTGGGACCCACGGGGAGATAATGTGAGCACGGGTGGGGTTGTACGTGGTGGTTGTGGACTGTTTGGGGGTGGAGGAGCTCGGGTTTTGGGGTTTAAATGGGGAGAGAGGCGTTGTAGTGGAGTTTTAAATGGTGTAGGAGGGTTTTAAGGGGAGGAAGGGGCAATAACGGTGGGTAATGGCATATAGAGGAGGGGATAGAGGCGTGGGGTGGCTGGGGTAGCATAGAGCTAAAGGGGGAGGCGGTGGAGGGAGTAGTGAGGAGGGGAGAGAAGGAAAGAAAGTGGAGAGTAAATTGAAAAATGGAAGGAATAAGGCTTGTATATATAGGTGGTTTTAGTTGTCTTTCATCACTTAGGTGTCAGCACTAGGTGAAAGGGGGAAACCATACATGTGAGGTCTTTTAGCTTGGCAACTCAAAGAAAACACACATCGAAGATAACTAGTTTAGGTGTGAACGCATAGCTTAAGGTATGTGTAGTCTATCTTCATGTTTACTACTCATGTGATCACATACTAATCCCGTTTGCTATGAAATTTAAAACCTTAACTTATTTTTCCGATACGGTCCCAACGGAAATGGTTTTGTCAAATTATGAGTTTGTTTACTTAAAAAGTGTCTGTTCAAGTTCAAATTATTGATTAGTTTACGTTTAAACCTCGCACAGCCACATGCTAACTCCATTTAATGCAAAATTTGAAATCTTACCATATTTTTGACGTTATGGAACTGATAAAATTGGTTTTGTAGAATTTCGAGATTGTTTGCAAGATTTCTATTTTTCAAGCTATTTGAACAATATTAAACTATCGAATTTCAGATTGATTGAAAATTCTTATATATACTATTTAAAATTGGAATTTAAATTTTTTAAATTGGTTCCAAAATTTCAGGTCGTTACAACTGGAAAGTGCTGACTTCTATCGAATAAGCCAACTGACCTCGCATCATTAACCTATTAAGTCCAATTCTAACTTTTAAATTATTAATTATAGATTAACTAGTATGAAATAAGGAATTATATCCTTCCTTCCCTAGAACATTTATTTAATTGTTTCCTTATTGGACTTAGTATTTAAAACGACAACCAATATCCATTGATCCCCTTTTTATTCCATTTATTTCTATTTAATAGGGTAATGCCCATTTATGAACATAACAGTCATATTTTCCAAAGGCACTAATTAACCCCTTAATTTTTATTTACTGCCATTGATTATAATTAATGTCATTTAAACACATAACGTTTATAATTTTCCTAAGACATTAATTAACAACGAAATGTCCATATTATATGTGTCTCTTTTTATTTCTAATCTAATTATTGTAACTCCTTAAACATTTCTATTTTACTTTAATTTGATTTATTTTGTACATATGTATATATATATTATATGTTATAAGAAATATTTATTCAATTAACTGGCGTTACAATCTTATTCCTAATCATTGTTTTAAGTTGTAACCATTAGGCCTACCTACCTAATTTAATTTGTTTTCCCCCAAATAACGACGGTTACCATAGTTATTATTTCTTTATGACCTTATTTATAACAAATCAATTACATTAATTGCTACAACGGTCATAACATATATATTTCCATTAAGTATGGATTATATTTTCATGTATAATTCCATAAAATGAAAACCATTCAAACACACAAACATTTATTATAATATATATATTTCATTGTTTATATAGATTTGGACAAATAATGTATGTATATAAATTTATATTTTCACCCAGTTAGCGTAGCTATTATTCTTTTACTTTTATTATTATTACCAGTATGTTTGGCACGTCCGTTGGACGTGTGCGAAGAAACCAAAAGCAATCTTATTTATTTATAAAAAATGGACATACATAGATTTTATTTGTCATATATAAATACATATTATTTTATTATAAAATAGTACGTTAGACACGTCATTTGGGATAAGAAGGATATTGGATGAATTATCTGAGTACTAAAAGAATTTAAGAGCAACATAAAACCACCAATTTATATCTTAGCTAGAAGCAAGATATAATTTAAGAAAACCATGGCAACTAAGAAATGTTCCAATAAGGTAAATAATTTGTGTATCAAGATGGCATATATATTCATCTATATTTTATACAGAACAAATTTTAAGAGTACAGCGAAAGATTGTTTATGGTAGTATGCGAAGAAGGCACATAGTTAACCAAGCTCTTCCTCTGTTTTCATTTATTTCATTATTGGCTTTCTTAATTTCATCAATATTGAATCTAATAAGGCACATGTAGACTTATTGGAGACTATTAACTCCTGAATAAAATAGAATGCAAATTGAGCTTTACATAAGAAAGTTTCTCCTGGAATGCAGTAGTTGATTGCATATGAACCGTAGAAAGGAAAATGTTGGCATTCTCGATGCAAATAACAGGCTACATAGACAATAAAATAATAAATAGAAATCAACATACAAACACAGACTTTTATGATGCAATAATCTGGAACATATAAGATTGCATGTGTGTTTTGTACCCTTACATTAAATTCAAGCTTCTCCAGAGGACTACATTAGATAAGCAAACTATATTGTATCCAAATATTCAATTTGTGGTCCAGCATAAATTTTTGCATTTCATTGACTGAAAGTAAATAGAGATAAGCAAAGATTACTTTAATTTGAGCAAGTAAGTCATTATCACTGCTCACATCACATATACATGGTTCAGCCTACAGCAAATTGCCTCATCATTAGCTAATTCATTTTTTTCCAAATAGAAGTCCATAGCCCATAATATACATAATATACAGATGGTCAAGTGTCAGGTTTATTGAAAGATAGGGAGAAAAATAAAATAAAAAATGAATTGCTACAAAGATGCGCTCTCTTTAACTCAACTGCCAAATACCATAAAGAAAACAAAATTCTCATCTATATCCCATTACATTCTCAGACGAATGGAAAGAACAATGAGAATAGAAATTATCAACAAAATAGCAATGCATATCAACATGCATTTCCTTGAATTCTTCATGAGGCCTTTTGCAGTTTGTAGCGCTTCAATCCCTGATTGTACATGATTCACTGCATTTGTTACCTGATCCCAAAGTTATCTTAATCATTAGCTAATTCGTTTGAAAACATTAAATTACAACTTTAAATGCATTAACTTTGTTTACTGAATAACTATTTTGGCCCCTATAAATATATAAGAATCACCTTCATTGTTGTGTGTGTGTATACGTGTGTTCTTAAAGAATTCTTGTTTGAAAAAAATCGTAAATATCTAAAATGTTAAACTACATATGTACACGACACATTAACTCTATTTCCATACATGATCACTTGCTTCACTACTGACATGGAAAGAAGAAAACAAACATCCGACAGTTCCTCGATGATCTTAATAACAGTGCCAACTGAAACATTAAAACTTTAACCTTATTATCTTCTTAATGATCTTATAGTTGAATTCAATCAGTAATATTAATATAAAACATAATAAGGAAAACAGACTTCTAGTATAAAAAGAAACATGGGATGGCAATGAATTATCATGATTATTATTGAATTACAGTTATTGATATTAGGAAATCCAAAGTCTAGTAGTAGTATGAGTGATTAATACATGTGAAATCTACTTAGACTTATTGGAGACTGTTAGCACAATAAATCCTGAATAAAATGACAATAAAAATCTATCACACTCAAGTTACAGTGTAACATTTTTGACTTACTGTCAATTCTACGAAGCCAAAATTACCATGCTTTCAAAGCACCTACTAAAAGGAAGACTTCTCTAAGAAAAGTAGTAGTTTAGAAGAGACATTTTCTCTAATAAATACGTAAACAACTTTAACGGGAAAGAAAAAGGATTTGTTTAGAAAAATGTGATAAGAGGTAGAATGAGGAACATTTTGTTTGACATGAAACTTTATGAATTGGAAATAAAGCATGACCAAAAAACTAAAATTTCAAAATTTAGTAATTATTTATTTAAGATTTTGTATGTATGAATACTTGATGAAATAGTGTCATAAATATAACTTTCTTATTTATCTTTAGTTTTAACTATGTATCCATTCTCTCACATTCAACTATTTATGTGGATAACAGTCCATAGATTGTTTTTTTTTTAAATATCAATAAAAATAGTGGTTGACCTTCAAATCTACACTATTCATATTTGTAAATAGATCATCAGATTTTGGAAACATATAAAAACATATATAAACAACATTTAAAGTTCATAACTGAGAATATATCTCAGTGCCTGAAAATAATCAAATCAAACTTACACATCCTAAAGATGGTAAGAAACTATCGTATAAAGTTTCATTGATTTTTTTTTCTTTCCATGTGAGTAGTGAGTAAGTGATCATGTAAGTCATACTTGATGACTTTCCAGTGCAGGACAGAGAGAGATAGTGGGTACCGTGAGAAACAGAAGAGAAAAAAAAGTGAAATACTACAGTATAGAGGCAATGAGAAATTATTTTGTTAGCACATGCAACCAGTGGTGGTACGTTAAGTAAAATAATATCATATATAGTATTCACAGGCCATATATTACGAAACATACATTGATCATTATGCGGATTCGGAAAAAAAAGTGGTTGCTATAATATAAACAGAGTATAGAGACTAATTTAATCTTTAACAACAAAGGCTTTGTCAGGCATGAATTAACAGTAAATATACAAATGAATTTTCCATGAAACTTTCTTCCAATAGTTTAATGTGTGCAACTATATTTGACTTTAAAGTTAAACTGATCATTTAGAAGCCATGCATTATAATATAGATAGATTAGCCGATATAAGTGGAAAACCTGTGATGATATTACGTATACAATGCAAAATCGTAAGATAGCCGATATAAGTGGAAAACCTGTGATGATATTACATATACAATGCAAAATCGTAAGTTAACATATATAAGACCAATAGATGTAGTTTACCTTCTATAAAAAATTTAAAAACCGATAAAAAGCATCCTATTAAATCCATCTGTATGTAAACTAATGAAGATCTTCATACTATGCGTATGATACTATTTTAATTTGTAGATAAAATATAGTAAAGTGGCTATAAACGTGATCATCACCATTTCTATATTGTAGTTTTTTTAATACAATATCAGTTCCATTAATAAGACTGGCATTCACGGGAAAATCAAACCACTTAGTACAAATCAGAACAATTGAATATTAAGAAAAAAATCCTCTAAAGCTTACCCTTTTTTCATTATTTTCTTCTACTCTTTGTTTGGCAATGGATCCATCTTAAAATCATAGTAGAAAGCACTACATACAATGGACCCTACCTTGGATCCATGATCACTATATCATCAGGAAAGACCATCTGAAATGTCATGGCCACACATAAGCACCTTGTAAAAAATGTGTACCTTTAGCTAATCTAATTACCATTACATACAGGAAAAATTGAGCCTATTCAACATTTTCTAATATAATGGAAGTAGACACACCATTCAAACAGATATACAATAGGTTTTTAAAGTAAGAATTGATTGTGTGCACAAAATACCTCTGGCATTCATGTCCCTGAGAAATATATAGTACATTCAACAAAACCCTCATATGTAGTGAACTGATAATCTGAAATTGCCCAAAATGTCAAGGTTTCAAAAGTTTACTATTCTTTATTTGAATGTTTTAAAAATGAATTTTTTTGTCACTTCATATGCTAAAGAAATGACTGTAACTCAAGGTTAGTAACAAATGGGAATTCTACGAAAGCTTGTCCATAGTCCATAAGTTTCAACTAATATAAATTGAAACTCAACTTTATGAAATTAATGAAAGAAATGATGACTTGGTACTCAAAAATTATTGTATTTTAACATCAGCAGGAGTTTTCTGAATCAATAAGAAAGAGAGTAATAAATCCTAACCATTTTAAGAAATAATGATAAAGTGCATCCATTTTTTTTTGGGAGCAGGGCATCCCTGTTAAATCCATCTAGATGTAAACTAAAGAAGATCATAATACTATGCATATACTACTATTTTATATTTGTAGATAAAATATAGTAAAGTGGTTATAAACGTGATCATCACCATTTCTATATTGTATTTTTTTTTAATATAATATCAATTCCATTAATTAGACATGCATTCAGTGGAAAATCTGACCAACCGGTACAAATTATAACAGTTGAATATTAAGAAGAAGAAAAATCCTCTAATGCTTACCATTATTTTCTTTATTTTCTTCTACTCTTTGTTTGGCGATGGCTCCATTTTAAATTCATAGTAGAAAGCATTGCCTACAATGGACCCTACCATGGATCTATAATCACTGTATCATCAAGAAAGACCATCTGAAATGTCATGGCCATAACATAAGCACCCTATAGAACATGTAGCTAATCTGACTGCCATTACTACATTACATATAGGACCAACTAAGCCTATTCAACATTTGCTAATATAATGGAAATAGATACACCATTCAAGTAGATACAACAGGTTTTTTAAGTGAGAATTGATTGTGTGGACAAAATACCTCTGGCATTCATGTCCTCGAGAAATATATAATACATTCAACAAAACCCTCATATGTCGTGAACTGATACTATGAAATTTCCCAAAATGTCAAGGTTTCATAAGAAATAACTATAACTCAAGGTTAGTAACAAATGGGAAGTTTATGAAAGCTTGTCCATAATCCATAAGTTTCAACTAAAATAAATTGAAACTCAACTTTAAGAAATTAATGAAAGAAAAGATGACCTGGTGCTTTTTTTTAACATCAGCGAGAGTTTCCTGAATCAATAAGAAAGAGTAATAAATCCTAACCATTTTAAGAAATAATGATAAAAAGCATCCTATTAAATCGATCTAGATGTAAACTAAAGAAGACCATCATACTATGCATATACTACTATTTTATATTTGCAAATAAAATATAGTAAAGTGGTTATAAATGTGGTCATCACCATTTCGATATTGTATTTTTTAATACAATATCAATTCCATTAATTAGACAGACATTCAGTGGAAAATCAGACCAATAGGTACAAATCATAACAATTGAATATTCAATGGCTCTATTTTAAATTCGTAATAGAAGCATTGCCTATAATGGACCCTACCATGGATCTATAATGACTGTTTTATTAGGAAAGTCCATCTGAACTGTCATGGCCATTACATAAACACCCTATAAAACATGTTTAGGTTTAGCTAATCTGATTGCCATCACATTTCAAGATAATTATCTTACCCTACCCTTCAGTAGTGACCAAATGAGGTAGAGGCTGCAACTATAAGAAAATAAAGTGAAATCATATCCAATCCTCACCGCATATAGAAGAATATCACCTACATAAATATACAGGGCCGGTTAGGCATTGTGGGTTGCCCTAGGCAACATGCACATAAAGCAGAAAGTAACATGCGTTAAAAAGCATGGAAACCTAGGAAATATTGCCCTTGTAAAATTATTAGGAGATAATCCCATTCCCCAGAATTGAACTCCCCACCTCACAGTTGAGGAGATGACGCAAACCGCCTGAACTAGCACTTCATTGTTAAACATACGCCATTAACTCTTATATATAGAAACTTTTACTTCATTAGTTACCACCACCACCAGCAGCAGTTTCCCCTACCGAGGGGGTTGCCCCAGGTGGTCGCCTGCTCGGCCTACCCCCTCCGCCGGCTCTATAAATATATGAATCGAATTAATAGTGGATATAACATAAATGTATAAACCCCTACAAAATCAAATATAAACACCATTAACAGTACTCTATTTTGTCACCCGTCCAATTGAATATCTCGAATAAATATCATATAAACAACATAACGTAGAATCAAACCTCATGCCCAGAAAAAAAATATTCGGCCATGTGCACTGTAAAGATAAAATCAAATCTGTTAACGTTGTCCAATCTGTAAAGATAAACCTCATGGTTCGCTATAGGTAGAAATCGTAACAAAAACCTATGAAAATTATCTTACCCCACTCTTCTGTAGTGACTAAATGAGGTAGAGGCTACAACTATAAGCGAATAAAGTGAAATCATATGCAATCCTCACTGCATATAGAAAAATATAACCAACATAAATATATGAATTGCATTAATAGTGGATATAACATAAATGTATAAACTCCTAACAATTCAAATATAAACAGCATTAATAGTTAATTCTCTATTTAATCACCCGTCCAATTGAATATCTAGAACAAATATCATATAAGTAGTATAACATAGAATCAAACCTCATGCCCAGAAAAAAAAATATTCGGCCATGTGCAGTGTAAAATCAAAATCAAATCTGTTAACATTGTCCAATCTGTAAAGGTAGAACTCATGGTTCGCTATAGGTAGAAACCGTAACAAAAACCTATGAAAACTACTGTATGTAAACAGCGAAGATAGAATCGAACCTCATGCCCAGAAAAAAAAATTATTCGGCCATGTGCAGTGTAAAAGCAAAATCAAATCTGTTAACATTGTCCAGTCTGTAAAGGTAGACCTCATGGCTCGCTATAGGTAGAAAATGTAACAAAAACTACTGTATGTAAACAACGAAGATAGAATCAAACCTCATGCCCAGAAAAAAAATTATTCGTCCATGTGCAGTGTAAAAGCAAAATCAAATCTATTAACATTGTCCAATCTGTAAAGGTAGACCTCATGGTTCGCTATAGGTAGAAACCGTAACAAAAACCTACGAAAACTAATGTATGTAAACAGCGAAGAGGGATGCAGAGAATTACAACTTGTTCCAGCCAATCTAAATTAGATCTAGAGAATTGGGGAAGCGGAGAAGATGAGGGTGAACGGATAACATACAATCAGAAACATATTAGCGAAGAAGAGAAAGAAAATCTAACATACCCAAACCTTATTTGTATAGATCAAACCTGGAGGTAGCCGATTAACAAAGCTAATTGAGTTGCATTTTTAGCATTGTACAGATTTTTTGCTTTCGATAGAAGAAAGGAGATTAAAATTTGACAGGAATGAGGAGAAGAGAGGAGCAAACGCATCTAACTGGTAGTTAGAGTAGTGGACTTCGTGGGGAAAACGTGGTATTGTGGTAGCTGAGGAAGAAATGACAACATTTCCCCCGTTAAACAAATAGAAACTTAAAAGGGTGTTTTGGGCACTTCAGAAGCTTCAAATGGAAGTATTCTCATTATAATATAGATTATTATTAAATTCAATGTTTTTGTTTAAGCTAACAACCAAACATTCCTTTTTGTGTTCAATTTTGTAATAAGAATTTAAATCTTACAAAAATGCTATTAACTGTAATTATTGTAAATAATGCCTAAATATTTAAAAGAGGAATAAAAATATTTCAAATCAAAAGAAATATATAATATGTATGTTTTTGGAATGGTTGATGTAAGCTACGCACAAACATATTAAAATCTATGTTTGTACATTAATTTACACAACTCTTTCTTTTTTGTTTTTGGTACATATTCCTTGTTGCTTTCAAATAATGTATTTTTTTTATTGAAAAAGAGCAAAAAGATATATTTACAATAACTATTTTAAAACCCAAACAAAACTGAACACTAATAGGTTTCTATCTTAACAGTGATTTATGGGACTGATTTTCAAATCTACGGTATTTACAATAACCACAATATTTTTAAATATAATTGTAGGCAATAATATGAACAATCTAATAAGCCTACAAAATAATAATATTATTTAAAACCCCAATTATTCTTCAGATCTGATAAAAACTACAACAGTTATGTTAAACACATAAACATATATTTCATATTTAATACAAACGAAGTAATCAAATTATTGTACACTCTGTATATAAATTTCTCATTCACCTGAACGCATCCAAATCTGAATAATCTTTTAGGCCTATAATTCCTAAATTCTTACAGATCTACAGTTATTCCAAAAAGAGGATACTTTCAAATTTGTAGATTCACAAGAAAATAAGAAAAATGGGAGAAATTTGATAAAGAAGAACCTATATGCAAATCCACATCCTTTTCCATTTGAATCTTATTAATCCTTTCACATCTATATTGTTTATGTTTGATTTTGAATGTATGTGAACATATATCTATTTTTGAATTTGTTTGATGAGAAAGTGAAATGGAAGAGCTTCGGTGTTGCTGTCAAAAATACATGGAAAATAATGGGGGCCTAACCCTTTATTTATAGGGTTTGAAATGGCAGTGGATCATTGGAACTAATTTAATAAACATCCGTCCATTCGTTTTATATATTATATAATAAAAATCCTATATAACTCTAGCTGTTATTAGGCTGCTTCGCCAGGAGTAGTCGACCACCCCCTCCAAGAGTGTCGGCCGCCCTTAGGCGAAAATGCCCAATGAAGGTGGGTTATAAATGGTATTAAATATTAAATATTAAATTTATTCTGTTTTATTGTTTCAGTCTGTTTCTCATATTTCATCCGTAACTTTTTCATATAGACTCCATTCATGAAATTCCAAACATGAAAGTTGACCAGAATTCCATGACGAACGCATTAGTAAAAGTTTCATGGTCAAATTATATTGTTTGCAAAATATACTATTTTTGAAGAATCTAATTAAATTACTAATTTGTTTCCAAAATTCTGGGTTGTTACAAACTCTATGCTGATAACCCTTTGGAAGAACGTATGTACACGAAGCTCATCAGGTGATGCTCCAAGTGTTGGAGGAGTGTGTAGTGGGCTTGCTAGCTCATCCGAATGTCTATGAATAATTCTCCTTGTAATTTTAATTGGACATGGCGACATTTCATTTCAATTTTCTACTTAAAACAAATTTAAAAAGAGAAGAGGAGCCGAGTAAATAAAAAAAATGGCGGGATGGGGGAGTCTTATGGGCAAGGGAGGGTTGGTGCCCATTTTTTGGACGCCAGCATGTTAGGCGCCCATTTAATGGGCGCCAAGGGTCTATCTCCCAATAAATGAGCGTCTAATCACTGAACATCTTATGGGTGTAATCCACTAGAGTTGCCCTAAGGGATCTAAAAATTTTCAAGTCCATTATTTTGCAAACACCCCTGTTGATATGCTTTTTAGTCAAAGCCTTCACACGTCAAGTTTCTGGTTAGTAGCGCGCTAAAGCATTGAGAACATCGTCAGAAAACAAAAAAAAGATTTGGTCGAAGTCGTGACGTAAGCATAAAAGCGGCCAAAAACCCCATTAGATGAATTCTTTTGGACTCGAAAACATGGATTATGGTTTGAAAGTTACGTCCGTTTCCATAAACGTGTGCCGAAATGTCTTCACAGTCTTTTCAGACCCGAGAGAAGTCGTGCGCACGTAGACCTCACAACTCGATTCCTATCAGAATCACTTAGGACTTAAGTATAAACATACCTCGATTGGCATTCACTTGGATCAAATGTTAAAGATTTGGAATTTAGTCACCTGAATAGTAACAACCCGGAATTTCAGAACCAATTTAAAATATTTATTTTAGCTATTTTAATGAATTTTAAGAATTTAAAATGATTTATTTTAAATAATAACAACTAAAAATTTATTTAAATCAAAGTTAGAATATATAAATTTATTTTAATTATAAAACAGGCCTAAAATGTCGTGGTAGTTTGAAAATTCGATTTTAAATTTCAAATGAATGTACTGAATTCAATATAAATCAGATTTCAGTAAAACCAGAAATATTTGAATCTATTTAATTATATCTTTCTAAAGAATGTAAGAAACTGAGATTTCACTTTATAAACTATAAGTTATGTCCAGTTTAAAATTCAGAATAGTCGCTGTGAAATTTATATATATTTTAATATAATATACAACCCTTAAAAATAGTCATTTTGCAAACGACCTCCGTTTTCGACGAAACCACTTTTGTTGGATTCGGAATGTCAAATTATTGTTATATTCCAATTTTAATAATTTTGGGAATTAATATGTGAGTGTGGTGAATTTAAACGCGTTAGGTCATTTCAGTTTGAATTTAATCGACTGAAAATTGACCATTTTTCAAACGGTCTTCAAATTCGACGAAATTAGTTTTATTAGGACCGCATCGTCAAAAAATAGCTAGATTTATTTTTCAGGATTTTTTGGAGTCATATGTGGCCCCGGTAAATAAAAATGTACGTTTAAATTTAATATATAGTGGCTTGTATTTTAATTTAAAGAAATACTGATTGAAACAGTCGAATTGGCTTACGAAACATATCCCATTGTGTCTGGAATGAGGGTATTTAGCTAGGGGAGATAGTCGTTGGGTTCGATTTGGAGATTAGATTAATAAACAAAATTTTTTGGAATTAAATGAAAAAAATAAAATATAAAAGGGTCAACACCGGTCAAAACCCTCACTCCTCTCTCTTCGTGGTCAACACCAGAAACGCGCCCCCAAAATCCAAACCGATGATAGAAATTAGTCCAATCTTCCTCTCTAAGATTCTTCCAACCCGCAACGTATTAATTCAAGCTCCTGAAGGGTAAATTGAAGAACTAACAAAGATCTTCTTGTTGATCAAATTTGATAGATTATCATTGAATGGTTAGCTCGGAATCGGAGCTCCAAGTGCTTCCATTCACAGCCGATTTCCGGCCAAGGGGGGATTTTGAGTTCATCAATGGTTGGTGGCGCATGGAGCTAGCGTGGTGGCACACCCAATGGAACCATCTGTTCGAGCACCAACGTCTCAAACAGAGCGAAAAATGCAACCCTGAGATTGAATACAGGTTCGACGTGGTTCTAAAGAAGATGAAGATAACAGTAGCGCTTTAGTAAACGTAATTAGCTTTAAATTTCATTTAATTATTTTAAAAATGTAATTAAAGTTCATAATATCATAACTTCTTCATACGAGGTCCAAATCGCGCGAAACTAGATCCGTTGCGATCGTGGGGACGAGAGCTTCACAACATGACTAACCGAGCCTAATTTGGAGCAAGCTAAAATTTAGGTAAAATCCAAATCCAATTCATCCGAAAAAGAATGATGGAGTGGAAACCAAAGGTGAGAACTCCTTCCCACTTTAATTATTTTATAGTTAAATATATCTTAGGATGCAGACGGGGCTTAGAATCCCCCAACATTATTTATTGTACAAACCATGGTTGATTGTTTATTTGTATTGTATTGTGAATAAAATATTGGAACAATAAAAATATCGTTTTATTGTATAAGAACTATATGAAATATTCATGTGTTGAATAAAATATTAGAACAATAGAAATATCTTTTTAATTGTATAAATGAACTGTATAAAATATTCATGTATTGAATACAATATTTGAACAATAAAAACATAATTTTTAATGTGTATATGAACTATTAAAAGTATTCACGTGTTGAATACAATGTTTGAATAATAAAAATATTTTTTTTATTGAATATATGAACCATATAAAATAGTCATGTGTTGAAAATAAATATTCATTTATAAATCGGACGATTTGTTTATGTATACCCATTTAACTGATATTGACTGGGATGATAAATTTTACACATCGCCCAACTACACAAATAATAATCAGTATTTGTTGTTTTAAAATCCCACATGGGTACTAGGACGACATTGGATATACACTAATCCCAATATTTAGTTGTATGTCAATCGATTGGTTGACGGATTGTTGTAAGCATAATTATTTATATTTAATGCTTATGTAGTTATGTGATGCACTATGGATGATGGTTGATTGGTTTTGATTGTTGTTATTTACATATGTTGTATGAAATCCATATAAATAAAATTATATGGTATTTGCTTGGGTCTGATTCCAATTCAGGAATAAAAAATATTTTAAAATAACGAATATTTTCAAATAATATTCAGTAAAGGACTAAAAATGTGAATTTGATATTTGATTTTGGATGGACACGAAAATATTGAAATGTGTGAAGCCATATTGTTTAGATTTGCGCCACTTTAACGCGAACGATATTTATATCGATTTTATTCATTTTTATAATGAATATCGAAAAGGAAATAATTTAAAAATCAGATATTTTGAAAATATTATCATTTAAATATTATAATGATAAGGAGTATTCAATTTAGATTTAAAATTGAAATGAAGCTAGAATCATTTTAAAATGAATTTATAAACGGTTTATAAAATAAGTATTAAATGGAAATCGATGAAATATATATAATATATATTTAATGGCTGAATAGAATGCGCCGCACCACGACCGTTCGCGAATTTTGACCATTGACTTCGAATTGACGTTACTGGAGATCCGACCGTCGAATTTTCCTAAAACCTGAACTGTTGGGTTCGTATCGAAACAGCTCCAACGAATATAAGAGATTTCAAATCTAACAGTTGGATTTGGAATTATATTCAAATCAAATTTGGAAAAGGTCGTTGTAAGTGCAGTTCGATGACCTTTTATGGAAATCGACTGAAAGGGCCTTAATAAAATTATTAAAAATATTAATATTTTGTGTAAAATCGTAATAATCGATTTGAAAAAATTTGGATGAAAAACACCACGTTTGGGAAGATAAAAATATATTTTTATCGAAATGAACTAGTTATTAACTTGAATAATAATCCAATGTTTTTAAATAAATATGTTTTAAAATAACCAGAATTTTCCAATAAATAAATTGGAATGGAAATAATCTTCGGAATATTTCAATATTGGATTCCGTGGTTATACGGATATTGTTATGGGAATTTGGAAGATACAGATATCGTTATTCCCAATACGATATCCGTTAGTTTCAGAGTTTGATATTGAATATAAGCCGATATAATTTCTATTCAGAGTCTTGTATTTAATATTAAATTGGATTTTGGGTTTGTCGTGAATGATGTCTTCATTAACACTATTCTTAAACCCAGTTGAGAAAAGAATAAGTCTTTTAATTAAGATTTAATAAAGTTTACCAACTAATTAATATTTAATTGGAATTGAATTGAAATTGGATTTTTGGGTTTATCGTGAATGGTGTTATAAATAACACTTGTTCTTTGACCCAATTAACAATGAGGATATGATTTGGAATTTATAAATATTTTGACTAAGATTTAATGGAAAATTTCCAAAGTAAAGTTTTCTAATTTAATATAATAAATTGGAATTGATGGAATTCGATTTAGCAATAATCGAAGTGAGCTTCTGTGGAGGAAGACTGTTACTATATATGGAATTTAAAAGGCTTTACCGTTATTCCATTTATATTTTTAGTCAGATACGGAAATTGATATCAATTATAAATATTGATCTGCTGTAACACCCCGCCTCCGCTAGGGTCACCCGCAAAGGAATGCACTAGCTTTAGAGGGGCATTATTGGTAAACATGCACAGAAATATCACAAGACAGAACATATAAAATAGCGGAAGTAAAATCAAACTTTCATAACATGAATAAATAAGGTCTAAAGCCTTTTACATCAGAGTACATCAAAACCTGTCTTGCAATAGTAAAGAAGCATAAAGACATTTTCATAAATTATTCCCCAAGTAAAAACAGTAAAGTAGCCATTAGCCAAGAAAAGTCCAAGCCATCCATGATGACCTTCAAGCAGAAGAAGTCCGAACTAAACAACAGTATTTCCTCCCTGTAACCTAGGGGGGGGGGGAAATGGAAGAAAAGAGGCGAAACAAAACGGGTCAGTCAAAAAGACTGAGTAAGCCCTATCTACTATTAGCATAAAAACTAGTAAAGTTAACTGACATGAGAAACTGAGATGAACATAAGCATGATAACAAGATAGATAAGCTAAATCAAAATAACAGGATGAACTACTGAACTCAGATAAACTAAGGTGTCATGATAAATTATGATGTCAAGATAAAACAAGGTATCACATCGTCAGGTTTCTATCAAGTATAATATCCCTAAGATATCTGTCACGTATAACGCCCCGTGATATCTATCCTGTATTTTAGCTCTGCACCTACCGTACTAGTATCCCCACCGTGTCATGTGTTAACCAAGAATGACCCTCACTCAAAAGTCGTGTAATGGTCCATGTCAACCTAATATATCGCATATATAGGTTACTCAACTTGTATGTTTTATTCCATGTAAATGTTCAGTCCCTTACCGTAGACCATACGGGCTTTCCCATGAGATTCTATATTACTTTAACATAGTTCCATGATCCTTAAGATCGGTTTGGACTGTTACCCTAAACCTATCTAGGGTCTTCCAACATGAATTATTGTTTGTACAACTAGGACTTATGCTACCTAGGGCTGCTAGGGATTATGCTTACCTATTGCACGTTTTCGTATCTCGGTTAGGGTTCAACCACCTAGGGCCACTAGGGATTACGCTAACCGCCAACCGCGCCCTTTTTCCCACGCATTCATCGTGAATCGCTTTTCCATGACTGTATGCACATGTATCACATCGTGCCATCCGAGTCCTGTCACAGGGCAAATCAAGAAATACAGGACTCGGTCGGGAGCTTTCGATTTATCTGCCGATGCAGATGCTAAGGTCTGTTTTTCTTATACGTGGCTATGGTCCCACAAGACCACTCCCTCAACTAGTGAAAGACAAGACAGGATAAATCCTGTATGAGAACACAACACTGGTCAACCCACATCCAAGCCTTACCGCAACCATAATTAGATAGCAATTATGGTCTTTTGGGTGTTCTCTGCCTTTCCGTACGTACACGCTTGACCAAAGATGGTAGGTAGTCTGACGAAATGCTATCTAGGGTACGACCGTGTATCGTCGACTATCCCCTATCCATCCCCGTCTTTAGGTCGCTCGCATAGCAACCAAGGCATACTCTTGGTTCTTCTAACGCAGACCTTAACCTCTCATGAGCCTAGTATAATCACCTGGCAGCTCATAGAGGGATACCAAGAATACCCTCACGTTCCCCGAAGCCGCTGCTTCGTTACCCAGTTCGCTGGAGCCTTTATCTAAATCAGATACTTGCTCCTACTCGTATACTTAAACGATGACCTACCGTATCAGGTTACTCATCTATCTATGAACTGGTCTAAATTTCCTTGACTAAGAATCATTACTTAGTTATTCCTCAACTAAGGTTTACCACTTAGCCTTATTCCCGTTATCCTTGTTAACTACGGTTATCCCCTATCCTCAGAACTAGGGTTTACATAATGGATTAAGTGTCACTTAAGTTCATGACTTAACCCGTCTACCAATCATGTCAAAATTGGCTAAGTATCCAAGTCCAAGACTTAACCCGTCTTCAAATCATGTCAAAATTGGCTAAGTATCCAAGTCCAAGACTTAACCCTACAAACCATGCTCACGTTGGTTAAGTATGTATTAAGCAATTCACGACTTAACCTCGTCCAATTATCATTCTAGATTGGTTAAGTATATATTAACTTGACCCTATCAATTTACTCAGTCAAATCGGTCAAGTGTATTCAAGCGATTCGTGACTTAGCCTTATCATGTTTTCACGTTAGATCGGTTAAGTATAGGTTAACTTAACCTCAATAAATTCACGAGTTAGATTGGTTAAGTATAGGTCACTTAACCACATCAATTCATCATGTTTAGATTAGTTAAGTGTTTAACTTAACCCCATTAAATTACCAAGTGGGATTAATTAAGTCTAGGCTAACTTAACCCCATCCGATTTCCATGTTTAGACTAGTTGAGTCTAATCTTAACCCCATTCGTTAACCGTATTTTTCGGTTAAGCGTCATTAAGAAAACTTACTTAACCTTACCAAGTTATCGCGTTGGATTGATTAAGTGTTGGTTAACTTAACCCCATCCACTAGTCATATAAAAATGGTTAAGTGTCATTAGGCAAATCAAGTTACTTAACCTACCCAACCTTGTCATGTTTTGTTAAGTATCATTAGCCTAATCAAATTACTTAACCCATTTGTCCATGTCATATTTGGTTAAGAGTCATTAATCAAATTAACTTAACCCTATCATGTGGCATTAATTACTTAATGCACCTTCACCTCTCACATTAGACTTTGTTGTGGTTACTAGTTAAGCCGGTCGGTTCCGGGTAGCTTTACACCACAACTTGGTCTAACCTCGGGTTCAAGCACAACATGACCAACTTCTCACATTGGGTCCTATTGTTTGCAACTACTAGTTAGGCCGGTCGGTTCCGGGTAGTTTTACGTTGCAAACTCAACCCAACCTCGAGTTGGCCACACTTATATTATCTAAGTGTCATGTCCATCATGTTTCCCAAAACATGTTACAAATTTTCAAGCATTTGGGTAGACCTAACTTAATAGGTAAATTCCCAAAGGGTAAACCTAACTTAATAGGTAAATTCCCAAGCTTATGTTTTTATGCATACTTACATGTCAACTTCCATGTTATATTTCAAGTCATGTTTTCAAGTTGTATTTTCATGTCATTAGAAATTACCCATAACATAACCCAACGCTTTTAAACTCGCATATACGTTCGCGACAACGTAATGGATTAAAAGAAGAGACTTGGCAAAGGCATGACAAAAATGGATATTAAGCCACAAGTTAATCATGGTGGCAAATGAGGCACAAATGTGTTCATTAACTTGCATGTTACGTTCTTAAGCCTCAAAACATGCATAAACCCAAACTTGGCACATAAGCGAATCATGGTGACAAAAGATATGGAATGATGACTAGTAACTCGCATATATCATCATATAAAGGTTATGACTTCATATGCAAGTTGACATAAAGGTTATGAGGGTTCTCATGTTGCCTAATGCAACATTTCAACATAAAGGTTGTAGCTTTTAGCTCACATGATCAAGATAATGACTTCATAAACTTGCATGACATGATAGCATGTATCATACTCAATGATCAAACCCAAACTTGCAACATGAACATTTAACTTCATAGTTAATATCTAAGAGTAGGGAAAGGGCTTACATTGCTATGAAGGCACAAAAGATATGACAAAGCCCTTATGCAATCAAATAGACCCAAAATGCAAGCTCTAACATAAAAACCCTTGAGCCAAAATGATCAAAACCCTTGCTTTATGATGCAAAGATAGAAACTTGACTTGAATGCAAGCTAATGACACTCATACAAGCTTGAAAACACTTGTATGCATGGAAAATCTCTCATAGAAACCATTTAGAAATTTTATGAAGAGAGTGGAGGCCATGAGAGGTAAAATTTTTCCATAATTTAGTTGCATGAATGAATAATGAGGATTTAGGATAGGTTAGGGTCTTATTTATAGATTAGGCAAGTGTTTTAGGCCATAGGATTAAACCTAGATTCAATCCAAGCCATCAAAGCATGTCTTGGGGAAGAAGTCAAGTGTAGGAACCATCTAGGGCCTTTAGATTAAAGATGAACCATGAGAACCATCCAAATGCAAAATCTGCATTTGAGCGAATTGGCCCACGGGTTGACAGCCAAACACCCTGGATTAACCCCTAGTCGACCCAGCGAGCTCGGGTCGACCTCAAAAATCGGCCGGTTCGGTTATTCCCCTCTCCCAATTCACTGTTTTGAACATTTTTGCATATTTATTTATTTAATTTTCAATTATATATATATCAATATATATATATATATATTTCTCTTCGCAACCCATTTCACTTAATAAAGTATACTTTAATTTGGGAATTTTTAGTGAAACTTCGCGAGGCCATATCTTGGTCATACAGACTCCGATTTTCGAAAACTCGGACTCTATTTCGCGTATTTTTCCGAGACGAACGCAATGGCATAGCCCGTTTCCCTTGATTCAGATTTTACAGTTTAATTCTGCCTCCATTTATGTTATAACAGGTTATTGAAAATACGGGTTGTTACATCTGCTTTCCATGAAGATTTCATAATTAATGGAATGTGATTTTGGGTTTATCGTGAAATGTGTTTTAAATGACATTAGTTCTTTAACCTAGTTAAAGCAGAATGACATGTCTAACATTGTATTTCGAACTGTATGGTTGATCTTTGATAAATATATATCTGTTTGGTGGCGGAGAATTTATTCTCTTGCTTGACACCCTTCTCTGAGACGTACGATCTTAGAGGTTATATATCAGCAGAAATCAATAGTATAGTGTAAATTGTTGATGCAGCATGTTTGTTTTCCCAAAGTTAAATAATGATTGTTAGAAGATTAAAACTAAGTAAAGTTTTAATGAATCTTTAATTAGATTGAAATGTGATAATGTAAATTATCAAATTTGGGTAATGGTCGAGAATGGAGTATCACCAGTTTTATTTCAGACGATAGTCAAATGTTTAATTAGATTTGAACGTGAAATGGTAATTAAATTTTACTGATTAGACCGTGGTGTTAGATATTGTAACAACCCGAAAATCTGGGCCAGTTTAAAAATTTTATTTTTGCAATTTTAGCGAATTTTGAATATTTAAAATAGATTATTTTAAATAATTTCGACGTGAAATTTATTTTGAATAGAATTCGACGTATATATTATATACGTCGTCGTTAGAATATAAATAATTATATATAATTATATAATAGAATTGAAAATGGCGCGGTAGTTCGATAATTCGATTTCAAACTTCAATTGAATGTACCGGGTGCAAAACAATCCGGATTTTAGTGAAACCAAAAACATTAGGATCTAATTGATAATATCTTTCCAACGAATCCGGAAAATTGAAATTTCATAGCGGGGATCAAAAGATATGTCCAGTTGAAAATTCTGAATAGTCGCTATGGAATTCAGGCCCTTAAAAATAGACATTTTGCAAACGACCTCGGATTTCGACGAAACCACTTTTGTTGGATCCGCAGTGTCAAGTTAATGCTAGATTCCAAATTTCGTAATTTTTCAAATCAATATGTGAGCGTGGCAAAGGAAAATGCGTTTGACCAGTTTTAGTTGATTTTAATCGACTGGAAAATGGCCATTTTCCTAACGGTCTCGGAATTCGACGAAACTAGTTTTGTTAGGACCGTATCGTCAATACGAAGCTAGAAAATATTTTTCGAGAATTTTTAGAGTTAGTATGTGACCCCGGTAATTTGAAATGTACGTTTAAAATTCAATATAGTGATTTAAATGTAAATTTAACGGAAACTGACAGAAACAGTCGAATCAGCTTACGATACATATCCCATTGTGTTCGGAATAGGGGTAATACGCTATGGACGACAGGTGGTAGGCCTCGTTTCGAGGTCGTATGAAAAAGTCAACTTTTTGAAATTTAAAATAATAATAAAAAAATAATAAAACCCCTTCCTCCTTTATACTATCAGGCCCCCTTCTTTCATAGGAAGATCGATTTAAAATAAAAAAAAAGAAGAGGAAGGAGGACGCGCTCCTCCCAGCAGCGCGTCGCCGGAGTCCACGCCGCCGCCAGGAGGCGCAACCCCCCTAGACTCCCTCCTCACCATCCTCTCGTGCCTCCGACCTCTTCTCCCCCTTTTCCCCTTCGATCCATGCACAAACCCTAGCCATGCGCCGCCCAGACACCCACCGCACTACCGCCGCCTCCCCCTCCCAAATCGCAGACCCCCTCCAGTCTCCCTCCTCGAACCCAAACCCCTCCTCAGCCCTGCGCAGCGCCCTCCTCCGAACACCCCTCCGCCTCTCGCTTCTTTCTCCGATTGAAAACCCGACCGCAGTCCCCTCCTTCGACTGGAAGAAAACAAGTGAGTTTATTTATATAGTTTTAATTTAATTTAATTAAAAAGCATTTATTTTTAAATTTGTTTTTATATAAAATAACATAGGGTTAGGATATAGTTTTTTTTATATTATAGTTTATAGAAAAAAATATATCTTTATAAGGAGAAAGATGAAATTTTTATTAGGAGAAAGGCGATTTTTTTTATATAACATACAATGGTTAAAAATATAATCTTTTATATTGTAAAAAGATAAAAATAATTTTTTTACATGATAGGAATATTAAAAATAGCATCTTTATATGTGTAGCAAAATAAAGATTGATTTTTAAAAGACAATATTTTTAAATATGAAAAGACGATATTTTTAAATATGAAAAGACGATACTTTTAAATATGAAAAGACGATATTTTTAAATATGAAAAGACGATATTTTTAGATATGAAAAGACGATATTTTGAGATGAGTAGTGAAGTAAAAATATGATTTTTACTTCGAGATAAATATAATTTTTATATTATAGAAAGGTTAAAAATATAATTTTTTTATAGTATAGATAATAAAAATTCGATCTTTATTGTGTGGGAGATGTAAAACTATGATTTTTTATATTTTTAAAGTATTAAAAATATAGTCTTTACTATATAGTGGATATAAAAATATGATTTTTTATATTTTTAAAGTATTAAAAATATAGTCTTTACTATATAGATGATATTAGAAATATCATCTTTATATGTGTAGAAAAATATAAAAATGTGATTCTCATAAAGGTCGGATTTTTAATGAAGTAAAAACGATATTTTTAACTAAGTAAAAATATGATTTTTATATTATATAGATAGTAAAAGTTGAAAGCTTTAAATTGAAAAGTTGAAATCTTTAAATTGAAAAGTTGAAATCTTTATATTTGAAAAGGCGAAATCTTTATAGTTGAAAGGGCGCGATTTTTATATATTGAATAGCGAAGTAAAAAATTCGATTTTTATATATTGAATAACAAGGTAAAAATTCGATTTTTATATATTGAATAGTGAAGTAAAAATTCGATTTTTACATATGTAGTGGCTACAGCAACGAAGATGACAAAAATGCGATAACGATGAAGATTTCTATCAAAGAAGAGTCAAGATGATTGGATAGCTATCGGTGAGAACTTCTCACTCTTCAATTTCTTTTTCTAGTTATATATATATATATATATATATATATATATATATATATATATATACTAGGATGCAGACGGTGTTTAGTAGCACCGGACACCCGTCATCCACAGACCATGGATGGCTTGTTTGTTAAATTGTTTGGTTGAATAGTTGGTTAGTCTATTTGGTTTGAATTGAATTGTTTGGTGAAATGGAATGGATTTGATTGATGTGTGAATGGCGTGAGCCTTCACTAGACCGGGGATAAGGCTAGGCCTCGTCCCGTTTCTAGTATCGTGTCGTTATGCCGCCGAAATTTTCTAAAATATGTTAGAAAAATAAAAATATCATTTTATTTGATAAATGAAATGAATAGAAATTCATGTGTTAAAATAAAATATATTATCGTTAAAAATATAATTTTTCTACGTGAAAGTGAATAAATAAGTGTTTATAAACAAATCGGCCGATTTGTTTATATACACTGATTTGACTGATATTGATTGGGTCGATAAATTTTACGCATCACCCAACTGCTCAACTAAAAATCTGTGTTTGATTGTTTGAAACCCCACACGGGTGTTGGGATGAAATTTGAAGTTCACTCATCCTGATTTATTAAATATGTCGATCGATTGATTGACAGGCTGTTATAAGCGTTAGATATCTATATTTGATGCTTATACAGTGTAGTGCACTTTGGTTGATGGTTGATTATTTTTCAATGCTATTATATACGTGTGATGTATGAAAATCCATATAATTAACATTATATGGTGATTGATTGGGCCTCATTCCAATCGGGAAAATAATGAATATTATAAAAGAAGATTCATGTGTTGAATATAAAAATAGTCATGTGTTGACGATGTTCCTGAGTTGAAAATATTTATGTGTTGAGTAAAATATTTTAATAATAAAATTCACATCTTCATCATATTTACAATTATAATCTACTTCACGGTGGAGTCTAATTAAAATCAAACGATAGATACCATAGTTTTATAAAATATTTTACATAACAAAAATAGTCGTGTGCTGAAAGAAATATAGATTCATGTGTTGAATAGAATAAATATTCATTTGTTGAATAGAATAAAGAAGTTTTTGAAAAATATAGAGCCGTGTGGATTAGAGATGAGCTATTTTGACGTGAACGATATTTATATCGATTTTATTCGTTTTACAATGAATATTGAAAAGTGATTTCAAAATCTGATATTTTGAAATGAAATTCAAATTGAATTAGATTAAAATTCAAATTGAAATTTTATTGAATCAATTTGAATTGAATAGAAAATGAATTCGATTCGAATTGAATAGAAAACGAATTAGAATTTGAATTGAATAGAAAGTGAATTTGAATTCGAATAAAATAAAAATGAATTCAAATTGAATTAAATTGAATTGAATTTAAACGAATTGAAATCGTCTTTAATGGAATTTAAAACGAATCGAATTGAATCGAAATCAATTTGAAACGAATTCGAATTGAATCAAATAGAAGGTAAATTCAAATAGAATTGAATTGAAACGAATTAGAATTTGAATGAATTGAAATCAAATCGATTTGAAATTGAATATAGTGTTGAAATGGTTTTGAAAACGAATTTAAAACGATTTATAAAATACGTTTTAAAAGGGAAATCGACGAAATATATATATATTATATATATATATATATATAATGGCATGAATAGAACGCGCCGCGCCGCGGCAGTTCGTGAATTTCGACCATTTATTTCAAACGGACATTACGGGAGATCCGACCGTTGGATTCTCCTAAAACAGGAACCGTTGGGTTCGTATCGAAAAGAGCTTTCCAATGAATATTAGAAATTTGAAATCTAACGGTTGGATTTGGAATTATGTCCTAATCAATTTCAGAAAAGGTCATTGTAAGTGCTGTTCGATGGCCGTTGTTGGAAATCGACTGTACGGGTCTTGATAAAATTATTAAAAATATCTATAATTCGTGTAAAATCATAAGAAATGATTTGGGAAAAATTGGGCTGCGAAATTCCATATTTGAAAAGATAAAAATAGATTTTTATCGAAATAAACTAGTTTTGAACTAGAATTAAAATCAATTTATTTTTGAAATAAATAAATTGAATTTGAAAGTGATTTTAAAAATAGTCAATATTTCCAATACGTGGATTGGACAGGAGTTGAATCGAATTTATTCTCGGAATATTTCGATGTTGGATTTCGTGACTATATAGATATTGTTATGGGAATTTGAAAGATATTTTATATCGTTATTTCCAATACGATATTTGTTGGTTTCAGAATTTGATATTGAATATAAGCCGCTATATTTTCTATTCAGAGCCTTGTATTTAATATCGAATGTGATTCGGGTTTATCGTGAATCGTGTTTTATATGACATTGGTTCTTTAACCCAGTTAAAGGCAAGATGTTGATTTTTGAAAAGATTAAAACAAAGTGGGGCTTTAATGAATCTTTAATTAGATTAAAATGTGAATTGATAATTTAAATTATCAAATCTGATAGGTGATCGAGAATGGAGCGCCACCAGTTTTGCTCCAAAGCGATAGTTAAATCTTTAATTAGATTTGAACGTGAAATGGTAATTAATTTTACCGATAACACTGTGGTGTTAGGAATGGAGTATCACCAGTTTTGCTCCATGAGATATATAGGTTGGGACTGGGAAATAAAATAAATAATTACTTCGGTGTGGTTCGCTAATCCCGACTAGTTTGGAAAAACCATAAAATGGTTTGAAATGATATCCAAAGGAAGAATATAGGATAAATTTAGAAGAATTTATCTTGGATAAAATTAATGGGAACATTTCCCTAAGAATGTGATTTTGTGAGTAAAAGAATATTCTGAATTGGAATGAGGCGTTTGTTGTGTTTGTGTAACATTTGCTTATCATATACGTGGGTTATTCAGAAAGGCCGGGTTTACACCCATTCTGAATAACCGATTCGACGAGATGTCGAAGATAAAAATGGTGGATGAAGACCGGAAGTCTTCACATCGTTTGAGTGATTACTGATGATCTCGATTGGGCTGTACACCCAAGATGAGGGAAACAGTTGGTGATCGTCCAGACGTACTTGGAGATGGATAGATATGCGAGGAAAGTGCCTCCGGTTTCGTTCAGACCCAGAACGAATTTTTAAATGGATTGTATGTCTGACATTGGATTTTATTCTGTGTTGATTGATCTCTATTAAATATACATCTGTTTGGCGGCGGAGAATTTATTCTCTTGCTTAACGCCCTTCTCTGAGACGTACGAGCTCAGAGGTTGTATATCGATGGACATCAGTCGCATGGAGTGAATTGCCAGTGTGGCACGCGTAAGTGGCAATTGATCAGGGCTTCTGTTGAAAAGCAAAGTCTTGTGGTTGATGATCAAAGCACGGCCTGTGTGGCGTAGCTTTGTGTATAACGTGAATTCGCGAGCCTCACACCTCGGTATGAGTCAAAAACGGGAGACGGACCGCTGGGAGAGCACGACGTTTCTTTCTAGCTAGGGTGGTGTCAGTGACCTACCAGCCCTGACATTTATATACTTTTCACCTGTGTGGTTGTTGGATACGAGGCGCCTCGGATATAGGTCTGTAAGGACCGGGAAACGTGTGTTCAGGAATAACTAATCCTCAAAAGTAAGAGAGGACCGGCCCAGCCGATTCCAAGGATCAAAGTGGGGTCCTGGGACATTTGCTAGAGTGTCTCGAACGCGGAGAGGAGCTTGCCCCTTGCCTCAACTCATGACGGAAATCCAATTTCCAATACGTGATTGCGGTTTTAATTGTAGAACTAGTATGGCGACATGATATATGGTACCCATGCCGTCTATGATTGATATTTATGATTTGAATTGTTTTGACACTATACACTCATTATAGTATCAAGTGATTTGTTTTAAACGTACCAAGCATGTCTGGCTATTATAAGGGAAAACCCTATCCTCCGGCTTGCGTTGCATTGTGTGATGGGACCTGAGTCTTATAATAGCTTCATTTTTCCAAAGAGCATTGCGCTGTTTTGTCATATGCACTAGTATTCTTGGGAGGAAACCCGTTCCGTGTTATACGGCGTGGTCCCTTGAATTACTATCTTTAAAGTAAAGTTTTAAATAACTGTTTTAGTTCTCACAACAGTCACATGACTGACCTGGAGTTTATTGTTTTAACCTAAACTCTGGGTGCCCCTATTTTCCACACGGGCAGCTAGTAGTTTTGGTTTTGCAGATTTATATTCACCGGGTCCTGATTTACAGCTGGAATGATATCCGGAAAGCTCTGTATCCGTATATCACCTTCAGTTGTGCTTTGTATTATTTTTCCGCTGCTATGTGATTTATTGTAATCTCTGATATTTATCGAATGTAATTTATTCATTTATACTCTGTATATTCTTGTATCTGATGAAATTGTTGTAATAACAATGAAATGTTCTTCCGTCTGCATTCATTTGTGTGTTGTTCTCAAAGTATCCGCCCTTTCCTTCACGGGGAAGTTACGGGTCCTTACAGATATGGTGTATTGCCAGTTTTGCTCCATGGGATGAATAGGTTGGAATTGAGAAATTAAAAAAAATGATTACATTAGTATGGCTCGTTAATCCCAACTAGTTGGATAAACCTTAATTTGGTTTGGAATTGAAAATGTAATGAAATCTTTTGAAATGGTATCCAAAGGAAGATTAAAGAATAAATTTAAAGAATATATCTTTGACAAAACCAATGGGAACCTTTCCCTAAAGATATGAATATTTGAATAAAAGAATATTATGGAATGGAATGAGGCATATGTTGTGTTTTTATAGCACTTGATTATATGATACGTGAATTATTCGGAAAGGCCGGGTTTATACCCATTTTGAATAATTGATTAGACGATAAGTCGACGGTGAATGCGGTGGTTGAAGACCGGAGGTCTTCACATTGTTTGGATGATTACTGATGTCTTGATTGGGCTGTACACCCAAGACAAGGTAATAAGTGGTGATCGTCCAGACGTACTTGGAGATCGACCAGATATGCGAGGACCTCTCTCCTGTATTGGACATATGGGACGAGGAATAAGGTGCTTCGGTTTCGTTCAGACATAGAACGAACTAGTAAATGGGTGTGTGTCTGACATTGGATTTTGTTTTGTGTTGATTGATCTCTATTAAATATATACCTGTTTGGTGGCAGAGAATTTATTCTCTTGCTTATCACCGTTCTCTGAGATGTACGAGCTTAGAGGTTATATATCAATAGACATCAGTCGCATGGCGTGAATTGTCAGTGGCATGCTGAGATGCAAATGATCAAGGGTTTTGTTGAAAAGCAGAGTCTTGCGGTAAATGATCAAAGCCTGACTTTAAATAACATAGCTTTGTGTGTAGCGTAAATTCGCGAGCCTCACACCCTGGTACGAACCAGATTCGGGAGAGGACTGCAGGGAGAACATGTGTTTCTTTCTAGCTAGGAGTGGTGTCATGGTATGGAGCCCAGATATTTTTACTTATATGGATGATGGAAAGCGAGGTACCTTAGATATATCGGTCATTACGGGGCCGATGGATGGATATGGTCGACATACTGTCCAGACCTATGCCCCATAGGACAGGGAAACGTATTGTTCAAGAATTACTAATCCTCAAATGTAAGAGAGGACCGACCTTGTAGATCTAAGGGCTTACCTGAGTCTGAGTCCTGAGGCATGGGATAGAGTGTCTCGAATTCGGTAAGGACGATCCCTTGACTTGGTTCATGATGGAAGTCCAATTTCCAATGCGACATCGTGCAAATTTAATTGTAGAACGAATATGGCGACAATGATATACGGTACCCATGCCATCTATGATTGATACATTTATATTTGAAGTTGATTTCTTCACTTATAGTAATAATAAAAGATGAAATTTCGCGTACCAAGCATTGTTTGGCTATTATAAGGCAAAACTCT
Organism: Allium sativum; assembly: GCA_030737875.1. NCBI lineage: Eukaryota > Viridiplantae > Streptophyta > Magnoliopsida > Asparagales > Amaryllidaceae > Allium > Allium sativum. The sequence goes on from CM060913.1 coordinate 624,061,541, forward strand.
ATTCTCCAGCTTGCGTTGCATTATGTGATGGGACCTGAGTCTCATAATAGCTTCATTTTTCAAAAAGCATTGCACTGTTATAAACTTTTTTATGCACTACAATTCTTGGGAGAAAACCCGTTTCGTGTTATACGGCGTGGTCCCTTGATTTACTTTATTTCTAAAGTAAAGTTTTAAATAACTATTTTAGTTCTCACACCTGTCCCATGACTGACCTGGAGTTTATTGTTTAATCCTAAACTCTGGGTGCCCTTATTTTCCACATGGGCAGCTAGTAGTTTTGGGTTTGCAGATATTCATTTTCACAGGATCTTGGATTTACAGCTAAAGCTATATTCGGAAAGCTCTGTATTCGTGTATTTCTTTCAGTTGTGCTATGTATTATTTTTCCGCTGCTTTGTAATTTAAATCTCTGATATTTATCAGATGTATATTATTTGCTTATACTTTGTTATATTCTTGTACTTTGTTGTAATAGCAATGAAATGTTCTACTGTTTGTGTTCTGGTTGGTTTTGTTTTCAACTCAATCCGGCCTTTTCCATCTCTTCGAAGATTAGGGGATTTCAGATCGCTTCAGTTGGTATCAGAGCTTTGGTTTACAGAGCTCAAGAACAAGACACATTAGAACCAAACGAAAGAATTCATCAGATATTGGATTAGTAAAATCCAATGAGAATGACTCGTTAGAGATGGGATCAGTAGTATCCTAGAATGAGTTGGAAGAGTGTTATTTTTAAAATAAAAATGAAAACGAATTTTGTTTTGAAATTTTAAACCATATTATACATATTTGAATATTTGTTTATATTGATTTTGGACAATCGAGTATACGAAGATTTTGAATATACGCGTAATTAACATGTATTAGAAGTCTCAAATATACTGGATATATGTAGAATCACTCTCTAGTAGCCCGGAGATGATTCTGATGATTGAGTACTCATCATCAAAGTTTATGTTCGAGTTTCGAAAGTATGACATCTATATATTTCTAATTGACTGGTGTGAGAGCCAAAACATAGTTAGAATTTATTGTTGTGATTTGGCACTAAAAATCTAATTTTTGACTATGTATTAAAGTTATGTGTTTGAAAAGCTAATCCACTAATTGATTACTGGTTGTGATGTTTGATTATTAGTTTAACTAATAAAAATATTGGAATGATAATTAATTTAACCAATATGTGAAAGAATGGTAAATTAAGCCAAATCTAATCAAATATCGAATTGAATTAAAATTTGATTGGAATTGCATACATGCACACATATATATGTGTGAACAGGTCATAGCATGGAAGCTAAGAAGAGGAATAAAATTGTATGCCCGAAAAATAGGTGCATGTTTACTGTATTTCTTGGGTTTTGATGATTTTATGAGCCGATTGGCTTGTCGCTTTGCTTTTTCTTTTTCTTTTTGATTGGTGAGGGCCCTGTGAGGCAAGTTGCCATTTTAAAGGTCTCCCCATACAAAGGAGGTTATGGTGAAATTTTTCGAAAATTTAGGGTGTTAGCCAAATTTTTGAAGAATTTAAAAATTCTTAGAAACTAAAAAGTTGAAGAATGAATGCCAGAATGAAAGTTGAGTTGATTAGTTAAACAACTTTCAGCTTCGTTCCTTTTCGAGGAAGAAAAGATTTTAAGTAGGAGAGATTGTAACAACCCGAAATTTTAGAACCAATTAAATTTTTTTTAGCCGTTTTAATGAATTTTAAGAATTTAAAATGATTTATTTTAAATAATAACGACTAAAAAATTTATTTAATTCGAAGTTAGAACATATAAATTTATTTTAATTATAAAACGAGCCTGAAATGGTGCGGTAGTTTGAAAATTCGATTTTAAATTTCAAATGAATGTACAGAATTCAATATAAATCGGATTTCAGTAAAACTAGAAATATTTGAATCTGTTTAATTATATCTTTCTAACAAATGTAAGAAACTGAGATTTCACTTTATAAACTATAAGTTATGTCCAACTTAAAATTCAGAGTAGTCGCTGTGGAATTTATATATATATATATATATATTAATATAATATATTGCCTTTAAAAATAGCCATTTTGCAAATGATATCCGTTTTCAACGAAACCACCTTTGTTGGATCCGGAATGTAAAATTAATGTTATATTTCAATTTTCATAATTTTTGGAACTAATATGTGAGCATAGTGAATTTAAACGCGTTTGGTCATTTTAGTCTGACTTTAATCAACTGTAAATTGACCATTTTTCAAAGGTCTCCAAATTCGACGAAATTAGTTTTGTTAGGACCATATCATCAAAACATAGCTAGATTTATTTTTCAGGAATTTTTGGAGTCAGTATGTGGCCCAAGTAAATTAAAATGTATGTTTAAATTTAATATATAGTGGTTTATATTTTAATTTAAAGAAATACTGATCGAAACAGTCGAGTTGGCTCATGAAACATATCTCATTGTGTACGCAATGGTGGTATTTAGCTAGCGGAGGCAGTCGTTGAGTTTGATTTGGAGATCGGATTAATAAACACAGATTTTTGGAATTAAATGAAAAAAAATATATATAAAAGGGTCAACACCGCTCAAACCCTCACTCCTCTCTCTTCGTGGTCAAAACAAAAAAAGCGCCCCCAAAATCCAAACCGACAACGGAAATTAGTCCAATCTTCCTCTCTAAAATTCTTCCAATCCGCTGCGAATAGATTCAAGCTTCTGAAGGGTAAATTGAAGAACTACCAGAGATCTTCTTGCTAATCAAATTTGGTAGATTATCATCAAGTGGTTAGCTCGGAATCGGAGCTCCAAGTGCTTCCATTCATAGCCGATTTCCGAACAAGGGGGGTTTCAAGTTCATCAATGGTGGGTGGCACATGGAGCTAGCGTGGCGGCGCACACTGTGGAACCATCTGATCGAGCACCAACGTCTCGAACGGAGCGAAAAATCAAACCCTAAGATTGAGTACGGGTTCGACGTGGTTCTGAAGAAGATGAAGATAACGGTAGCGCTTTAGCAAATGTAATTAGCTTTAAATTTTATTTAATTATTTTAAAAATGTAACTAAAGTTCTTAATATCATAACTTCTTCATACGAGGTCCAAATCGCGCGAAACTGGATCAGCTGCGATCGTGGGGACGAGAGCTTCACAAAAACTAACCAGGCCTAATTTGGAGCAAGCTAGAATTTAGGGAAAATCCAAATCCATTCGTCCAAAAAAGAATGACGGAGTGGAAACCAAAGCTGAGAACTCCTTCTTACTCTAATTATTTTATAGTTAAATATATTTTAGGATGCAACCGGAGCTTAGCCCCTGACACTATTTATTGTACAAGCCATGGTTGATTATTTGTTTGGATTGTATTATGGAAATTGACTGTGAATAAAATATTGGAACAATAAAATATCGTTTTTATTGTATAAATGAACTGTATAAAATATTCATGTGTTGAATAAAATATTGGAACAATAAAAATATCATTTTTATTGTGCAAATAAACTGTATAAAATATTCATGTGTTGAAATAAATATTTGAACAATAAAAATATAATTTTTAATGTGTATATGAACTATTAAAAATATTCATTTGTTAAATACAATGTTTGAACAATAAAAATATATTTTTTGTTGAATATATAAACCATATAAAATAGTCATGTGTAAAAAATAAATATTCATTTACAAATAAGACGATTTGTTTATGTACACCCATTTAACTAATATTGATTGGGACGATAAATTTTACACATTGCCCAACTACACAAATAATAATCAATATTTGTTGTTTGAAAACCCCATACGGGTATTGGGATGATATTGGACATACACTAATCCCAATATTTAGTTGTATGTCAATCGATTGGTTGACAGACTGTTGTAAGCGTTAATTATTTATATTTAATGCTTATGCAGGTATGTGATGCACTCTGGATGATGGTTGATTGGTTTTGATTGTTGTTATATACATGTGTTGTATGAAATCCATATAAATAAAATTATATGGTAATTGATTGGGCCTGATTCCAATTCAGGAATAACGAATATTTTAAAGTAACAAATATTTTAAAATAATATTCAGTAAAGGATTAAAAATGTGAATTTAATGTCCGATTTTGGATGGACATGAAAATATTTAAATATGTGAAGCCGTATTGTTTAGATTTGCGCCATTTTAATGCGAACGATAATTATATCAATTTTATTCATTTTTATATCAATTTTATTCATTTTTATAACGAATATCGAAAAGGAAATGATTTCAAAATCAGATATTTTGAGAATATTATCATTTAAATATTATAACGATAAGGAGTATTAAATTTTGATTTAAAATTGAAATGAAGCTAGAATCATTTTAAAACAAATTTATAAATGATTTATAAAATATTTTTTAAATGGAAATCGATGAAAGATATATGTTATATATATTTAATGGCCTCAATAGAACGCGACGCACCGCGACCGTTCGCGAATTTCGACTATTGACTTCGAATTGACATTACGGGAGATCCGACCATTAGATTATCCTAAAATTGGAACTGTTGGGTTCGTATCGAAAAGAGCTTTCCAACGAATATAAGAGATTTGAACCGTTTGTGGAAATCGACTAAAAGGGCCTTAATAAAATTATTAAAAATATTAATAATTTGTGTGAAATTATAATAAATGATTTGGAAAGAATTTGGATGAAAAACTCCACATTTGGGAAGATAAAAATATATTTTTATCAAAATGAACTAGTTATTAACTAGAATAATAATCCAATGTTTGGATTTGAAATGGTTTTAAAGTAACCAGAATTTTCCAAAGAATAAATTGGAATGGAAATAATCTTCAGAATATTTTGATATTGGATTCCGTGGTTATACGGATATTGTTATGGGAATTTGGAAGATACAGATATTCGTTATTCCCAATACGATATCCGTTACTTTCTGAATTTGATATTGAATATAAGCCAATACAATTTCTATTCAGAGTCTTGTATTTAATATTAAGTTGGATTTTGGGTTTGTCGTGAATGTTGTCTTCATTTTACTATTCTTAAACCCAGTTGAGAAAAGAATAAATCTTTTAATTAAGATTTAGTGAAGTTTACCAATTAATTAATATTTAATTAGAATTGAAATTGGATTTTTGGGTTTATCGTGAGTGGTGTTTTAAATAAAACTTGTTCTTTGACCCAATTGACAGTGAGGACATGATTTGGAATTTATCAATCTTTTGACTAAGACTTAATGGAAATTTTCCAAAGTAAAGTTTTCCAATTTAATATATTAAATTGGAATTGAACGAATTCGATTTAGTAATAATCGAAGTGAGCTTCTGTGGAGGAAGTTTGTTACTATATATGGAATTTAAAAGGCTTTACTGTTATTCCATTTATATTATTAGTCGGATAAGAAATTTGACATCGATTACATATATTTATTTGTTTTCCGTGAAGATTCCATAATCAATGGAATGTGATTTTGGGTTTATCGTGAACTGCGTTTTAAATGACATTAGTTCTTTAACCCTGTTAATAACAGGATTACATGTCTAACATTTTATTTCGAACTTCATGGTTGATCTCTGCTAAATATATATCTGTTTGGTGGCGGAGAATTTAATCTCTTGCTTAACACCCTTCTCTGAGACGTAAGAGCTTAGAGGTTATATATCAGAAGAAATCAATAGTACAATGTAGATTGTCGATGCGGCATGTTTGTTTTCCCAAAGTTAAATAATCATTAAATAATGATTGTTTGAAGATTAAAACTAAGTAAAGTTTTAATGAATCTTTAATTAGATTGAAATGTGATAATTTAAATTATCAAATTTGGGAAATGATCGAGAATGTAGTATCAACAGTTTTACTCCAGGCGATAGTCAAATCTTTAATTAGATTTGAACGTGAAATAGTAATTAAATTTTACCAATAACACCATGATGTTAGATATGTAGTATTACCAGTTTTTCTCCATGGGATGAAGAGGTTGGGATTAGGAAATTAAATAAATGATTACATCGGTATGGCTCGTAAATCCCGACTAGTTGGATAAACCTTAATTTGGTTTAGAATTGAAAAGATAATGAAATCTTTTGAAATGATATCCAAAGGAAGATTAAAGAATAAATTTAAAAGAATTTATCTTTGATAAAATTAATGGGAACCTTTCCTTAAAGATATGAATATTTGAATAAAAGAATATTCTGGAATGGAATGAGGCGTATGTTGTGTTTTTTTAGCACTTGATTATATGATACATGAATTATTTGGAAAGGCCGGGTTTATACCCATTCTGAATATTTGATTCGACGATAAGTTGACGATGAAGACGGTGGTTAAAGACCAGAGATCTTCACATTGTTTGGATGAACTGATGTCTTAATTGGGATGTACACCCTAAACATGGTAATAAGTGGTGATCATCCAGACGTACTTGGAGATCGACCAGATATGTGAGGACCTCTCTCCTGTATTGGACATTGGGACGAGGAATAAGGTGCCTCCGGTTTCGTTTAGACCTAGAACGAACTAGTAAATGGATATATGTCTGACATTGGATTTTATTCTGTGTTGATTGATCTCTATTAAATACATATCTGTTTAGTGGCGGAGAATTTATTCTCTTACTTAACACCCTTCTCCGAGACGTATGAGCTTAGAGGTTATATATCGATAGACATTAGTCGCATGGCATGAATTTTCAGTGTGACAAGCTGAGATGCAAATGATCAAGGCTTCTGTTGAAAATCAGAGTCTTGTGGTTAATGATCAAAGCCCTGCTTCAAATAGCATAGCTTTGTGTATAGCATTAGTTCACGAGCCTCACACCCCGGTATGAACCAGAAACAGGAGAGGACTGCAGGGAGAACATGCGTTTCTTTCTGGCTAGGAGTGGTGTCATGGTATGGAGCCCAGACAATTTTAATTATGTGGATGATGGAAAGCGAGGTACCTCAGATATATCAGTCGCTACATGGACGATGGATGGATATAGTCGACATACTGACCAGACTTACGCCCCATAGGACGGAGAAACGTATTGTTTAGGAATTACTAATCCTCAAATGTAAGAGAGGACCGACCCTGAAGATCCAAGGGCTCACCTGAGTCTGAGTTCTGAGGCACGGGCTGGAGTGTCTCGAATTCGGTAAGGACGATCCCTTGCCTTGGTTCATGATGAAAATCCAATTTCTAATATGACATCGTGTGGTTTTAATTATAGAACTAATATAGCGACACAATATATAGTACCCATGCCGTCTATGATTGATACATTTATATTTGAAGTTGATTTCTTCACTTATAGTAATAACAAAAGATGAAATTTTGGGAGAAGTAAAAAACAACTTCAAAATATCTTGGTTTAAAACCTAAAAAAAGGGTGAACTTTTGTTTTTATTCAAGATCTTGTTTTGAGAACTCCAATTTCCTTCCTTCTAATTCTTCCTCGTCATTGGTTGATTCTAGGGTTTCTTCTCAGCGTTCTTTTGTGTATGTCATTAGGAAACCTTTTCCTAAGTCTTCTTACTGGAACCCTATTTCGCTCAAGAGTCATTCTTGAAGGAAAAACGCCAGAGATCGTGGTTGTTTCAGATGTGGCGATTCTCATCATCTAGCGAAGGATTGTAGGAATGGAATTCGTTATTACAATTGTGGAGGCGTGGGTCATCGTAAGATTAGTTGTCCAGAGTTGTTTAGAGGCAAATCAGTCTTTGATCTTATGCACTTTAATTGTTTGAGGATATGCCAGAAAATGATTGTTCTCCTGGATCTTTACGTGTTGGATTTCCATAGTAAGAAGAACGATGGGTCTTATACGTTGTTGTTATTGGGTTGGCACTTGGAGGGTCTCGTTGATGGGATCTTGTGGTGTAAAAGTGTTAATATCGTTGATATTTATCTTCCTTTACAATGTCCGATGGAAAGGAAGGATCATGTTTTCTTCTTCAGTTTCAATCTTTTGAAATTGCGGTGGATCTTTACTGATTCGTCTTCAAGGATCAAGTGGAAATCTCTTTTGTTGTTGGATGGGTACTGGCACATTTCGATGCAATTAATACGGTTATTAATTGTGACAGTAGTGCTCCTGATTTTCAGTTACCATCTGTTTGTGATGTTCCTTTTGATATTCAACTGGGTGCTGAATTTCAGGCGGGGAAGGCCTTTGTTGCTAAGCCATATTAGGCAAATGATGGAATAGAGCTTTTTGAAGAAGAGATGGTAGGTTTTGTTGGGAAATATTGGTCTATGCAGCATTTTGATCTGATGATCTTCGACCCTTCTGTTCTGAATTGTATAGGCCTCTGTGAAAATTCATGGTTTAATGCTTGTAAGGTCATCAACAATGGGAGGAACAGGGAAACGATGACAGGGGTTGACTCAGTGGACTTGTGAGGTTACGATACGGGCTTTGTTTTTGAGGGTTCTACTGCTAGACTTGATCAACATACTTGCGTGGATGAGGGGATTGATTGGTTTATGGCCGAGGGTGTTGATCTTTCTAAAAGTTTCGGTCTGTTGGAGGATATTGATGAGGAGATGGCTTCTAGGAAGGAGGGGTTAGGCGGTATTTCTGAGGGTCAGAAGGTGGTATGCTCGAAGTATTCGTCAATGTTGAGAAGAGGTTTTAAAGTTGGTAGATTTAAATTGGGTAGGATAGATAAAATGAAGTATATGAGATTATCTGGACATGAGCATGATAAGTTGATGGTAGTGAGATCTGCGAGTGTGGACAGCAGGGTCAGATTTCGCAAGGCTGCTGTTAGTGAAGGTTTGATTAGTATATCTTTTTGTGGCAGTGGTGAGTGTGATTTGACTAGGGGAGGAGTGATGGAGTTGTTGGGATGCATGGATGGTACTATTGGCTGTAATGCTTTTGGTTATAGTAATGTTTGTGTGTATGGGGAATCAGCAGTTCATCTTTCGTTGAAGGGCAGTTTTGGTATGAGCGGTACCATGTTGATAGTGAATAAGGGAGGATGCACTTTTCTTTTGAGGGAGCCAGGTGTGAGTCTACTCTCCTTGTTTTTGAGGGCGTGTTTTAGTGTGTCAGATTCAGTGTGCGCTTTGTCTTGTGTGAAGGTTATTCCTGTTGATCGTGTTAGTTCTTCGGATAGTGTGGTTTTTTATGAAGTTAGTGGAGGACAAACGCCGAGTAGAGATGCATCCTCTACTTTGACTTGGAGAGGGAGACATAGAAGAGTAGCTTCCAGTTCTGGAATGGTCCGTCGTAGCGCGAGGATTATATATTGTTCCTCTGCATCGCATGGTAGGTTCCCGAGCTCGAATGCTAGTAATAGCAATTCGGGTTTAGGCTCAGGTATGGTTCCTGTTTATGGTAGCGATTATTCTCCTTTTGCTTTGGGTAGTGTGACGACCCAAGTTTCGGTACCATTTAAATTGACCAAATACAACTCAAGTCCAACCCAAATAATACTAAAACCTAGATGTCGAAGAATTTTTTTAGAGGATGGGAATATATAAGATAGAAAATTAGAATAAAAGAAAAAAATAAGGACTAAATAACAGAATTAGAGTAAACATGAATCTCACAGCGGAATGAATAAAATATAATAGATATATAACCACTTTTGAAATACAAACTGGATTTTAACTTACATACGTCATCAGAGTATATAACATACACAATACAGCGGAAATAAACTATATATAACGTTGAAGCCTCCTGCTCAATGCTCCTCCAGAAAATCTGTAAAATCCTGAACTACTTGACTGCCCATACAAATTTGGGCACCCAAGAGTTTAGGAAAAACATATAAAAATAAACTCTGGGTCATTCATAGGACTGATGTGAGAACGATTTTAAAACGGCTTGATTTTAACTTTCAAAAACCTTTTGAAAGAAAAGATAATTGTAAGATTGATCCACACATAAATACGGATGGTTTTTACCTTACGATAACCCAAAGCAATATTTAAAACAAATTCGTTTTTCTGATATTATAATAGTGTCTAAATACAAATAAATAGCAATCTAGCAGAATGCTCGCATCTCACGCTCCACATACATAGTATACAATCAAAACCACGGGCGCTTATTGGATAATGGATTCCAACTATGGCAAGGTATTGGACCACCTTACGACAATGTACCTCCGGAGATGAATACATTGGGGTTCAACAAGAACATCTTGCAACCCGGCTAAACATGACCGGCCCCTCACTTCGCTTGAGAGTACCGAATATACCATTACCACGGTTAGGGGCCATCCAACCGAAACGATAGCATATAAATAAAGGAACAACCTAAGGCATTTGATTTTCTCCAGATCAGGTAATGATATACCCTTTTGATGGGTGCGACCCACTTAGCCATGCGACCTACCTAATTTTATACCATTTCCCAGTTGATGAGGCTTGAGGTCTGAACATATCTTTAGACATATCATATCTTCATTTACTTTGAACGCCACATCGTCAAACCCATCAAATCACAAATTGATTTCCCTAATACCATGGGTATAAAGTTAAGAGAAACGAATTCCTCTGTCACCAATCATAGTTCGAAGAGATTAATCGTATGATCTGTTAAGTATACTCTATCAAACATTCGTCCATACAAGTTGTCCTAGGAATAAACAAACCGAAGGTACTACTCTGTAATTAGAACAACCCTTGCATAAACTCTACTTCAGAAATATCCAACTTGAAACGTATTGAGACGACTCAAAATCCCGTTCTGACGGAAACAAGGGTTATCTTTGGAATATAACACAGAAACAAATAATAGCAGAACAAAATTAAATGAATACACCAGATAATGAACAATAGAATATACTGGATAAAAGTAATCATCAGAGTTACACAGTATACAGGATCTTACTTAGTACAAATACAGTTCAGCTATACATAAATGTCTACAGCGGAAAACAAACAAAATATGTACAATAGGAGCTGAACAGCATAAAAAGAGATAAATGATAGAATCCATCTTCAGCTCCCGCTATCCAGAAAGAACCAGCTAAACCTGAATACAAGGCTGCCCGTGTAGAAAAAGGGGCACCCGAGTTTGAGAGTGAAACAAACTACGAGTCAGTCATGGGACTGGTATGAGAAATCTACTCAACATATATATATATATATATATATATATATATATATATATATATATATATATATTGGCTAATCACAGGACCACGCCACTTTCGTGGAACGGGTTTACTCCATTGGATTGCCAGTGCTTTTAAAAACAAATCTTCCTTTTTAACATCGCTATGCTTTTTATAAAAATGAAGCCATTATAAGACTCAGTTCCCATCACACAATGCAACGCAAACCGGAGGATAGAGTTTTACCTTATAATGGCCAAAATATGATTGATACGAATAAAACAAAGGCATTTGATATTATTGCTAGTGTTTATATGTCTTGAAAACTGTTTCAAATCATAACTATCAATCATAGACGGCATTAATGCCCCATACCACTATGTTGCCATATATATAGATATACAATCAAAACCGCACAGTCACGTATTTGGAAATTGGATTTCCGTCATGAACCAAGGCAAAAGATAGTCCTTACCGAATTCGAGATGCTCTAGCCCGCCCCTCAGGACCCAGACTCAGGTGGGCCCTTGGATCGTCAGGGCCGGTCGACCGATGTGGATTAAAATTCCTGAACCTGCGTTTCCCCACCCTTTGGGGTGTAGACGAGCCAACGAATGACTCCATCGGACCCGGATCATACGATCAAACCGAGGCGCCTCGCAATAGCAACAACCACATAGGTGAAAAATAAATAAATGTCAGGGCTGGTAGGTCACTGACACCACCCTAGCTAGAAAGAAACGCAGGCCCTCCCTGATGTCCTCTCCCATTTCTGGTTCATACCTAGGTGTGAGGCTCGCGATTTTACGTTATACACAAAGCTACGCCACACTGGCGGTGCTTTGATCATCACCACAAGACTTTGCTTTTCAACAGAAGCCCTGATCATTGCATCTTAGCATGCCACCCAGGCAATTCATGCCATGCGACTGATGTCCATCGATATACAACCTCTGAGCTCGTGCGTTTCAGAGAAGGGCGTTAAGCAAAAGAATAAATTCTCCATCGCCAAACAGATGTATATTTAACAAAGATCAATCGACACAGAATAAAATCCAATGTCAGACACACCGTCCATTTACTAGTCCGTTCTGGGTCTGAACGAAACCGGAGGCACTAAATACCTCGCAAACCCTTCGATCACCACGTACGTCTGGACGATCACCACTCATTATCCATATTTCGGGATGCCTCCCAATCAGGACCTCGGTTACCATCCAAACGAGGTGAAGATCTCCGGTCTTCGACCGTCGTCTTCATCTTCGAATTTCAATCGTCGGTCAATCATTTGAAATGAGAATTAACTCGGCCTTTTCAAATAATTCACGTATATTTAGAATTTCAAATCAATTTATTTCAATGGTTAAATTGTTCGACAACACCAATATTGTTCTTTAATGTAATTTTCACACCAAACACATTCAACCATCAAATACAACATAAATCGAGCAAATTCAGTTTATTTCCACTCCATATTGTTTATGGTACTTTATAATGATTTATCGCTATTTTTATTTATTTTAAAATAGCCCATTTATTCAAAACGACGCTTCGGGCCATAAAGCGGCCGTGGCGCTGTTTTTCTTCAGATTTGATTTACACATATTTGAAAATCTAACCGTTGGATCTTCACAAAATTTACATCATTAGAAAGGTCTTTTCAAAACGAATCCAACGGTTCCAGTTTCGGGAAAATCCGACGGTCGGATCTCCCGGTACAATCGTTTGAATTTTCGATTTCAAAATACGAACTGCAGCGTCGTTATTCGATTAAATATATATTTATACTTATATATATATATAAATATAATCGCTTCTGGCGCTGTTTTTCATCAGATTTGAATTAAACATTCCAGACAATCTAACCGTTGGATTTTTACAAGGTTGGTGCCGTTGGAAAGATATTTCCAAGGCGAACCCGACGGTTGCGGTTTCGGGAAAATCCAATGGTCGGATTCCCCGTACTAGTTGTTTGAAATCACGGTTTCAAAATACGAACTGCACGGCTTCGTTTCGTTTTAATTTTATTTATATTTATATAAATATAGTTTCTTCAAAAATTCCTATATCGTTTTCATTTCAAATATTTCACTAACGCCTTAAAATTTTGGAAAATTTTGCCATAACTTCCCCTGCACCGGGAGCATCGGGAAATCGCAAATAGCTTTCCCGGTCCTTCTAATCTCAAAAAGAAAAAGAAAAAGCCAAGCGGCTAGCCAACAAGCTCATAAAATCATCACCCAAACAAAACAGTAAATGTTTACCTATTTGTCGGGCACAAAATTTTATTCCTCTTCTCTAGCCCCTTTGCTATAACCTGTTCAATGAATATGCATGTACATATATATAGTTCTTATCATTTATCATTTTCTATTCAACTTCATACTTGATTTCTATTTGGTTTAAAAACACCATTCATTCTAATGTTGCATGTATAGGCAAAAATCATATCATTAGCTAATTAATGAATATTTCAACTCATATATGTTTATTTGAACAAGTGGCTATTTTTAACATTTCACATTTCAACGATTCATGTATATAATAAAAATGTGATTTTTATTGTAAAACAATTCATTTCAAAACACTATTTTTCTATATAGTTCATATATGTGATAAAAATAGGATTTTTACCATAAAACAATTTCTTTTAAAACGAGATTATTTTACACAGTTCATATGGTCGATAAAAGGTGATTTTTATTATCCAACAATTTATTTCAAAATATGAATACCATTCAACACATGAATTTCAAATCAACGAATGAATATCGATTCAACACATGAAGGATTTCTATAGTTTCTATATACATATAGAAATGTGATTTTTATATTTAAAACGCGAATACCATTCAACACATGAATTTCTAATCAACGAATGAATATCAATTCAACACATGAAGGTTTTCTATTCAATGAATAAATATAGTTTAAGCAAATGAAAATAATTCAAACACACGAATATTATTCAAAATTTCGGCAGCATAACGGCAGGATAGTTAAAACCGGGACCGTCCCTAGTACGGCTCCTCGCTCTACCTTAAAACCTCGCGATTTTTGACAATGGGGATCATGCATCTAATTCGCACGCAGGCGGCATGTATATATTTATTTCATTTCCACAAACTAATCCTATGTGGTTTCAACCAAATATTTCTCAACCACAAATGGGTATTTTTCAACCACAATCAACCAATATCGACCACAAACAATCCCAAACAATCATTCGCTATCAATCAATTTTCACAACAATTTCAATCAATAAATATCGTCCATGGTTTGTGGACGAGGGGCGTATATATATATATATATTTATATATAGCAATTTACTTTTATTTCAACACATATATAAATGGCTAGAAAAAGAAATTGAAGAGTGAGAAATTCTCACCAATAGCTATCCAACTTCACGACACTTCACTTAGAGAAATCTTCGCCTTTCTCGCCTTTTGTCGCTTTCGTTGCCCGTATTCACTACATATGTAAAGATCGAATTTTTACTTCGATGTTCAATATATAAAAATCATATTTTTACTTCGATGTTCAATATATATATATATATATATATATATATATATATAAATCGAATTTTCACTATGCTATTCAATATATAAAAATCAAATTTTTACTATGCTATTCAATATATAAAAACTGAATTTTTAAATATAAAGATTTCGCCCTTTCAAATATTTCATTATAAAAATCACCGTTGATATTTTTCTACACATATAAAGATGCTATTTTTAATATTCCTATCTTGTAAAAATTATATTTTTACTTTTCTACTTAAACAAAATCATATTTTTACACCTCCTATATAGTAAAGATTATATTTTTAATACTTTAAGAATATAAAAATCATATTTTTCCTATGCTAAAAATTATATATTTTACATGAATAAAAGTCCTATATTTCCAGGTTTTAAAATCGTATATTTTATCATATAAAAATCCTTACTTTTTATTTTTAAAAATCATTGCTTTTTAATACTATAATATTTATAAAAAATGATTTTAAATTTATGCTAAAAAAAAAAATCAATTACATTATATAAAAATGAATAAAAATAAAATACAAAAACTTACAGTTCGAGAGAGGGGGGGGGGGGATCAGTTCCACGGCTTTGGATGGAAAAGGAGAGCGAAGGGAGGGGGAAGGCGAGTTGGCCAGAGGAGGGGGTGCTGGGGCGTTCGACGGTGGAGGGGGTAGGCCAGAGGCGTGGGCTTCTCGAGCGCTGTCGCGATAAGGGGCTCGATTCGGGTGGCGTCGAGATGGGGCTCCGCGGTGAGGTGGGGCGTCAGAGGAGGGAGCGGCGAAGGCAGGGTGGTGGCGTGCGATCGTGGGCGGCGCGATGGTCGGCTCCCCAGGAGGCGCGACGCAGCTTTTTGATTTAGGTTTTTTTTCCCTTTTCCTGAACATGGCTGAAATGTGAAAAAGGGGGGGGGGGGGTTTATAGAAAATGTTTTTATATTATTTTATTTATTTATTTCGTTTAAATGTGATTTTTCAAACGAACACCATATCAAACCCAACAAGTGACGCCCGCAGCTAATTACCCCCATTCCGAACACAATGGGATAGGTTTCGTAGGCCCATTCGACTGTTTCAGTCAGTTTCCATTCAAATCAAAATATAAAACATTCAATATTTAATTTGAACGTATATTTCAATTTGCCAGGGCCACAAACTGATTCGAAAAATTCCAGAAAAATATTTTCTAGCTTCGTATTGACGATACGGTCCTAACAAAACTAGTTTCGTCAAATTCTGAGACCGTTTGAAAAATGGCCAATTTCCAGTCGATTAAAATCAACTAAAACCGGTCAAACACGTTTTCCTTTGCCACGCTCACATATTGATTCGAAAAATTATGAAATTTGAAACCTAGCAATAATTTGACATCACGGATCCAACAAAAGTGGTTTCGTCGAAATCCGAGGTCGTTTGCAAAATGTCCATTTTTAAGGGCCTGAATTCCATAGCGACTATTCAGAATTTTCAACTGGACATATCTTTTGATTCCCGCTATCAAATTCCGATTTGTCAGATTCGTTGGAAAGATATTCACTAATAGATTTAAATATTTTTGGTTTCACTAAAATCCGGATTGTTTTGCACCCGATACAGTCCAACAAAGTTTGAATTCAATTTTTGAACTGCAGCGCCATTTCAGGCCTTGTTTTTAATTATAATTAATTATATTCGTTTTCAATTGTCGATTCAAACTCAGTTTTCATCGCCATTATTTAAAATATTTGTTTTAAATATTTAGAATCCATTATTTTAGCCAATTTAAAAATTTTAAACTGGCCCAGATTTTCGGGTTGTTACACGTATAGATTGAATCAAAGTGGAATTAAATTCTGGACTCTTCAAAGCGACAACCTAAAAGGTCAAGATTTGATAGTCGGTAATTTAACTATCAAATATAAAACAAAATGAATGGATTTATTTCCATTGGATCTTCTAAGCCTTATTTAAATAGTATTTAGCCATTTAAACTTAAATATTAACTTTTTCACATACTATCTGAAAACATAAGCATTACATTTAACTCCTAAAATTCTTAACATAAATATTACTTGATAATTTCTCTTTTGAATATACATTTCATAGCTGGAAGCGATATTCAATTCTATACTTATTTTGAATACAAGCTAATCTGATCAATCGGATAATAGTAAAATCATTCAAGTTAGGGTATTTTAATTACCTCTCAGACTTTGAGTCGAAATCATTCGCATCATTTAGATTCGTAGAAGTTCGATATTCAAAATATTCGATAAACTAGAATTTGTAAATCCATTTGGTTTTCAAAACATTCAAAACAACATCGTTATTTTGAAAATATTCATCAAGTTAACTTGAATATTAAAATCAAGGAAAATAAATTGACTCAATTTCTTTACCCATTTATAATTAAATTACTTTTAAAAATGTACTTAACTAAGAAATTATTTAAGTTAAAACATTTTTATTGGATAACTTATCCAATTTTAACTACAAAATTATCTTACCAAAATCCATTAATTAAAATATTAATTAACTTTTAAATAAAACATTTCTACATTTACAATTATTTGTTAAAAGCTATTTCCATGAAAACAGATTAATTTAATAACCCATTTCCATTTAAACTGGTCGATTTAAATCAACCTTAAAACAATAACTGATTGTAATTAATCTTCCGTTTTTAGTAATATAATTAATTTAAAATAATCACCTCTAATTGTTTCTTAAAACAGTTATTCAAATTATTAATGATTTGAGTAAATTTCGGATTTACTTTACAGAAAATATCACTTAGCAGTCCTAACGACATATAATAGTTCTTTAACAGATGACATTTCCAATTGTGCACCCAATTTACACAAACAACAATATAATTCAATATTATCACACGGTCAAATTCTGTCAATCTGGTTGCTATATAAACTTATATTTCCATATATCTTAATATTTAACTTACTTGTCATTAGTTCGACTTTAAAATCATTTCTTGATTTAAAATATTTTTATCGACCTAAGTCGACTAAAAAATATTTCATGATAACATAAAATGTTATAAGCTGTAATAACCCGTTATTTTTAACGATTCAAATTCCGATTTAAATCGAATATTTATTTTATGGTTTCTTTATTTTTTTATGGAAATTTCGAATTTGAAATACGTATAGTGAAACGTGGTAGCTGTGAAAATTTCATCGGATAATTTGAATGTTTGTCGATCGCGCAAATTTTCAGTGCAACGCTGTGCATAACAGTTCAAATTTTAGCAATTTTAAAATTTCTTCGAAACCAGTTTGGATGGATACGAAAAATATCTTATTTGTTGTCATGAATTCAGCAGCGCAATACATTTCGCGAAAATCCATCGTTTCGTCCTCCGTTTAATTGTTTTCCTATGCGAATTTCTCGTTTAAAGAAGGGCTCTGTAACACTCTTTTGAATGGAACATCGTGGCACTGTAAATTTTATACCGTTGCATCCGTCCTGTCGCGCTGATTAGCTCAATATATTCATTTGTTAGTTTCGGTGCTCGTTTCGCACTGGAATTTTGAAAATAAATATTGCGTAGTTCATTTTTGAAATAGAGCCATTTGAGTCCGATGTGTCCCTATTCGGATTCCGCACATTTTTCTAGATATTTTGGGTCTGCAAAACCCGCCCTTTTATTTTATTAAACCACCCATTTATTTTTTTATTTCCAAAGCTACATGCATTTCCTACTTAAAGTATTCCAAATCATGCATGTTCGAGTTACATTCTTTAGCTTTATATTTCTAAACATAGAGTTCCACTTACCTTTATTTTTTGTACCCATTTATTTTTGTGCCTGGGTCATGCACAAAAATGATGCAACATCCTCTTACCGTTAAGCATACTAGGCAAACCAGAATGCTATTTCTTCATTTCCATACAATGTCTCCCTTCCATTTCTTCTTTTCTTTTATGTACATAACGTTTTTTTTCTTCAGTAGGCACTTTTATTTCAAACTTGTTCCTTTATGTTACTTTACTTACATGCATGCATAATGCCTCTTTTGTTTCCAACTTCATTTACATGCATGCACGTTGGAAGCACTTTACAGTTTCATTTTCAATCAAGCTAAAGCCATGCATCACCTTGTTTCCCCTTCCCTTTCTACTACAACCCTCCTCTTCTATTCTCTGCTGCTACTTTCCATTCTTCGTTTTTTAATATAAAATAGGGCCTAAGCCCATGGCCCAAATTTCGCAGACCCGCGCTGAAGCAAACTGCATGCTTATGCATTTCCTTCCATGCTCACGGTTACAGGCAACCGTTTTGCCCATCCTTTCTTCTATTACATGCGTTCCCTTCTACAGTTTTTTTTTAGTTTTACTTCCTCTATTTAGTTTTGTTTGTTTACCGGCTCATATATCTATTTGGTTTCCAAGGTTCATTCGTTCCAAATTGCCTATTAGAATCCAAATTGTTTTCAATATCGCATACTTCATTCACTTGTACACATATACATGTTTATACTACCATACATTAGCTAGCAATGTATTTAAAAGAGAAAAAAAGTTTAGTCATGAAGTAAGTTTACTATTTATTTACAACATAAGTTTTCAATTTATATGTTCTTGAAATTCTTCCCTTCCTTTATTCAGCTGTGCACTGTGTGCACCCTTCCTCCTTTCTTGCTTTTATTTATTCTCCCTTCCCTACCGTTTTCTTCCTTTCTATCACCAGTGCACCGGGTGCATGTGCACATACACGACTTCTTTTCTGCAACCTACTACTATTGCCTTATACTCACACGGTTTGTTTACTGTTCTTATCCCTAGTTTTCATTCCTTCTTTGCTTCTTGTTTATTTATTTGTTTTTAATCAAGGCACTTGTTTATTCAATAAAACAGAGCTTCTGTTTCATTTTTATTTCCATGCTACAGCCTTATATTTCGGTTACAGGTATAACCATTCCCAGGTTTCATTTATTACTAGTTTAACATGAAAGTAGAATTTACCAATATCAACACCTACATAAGCATATACATATGTATAGGTTATCATTCAATTAGTAAACAAATAGAAAGCTACTAACTTCCTTTTTTTAAGTTTACTGTTTTATGTTATCCCCTTTTTTAGGTCTACCATTTCAGGTTTTTTTGCAAAATATATGAATACATATATGTTTTTCAAAACATCTAACAATTTGTGGATGAAAAGAGGAGGAGTTTACTCATTAATTTTTGTTTACTGCTTCAGGTTTATTTCCATATTTTGTTAAATTCATATATTTGACATACAAGTTAAATTTGATTAAATACACCACATCCACATATATACATACATAAGTCAGCAACAGTATATATAACAACAATAATATGTTTTAAATAGGGTGAAGGGAAAAGTTTGCTCACAGAATTTGTTCCCTCAAAGAAAAACAGGTCCTCTGTTCTCATGTTTTCCATTGTTCTTAACTTTCAGGTTTTACATATTTATTTAACTAATACTACTCATTAAACATGCAATCACATAAAATACTACATGGTACCAGGTTTAGATTTGATTATGATAAAATGCAATCATACACTATCATATAACTTACAATATATATGTACATAGAAAAGCCTTAAAAGGGTAGGTTTAAGTAGAGTTATAAATGGGGTTTACTCACCTTGTGTTCACAGTTTTTTATGCAATTGTTTTCTTTTCTGGTTCCAGATTCGTGGCTTTATGAGTTTCCTGCCATTTCTCTACTTCCAGTTTGCTCTCTGGTTTTGTTTGCCATTTAATTTGCTCTCGAGATTGGTTCTTAACTTCAGATTCATTTTGCATGTGAGAGGGTAAGTCCATGTATTTGGAAAATGATGACATGTAACTTAGCTTGGTAGGGGTTAGTTATAGGCTGTCTTAATTTGATTAGAAAAGGGTAGTTGCTACAGTTGCATGTACTTTGATTAGAAAGAACATAGGCTTAGGCTCTCTTCAAAACTCTTTCCAGTCTTGCATGGCACGATCAGCAAAGAAAACACATGCATTTGTACCTTGCTTATGTACTAGAGGGTATTTAAAACAATACTTGGCTTCCAAGTAATTCAAGACGTTGATGGCATGTGATTTGATAATATATGTTGTAAAAATCATAGGTTTAGGCTTAGGGTATAACTAGTTTAGGAGGATGTAGCTAGTAGCTGACTGTATTGGTTGATTGAAGAAAATGTTACATAGGTTCTAGCTATCCTAGTTTTTATTGTAATGGAGCTGTGGGTGCTAGCTGCTCTAAATTCTACACTACATACGCATAGCCATGTCAAATAAATGTACAAATTTTGTGTACAGCGATGTTCTTGGTATATAAAATGTTGCAGATAGTTGCCAGGCAAGTTGTACATGTACTTAAATATTTTTAATGTCTCATTCAGGGTAACTGGCATATCTATTCATGTTATTGTTTTGATAAAAAGTGTTATATCTTTATAAGTATAATATTTATTATCTATGAAGTAATCTACATTTTTACTTAAGCTATCTACATTGAATTTTCTTAAATGATATCTATTTCTAATTTACATACGTTTAAAACCATTATGAATATTATAAATTAAACAGTACATACTTATATATACATATATTTATTCATATTCATTTGTTAAGGAGTAAGTAATACAAAGGCATATGATTATTATTTTCTAATATTTAAATCTAATTTATTCAATTATATTACTTACTCAATATAATCAATAAATTATTGTTTAACAGAATTAGCAAAAAAGGGGACATTACAATTTACCCCCTTAAAAGAATTTCGTCCTCGAAATTAAAGAGTAATGAGAAGATTCTAATTGTGTTCAAACTTCAGAGTCATAGACTTATAATGAAAGACATACACGGGTCATTCACTCACAATTACAACAAACAAAGCATCCTAAACATATAGGTTACCATCCAAAATATTCATAGAAAGCAATACAAACGATACAAACATTCATCAGCCCCTGACTATAAATCGCTAAAAATATATTCCTCTAAGCATCAACCCCAAGACCGAAATCAACATCAGATTAACACTCAGAATTTCATTTAGCTCAACAAATCTTCAGTTAGGTTCTGATTTTATTAAATCTATATCTTAATTACTTATCAACCCATATTATCCCATTTTAATTCAAACTTTTGAATTTTTCAAGACATCTTGTTTACTTAAACAATTTTCCAACTTTCTAGAATTTCAAATTCCATCTCTGGTTTGTCTTATTTGTATATTTCATTAATATACAAATTCTAATTCTGTTATAATAATAATAATCGTCACATCCATATATAATAATTTCAGAAAATTATTTCTTTGATATCAAAATAGTATTTTGGGCAAAATTATTTCATTTACCCAAATTTTAAAACAATACTATGCCGAATCAATTTGTTCAAGTATTTAGAAATCCCTATCGATCTCGTTAGCTAAACGCATCGATTTGGAATTTTTATACCTCTCAACAAATCAATTAACACAATATAAAACAATTTTATATCAATTAACAAATACGCGCTCATATATATATACACTCAAAATCAATCTAGGGAATTACTAACCTCATCTCTATTGAGTTACGCCACAGAGCCAAGGTTATTACTCAACTTTAATCTCTGACACCAAGTGTGACGACCCAGATTTCGGTACAATTTGAATCGACCAAATACAACTCAAGTCCAACCCAAATAATACTAAAACCCAGAAGTCGAAGAAAGAAATTATAGGATGGAAATAGATAAGATAGAAAATTAGAATAGAAGAAAAAAGAAGAACTAAATAATAGAATCAGAGTAAACATGAATCTCATAGCGGAATGAAAAAAAATATAATAGATATATAATCACTTTGGAAATACAAATTGGATTTGAACTTACATACATTGTAACAACCCGTATTTTCAATAACCTGTAATAACATAAATCGAGGCAGAATTTAATTCTAAAATGGGAATCAAGGGAAACGGGCTATGCCATTGCGTTCGTCTCGGAAAAATACGCGAAATAGAGTCCGAGTTTTCGAAAATCGGAGTCCGTATGACCAAGATATGGCCTCGCGAAGTTTCACGAAAATTCCCAAATTAAAGTATACTTAATTAAGTGAAATGGGTTGTGTAGATATATATATATATATATATTGATATATATATATATATATATAATTGAAAATTTAATAAATAAATATGCAAAAATGCTCAAAACAGCGAATTGGGAGAGGGGAATAACCGAACCGGCCGATTTTTGAAGTCGACCCGAGCCCGCTGGGTCGACTAGGGGTTAATCCAGGGTGTTTGGCTGTCAACCCGTGGGCCGATTCGCTCAAGTGCAGATTTTGCATTTGAATGGTTCTCATGGTCCATCTTTAATCTAAAGGCCCTAGATGGTTCCTACACTTGACTTCTTCCCCAAGACATGCTTTGATGGCTTGGATTGAATCTAGGGTTAATCCTATGGCCTAAAACACTTGCCTAATCTATAAATAAGACCCTAACCTACCCTAATTCATTCATAATTAAACCTAGTGACTAAACTATGGCAAAATGCTAGCTCTCATGGCCTCCACTAATTTTATGAAGAGGGTTGCATACTAATCACTCTCTAATCAACTTCTAATCCCTTCTTAGCATCTTAATCTTCTTCATTTGGTGTTCAAAGTTGCTAGTGGTGAGTTTCTATCACTTTGATGATCTTTTGGTAAACTAATTAGATGAGATGTGATGAGATTTATGGTTTTGTATGTGGGTTAATGAGCTTTGAATCATATGATATGATGTTAGCATTAATCTTATGTTTATGCATGTTGAGTATGTAAGCTTATGCAAGTTTAATATGATGTATGTTATGTTTGCATGATGCTAAATATGCAAGTTGTGGGCTATGTAATCATATGCATGTTATGCAAGTTCATGGTAATATGCTATGCAAGTTACATGTATGTAAATATGCAAGTTACATGTTTGTTAATATGCAAGTTACATGTATGTAAATATGCAAGTTACATGTTTGTTAATATGCAAGTTACATGTTTGTTAATATGCAAGTTACATGTATGTAAATATGCAAGTTACATGTTTGTTAATATGCAAGTTACATGTTTGTTAATATGCAAGTTACATGTATGTAAATATGCAAGTTACATGTTTCTTTATATGCAAGTTACATGTTTGTTAATATGCGAGTTACATGTATGTAAATATGCAAGTTACATGTTTATTAATATGCAAGTTCATGATGACACATTATGCAAGTCTATAAGCTAATATGCAAGTTTGTTATGCAAAATGAATATGTAAGTTATGTGACATATTATATGCAAGTTATGTGACATGTTATGCAAGTTCATATGCAAGTTATGTGTTTGTTAATATGCAAGATGGCACCTTTGAAACATGTTCATTCATATGCAAGTTGACACCTTTTATATGTGTTATATCATGAACGAAATTACGTGGGAACGATGGGGTAATTAAATGCATAAGTTAATAAGATTGTGTGAAATTAATATAATTATGCATAACACAAAATAAATAAACATAGTATGGGAATTTGCCTATTTGGTTAGGTGTACCCATACTATGTGTTGGGAATTTACCTATTGAGTTAGGTCTACCCCATGGGAATTTACCTATTAAGTTAGGTCTACCCATGTTAAGAAAACTTGATTAATTAGGGATAATTAATATAAAATTATGAGGGTGATTAATTAGGTGTAATTAATTGACTAAGACACGAGGTTGGACTCAGTTGTAGCGTAAAACTGCCCGGACCCAACCGGCTTAACCAGTTGCTACAAATGTTAGCCCAATGTGAGAGGTCTTAGGCACAAACTAAATACGTAATTAATGTAAAGACACGAGGTTAGACTCTGTTATGACATAAGGCTGCCCGGACCCAACCGGCTTAACCAGCGGTCATAAAAGACAGTCTAATGTGAGAGGTCTTTACAAAGGTTACGTTCTTAATTAATTAATTAAGAAACACTTAACCATATTAGCATGTAGAGGGACATGAGGGGTTAAGTGGGTGCCTCGGGTGGCATGAGAAAATCTAGTGGTTGCCTTGGGTGGCAATAGAAAATACGATTAGAATACTTAACCAAAATGGAACATGTAATTAAAACATGATTAAAGGGTTAAGTGGGATATACTAGAAAAAGGGACAAGCTTAGGTGGGTAGCTTGTGGAGGCCCATTTCAACCAGTAACCCATACGTATCTTTGTGGGCTCGACCCATGTCGAGGACGGGACACGCATACTGGGCTTGACTGTAAGAGGCAAACGGGTTAGCGGTGGCAACGCAAGTCCAACGGGCTTCATATGCGTGAGTGGGCCCGAGCTGGTAGGTAAGCCGTTGTTGCATCGAGTAGATATAAGCCGTGCACCTTTAGTTCCATCAGGTTGCCACATTGGGGAATGATACATCCCACGGTGGGGCCAGCACGGGTATCTACGTTAGGGAGCCGATCGAATGGGAAGTAGTGTGTACACCTAGTGGATTGTAGGGCCCCGTGGCGCCTACTTGGTCACCTAGGGGTACGCAGGTACTAATTAGTAAATTTTATAAGTCCTTGGGTGGGATCAACCTTTAAGTTAGGAACGACTGGTGTGGTGCAGTTTAGTAATTTACCTTAGGGAGGGTAGATGCGTCTTTATCCTTTATCTTCGTTTAGTTGACTGCTTAGGGTAGCCATTCATCCCTATATGTTACCGTATATCAGTTTATGTCTTCTCTGGTTACTTTAACGATTGTATTGTTAAAGTTATAGGACTCGCTCAGACTTATGTCTGACCCTGTTGTTTTTATCTTTTTCCCAACCCTCAGGTCCTACGGTGGATCCTAGCAGTAGTGGAGCTTGATCGGATTGCTGTTCCAGTCTTTAGGAGCTTGGATAGATGTAAAGCTCCAGTTATCCAGTTATCTTTTCTTTTGTTTGGCTATTGTATGAGAGTGGGATTATGTACTTCTTTATTTTGATGGATATTGTACTTGACCTTTATTGTGGTTTTATGATGTAACCAGACATGTTTTACTTCCGCTGTTATGAGATGATGTTTTAAAATTTCAAGTACTATTTATATCTGTCTTGTTGTAATTTTTCTGTTCTATATTCACTAAAATACTCCACCGATGCTATGGCATTCCCTTAGTGAGTGATCATAGCGGGAGTGGGGTGTTACACGTGGTATCAGAGCTTAAGGTTACCAGAACAGATAAAATTTTTGAGAAAAACTACTTTCTAAGAGTATTTTCGAAGAAAGGATTTTTAAAAGCATGTCTTCTAAGAGAAAAAGTTTTTGAAAAAGAAAAGCATAATCCCCAATAGCCATATCTTTATCTTTCGGAATCTCCTTTTTGAATCTTTCCTCTTTCGTTTCAGCATGGCTGAAGATCTTAACATCCCGGAGGGTTTAGTTATACCACTATGGTATAGGAGGTTGCAAGAGGCTAGGGCCGCGGCTGCGGGTCCGGCCAATGCTACTACACCAGAGACAACCGCTCCTCCTCCTCAGCCTAGAGTGGATAATTTTGCTAAGGTTTGCAAGGAGTTCAAGGCTATAGGAGGAAAACCTTTTTTAGGTTCAGAGACTTTCGTAGAGGCTAGAGATTGGCTTAAGGAAGTGGAAGAGTTGCTAGATATCTTTGAAGTGGAAGAGGGAAAGAAAGTCAAGTTGGCGGCTTAGTTAATGAAGGGAGAGGCCTCATTCTGGTGGGAGGTCACTAATGGAGAGCGCCCTGTTGACTCTTGGGCGGATTTCAAGCAAAGGTTTGGGGCTAAGTTTCTCTCAAGGGCGGAAGAGAATCTGTTTATGGAGAAGTTCTTGAATTTGAAGCAAGGGAATCTCACGGTGAAAGAATATGTCAACAAATTCAATCAATTAGCAAGATTTGGCATAGAGTTGGTGAATACACCGGAGAAGAAGGCTTTGAGGTTCGTTAGAGGCTTGAACGAACCATTGCAAGGAATAGCTATGACTCACATTCCTATGGGGGCCACTTTTGAGAAGCTTGTCTACATGGCACTTATGCATGAGGATGATAAGAATTCTAAGGCACCAGAGAAAAAGGGGGATCAGAAGAAACCGCAACAACAACAACAAGGCAAGGGTGGAAAAGGCAATGGTGACAAGAAGAAGACAAAGAAGAAGTGCTTCAATTGTGGTACACCAGGGCATCTCAGTAAGGATTGTCGCAAAAAGAAGAAGACCGGTTGCTTTCATTGTGGTGAAGCGGGGCATCTTGTGAAAAACTGCCCAAAGAAGGGGCAGAAGACGGGGTCTACCTCAGGAGGCCAGGTGCAAGCTCTTATAGCACCACCTCAGTCAGGGGGGCAAGTTCAGGTTCTCTCAGTTCCACCGATTCAGCAGAGAGGTAGAACTATTTCCGTTGAAAGTCTGGTTTTTCTGTTTGATCATCCAGTTCGTACTTTGTTTGACTCTGGCGCATCGCATTCTTTTATCTCATCATCGTTAGTTGAGTCACTGCACTTAGACACCAGTCTAGTTGATGATCCCTTGGTTGTTTCAAACCCAATTGGGGGCTCTATATATCTGTCTATGATATGTTTGGGTTTGAAGATTTCTATACTTAGCGTTGAGTTTAGATGTGATGCTTTTGTATTGGGCTTCACGGGCTATGGGCTGATCTTGGGCATGGACTGGTTATCCAGTAATGGTGCCGTTCTTGATTGCGAAAGGAGAGTTGTCAGGCTCATGACCCGCTTGGGTAACACTCTCGAGATCTCTTGCAATCCCATGGAATCTGTTTTGCTAAGTTATCTTGAATCGCTCGATGCTTCGGTCGAGAGTTTGTGTTCTGTCAGAGTAGTCCGGGAATATCCGGATGTGTTTGAAGAAGAAAAGGGTTTGCCTCCGAAGCGGGAGATAGATTTCCGAATTTATTTGGTGGATAATGCCAAACCAGTGTCTTTGCCAGTACGCCACATGGCTCCTCGTGAGAGAAGAGAACTTCATAAGCAAGTAGGGGAGTTGCTTGAGAAGGGGTTCATAAGGCGAAGTATATCGGAGTGGGGAGCTCCAGTAGTGTTTGCCACGAAGGCGGATGGGTCCCTCAGACTTTGTGTGGATTATAGAGAACTTAATAAGCTCACGAAGAAGAATAGACACCCATTACCGAGGATAGATGATCTCTTTGATCAGTTGGTTGGCGCGTCAGTATTTTCGCAGATGGACTTAGCTACAGGGTTTCATCAGTTAAGAGTGGCGGAGGACAGTATAGAGAAGACTGCTTTCCGGACTCCGGATGGTTTTTATGAGTGGCTAGTGATGCCATTTGGGTTGACAAACGCCCCCGCATACTTTGTTGATCTCATGAGTAGAGTGTTCAGAGAGTATCTGAATAAGTTTGTAGTAGTTTTTGTGGATGACATCTTGGTCTTTTCCAAGAATGAAGAAGAGCATGCCTTACATCTCAAGGAAGTGTTGGAGACTCTTCGAGCGCATAGTCTTAAAGCTAAATTCTCTAAATGCCATTTTTGGAGAAGAGAAGTGCGATTCTTAGGGCATGTGGTCTCTAAGGAAGGGATAGCTGTGGATCCCGCAAAGATAGTATCTATCCAGGATTGGAAAGTTCCTAGAAATGCTACCGAGGTAAGAAGTTTCTTGGGGTTGGCAGGATATTATAGGAAGTTCATCAAAGACTTCGCGAAGATATCAGCCCCATTAACCCGCTTGACGAAAAAGAATCTGGTTTTCTCGTGGGATGTAGATTGTGATGATGCTTTCCGACGGTTAAAGAGAGCTTTGACCACCGCTCCAGTTTTAGTGCTCCCGGATGGGAGTAAGCCGTTTGTTGTTTATACCGATGCTTGTGGAACAGGATTAGGCGCAGTCTTGATGCAGGAGGGAAGGGTAATAGCCTATGGAGGGAGACAATTGAGAGTGCATGAGAAGAATTACCCTACCCATGATCTAGAGTTGGCCGCGATTGTTTTCGCACTTAAGTCTTGGCGCCATTATCTTCTTGGTGAGAGATTCGAGTTGTTCACCGACCATAAATCATTGAAGTACTTATTCTCTCAGAAGGATTTAAACTTAAGACAGCAAAGGTGGATGGAGTTCTTAGCATCCTATGATTTCGAGATAGCGTATACCCCTGGTAAGGGTAACGTGGTGGCAGACGCCTTGAGTAGAAAAAGGCTATCTTTGAGTCCATTGTTCGTGGAACGACGAAGCTTGGAGTTTCTTTCTTTGTTTGACTTCAGACCTTCTGTTGATTTTGTACCTGGTTTGTTGGCATCCTTGGAGGTTAGACCTACTCTTTTGAGACGGATTGGCGAGGCTCAGCGAGACGACCCACAGTTGGTTGTGTTGGTAGAGAAGCTTATAAGAGGGGAGTCGTCCAGCCATTTGGGTAGATACACCATAGATGATAAGGGATGGTTGCATAGAGACGGTAGACTTTGTGTACCGCAAGATGAGGGTTTGAAGAAGGCTATTTTGGATGATGCACATCGTTCAAGAATGACTATTCATCCCGGTGGAGACAAAATGTACCAAGACATGAAGAGAGTTTTCTTCTGGGCCGGTATGAAGAAAGATGTGGCCGAGTATGTGGCTAGATGCTTAGTGTGCCAACAAGTTAAAGTGGAGCAAAGGAAACCCGGTGGGTTGCTACACCCATTGGAAGTTCCACAGTGGAAGTGGGATAGTGTCTCGATGGATTTCATCGACGGGTTACCGAGATCGAGGAAGGGCAATACGGGAATTTGGGTTGTGGTAGACAGACTTACCAAGAGTGCCCATTTTATACCCGTAAAGAGTAAGAGGACCGCTCCATGGCTTGCTTCAGTCTATGTTAGAGAGATTGTTAGATTGCATGGCGTACCATCCAGCATTGTGAGTGATCGAGATCCTATTTTCACTAGTGAGTTTTGGAGAAGTTTGCAAGAGGCGGTAGGGACTCAGTTGTGTTTGAGCACCGCATATCATCCTCAGACGGACGGTCAGACTGAGAGGGTGAACCGTATCTTAGAAGATCTTTTGAGGCTTTGTATCTTGGATTTTGGAGGTACATGGGAAGAACATCTTCCTTTGGTGGAGTTCGCATATAATAACAGCTTTCAGTCCAGTATTGGTATGGCTCCTTTCGAAGCTCTTTATGGAAGGCCTTGTCGATCTCCTACATGTTGGTGGGAATCTACGGATAAGATCTTGCTTGGGCCGGATATGGTTAGAGAGACTTCAGAGAAGATTGATTTAATTCGAAAAAGGATGAAAGCAGCGCAAGATAGACAGAAATCTTATGCGGATCGGAGAAGGACGGATCTTGAGTTTGAGGTTGGGGACATGGTTTTTGTCAAAGTATCTCCATTGAGAAATGTTGTTCGCTTTGGGTCCGTAGGGAAGTTAGCACCGAGATTTGTTGGGCCGTTTCCTATTAAGGAAAGGATTGGACGGATGGCATATAGGGTGGAGTTGCCCGACAGACTTAGTGGTGTTCATGATGTATTCCATGTATCACATTTGAGGAAGTGCTTACATGAGACCGCGGAGGTGGTAGAGCCGAGCTTGCTTAGAGATGTAGAGGTAGAGCGTGATGCGACGATTCGACGAGCTCCTACTCGCATCCTTGGGTCAGAAACTAGGAAGTTGAGGAACAGAGAAGTTCAGCTAGTTAAAGTGCAATGGGGAGATGACGAAAGCAATGCTACTTGGGAGACGGAAGCAAAGATGCGTTCTTTGTATCCATTTCTTTTTGAGAGTATGTCTTTTAACTTCTCCTTTATTGCTTGTCTAGTACTTATCTTATCTTTAGTATATCCTCTCGCTAATACCTATGACCTTTAGATAGGGTAAAACCTATGGTTGAAACATGTGTTTGAAACATGTTATGGTTGATGGATGCATATGGATGCAATTGTTTGCTAGTGGTTGCTCGTGGATGCATATACACACACATTAGGCACTAGATCGGCTCAGTCACTTCATGTTGCATATTGCATAAATGGATGTGGTAGTTAGATTGATGGATGTATCATGGCTGTGTTATCATATGGATGATGCATTTTTGTGTATGGTTGTGCACGCATGTAGAAATTTGTATGTGTCAATAGGGTTTCGCATACATATTGGATGCATGGCACTATCATGGTTTGCATTAAGGAGGTTTACTGTATCAGTAACCGCCTGATTTTTGCATTAGGTAAGTACATATACACACACTTTTGCATATATCCATCCAGCATTTAGAATCTTGTAAGGACAATGATTGCTCGTGGATGATGCTTTGAGTAGATGGATGATTGGATGGTAGGATACGTTCTTCCTAACTTGAAGATTTCGGGGACGAAATCCTTTAAGGAGGGGAGAATGTAACAACCCGTATTTTCAATAACCTGTAATAACATAAATCGAGGCAGAATTTAATTCTAAAATGGGAATCAAGGGAAACGGGCTATGCCATTGCGTTCGTCTCGGAAAAATACGCGAAATAGAGTCCGAGTTTTCGAAAATCGGAGTCCGTATGACCAAGATATGGCCTCGCGAAGTTTCACGAAAATTCCCAAATTAAAGTATACTTAATTAAGTGAAATGGGTTGTGTAGATATATATATATATATATATATTGATATATATATATATATATATATATAATTGAAAATTTAATAAATAAATATGCAAAAATGCTCAAAACAGCGAATTGGGAGAGGGGAATAACCGAACCGGCCGATTTTTGAAGTCGACCCGAGCCCGCTGGGTCGACTAGGGGTTAATCCAGGGTGTTTGGCTGTCAACCCGTGGGCCGATTCGCTCAAGTGCAGATTTTGCATTTGAATGGTTCTCATGGTCCATCTTTAATCTAAAGGCCC
Source organism: Allium sativum (assembly GCA_030737875.1). Classification (NCBI taxonomy): domain Eukaryota; kingdom Viridiplantae; phylum Streptophyta; class Magnoliopsida; order Asparagales; family Amaryllidaceae; genus Allium; species Allium sativum. The sequence continues at coordinate 624,092,910 of CM060913.1, forward strand.
TAGATGGTTCCTACACTTGACTTCTTCCCCAAGACATGCTTTGATGGCTTGGATTGAATCTAGGGTTAATCCTATGGCCTAAAACACTTGCCTAATCTATAAATAAGACCCTAACCTACCCTAATTCATTCATAATTAAACCTAGTGACTAAACTATGGCAAAATGCTAGCTCTCATGGCCTCCACTAATTTTATGAAGAGGGTTGCATACTAATCACTCTCTAATCAACTTCTAATCCCTTCTTAGCATCTTAATCTTCTTCATTTGGTGTTCAAAGTTGCTAGTGGTGAGTTTCTATCACTTTGATGATCTTTTGGTAAACTAATTAGATGAGATGTGATGAGATTTATGGTTTTGTATGTGGGTTAATGAGCTTTGAATCATATGATATGATGTTAGCATTAATCTTATGTTTATGCATGTTGAGTATGTAAGCTTATGCAAGTTTAATATGATGTATGTTATGTTTGCATGATGCTAAATATGCAAGTTGTGGGCTATGTAATCATATGCATGTTATGCAAGTTCATGGTAATATGCTATGCAAGTTACATGTATGTAAATATGCAAGTTACATGTTTGTTAATATGCAAGTTACATGTATGTAAATATGCAAGTTACATGTTTGTTAATGTGCAAGTTACATGTTTGTTAATATGCAAGTTACATGTATGTAAATATGCAAGTTACATGTTTGTTAATATGCAAGTTACATGTTTGTTAATATGCAAGTTACATGTATGTAAATATGCAAGTTACATGTTTCTTTATATGCAAGTTACATGTTTGTTAATATGCGAGTTACATGTATGTAAATATGCAAGTTACATGTTTATTAATATGCAAGTTCATGATGACACATTATGCAAGTCTATAAGCTAATATGCAAGTTTGTTATGCAAAATGAATATGTAAGTTATGTGACATATTATATGCAAGTTATGTGACATGTTATGCAAGTTCATATGCAAGTTATGTGTTTGTTAATATGCAAGATGGCACCTTTGAAACATGTTCATTCATATGCAAGTTGACACCTTTTATATGTGTTATATCATGAACGAAATTACGTGGGAACGATGGGGTAATTAAATGCATAAGTTAATAAGATTGTGTGAAATTAATATAATTATGCATAACACAAAATAAATAAACATAGTATGGGAATTTGCCTATTTGGTTAGGTGTACCCATACTATGTGTTGGGAATTTACCTATTGAGTTAGGTCTACCCCATGGGAATTTACCTATTAAGTTAGGTCTACCCATGTTAAGAAAACTTGATTAATTAGGGATAATTAATATAAAATTATGAGGGTGATTAATTAGGTGTAATTAATTGACTAAGACACGAGGTTGGACTCAGTTGTAGCGTAAAACTGCCCGGACCCAACCGGCTTAACCAGTTGCTACAAATGTTAGCCCAATGTGAGAGGTCTTAGGCACAAACTAAATACGTAATTAATGTAAAGACACGAGGTTAGACTCTGTTATGACATAAGGCTGCCCGGACCCAACCGGCTTAACCAGCGGTCATAAAAGACAGTCTAATGTGAGAGGTCTTTACAAAGGTTACGTTCTTAATTAATTAATTAAGAAACACTTAACCATATTAGCATGTAGAGGGACATGAGGGGTTAAGTGGGTGCCTCGGGTGGCATGAGAAAATCTAGTGGTTGCCTTGGGTGGCAATAGAAAATACGATTAGAATACTTAACCAAAATGGAACATGTAATTAAAACATGATTAAAGGGTTAAGTGGGATATACTAGAAAAAGGGACAAGCTTAGGTGGGTAGCTTGTGGAGGCCCATTTCAACCAGTAACCCATACGTATCTTTGTGGGCTCGACCCATGTCGAGGACGGGACACGCATACTGGGCTTGACTGTAAGAGGCAAACGGGTTAGCGGTGGCAACGCAAGTCCAACGGGCTTCATATGCGTGAGTGGGCCCGGGCTGGTAGGTAAGCCGTTGTTGCATCGAGTAGATATAAGCCGTGCACCTTTAGTTCCATCAGGTTGCCACATTGGGGAATGATACATCCCACGGTGGGGCCAGCACGGGTATCTACGTTAGGGAGCCGATCGAATGGGAAGTAGTGTGTACACCTAGTGGATTGTAGGGCCCCGTGGCGCCTACTTGGTCACCTAGGGGTACGCAGGTACTAATTAGTAAATTTTATAAGTCCTTGGGTGGGATCAACCTTTAAGTTAGGAACGACTGGTGTGGTGCAGTTTAGTAATTTACCTTAGGGAGGGTAGATGCGTCTTTATCCTTTATCTTCGTTTAGTTGACTGCTTAGGGTAGCCATTCATCCCTATATGTTACCGTATATCAGTTTATGTCTTCTCTGGTTACTTTAACGATTGTATTGTTAAAGTTATAGGACTCGCTCAGACTTATGTCTGACCCTGTTGTTTTTATCTTTTTCCCAACCCTCAGGTCCTACGGTGGATCCTAGCAGTAGTGGAGCTTGATCGGATTGCTGTTCCAGTCTTTAGGAGCTTGGATAGATGTAAAGCTCCAGTTATCCAGTTATCTTTTCTTTTGTTTGGCTATTGTATGAGAGTGGGATTATGTACTTCTTTATTTTGATGGATATTGTACTTGACCTTTATTGTGGTTTTATGATGTAACCAGACATGTTTTACTTCCGCTGTTATGAGATGATGTTTTAAAATTTCAAGTACTATTTATATCTGTCTTGTTGTAATTTTTCTGTTCTATATTCACTAAAATACTCCACCGATGCTATGGCATTCCCTTAGTGAGTGATCATAGCGGGAGTGGGGTGTTACATACATCATCAGAGTATATCACATACACAATACAACGGAAAAAAACTCTATATATCTAACGTTGAAGCCTCCTACTCCAAGCTCCTCCAGAAAATCTGTAAAATCCTGAACTACTTGATTGCCCGTACAAATATGGGCACCCAAGAGTTTTAGAAAACATAGAAAAATAATCTCTGGGCCAGTCATGGGACTGGTGTGAGTAAACGATTTTAAAACGGCTTGATTTTAACTTCCATAAAACATTTGAAAGAAAAGATAATCTAAGACCAATCCACACATAAATACGGATGGTTTTAACCTTATGATAACCCAAAGCATTATTTGAAACAAATTTTTTTTGGTATTATAACAGTGCCTATATACAAATAAATAGCAATTGAGCAGAACATTTGCATCTCATGCTCCACATACATAGTATACAATAAAAACCGGGGCGCTTACTGGATAATGAATTCCAACTATTGCAAGGTATGGTACCACCTTCCGACAATGTTGTAATAACCTGGAAATCTGAGCCAATTTAAAATTTTTATTTTGGCAATTTTAGCGAATTTTGATTATTTAAAATGAATTATTTTAAATAATAACGACGAGAAATTTATTTTGAATAGAGTTCGAACGTATATATTTATTCGAATCATCGTTAGAATATAAATATATATTTATATATATAAAAGGAATTGAAAATGGTTTCAAATATATATTCTAATTATTGCTAGGTTTCAAATTTCATAATTTTTCGAATCAATATGTGAGCGTGGAAAAGGAAAACGCGTTTGACCAGTTTCAGTTGATTTTAATCGACTGGAAAATGGTCATTTTTCAAACGGTCTCAGAATTCGATGAAATTAGTTTTGTTAGGACCGTATCATCAATATGAAGTTAGAAAATATTTTTCAGGAATTTTTCTTGTTAGTATGTGGCCCCAGTAAATTGAAATGTGCGTTCAAATTCAATATATAAAGTTATATTTGGATTTTGACGAAAACTGATCGAAACAGCCGAATCAGCCTGCGATACATATCCCATTGTGTTCGGAATGGGGGTAATTAGCTATGGACGACAGACGGTGGGTCACGTTTAGAGGTCGAAAATAAAAGTTGCTTTTTGAGAAATAAAAATAATAATTAAATAAAAAAAAATATACCCCTTGTTTCCCTTTACCCCCTCCACTTCCACACTCTCTCAATCGATTACAGAAATAAATAGAAAAAGAGAAAAAAGGATCGCGCGCCGCCCCCCTGTCGGAGCCGCCACCATCACTGCTACCCCACACCTGCGCGACGCGCTGCTACTCCCCCTCCCCCCCCCCCACCTAGGCGATGCGCTGCTACCCCCCCCCACCTGCGCGACGCGCTGCTACCCCCTTCAATCTGCCTCGTCCACCTTCTCCTCCGCCTGCACCTCCCCATGTGGCCGCCAGTTCACCCCCTCATCCTCTTTTCGCTGTAAGTCCTTATATTATTTTATTTTAATTTATTTAAAATACTTAGCTTAGTTTAACCAAGTTAGGAATCTGATTTTTAAATGAAGGAAAATATATACCCATCGTTTTGCATCACAAAGGGTTTGATTTTGATTGTATACTAATAAAAATATGATTTTTATATTTTAGAAAGAATATATAGGAAAGATAATAAAGATATTATTTTTAAATAGGTAGAGTATTAAATATATAATTTTTATATAATAGAGAAAATAAAAATATAATTTTTATACTAGTGGCATATTAAAAATATGATTTTTATTCATGTAGAGTAGTAAAAATATAATCTTTATTAGGAGAAGAGCAATATAAAAATATAATTTTTATAACGAAGTGAAGATAAAAATTTGATTTTTATATATATGGGGTGAAGATAAAAATTCGATTTTTATATATGTAGCGTATGCGAACGATGAAAGTGACAAGAGGAGAACGATGAAGATTTCCTACATAAGAAGAATCGTGGCATTTGGATTAGCTAGTCGGTGAGAACTCTTCACCTTTTATTTATTTTCTAGTTAAAATATATACTAGGATGCAGACGGTGTTTAGTAGCACCCAACACCCGTCGTCCACAGACCATGGACGGCTTATATGCTTGTTTGTTTGATTTTTATGTGTAATTGGTTGTGTGATGTGATGTGAAATGAAATAAAATATTTATATAGTTAAAAATATTTTATAGTTGAAAATAGAATTTTTAACGTGTATTTAAAATTTTGTTTATATATACACATTAGACTGATATTGATTGGGATGATAAATTTTACACAACACCCAACTGCATAATAAAATCTGTGTTTGATTGTTTGAAAACCCCACACGAGTATTGGGATGATATATGACATACACTAGCCCCAATAATTAGCTGTATGCCGATCAATTGATTTACAGGCTGTTATAAGTGTTAAATATTTATATTTGATGCTTATACAGTGTAGAACGCACTCTGGATGATGGTTGATTATTTATCGTTGTTATTTTATACATGTGTTGTAGAAAATCCATAAAATTAACATTATATGGTAATTGATTGGGCCTCATTCCAGTTTTGAAAAAGAAATATTTGAATAGAATATTTGAAAATAGAAATATATGAAGCCGTGTTGATTAGATTGACGCCATTTTGACACAAATGATATTTATATCGATTTTATTCATTTTTCAATGAATATTGAAAGTGATTTCGAAATTCGAATTAAACTGAATAGAATTGAAATTCAAATTAAACTGAATAGAATCGAAACACGAATTAAACTGAATAGAATCGAAACTCGAATTAAACTGAATAGAATTGAAATTCGAATTAGATTGAAATAGAATTGAAATCATTTTGAATTGAATTTAAAACGTATTGAAATTGAACTGAAAATCGATTTGAATTGAAATCAATTTGAAATGAATTTAAAACGAATTTATAAGGAATATTCAATTTTGATTAGAAATTGAATATGAAGTTGAAACCGTTTTGAAAGCGAATTTAAAACGATTTTTAAAATACGTTTTAAAAGGAAATCGATGGAATATATATAATATATATACTATATATATAATGGCCTGAATAGAACGCACCGCGCCACAGCAGTTCGCGAATTTCGACCATTGACTTCGAATGGATATTGCGGGAGATCCGACCATCGGAATCTCCTAAAACTGAAACCGTTGGGTTCGTATCAAAAAGAGCTTTCTAACGAATATTAGAAATTTGAAATCTAACGGTTGGATTTGGAATTATGTCCAAATCTAATTTGGAAAAGGTCGCTGTAAGTGCAGTTCAATGGCCGTTAATGGAAATCGACTGTACGGGCCTTGATATAATTATTAAAAATAGTAATAATTTGTGTAAATTCATAAGGAATGATTTGTGAAGAATTGGGATGAAAAACTCCATATTTGAAAAGATAAAAATAGACCTTTATCGAAATGAACTAATTTTGAATTAGAATGATAATTTATTTATTTTTAAATAAATAAATTGGATTTGAAATGGTTTTAAAAGAAACCAAAATTTTCAATAATTGAATTAGAATGGATTGGAATCGAAATTATCTCTGGAATATTTCGATGTTGGATTTCATGATTATACAGATATTATTATGGAAATTTGAAAGATATATTTATAATGTTATTTCCAATACGATATTTGTTGGTCGTAGAATTTGATATTGAATATAAGCCGATATATTTTCTATTCAGAGCCTTGTATTTAATATCAAATGTGACTTGGGTTTGTCGTGAATGGTGTCTTCATTAACACTGTTCTTAAGCCTAGTTGAGAAAAAGATTAAATCTTTTTATTTAGATTTAATGAAGTGTACCAATTAAATAATATTTAATTGGAATTGAATTGGTATTGATTTTTGGGTTTATCGTGAATAGTGTTTTAAATGACACTGATTCTTTAACCCGGCTAAAGATTAAAACTTAGTGGAGTTTTAATGAATCTTTAATTAGATTGAAATGATCGAGAATGGAGTTTCACCAGTTTTACTCCAGGCGATAGTTAAATCTTTAATCAGATTTGAACGTGAAATGGTAATTGAATTTACCGATAACACCGTGGTGTTAGATATGAAGTATTACCAGTTTTACTTCATGGGATGAAAAGGTTGGGATTGGGAAAATAAAATAAATGATTACTTCAGTGTGGTTCGCTAATCCCGACTAGTTTGAATTGATATTCAAAAGAAGATTAAAGAATAAATTTAAAGAATTTATCTTTGATAAAATTAATGGGAACCTTTCCCAAAGTGTAAGAATATTTGAATAAAAGAATATTCTGAATTGGAATGAGGCGTATGTTATGTTTGTGTAACACTTGTTTATTATATACGCGAGTTATTCAGAAAGACCGAGTTTATCCCATTCTGAATAACTGATTCGATGCGGTGTCGAAGATGAAGATGGTGGTCGAAGACCGGAGGTCTTCACGTCGTTTGGGTGATTACTGATGATCTTGATTGGGCCGTACACCCAAGAGGAGGGAATCAGTTAGTGGTCGTCCAGACGTACTTGGAGATCGATGGATATGCGGGGTACTAGGTGCCTCTGGTTTCGTTCAGACCCAGAACGAACTTGTAAATGGACTGTGTGTCTGACACTGGATTTTATTCCATGTGATTGATTTCTATTAAATATATATCTGTTTAGAGGTGGAGAATTTATTATCTTGCTTAACGCCCTTCTCTGAGACGTACGAGCTCAGGGGTTATATATTGATGGATATCAAACGCATGGAGTGAATTGCCTGTGTGGCATGCCTAAGTGGAAAATGATAAAGGCTTCTGTTGAAAAGCAGAGTCTTGTGGTGGATGATCAAAGCACGGCCTGTATGGCATAGCTTTGTGTAACGTTGATTCGCGAGCCTCACACCCCGGTAGTGGACCAGAAACGGGAGAGGACTTCAGGGAGGGCATGCGTTTCCCTCTAGAAGTGGCGTCAGTGGTTTTACACGCCCTGACGAGTTTGACTTATGTGGTTGTTGCTGTTGCGAGGCGCCTCGGATATATCGGTCGATCCGGGACCGATGGCGTCATTGGACTCATTGACACCCCATAGGTTGGGGAAACGCAGTGTTCAGGCATTTTAATCCACATCGGTGGACCGGCCCTGACGATCCAAAGGCTTGCCTGCGCGCTTGCCTGAGGGGTGGGCTAGAGCGTCTCGAATTCGGTGGAGGACGATCTCTTGCCTCGGTTCACAGATGGAAATCCAACTTCCAATACGTGACGTTTCGATTTTAGTTGTAATCCTATATATGGCGACATAGTGGGATGGGGCGCTCATGCCGCCTATGATTGATACTTATGATAGAAATTGTTTTGACACTATACACTTACAGTATAATAAAAGATGAAATTTAGCGTATCAAGCATTCTTTGGCTATTATAAGGTAAAACCCTATACTCCGGTTTGTGTTGCATTGTGTGATGGGACCTGGGTCGTATAATAGCTTTATTGTTCTTTATTTAGCATTGCACTGTTGTTTTATGCACTGGTATTCTTGGGAGGAAACCCATTCCGTGTTATACGGCGTGGTCCCTTGATTTACCGAACTTTAAAATAAAGATTAATAACTGTTTTAGTCCTCACACCAGTCACATGACTGTCCTGGAGTTATTGTTTTAACCTAAACTCTGGGTGCCCCTATTTTACGCACGGGCAGCTAGTAGTTTTGGTTTTGTAGATATATATTCACAGGATCCTGATTTACAGCTGGAACGATATCCGGAAAGCTCTGTATTCGTATATCTCTTCTAGTTGTGCTTTGTACTATTTCCGCTGCAATGTATTTAAATGTAATTTAAATCTCTGATATTTTCTGTGTAATATTTATTCATACTTTGTATATTCTTGTATTCTGATGGAATTGTTGTAATATAAAATGAAATGTTCTTCCGTCTGCGTTCTTTTATGTGTTGTTCACGAAGTATCTGCTCTTTCCTTCACGGGGAAGTCACGGGTGTTCACAAATGTACCTCTTGAGATGAATACATTGGGGTTCAACAAGAACATCTTGCAACCCGACTAAACATGACCGACCCCTAACTTCGCTTGAGAGTACCGAATATACAATTACCATGGTCAGGGGCCAGCCAATCGAACCGATAACATACAAATAAAGGAACAACCGAAGGCATTTTATTTTCTCCAGATCAGGTAATGATATACCCTTTTGATGAGTGCGACCCACATAGCCATGCGACCTACCCGATTTTATACCATTTCCCGGTTGATGAGGCTTGAGGTCTGAACATACCTTTAGACATATCATATCTTCATTTACTTTGAACATCACATCGTCAAACCCATCAAATCACAAATTGATTTCCACAATACCATGGGTATAGAGCTAAGAGAAACGAATTCCTCCGCCACCAATCATAGTTTGTGAAACGACCCAAAAATCGCCCTTGCGGGAAATCACCAGATACGCTTACTTTGGGCTACAATACATCAGAACAACAACAACTTGGTACGATAAAAACGGATTTGATATTATTATTAGTGTATATACATTTCAAAAACATTTCAAAGTAAATGTATCAATCATAGGAAGCATAGCTACCATATACTATACCTCCATACTAGTAATACAATCAAGTCCGTAGGGTTGTATTGGAAATTGGGTTTCCATCATGAGTCAAGGCAAGGGAGGAGCTCCTTTGTAACACCCCACCTCCATTAAGGTCACTCACAAAGGGAATGCCTTAACTTTGGTGGAGCGTTTTAGTAAACAGAACAGAAACATACAAGACAGATAAATAATACTTGAGAAATTATAACTTTATTACAGTGGAAAACAGAAACCGGTATTGTTACATCTTTACCAAAAACTCAAGTACGTAAATATTAGTCTTGTTCAGAAAATCATTGGAGTACAAAACTTTAAAATCATAATCCCCACAGAAGCTGCCATAAGGGGTCAAGCCATACTTTAAGCACTCTAAGTACTTCAAGCAGAAGAAATCCGGATCAAGCTAAAGTATTCCCACCATGTAAAACCTGAGGGGGGGAAAACAGAAGAAAAGGGGTAAAACAAGCAAGGTCAGACATAAATTCTGGCAAGTCCAGTGACTTTCAGCATATGAACAGATAATAATAATCATGGCATGCAAATAAAACTGGATGAGAAATAACAGTAACAGGAGCAGCAGATGTACTTAGGTTAAACAGAAGAAACAAAATAATATTACTTTTCATTTCTCTGCACTAATACTAGTATAACAGGATTAGGTGTCACCCTAATGTCTAAACTGAAGCAGAAACGGGAACAGAATAATTTCCATAGAAACCGAACGCTCACCCTAATGTCTAAACTGGAGCAGAAACGGGAACAAAATAATTTCCACAGAAACAGAACGCTAATAATGGGTCTTTACCACCCGAACAGAAACAGACAGAAACAGAATGCTGATAATGGCCTTTACCACCCGAACAGAAACAGAAACAGATTAATCCCTACGGAAATAGAAGGTAGAATTAGGTGTACACTAATAAATGGGCCTTTACCACCCGAACAGACGGTACCACGCAGAAACAGACAGGTGTTGCCACCCAACAGAAACAGACGGTACCAACAGAAACAGACAGAACTAAGTGTACCCTAAAACCCTAAGCGATCGGCTCCCTAATACATAAATACCCTGTGTCAGTTCCATAGTAGAGTGTATCACTCGCTAAAGTGACAACCAATTGGCACCGACCTATTTACAGATGTCACGGCGTCTTACATCCTCAGAGTCAGACCGGGATCCATGCACGCACATGACCCGGTTGGAACGCACCATCAACACCCCTCGCCGTTATCAAAATGAACCGCTTATAATTAGTTCAGTAAGCGTGCCCCGGACCCTACCTACTGTTGGGTCAAAGTTTTGATACCTGAAAGGGTTACTGACTAATATGGGTCCCAAACAACAGATGACACAAGTAATTTCCCTCCCAACCTTGTGTCCCCAAACTAACAGATTTCAGATTAACTTGTTTATAAGTTCAGACATACAGAGTTCAGATCAACTAGTTCACATATCAGACAAGTTTTCAGACTAACGGATCAGATATATGGATTTAACAGATTTACAGATTTGTCTAACTTTGTAATTGGGCCTACAAATTCACGAAACGGGTTTGTTAAATTCATTAGTCCAATTGGTTCAACCCTATCCACCCAACACGTTTTAGACATCATATTTATCCCAGATTTGCATTAATTAAATATTAATGCATAGACCTCTCACATTAGGTCGGTAGCTTGTGGCCGCTGGATATGCCGGGCGGTTCCGGGCAGACTTCTGCCACAAGCCAGACCTAACCTCGTGTCTAAGCATATTTTAGTTATGCCTACGACCTCTCACATTAGACTGACAGTTTGCGGTCGCTGGTTAAGCCGGTTGGTTCCGGGCAGGCTTCTACCGCAAACAGAGTCTAACCTCATGTCATAGCCAATTCATTCCAATACAGATTTTTCAGATATCAGGCTAATTCTGTTTATTTAACAGATTAAACTTCTGTACAAGTTATAGCAGATTATTCGAGGTTCTATTAACAAGTTTTGCTCAATTTTATATCGAGCCTACAGTTTCACATACTTCAAATTTCAGCATTTCAGTTCCACAGATTACGTCATTCAACAGATTAAACAGACAGATCTTGCAGATTAGGCTATTTAGCAAATATAGTAGGTAAGGCAATTTAACATAATTAGCAGATTAGGCAATTCAATCTAATTAGCAGTTTAGGAAATATAACAGAACTAGTAGATTAGGCAATATAACAGATTTAGCAGATTATATATATCATATCTTGCCTAATCATAAATTTAGCCTAAACTCACTTGCCAATTCATGGTCATAATTCATAATACCACATATGCTCCTAATTTTTAGTTAAACATTATACAGTACAAAATATTATCCATAAATCACGATGAATTATGCCAAATTATAGCCTATGATGCCAGATATCCAAAAACCCTTATCTAGACGCATTCACATTAATAGTTATCCTGTTCTTGTATAGGTCTTTACGCCTAAGTCACATATTCCTTTTTCAAGTCATGAACCTTTACATAAATGAATATGTCCAAAAATCTAGATCTTTAAACTATAACATGTAGTATGTCCTCAACATGCATTATCATTTATGCATAACATGTTGTAAATTATCTTTAAACTCTAACATCAGACCTTGATTTAAAACATGCATTATGTCCCCAAGTTTCAAGTTGTCTTATAATTCCCCTTTCTCCCAAATCACAGATCATCGTACCTAGTATGAACAGATCAAGATCTAACATATGTTTATTTCACAAATTAACTACAGATCTAGATTGCAACATGTACTATGTATCTAAATTAGTTTCATGTTTACGGTTAAACCTACGCCCCGAATCCCAAGTCATATGCCTAATATATTTTATGCCATCTCATGTCATATGTTAAATATGCCACATGTCCAATTATATGCCTCGGATTTTATGTCATGTCCTCGAATCAGTCCTGTCCAATTATGCATCATTCATTATTTGTCCCAAACATTTTAGCGTTCGTGCGTTAATCTCTTATGAGATTTGGCTCAGGATCGTGGTAGCCTGGCTATAGAACAGAAAGAAGAAAGAGATACAAAATGAGATAGATCTAAACTGAACAGAACAGACATAACCTCAAATTCAGATTTACAATTCATGTCACAATCATAATTAACGTTTATATCGGAAAATAACTGTACTTGCCTTTCGTGGTTTTAAGAAAGGATAATAAACTGTTGTTGATGCAGAAATGCTGAATTATTCCTCCTTAATTGTTGTTGTAGCTCTTAACTTTGATTTGAGATTTGATTTAGCTTTTAATTCTATTCAGGTTGGAAGAAGATGCATCAGTCCAAGTTTTGATTCCAGCAGAGTAGCGACACCATTTTTGTTTTTAATTAGAACAGAGGCAGGATATAGACAGAATGAAATGGTGTGGAGAGAATGAGGCTAGGGGTGAGTTTATATAGGATTAGGCGGACGAATCTAGACAGAAACAAGACCGGATACATCAGAATGAACCAGGTTTAAAAAACTGGGTTTTGGGAGCAGGTCGACCCCCAGGTCGACACTATGGTCGACCTGATCTGGCCAGGTCGACCTGGCCCATGGGAGTTCGACACTATGGTCGACCCCCAGGTCGACCTGGTCCATGGGCGGGAATTTTCCCGCCCAGCCTATTTTGGGATTTTGAATTCGAATTTTCGAGCTGTTTTCGATTCTGAAATTCTCTGAAACTTGGGAGGGCTATATCTCCCTCATACGGACTCTGTTTCTCGAAAACTCGAACTCGTTTCCAAGCAGAATTTCGAGACGAACGCAATGGCGCAACCCGTTTCCCTTGATTCTTACTTAAATATTTAATTATTCTCTGATTTGTTACTTATACGTTCACAGAAAATACGGGGTGTTACATCCTTACCGATTCGAGACACTCTAGCTAATGTCTCAAAATTCTCTGCAGTGAACCCTTGGATAGCTGCAGGAACGGTCCACACATACAGCTTCGTGGATTAGAAATTCCTGAACACACGTTTCCCGGTCCTATAGGACCTATCATCCGAGGCGCGCCACATTCCATCATCCACATAAGTAAATATCAGCCAGTTTAAGCACCGACACCACTTCTAGCTAGAAAGAAACGTGCTGCTCTCCCTGCGTTCCCTTCTCCCGTTTTAGACTCAACCGGGTTGTGAGGTTCGCGAAGTAACATTATAACCACAAGGCCTGCTTTTCAACAAAATCTTGATCATCTTCATCTTAGCGTGCCATGTTGACAATTCACGCCATGCGATTGATGACTGTTAATACACAACCTCTAAGGGCATCAAGCAAGAGAATAAATTCTCCGCCGCCAACTGTCGTATCTTAATAGAAATCAATTTACATAGAACAAAATTTAACGTCAGACACACTTTCCATTTATAAACTTATGCTCTGGGTCTGAGCAAAAGCCAAATCCGTATAAATCAGCACTACGTCCGGATAACTACAATCTTGGCTCCGTCTTGGTAGCAAATCAATTAAGGGCCTCAACACTAGTTACCCATTTGATGTGAAGATCGTCGGTCTACGAACGCCGTCTTCAATTCTTCGAACGTCGTATCATTATTTGGATTGAGAGTAAACTCGGACTTTCCAAATAATCTTCGCATAATTATCATTTAAATTATTGCATAACGTTATTATTTATCACTATTTTTATTTTTTTATTAAAATGGATATAAATCATTCCATGTAGTCATTAACATATAAGGGCAACGAATCAACCAGACAAACAGCGCACCATCGTGTTCATGTGTCATATCAAGGTATAATGTTCAATGAACATTTCAATTCCATTCCCACATTTATTTGTCGAAAAATAACAACTAAAAGGTAACTTTCAATTTATTCTTTTACTACATAGAAAATGTCATTAAAACATCTCTTTTTCTTATTTATTTACATTACATGTGAATAAATGTTTTCCTTTTCTTTTCTTATTTACTTACCCAAATGTAAACAAGTGTTTTTCTTTTTTTTTTCTACATATCTTATGTACACGAAAATGTAAATGAAAGTGTCATCTAAAATAATTCTTTTTATTACATAAGAAAATGTAAATTTCTATTTCATATTTTATTTACATTTCTTCTCTCATTTTATTGGAAATGCAGTATTTCCTTCTTATTCTTTACACTATAGAAAAATGTGAATTTTCATTCTTTACACTATATTCTCTTTTATTACATTATAAAGAATATAATTCGTCTAACTTCTTTTGTTACATAAAAAAAAGTAATATTTCTTCTTTTGATTACATTAAGAAAAATGTAATTGACATTATACAGTAAAATCCTATCTTTCAATTGCATTGTAAAATTTCCTTCTTTAATTACGTTGTAAATGTAGTTAACATTACAGTGAAAATTTTCAACTTTTTTAAATTACATTAAAGAAATGCAAATTTGATTACATCATCCAATTCTTCTTCTTAATTACGTTAAAATTGTATTTCTCAATATAACGTAAAATCCCTCTCTTTTAAAATACATTAAAAATGTAATTTTCGTAACAATGCAAATTTCTATCTTTTAAAATTACATTAAAAAGGTTTCTAATGTCCAATTCTTCTTCTTAATTACATTAAAAATGTAATTTTCAATATAATGTAAAATCCTTCTTTAATTACATATAGAAATGTAATTTTTATTGCAAATTCTCATTCTTAATAAAAATGTGATTTATTTTACATATACATAAACATAACATTTAAAATATCATTTTGATTCATATGCATTACCTTGACATTAAAATATGGTCTGATTTCATACACATTATCATGACATTGAAATATGGTTTTATTTCATATGCATTGACGCTACTCCAAAACATGATTTTATTTCATATGCACAGACGCTACTCTAAAACATGATTTTGTATCATATGCACTGACGCTACTCTAAAACATGATTTTGTATCATATGCACCGACGCTCTCTAAAACATGATTTTGTCTCATATGCACTATCATATACTAAAATATGATTCTATTTTCATATTTCTATTCAAACGCTAAAAATAAATTTATTTTCCTATTTCTACACATCCGGTAAAAATAAGTTTGTTTTCATATCCTAACTGCGATGCTAAATATATAATTTTATTCATGTTTTAACGAAAACGATAAAAAATATATGATTATTTACATATTCTAAATAAAACGAAGAAAATATGATAATAATTATATTCTACCTAAGACTGCTAAAAAATATAATTTTAATTCACTTTTTCCATTAACGCTAAAAATATAATTATAATTCACTTATTCCATTACGCTAACAATATGATCATTCAAAATTATATAGCGCTTATAATTATAATATATTAACATTACACTAACAATATGATCATTTTAATGTAATGACATAGTGCTTAAAATATGTTCATTTTAACTAAGGTGACATAAGGCTAAATTTATATTCATTTTAACTGAAATGACATAACGCCGAATTTATATTCATTTTAACTAAAATGACATGACGCCAAATTTATATTCATAATTTCTAATGAAAACATTACTAATGTAAACATATTTTCTAACGTAAACATATTTACTAATGTAATCATTATTTTCTAATGTAAACATATTTTAACACAACGCTAAAATATGTTCATTTTTCGTATGATTTAACACAATGCTAAAATTTGATTCGTTCTCAATAAAATGACATAACGACTAAATTATGTTTACATTCACTATATTAACATAACGCTAAAATATTATTCATTTTCAATAAAATGACGTAACGCTAAAATATGGTTCATTTTCAACAAAATTTACATAATGCTAAAATGTATTCATTTTTCTAAAATGACACAACACTAAAATTTATATGTTAACCTTTTTCTATGTTTTCTAATATCGTATAAAGGAGTACTTCATATGTTAACATTTTTCCTATGTAAACGAATGTCAAATAAAGGAGTATCTTATATGTTTACGTTTTTGTTTCCTTTATTTTATTTCAATCAAAAGTGACATTTTGTTTTATCTAAACTATTTTAACAAAATGAGTATTTTGTTAATTTATTATATTTTGGCAAAATGATAATCCTAATACAAATTTTTCCATATTCATTTAGCACAAATATTAATTCTTGAAATAACAATTCCAATCAACACAACATAGTGATTTGGTTTAACACTAATTTTCAATTTACAACCCAATAACATGACATTGTGATTTGGTTTATCACACTTTTCAATTTACAAATCTAATAACATAACATAGACTAACAAACACAACATTGATTTCAGATCTGAAATAGAACTAAAAAAACTACATCCATCACAGACACAAATCTAAGCTATCACATAGATTCATGAACACAGATCTATAAACTAAGAAAAATAATTAAATTAAAATAAACTTAACAAAATTTAGAATTTCTCACCTTTGTATTTGTCAGAACTAGAACAAATTGAACGTCAGAAATTTGTTCACACTGATCTAAGATGTTATGTGATGTTGCGTTGTCGTAGGATTGTCAAATTTGTCGGGTTCTAGGCCTTTGGATAGACAAATCAAAGAGAGGTAGAGCTTGTCACTATTCCAAAATCATCACAATATAATGAAACACATTTTTTTCTTTTGATGGAGGAAGGAAGAAGAGAATGGCGGCCATGGCTTGGAGAGGAAGGGAAGAGAGGCGGCTCATTTTTCACAAATGGGGATGGAGAATTACATGAGGTAGAAATGGGAAAGAAAATAAGAGGAGAGGGATGGTGTAGTAATTTATTTTTGTTTTATTCACATGTTACAAAACTCAAATTTCAGACATATATAACTAATTTAAGCTTCGATCATGTAGATGTGTGTATATACATGCAAACGTTTATATATAATTTAAACCAATAAATCTCTTAATTAATGTCATTCATTTTTTTTCCTTTTCCTTAGTTTACTGTTTCTTTACATTAATTACAACATTAATTTGTAACCTATTTCATTACCCTTCCTTAATTTTTCCGTCATATACTAACCCTTTTATTCATATTTACAGAATTCAAACTTCAAATATATAAGACTAATTAACATTATATATTCTTATGAAAATTTCCGATTCCATTCTTTCTTATTATTATTTTTGACATACATTAATTACTAGTTATGGTACATTAATTTCAGTTGTAATGTATGTTAATTAAAAATGTAACGTACATGAATTATTATTAAGAAGGGAAACTTATTAACAAGATATATAGAAATTCGAATTAAATTAAAATTTTACTAAGATGACTGAGTTTTTATTTTTATTTGTTTGTTGATCATCCTAACGAGTATTTCCATAATATGAAAGCAAATTACTTACCTGAAATTTGTTATAAGTAAATCTTCAACATTTTCATAAAAGAGTTCCATGTAAGTCGACTTTTTAATAAAAGGTAACAATCTCATAAGTTATTATATCTTACATAAAATAAAGGGAGGTTACATCTCAAATTTTGTTTAACTTTAAATTCAAAGATCAATGTAAAATATTATAATTATTATATAAGTAACTACTCAATGTATTTATTGTTTTCAAACTAACCATCGTGTGCAAAGCATGACATGTGCTGATATTAAGAGAAACAAAAATTAGCATAAAATTTCTATGTATAAATTCATTTAATTTATGAACATATATGTATAATGTAACATGGATGCACGTGCTAAAAATAAGGAAGGGAAGGGGCATTGAAAACTGCTGCCACTTTCCATATTTCAATTTTTTTATTTTATTTATGAACAATACAAATTTAACTGCTACACCGTAAATTAAATGCCAATGTTAGCGCTAAATTCACGAATTTATTTCACCCATTATTTCTTTATTTAGAATTAAACTACATATAAAGTTAAAATATTCTCTATTAGCAAAACGTTCACATTAAGAATTTAAATAAATAATCCATATATTACATGTGAATTGTTCAGGCTCCGTATTTACATTAAAAAGAATATTCTTGACATATTTTAAATATATGTTTCTTTTCTCTTTTAGCAATTAATTTCTAGCAATGTTAAAAATAATGTTTTAACACTTTTATATTTCTAACATATATCTTTCTTTACTTCAAATAAAATAAATTTTTAATCGTTATTATTTAAAATATCGAAAACTCATTAAAATTACTTAAAATAAAATTTTAAATTTGCCCAAAAATTCAGGGTTGTTAAGATCTCCCCTACTTAAAACTTTTCATCCTCGAAAAGGAATGAAGTTAAAAGTGTTTAGTTAATTAACTCATCTTTCTCTCTTTTATTGATTTCAATAATTTTATTAGTTGATTAACTTTCAAATACATAACTTTTATATATTCAAAAAAAATATTTTCTAAAATAGATTATAATTACAAATACGTATATTATAAGCTTGTTACTCTCAACTCATTCTAGGGCATTACTAACCCTATCTCTAATGAGTTTTCTCATTCTAGGATACTACTGATCCTATCTCTAATGAGTATTCTTATTGGACATTACTAATCCAATCTCTGATGAATCTTTTGTTTGGTTCTAACGAGTTGTACCCCAAAGATTTGAGCTAACCAAAGCTTTGATACCAAAATGAAGTGACCCGAAAATCGCCCTTGCGGGAAATCACTGGATACGCTTACTTTGGGCTACAACACATCAGAACAACAACAGAATTTTATAAAAATTACAATAATGTTACATCAGAGTACAGACTAAGTACATCGAATAAAATTACAATGGAAGATAAATTACAATATTTTAATACATTGCAGTGGAAATAAAATAACTAAGGCAGCGGAAGAAAACTATGCTCTGGACACAGCTTTAGGCTTCAATCCAGAATCCTGCTCGATATAAGAACCTGTAGACAAACTACTCGACTGCCCGTGTGGAAAGAGGGTACCCGAGTTTGTTAAGGTGGAAACAAACAATGGGTCAGTCATGGGACTGGTGTGAGAATTCTTAACTAATTTAACTAATAGCAATAAGGCAAATCCAAGGACCATTCCGCTAACGCGGAATGGGTTTATTCCAATGGATTGTCGTGCATAACTTAAAGTAAATCGTAAAACAACGCAATGGTTTTTTCTATAGAAAAATGGAATCATCATAAGACTCAAGTCCCATCACACAATGCAACGCAAACCAGAGGATAGAGTTTTAACTTATGATGGTTAAACATGCTTGGTACAATAAAAATGGATTTGATATTATTATTAGTGTATATACGTTTCAAAAACATTTTAAAGTAAATGTATCAATCCTAGAAAGCATAGCTACCATATACTATGCCTCCATACTAGTAATACAATCAAGTCTATAGGGTCGTATTGGAAATTGGGTTTCCATCATGAGTCAAGGCTATGGAGGAGCTCCTTACCGATTCGAGACACTCTAGCTAATGTCTAAGGATTCCCCGCAGTGAACACTTTGATAGCTGCAGGGCCGGTCCACACATACAGCTTCGTGGATTGGCAATTCCTGAACACACGTTTCCCGGTCCTATAGGACCTATCATCCGAGGCGCGCCACATTCCATCATCCACATAAGTAAATATCAGCCAGTTTAAGCACCGATACCACTTCTAGCTAGAAAGAAACGTGCTTCTCTCCCTGCGTTCCCTTCTCCCGTTTTAGACTCAACCGGGTTGTGAGGTTCGCGAAGTGACATTATAACCATAGGACCTGCTTTTCAACAAAGCCTTGATCATCTTCATCTTAGCTTGCTACGTTGACAATTCACGCCATGCGATTGATGACTATTAGTACACAACCTCTAAGGGCGTTAAGCAAGAGAATAAATTCTCCGCCGCCAACGGTCGTATCTTAATAGAAATCAATTTACATATAACAAAATTCAACGTCAGACACACATTCCATTTATAAACTTATGCTCTGGGTCTGAGCGAAAGCCAAATCCGTACAAATCAGCATTACGTCCGGATAACTACCATCTTAGCCCCGTCTTGTGAGCAAATCAATCAAGGGCCTCAACACTAGTTAGCCATTCGATGTGAAGATCGTCGGTCTTCAAATGCCGCCTTCAATTCTTCGAACGTCGTATCATTATTTGGAATGAGAGTAAACTCGGACTTTCCAAATAATCTTCGCATAATTATCATTTAAAATATTTCATAACGTTATTATTTATCATTATTTTTATTTTTTATAAAAATAGATATAAATCATTCCATGTAGTCATTAACATATAAGGGCAACAAATCAACCAGACAAACAACGCACCATCGTGTTCATGTGTCATATCAAGGTATCATTTTCAATGAACATTTCAATTCCATTCCCAAATTTATTTGTTAATAAATAACAACTAAAAGGTAACTTTCAATTTATTCTTTTACTGCATAGAAAATGTCATTAAAAAATCTCTTTTATTTATTTATTTACACTACATATGAATAAATGTTTTCCTTTTCTTTTCTTATTTACTTACCCAAATGTAAATAAGTGTTTTCATTTTTTCTACATATCCTATTTACATGAAAATGTAAATGAAAGTGTCATCTAAAATAATTCTTCTTATTACATAAGAAAATGTAAATTTCTATTTCATATTTTGTTTACATTTCTTCTCTCATTTTATTGGAAATGTAGTATTTCCATCTTATTCTTTACACTATAGAAAAATGTGAATTTTCTTTTTCATTCTTTACACTATATTCTCTTTTATTACATTATAAAAAATATAATTCTTCTAACTTCTTTTGTTACATTAAAAAAAAGTAATATTCCTTCTTTTGATTACATTAAGAAAAATGTAATTGACATTATACTGTAAAATCCTATCTTTCAATTGCATTGTAAAATTTCCTTTTTTAATTACGTTGTAAATGTAGTTAACATTACAGTGAAAAATTCTAACTTTTTTAAATTACAATAAAGAATTGCAAATTTGATTACATCATCCAATTCTTCTTCTTAATTACGTTAAAATTGTAATTCTCAATATAACGTAAAATCCCTCTCTTTTAAATTACATTAAAATTGTTATTTTCGTAACAATGCACATTTCTATCTTTTAAAATTACATTAAAAAGGTAAATTTGATTCTAATGTCCAATTCTTCTTCTTAATTACATTAAAAAAGTAATTTTCAATATAATGTAAAATCCTTCTTTAATTACATATAGAAATGTAATTTTTATTGCAAGTTCTCATTCTTAATAAAAATGTGATTTATTTTACATATACATAAACATGACATTTAAAATATGATTTTGATTCATATGCATTACCTTGACATTAAAATGTGGTCTGATTTCATATGCATTATCATGACATCAAAATATGGTTTTATTTCATATGCATTGACGCTACTCCAAAACATGATTTTATATCTTATGCACTGACGCTACTCTAAAATATGATTATGTATCATATGCACTGACGCTACCCTAAAACATGATTTTGTATCATATGCACTGACGCTACTCTAAAACATGATTTTGTATCATATGCACAATCATATACTAAAATATGATTCTATTTTCATATTTCTATTCAAACGCTAAAAATATCTTTATTTTCCTATTCCTACACATGCGGTAAAAATAAGTTTGTTTTCATATCCTAACTGCGATGCTAAAAATATAATTTTATTCATGTTTTAACGAAAACGATAAAAAATATATGATTATTAACATATTCTAACTAAAACGAAGAAAATATGATAATAATCATATTCTACCTAAGATTGCTAAAAAATATAATTTTAATTCACTTTTTCCATTAACGCTAAAAATATAATTATAATTCACTTATTCCATTACACTAACAATATAATCATTCAGAATAATATAGCGCTTATAATTATAATATATTAACATTAAACTAACAATATGATCATTTTAACTAAGGTGACATAACGCTAAATTTATATTCATTTTAACTGAAATGACATAACGCCGAGTTCATATTCATTTTAACTAAAATGACATGACGCCAAATTCGTATTCATAATTTCTAATGAAAGCATTACTAATATAAACATATTTTCTAACGTAAACATATTTACTTGTGTAATCATTATTTTCTAATGTAAAAATATGTTAACACAACGCTAAAATATGTTCATTTTTCATATGATTTAACACAATGCTAAAATTTGATTTGTTCTCAATAAAATGACATAACGACAAAATTATGTTTACATTCACTATATTAACATAACGCTAAAATATGATTCATTTTCAATAAAATGACGTAACGCTAAAATATGATTCATTTTCAAATAAATTTACATAATGCTAAAATGTTTTCATTTTTCTAAAATGACACAACGCCAAAATTTAATGTTAACCTTTTTCTATGTATCTAATATCGTATAAAGGAGTACTTCATATGTTAACAATTTTCCTATGTAAACTAATGTCAAATAAAGGAGTATCTTATATGTTTACGTTTTTGTTTCCTCTATTTTATTTCAATCAAAAGTGACATTTTGTTTTATCTAAACTGTTTTAACAAAATGAGTATTTTGTTAATTTATTATATTTTGGCAAAATGATAATCCTAATTCAAATTTGTCCATATTCATTCAACACAAATGTTAATTCTTGAAATAACAATTCAAACTAACACAACATAGTGATTTGGTTTAACACTAATTTTCAATTTACAACCCAACAACATGACATTGTGATTTGGTTTATCACACTTTTTAATTTACAAATCTAATAACATAAGATAGACTAACAAACACAACATTGCTTTCAGATCTGAAATAGATCTAAAAAAAACTACGTCCATCACAGACACATATCTAAGCTATCACATTGATTCATGAACACAGATTTATAAATTAAGTAAAATAATTAAATTAAACTAAACAAAATTTAGAATTTCCCACCTTTGTATTTGTCAGAACTAGTACAAATTGAACGTCAGAAATTTGTTCACACCGATCTAAGATGTTGTGTGATGTTGCATTGTCGCAGGATTGTCAAATTTGTCGGGTTCTAGGCCTTTGGATAGATAAATCAAAGAGAGGTAGAGCTTGTCACCGTTCCAAAATCATCACAATAGAATGAAACATATTTTTTTTCTTTTGATGGAGGAAGGAAGAAGAGAATGGCGGCCATGGCTTGGAGAGGAAAGAAAGAGAGGCGGCTCATTTTTCACAAATGGGGATGGAGAATTACATGAGGTAGAAATGGGAAAGAAAAATAAGAGGAGAGGGATGGTGTAGTAATTTATTTCTGTTTTATTCACATGTTACAAAATTCAAATTTCAAACATATATAACTAATTTAAGCTTTGATCATGTAAATGTGCGTATATACATGCAAACGTTTATATATAATTTAAACCAATAAATCTCTTAATTAATGTCATTCATTTTTTTTTCCTTAGTTGACCATTTCTTTACATTAATTACAACATTAATTTGTAACCTATTTCATTACCCTTCCTTAATTTTTCCGTCATATACTTACCCTTTTATTCATATTTACAGAATTCAAACTTCAAATATATAAGACTAATTAATATTATATATTCTTATGAAAATTTCTAATTCCGTTCTTTCTTATTATTATTTTTGGCATACATTAATTATTAGTTATGGTACATAAATTTCGGTTGTAATGTATGTTAATTAAAAATGTAACGTACTGTAACGACCCAGAAAATCTGAACCAATTTAAAATTTTTAAATTGGCTAAAATAGTGGATTTTAAATATTTAAAATAAATATTTTAAATTATAGCAATGAAAAGTGAGTTTGAATCGACGTTTGAAAACGAATATAATTAATAATAATTATAAACAAGGCCTGAAAAGGCGCTGCAGTTTCAAAAATTGAATTCAAACTTTGTCGGACTGTACCAGGTGCAAAACAAAACGGATTTGAGTGAAACCAAAAATATTTAAATCTGTTTGTGAATACCTTTCTAATGAATCTGAAAATTGATTTTTCATAGCGGAAAGCAAAAGTTATGGCCAAATGAATTTTCAGAAAGGTCGCTATGGAATTTATATAGCCCGTGAAATTGGCCATTTTGCAAACGACCTCCGAATTCGACGAAACCACTTTTGTTGGATCCGGGATGAGAAGTTATTGCTAGGTTTCAAGTTTCATAATTTTTGAAGCTAGTATGTGAGCGTGGCAAAGGAAAACGTGTTTTGGTCGATTATAGTTAAATTGGATCGACCAGAAATGGGCCTTTATGCAAACGGTCTCAGAATTCGACGAAACTAGTTTTGTTGGGATCGTATCGTCAAAACATAGCCACATTTATTTTTCTGGAATTTTTCGAATCAGTTTGTGGCCCTGGCAAATTGAAATGCACGTTCAAATCAAATAATGAATGTTATATATTTTAAATTGAATGGAAACTGACTGAAACAGTCGAATGGGCCTACGAAACATATGCCATTGTGTTCGGAATGGGGGTAAAATGCTAGGGACGATAGTTGTTGGGTTTGGACTGGCGGTCGTGTTAGAAAACACCTTTTAAAACCCACCAGCCAATCAGAATTTAATAAAAAAGAAGAAGAGAAAACTCTTTCTCTCTCCCCGACGTCGAAGGCGGAAACCGCTTTAAACCTTCCCCCTCATTTTTCGATCGATCCACGCCGAATTAGCTCGTGCCACAGTTGAACTTTTTGAAGATCTTCTCGAGATCTTCAAATCCATATAAAGTTTGGAATTTTTCGTGGCCTGTGGAGTGCGAATCGACGCCAGGAAGTTTGGCCATTCAAACCGCCGCCGCCGTCAACCAGGGCCACCGAAGTGGACCCCGCTCCAGGCGCCAGTGCGCCTCTCTCCCCTCTTCCTCGCTACGCTGGCCGATCGACGAATAGCTTCACGAATCGAAAGAAAAATCAAAACCTAGTTTTGAACGTTTTATTGAAGGTACGGCTGATTTTATTTAATCTGATTTTAACACCTTTAAACCGTTGCAAACTTTGAAAAATCATATCTTTTTGTTGTGTTATCGAAATTCAGTGAAACAAGAGACAGTGGACTCGTGTGGACATCTTCTACCTTCTAGAAGAGACCGCATATTTTTCTGAGCCTTCTGCTATTTTTGGTGGAGTGGAACCCAATGTGAGCTTTCTAATTTATAAACGATATGAAAAACGGCGATGTATAAATTATATAGTCGATGTATGAGTTATATAAGCATTGTAAACCTCTTGTATAAGCGTTGTATAAGTTGTACGTTCGATGTATAAGTTGTATATGCATTGTAAAAATTATATATATGCTGAAATAGAAGTGAATTGCTATATATATATATATATATATATATATATATATATATATATATATATATATACGCCCCTCGTCCACAAACCATGGACGATATTTATTGGTTGTGATTGGTGTGAAAATTGATTGATAGTGAATGGTTGATTGGAATTGTTTGTGGTTGATATTGATTGATTGTGGTTGAAACCCATTTGTGGTTGAGAAATATTTGGTTGAAACCACATAGGATTAGTTTGTGGAAATGAAAAATATATACATGCCGCCTGCGTGCGAACTAGATGCATGATTCCCCATTGTCAAAACCCGCGAGGTTTTAAGGTAGAGCGAGGAGCCGTACTAGGGACGGTCCCGGTTTTAACTACCCTGCCGTTATGCTGCCGAAATTTTGAATAATATTCATGTGTTTGAATTATTTTCTTTTGTTGAAACTATATTTATTCGTTGAATAGAAAACCTTCATGTATTGAATTGAAACTCATTTGTTGATTAGAAATTCATATGTTGAATGGTATTCATGTTTTAAATATAAAAATCACATTTTTATCTATATATATAAACTATAGAAAACCTTCATGTGGAAACGATATTCATTCATTGAATTGAAATTCATGTGTTGAATGGTATTCATATTTTGAAATAAATTGTTTTATAATAAAAATCACATTTTTATCATCTATACGAACTATATAAAATAATCTTGTTTTGAAAGAAATTTTTTATAATAAAAATCCTATTTTTATTACCTATATGAACTATATAAAATAATAGTGTTTTGAAACAAATTGTTTTACAATAAAAATCACATTTTTATTATATACATGAGTTGTTAAATATAGTGAAGTGTTGAAATAGAAGACAGTTTGATAAAAATATCATTTTTATCAAAAGTATGAAATTCATATAGTTTTGAAATCGAAAAATCGATATATATTTAAATAGAATTGAAATATATCGAAAAACGACGCTACAGTTCGTATTTTGAAACCGTGATTTCAAACGATTAGTACGGGAGATCCGACCATCGGATTTTCCTGAAATCGCAACCGTTGGGTTCGCTTTGGAAATATCTTTCCAACGGCAACAACTTTGTAAAAATCCAACGGTTGGATTGTCTGGAATGTTTAATTCAAATCTGAAGAAAAACAGCGCCATAATCGATTATATATATATATATATGTATAATTAAATTTAATCGAATAACGACGCTGCAGTTCGTATTTTGAAATCGAAACTTCAAACGATTATACCGGGAGATCCGACCGTCGGATTTTCCCGAAACTGGAACCGTTGGATTCTTTTTGAAAAGATCTTTCTAATGATGTAAATTTTGTGAAGATCCAACGGTTAAATTTTCAGATATGTGTAAATCAAATCTGAAGAAAAACAGCGCCACGGTCGCGTTATGGCCCGAAGCGTCGTTTTGAATAAATTGACTATTTTAAAATAAATAAAAATAGCGATAAATCATTATAAAATATTATAAATGATATGGATGTGAAATTTAGAAACTAACTGAAGGTGGCTAAGTCGAATGGTTTCCTGGGTGTTGATCTGATGTTGGTTTCGGCCTTCGGGGTTAATATTTGGGAAATCGTTCTCTTACCGATTGACGGCTAGTGACTATTGAATTGAAATGATGTGGGTGTATGTTAGTGTTGCACTTGTTTATTATATACGCGGGTTGCTCAGAAAGACCGGGTTTATCCCATTCTGAATAACTGAATCGACGATAAGAAATCGAAGATGAAGACGGTGGTCGAAGACCGGAGATCTTCACCTTGTTTGGATGGTAACCGAGGTCCTGATTGGGAGGCATCCCGAAATATGGATAATGAGTGGTGATCGTCCAGACGTACAAGGTGATCGATGGGTTTGCGAGGTATATAGTGCCTCCGGTTTCGTTCAGACCCAGAACGGACTTGCAAATGGGTAGTGTGTCTGACATTGGAATTTATTCTGTGTGACTGATAGCCATCAGTTGCATGGTGTGAATTGCCTGTGTGGCATGCTAAGATGCAGTGATCAGGGCTTCTGTTGAAAAGCAAAGTCTTGTGGTGATGATCAAAGCACCGCCTGTGTGGCATAGCTTTGTGTATAACGTGAAATCGCGAGCCTCACACCATGGTATGAATCAGAAACGGGAGAGGACCTCAGGGAGGACATGCGCTTCTTTCTAGTTAGAAGTGGCATCAGTGGTTTTACACGCCCTGACGAGTTTGACTTATGTGGTTGTTGCTGTTGCGAGGCGCCTCGGTTTGATCGGACGATCCGGGTCTGATGGAGTCCTTCGTTGGCTCATTTACGCCCCAAAGGGCGGGGAAACGTATTGTTCAGAAATTCTAATCCACATCGGTGGACCGGCCCTGACGATCCTAGGGTCACTCGAGCTCTGATCCTATGGCTCGGGCTAGAGAGTCGTAAAGTCGGTAAGGACTATCTTTTGCCTTGGTTCATGATGAAAATCCAATTTCCAAATACGTGACTGTGCGGTTTCGATTGTATATATATTTGGCGACATAGTGGCATGGGACGTTCATGTCGTCTATGATTGATAGTTATGATTTGAAATTGTTTTTGAAACATATAAACACTAGTAGTAATATCAAATGCTTTTGTTTTATTCGTATCAAGCATATTTTGGCCATTATAAGGAAAAACTCTATCCTCCGGTTTGCGTTGCATTGTGTGATGGGAACTGAGTCTTATAATGGCTTCATTTTTATAAAAAGCATTGCGATGTTCAAAAGAAAGATTTTTTTTTAAGCACTGGCAATCCAATGGAGTAAACCCGTTCCACGAAAGTGGCGTGGTCCTGGGATTAGCCATATTATAAATGTGTTGAGTAGATTTCTCATACCAGTCCCATGTCTGACTCGTAGTTTGTTTCACTTTCAAACTCGGGTGCCCCCTTTTCTACACGGTTAGCCTTGTATTCAGGTTTAGATGGCTCTTTCTGGATAGCTGGAGCTAAAGATGGATTCTATAATTTATCTCTTTTTATGCAGTTCAGCTCCTATTGTACATATTTTGTTTGTTTCCGCTGTAGACATTTATGTATAGCTGAACTGTATTTGTACTAAGTATGATCCTGTATACTGTGTAACTCTGATGATTACGTTTATCCAGTGTATTCTATTGTACATTATCTGGTGTATTTATTTAATTATGTTCTGCTATTATCTGTTTCTGTGTTATATTCCAAAGATTACCCTTGTCTCCGTCAGTACGGGAAATGGGGTCATCATATCGTGGTATCAGAGCTTTGGTTAAGCTTAGCTCTGGAATATAACATAATAACGAACTCGTTAGAGATAGAACCAGTAGTGTTCTAGGACGGGTAACTCATTACAGATAGGATCAGTAATATCGTAGTATGAGTACAGCAGAATCAGAACAACTCGTTAGAGATGGGGTCAGAAGTGCCCCAGAACGAGTCGAGGGTAATATGTTTTAAAATAACGTATTTGTGATTATATATATAGTCTGGTTTTAGAAATAATTTTTTTTTGAATATACAAAAGATATATATTTGAAAAGCTAAAAAGTTAAAAACAACTTGATTGTTGCTTGTGTTGTGTGATAGTAAATTTGGTTAATTGAATTATTAAAACGATAGTTAATTTAATCAATAATAGAATAATGGTAGAAGTTATTCATTTAAATCACACATTGAACTGATTAGAAAATAGATAGAAGTATATACATGTGCATTATACATGTTTGAACAGGTAAATGGATAGCTGTTGAGTAAAGATTTTATTTGCGTGCCCGACAAATAAGTAAACCTTAATGAGTTGGATGCGAAATATTATTATATCAACTCCTGTGAATGCCATTGGATGCGGAGTGCTGGTTATTCTGTGTGTAATAATAAAAGTCGCCATAGGATAGTAACAATTAATTTTGAACTACATTACATGGCATACTTCTGGAAGATCGGCATACTTCATCATATACCACATAAGCATTTGGAGCTTGTGTGACGAGGTGGAAGATTTACCATACGAGTGAGAGGCTTGTATGGCGATGACTGTATTTTACAGGTTGAACTGATGACTGATATGGACTATTTAAATTTTTACGATAAAATTGCCAGATTAATAAAACCCCACATGGGTCTGGAGTTGACAATAATCAGGTCTCTCTAGTTATTAGATACGACACATGGACTATTTATTTCCCACACGGGACGAGGTGACGAGGATTTATCCTCTGGAGCATTTAAAATACACACTCCCTCAGGCTTTGACAAGGTGACGAGAATTTATTCTCTGGAGTTATTATCAATACACGCTCCCCTGTAAACACTAGAATATATCACTATAAATATGTGTATGCTTATTAGGATTTATTGGGTACCTAATACGGCCCAATAAATTTCCAAACCTCTCCCCGTACAAAGGAGGTTATGGCGAAATTTTTCGAAAATTCCGGGTGTTAGCCAAATTTTTGAAGAATTTGAAAATTCTCAGAAACTGAAAAGTTGGAGAATTGAAGCCAGATTGGACGTAGAGTTGATTAATCAAACCACTTTCGACTTTGTTCCTTTTCGGGGTCGAAAAGTTTTAAGTGGGGGAGATTATAACGACCCAGAAAATCTGAACCAATTTAAAAATTTTAAATTGGCTAAAATAGTGGATTTTAAATATTCAAAATAAATATTTTAAATTATAGCAATGAAAAGTGAGTTTGAATCGACGTTTGAAAATGAATATAATTAATTATAATTATAAACAAGGCCTGAAAAGGTGCTGTAGTTTCAAAAATTGAATTCAAACTTTGTCGGACTGTACCGAGTGCAACAAAACGGATTTGAGTGAAACCAAAAATATTAAAATCTGTTAGTGAATACCTTTCTAACGAATCTGAAAAATCGAATTTTCATAGCGGAATGCATAAGTTATGGCCAAATGAATTTTCAGAAAGGTCTCTATGGAATTTATATAGCCCGTGAAATTGGCCATTTTGCAAACGACCTCGGAATTCGACGAAACCACTTTTGTTGGATCCGGGATGAGAAGTTATTGCTAGGTTTCAAGTTTCATAATTTTTGAAGCTAGTATGTGAGCGTGGCAAAGGAAAACGTGTTTTGGTCAATTACAGTTAAATTGGATCGACCAGAAATGGGCCTTTTTGCAAACGGTCTTAGAATTCGACGAAACTAGTTTTGTTGGGATCGTATCGTCAAAACATAGCCACATTTATTTTTCTGGAATTTTTCGACTCAGTTTGTGGCCCTGGCAAATTGAAATGCACGTTCAAATCAAATATTGAATGTTATATATTTTAAATTGAATGGAAACTGACTGAAATAGTCGAATGGGCCTACGAAACATATGCCATTATGTTCGGAATGGGGGTAAAATGCTAAGGACGACAGTCGTTGGGTTTGGATTGGAGGTCGTGTCAAAAAACACCTTTTAAAACCCACCAGCCAATCAGAATTTAATAAAAAAGAAGAAAAAAAAACTCTTTCTCTCTCCCCGACGTCGAAGGCGGAAACTGCTTTAAACCTTCCCCCTCATTTTCCGATCGATCCATGCCGAATTAGCTCATGCCACAGTTGAACTTTTTGAAAATCTTCTCGAGATCTTCAAATCCATATAAAGTTTGGAATTTTTCGGGGCCTGTGGAGTGCGAATCGAAGCCAGGAAGTTTGGCCACTCAAACCGCCGCCGCCGTCAACCAGGGCCACTGAAGTGGACCCCGCTCCAGGCGCCAGTGCGCCTCTCTCCCCTCTTCCTCGCTACGCTGGCCGATCGACGAATAGCTTCACGAATCGAAAGAAAATTCAAAACCTAGTTTTGAACGTTTTATTGAAGGTACGGCTGATTTTATTTAATCTGATTTTAACACCTTTAAACCATTGCAAACTTTGAAAAATCATATCTTTTTGCTGTGTTATCGAAATTCAGTGAAACAAGAGACAGTGGACTCGTGTGGACGTCTTCTACCTTCTAGAAGAGACCGCATATTTTTCTGAGCCTTCTGTTATTTTTGGTGGAGTGGAACTCAATGTGAGCTTTCTAATTTATAAACGATATGGAAAACGACAATGTATAAATTATGTAGTCGATGTATGAGTTATATAAGCGTTGTACACCTCTTGTATAAGCGTTGTATAAGTTGTACATTCGATGTATAAGTTGTATATGCATTGTAAAAATTATATATGTGCTGAAATAGAAGTGAATTGCTATATATATATATATATATATATATATATATACACGCCCCTCATCCACAGACCATGGACGATATTTATTGGTTGTGATTGGTGTGAAAATTGATTGATGGTGAATGGTTGATTGGAATTGTTTGTGGCTGATATTGATTGATTGTGGTTGAAAAATACCCATTTGTGTTTGAGAAATATTTGGTTGAAACCACATAGGATTAGTTTGTGGAAATGAAAAATATATACATGCCGCCTGCGTGCGAACTAGATGCATGATTCCCCATTGTCAAAAACCGCGAGGTTTTAAGGTAGAGCGAGGAGCCGTACTAGGGACGGTCCCGGTTTTAACTACCCTGCCGTTATGCTACTGAAATTTTGAATAATATTCATGTGTTTGAATTATTTTCATTTGTTGAAACTATATTTATTCGTTGAATAGAAAACCTTCATGTGTTGAATTGAAACTCATTCGTTGATTAGAAATTCATGTGTTGAATGTTATTCGTGTTTCAAATATAAAAATCATATTTTCATCTATATATATAAACTATAGTAAACCTTCATGTGTGGAAACGATATTCATTCGTTGAATTGAAATTCATGTGTTGAATGGTATTCATATTTTGAAATAAATTGTTTTATAATAAAAACCACATTTTTATCATCTATACGAACTATATAAAATAATCTTGTTTTGAAAGAAATTGTTTTATAATAAAAATCCTATTTTTATTACCTATATGAACTATATAAAATAATAGTGTTTTGAAACAAATTGTTTTACAATAAAAATCACATTTTTATTATATACATGAGTTGTTAAATATAGTGAAGTGTTGAAATAGAAGATAGTTTGATAAAAATATCATTTTTATCAAAAGTATGAAATTCATATAGTTTTGAAATCGAAGAATCGATATATATATATATATGTATATATATATATATATATTTAAATAGAATTGAAATATATCGAAAAACGACGCTGTAGTTCGTATTTTGAAACCGTGATTTCAAACGATTAGTACGGGAGATCCGACCATCGGATTTTCCTGAAATCGCAACCATTGGGTTCGCTTTGGAAATATCTTTCCAACGGCACCAACTTTGTAAAAATCCAACGGTTGGATTGTCTAGAATGTTTAATTCAAATCTGAAGAAAAACAGCGCCAGAATCGATAATATTTATATATATAAATATAATTATATTTAATCGAATAACGACGCTGTAGTTCGTATTTTGAAATCGAAACTTCAAACGATTATACCGGGAGATCCGACCGTCGGATTTTCCCGAAACTGGAACCGTTGGATTCGTTTTGAAAAGATCTTTCTAATAATGTAAATTTTGTGAAGATCCAACGGTTAGATTTTCATATATGTGTAAATAAAATCTGAAGAAAAATAGCGCCATGGTCGCGTTATGGCCCGAATCGTCATTTTGAATAAATTGGCTATTTTAAAATAAATAAAAATAGCTATAAATCGTTATAAAATAGTATAAACGATATGGATGTGAAATTTAGAAATTAACTGAAGGTTGGCTAAGTCGACTGGTTTCCTGGGTGTTGATCTGATGTTGGTTTCGGCCTTCGGGGTTAATATTTGGGAAATCGTTCTCTTACTGATTGACGGTTAGCAACTAATGAATTGAAATGATGCGGGTGTATGTTAGTGTTGCACTTGTTTATTATATACGCGGGTTGCTCAGAAAGACCGGGTTTATCCCATTCTGAATAACTGAATCGACGATAAGAAATTGAAGATGAAGATGGTGGTCGAAGACCGGAGATCTTCACCTCGTTTGGATGGTAACCGAGGTCCCGATTGGGAGGCATCCTGAAATATGGATAATGAGTGGAGATCGTCCAGACGTACGTGGTGATCGATGGGTTTGCGAGGTATATAGTGCCTCCGGTTTCATTCAGACCCAGAACGGACTTGCAAATGGGCAGTGTGTCTGACATTGGAATTTATTCTGTGTGACTGATAGCCATCAGTTGCACGGTGTGAATTGCCTGTGTGGCATGCTAAGATGCAGTGATCGGGGCTTCTGTTGAAAAGCAAAGTCTTGTGGTGATGATCAAAGCACCGCCTGTGTGGCGTAACTTTTTGTATAACGTGAAATCGCGAGCCTCACACCCCGGTATGAACCAGAAACGGGAGAGGACCTCAGGGAGGACATGCGTTTCTTTCTAGTTAGAAGTGGTGTCAATGGTTTTACACGCCCTGACGAGTTTGACTTATGTGGTTGTTGCTGTTGCGAGGCGCCTCAGTTTGATCGGACGATCCAGGTCTGATGGAGTCATTCGTTGGCTCATTTACGCCCTAAAGTGCGGGGAAACGTATTGTTCAAGAATTTTAATCCACATCGGTGGACCGACCCTGACGATCCTAAGGTCACTCGAGCTCTGATCCTGTGGCTCGGGCTAGAGAGTCGCGAAGTCGGTAAGGACTATCTTTTGCCTTGGTTCATGATGGAAATCCAATTTCCAAATACGTGACTGTGCGGTTTCGATTGTATATATATATATTTGGCGACATAGTGGCATGGAACGCTCATGTCGTCTATGATTGATAGTTATGATTTGAAATTGTTTTTGAAACATATAAACACTAGTAGTAATATCAAATGCTTTTTTTTATTCGTATCAAGCATATTTTGGCCATTATAAGGAAAAACTCTATCCTCCGGTTTGCGTTGCATTGTGTGATGGGAACTGAGTCTTATAATGGCTTCATTTTTATAAAAAGCACTGCGATGTTCAAAAGAAAGATTTGTTTTTAAAGCACTGGCAATCCAATGGAGTAAACCCGTTCCACGAAAGTGGCGTGGTCCTGGGATTAGCCATATTATAAATGTGTTGAGTAGATTTCTCATACCAGTCCAATGACTAACTCGTAGTTTGTTTCACTTTCAAACTCGAGTGCCCCTTTTTCTACACGGGCAGCCTTGTATTCAGGTTTAGCTGGCTCTTTCTGGATAGCTGGAGCTGAAGATGGATTCTATTATTTATCTCTTTTTATGCTGTTCAGCTCCTATTGTACATATTTTGTTTGTTTCCGCTGTAGACATTCATGTATAGCTGAACTGTATTTGTACTAAGTATGATCCTATATACTGTGTAACTCTGATGATTATGTTTATCCAGTGTATTCTATTGTACATCATCTGGTGTATTTATTTAATTCTGTTCTGCTATTATCTGTTTCTGTGTTATATTCCAAAGATTACCCTTGTCTTCGTCAGTACGGGAAATGGGGTCGTCATACGTACATGAATTATTATTAAGAAGGGAAATTTATTAACAATATATATAGGAATTCGAATTTAATTGAAATTTTACTAAGATGACTGAGTTTTTATTTTTATTTGTTTGTTGGTCATCATAACGAGTATTTACATAATATGAAAGCAAATTACTTACCTGAAATTTGTTATAAGTAAATCTTCAACATTTTCATAAAAGAGTTCCATGTAAGTCGACTTTTTAATACAAGGTAATACTCTCATAAGTTATTATATCTTACATAAAATAAAGGGAGGTTACATCTCAAATTTTGTTTTTAACTTTAAATTCAAAGATCAATGTAAAATATTATAATTATTATATAAGTGACTACACAATGTATTTATTGTTTTCAAACTAACCATCGTGTGCAAAAGCATGACATGTACTGATATTAAGAGAAACAAAAATTAGCATAAAATTTCTATGTATAAATTCATTTAATTTATGAACATGTATATGTATAATGTAACATGGATGCACGTGCTAAAAATAAGGAAGGGAAGGGGCATTGAAAACTGCTGCCACTTTCCATATTTCATTTTTTATTATTTTATTAATGAACAATACAAATTTAACCGTTACACCGTAAATTAAATGCCAATGTTAACGCTAAATTCATGAATTTATTTCACCCATTATTTCTTTATTTAGAATTAAACTACATATAAAGGTAAAATATTCTCTATTAGCAAAACGTTCACATTAAGAATTTAAATAAATAATCCATATATTATATGTGAATTGTTCACGCTCCGTATTTACATTAAAAAGAATATTCTTGACATATTTTAAATATATGTTTCTTTTCTCTTTTAGCAGTTAATTTCTAGCAATGTTAAAAATAATGTTTTTAACACTTTTATATTTCTAACATATATCTTTCTTTACTTCAAATAAAATAAATTTTTAATCGTTATTATTTAAAATATCAAAAAATCATTAAAATTACTTAAAAATAAATTTTTAAATTTATCCAAAAATTCAGGGTTGTTACAATTTCCCCCACTTAAAACTTTTCGTCCTCGAAAAGGAACGAAGTTAATTAACTCATCTTTCTCTCTTTTATCGATTTCAATAATTTTAGTTAATTAACTCATCTTTCTCTCTTTTATCGATTTCAATAATTTTATTAGTTGATTAACTTTCAAATATATAACTTTTATATATTCAAAAATCATATTTTCTAAAACAGATTATAATTACAAATACGTATATTATAAGCTTGTTACTCTCAACTCATTCTAGGGCATTACTAACCCTATCTCTAATGAGTTTTCTCATTCTAGGATACTACTGATCCTATCTCTAATGAGTATTCTTATTGGACATTACTAATCCAATCTCTGATGAGTCTTTTGTTTAGTTCTAACGAGTTGTACCCCAAAGATTTGAGCTAACCAAAGCTCTGATACCAAAATGAAACGACTCGAAAATCGCCTTTGCGGGAAATCACCGGATACGCTTACTTTGGGCTACAACACATCAGAACAACAACAGCAGACTTTTATAAACATTACAATTATGTTACATCAGAGTACAAAATATCAGAGTACATCGAATAAAATTACAGCGAAAGAAAAATTACAATATTTTAATACATTGCAGCGGAAATAAAATAACTAAGGCAACGGAAGACAACTATGCTCTGGACACTACTTTAGGCTTCAATCCAGAATCCTGCTCGAGATAAGAACCTGTAGAAAAACTACTCGACTACCCATGTGGAAAGAGGGTACCCGAGTTTGTTAAGGTGGAAACAAACAACATGTCAGTCATGGGACTGGTGTGAGAATTCTTAACTTGTTTAACTAACAGCAATAAGGCAAATCCAAGGACCACGCCGCTAACGCGGAACGGGTTTATTCCAATGGATTGCCATGCATAACTTAAAGTAAATCGTAAAACAACGCAATGCTTTTTTTAGAAAAATGGAATCATCATAAGACTCAAGTCCCATCACACAATGCAACGCAAACCAGAGGATAGAGTTTTACCTTATGATGGTTAAACATGCTTGGTACGATAAAAACGGATTCGATATTATAATTAGTGTATATACGTTTCAAAAACATTTCAAAGTAAATGTATCAATCCTAGGAAGCATAGCTACCATATACTATGCCTCCATACTAGTAATACAATCAAGTCCATAGGGTCGTATTGGAAATTGGGTTTCCATCATGAGTCAAGGCTAGGGAGGACCTCCTTACCGATTCGAGACACTCTAGCTAATGTCTCAGAATTCCCCGCAGTGAACCCTTGGATAGCTGCAGGGCCGGTCCACACATACAGCTTCGTGGATTGGCAATTCCTGAACACACGTTTCCCGGTCCTATAGAACCTATCATCCGAGGCGCGCCACATTCCATTATCCACATAAGTAAATATCAGCCAGTTTAAGCACCGATACCACTTCTAGCTAGAAAGAATCGTGCTGCTCTCCCTGCATTCCCTTCTCCCGTTTTAGACTCAACCGGGTTGTAAGGTTCGTGAAGTAACGTTATAACCACAAGGCCTGCTTTTCAACAAAGCCTTGATCATCTTCATCTTAGCGTGCCACGTTGACAATTCACGCCACACGATTGATGACTATTAATACACAACCTCTAAGGGCGTTAAGGAAGAGAATAAATTCTCTTCCGCCAATGGTCGTATCTTAATAGAAATCAATTTACATAGAACAAAATTCAACGTCAGACACACATTCCATTTATAAACTTATGCTCTGGGTCTGAGCGAAAGCCAAATCCGTACAAATCAACACTCCGTCCGGGTAACTACCATCTTAGCCCCGTCTTGGGAGCAAATCAACCAAGGGCCTCAACACTAGTTACCCATTCGATGTGAAGATCGTCGGTCTTCAAACGTCGTCTTCAATTCTTCGAACGTCGTATCATTATTTGGAATGAGAGTAAACTCAGACTTACCAAATAATCTTCGCATAATTATCATTTAAATTATTTTATAACGTTATTGTTTATCACTATTTTTATTTTTTATAAAAATAGATATAAATCATTCCATGTAGTCATTAACATATAAGGGCAATGAATCAACCAGACAAACAGCGCACCATCGTGTTCATGTGTCATATCAAGGTATCATGTTCAATGAACATTTCAATTCCATTCCCACATTTATTTGTTAATAAATAACAACTAAAAGGTAACTTTCAATTTATTCTTTTACTGCATAGAAAATGTCATTAAAACATCTCTTTTTCTTATTTATTTACACTACATGTGAATAAATGTTTTCCTTTTCTTTTCTTATTTACTTACCCAAATGTAAATAAGTGTTTTCCTTTTTTTTCTACATATCCTATTTACATGAAAATGTAAATGAAAGTGTCATCTAAAATAATTCTTTTTATTACATAAGAAAATGTAAATTTCTATTTCATATTTTATTTACATTTCTTCTCTCATTTTATTGGAAATGCAGTATTTCCTTCTTATTCTTTACACTATAGAAAAATGTGAATTTCCTTTTTCATTCTTTACACTATATTCTCTTTTATTACATTATAAAGAATATAATTCTTCTAACTTCTTTTGTTACATAAAAAAAAGTAATATTTCTTCTTTTGATTACATTAAGAAAAATATAATTGACATTATACTGTAAAATCCTATCTTTCAATTGCATTGTAAAATTTCCTTCTTTAATTACATTGTAAATGTAGTTAACATTACAATGAAAAATTCTAACTTTTTTAAATTACATTAAAGAAATGCAAATTTGATTACATCATCCAATTCTTCTTCTTAATTACGTTAAAATTGTAATTCTCAATATAACATAAAATCCCTCTCTTTTAAATTACATTAAAAATGTAATTTTCGTAACAGTGCAAATTTCTATCTTTTAAAATTACATTAAAAAGGTAAATTTGATTCTAATGTCCAATTCTTCTTCTTAATTACATTAGAAATGTAATTTTCAATATAATGTAAAATCCTTCTTAAATTACATATAGAAACGTAATTTTTATTGCAAATTCTCATTCTTAATAAAAATGTTATTTATTTTACATATACATAAACATGACATTTAAAATATGATTTTGATTCATATGCATTACCTTGACATTAAAATATGGTCTGATTTCATATGAATTATCATGACATTGAAATATGGTTTTATTTCATATGCATTGACGCTACTCCAAAACATGATTTTATATCATATGCACTGACGCTACCGTAAAACATGATTTTGTATCATATGCACTGACGCTACTCTAAAATATGATTTTGTATCATATGCACTATTATATACTAAAATATGACTCTGTTTTCATATTTCTATTCAAACGCTAAAAATATATTTATTTTCCTATTTCTACACATCCGGTAAAAATATGTTTGTTTTCATATCCTAACTGCGATGCTAAAAATATAATTTTATTCATGTTTTAAAGAAAACGATAAAAAATATATGATTATTTACATATTCTAACTAAAACGAGGAAAATATGATAAATCATATTCTACCTAAGACTGCTAAAAAATATAATTTTAATTCACTTTTTCCATTAACGCTAAAAATATAATTATAATCCACTTATTCCATTACACTAACAATATAATCATTCAAAATTATATAGCACTTATAATTATAATATATTAACATTACACTAACAATATGATCATTTTAATGTAATGACATAGCGCTTAAAATATGTTCATTTTAACTAAGGTGACATAACGCTAAATTTATTTTCGTTTTAACTGAAATGACATAACGCCGAATTCATATTCATTTTAACTAAAATGACATGACGCCAAATTCATATTCATAATTTCTAATGAAAACATTACTAATTTAAACATATTTTCTAACGTAAACATATTTACTAATGTAATCATTATTATCTAATGTAAACATATTTTAACACGCTAAAATATGTTCATTTTTCGTATGATTTAACACAATGCTAAAATTTGATTCGTTCTCAATAAAATGACATAACGACAAAATTATGTTTACATCCACTATATTAACATAAAGCTAAAATATGATTCATTTTCAATAAAATGACGTAACGCTAAAATATGATTCATTTTCAACTAAATTTACATAATGCTAAAATGTATTCATTTTTCTAAAATAACACAATACCAAAATTTACATGTTAGCCTTTTTCTATGTTTTCTAATATCGTATAAAGGAGTACTTCATATGTTAACATTTTTCCTATGTAAACTAATGTCAAATAAAGGAGTATCTTATATGTTTACGTTTTTGTTTCCTCTATTTTATTTCAATCAAAAGTGACAATTTGTTTTATCTAAATTATTTTAACAAAATGAGTATTTTGTTAATTTATTATATTTTGTCAAAATGATAATCCTAATTCAAATTTG
The DNA here is from genome assembly GCA_030737875.1 of Allium sativum. Lineage (NCBI taxonomy): Eukaryota > Viridiplantae > Streptophyta > Magnoliopsida > Asparagales > Amaryllidaceae > Allium > Allium sativum. The sequence goes on from CM060913.1 coordinate 624,133,306, forward strand.
TCCATATTCATTTAACAAAAATGTTAATTCTTGAAATAACAATTCCAACCAACATAACATAGTGATTTGGTTTTACACTAATTTTCAATTTACAACCCAATAACATGACATTGTGATTTGGTTTATCACACTTTTCAATTTACAAATCTAATAACATAACATAGACTAACAAACACAACATTGCTTTCAGATCTGAAATAGATCTAAAAAAACTACATCCATCACAGATCTAAGCTATCACATAGATTCATGAACACAGATTTATAAATTAAGAAAAATAATTAAATTAAATTAAATTAAACAAAATTTAGAATTTCTCACCTTTGTATTTGTCTGAACTAGAACAAATTGAACGTCAGAAATTTGTTCACACCGATCTAAGATGTTGTGTGATGTTGCGTTGTCGCAGGATTAGCAAATTCATCAGGTTCTAGACCTTTGGATAGATAAATCAAAGAGAGGTAGAGTTGTCACTGTTTCAAAATCATCACAATAGAATGAAACTTATTTTTTTTCTTTTGATGGAGGAAGGAAGAAGAGAATGGCGACCATGACTTGGAGAGTAAGGAAAGAGAGGCGGCTCATTTTTCACAAATGGGGATGGAGAATTACATGTGGTAGAAATGGGAAAGAAAATAAGATGAGAGGGATGGTGTAGTAATTTATTTCCGCTTTATTCGCATGTTACAAAATTCAAATTTCAAACATATATAACTAATTTAAGCTTTGATCATGTAGATGTGTGTATATACATGCAAATGTTTATATATAATTTAAACCAATAAATCTCTTAATTAATGTCATTCAATTTTTTTCTTTTCCTTAGTTGACTGTTTCTTTACATTAATTACAACATTAATTTATAACCTATTTCATTACCCTTCCTTAATTTTTCCATCATATACTTACCCTTTTATTCATATTTACAGAATTCAAACTTCAAATATATAAGACTAATTAACATTATATATTCTTATGAAAATTTCCAATTCCATTCTTTCTTATTATTATTTTTGACATACATTAATTACTAGTTATGGTACATTAATTTTAGTTGTAATGTATATCAATTAAAAATGTAACGTACATGAATTGTTATTAAGAAGGGAAAATTATTAACAAGATATATAGGAATTCGAATTGAATTAAATTTTTATTAAGATGACTGAGTTTTTATTTTTATTTGTTTGTTGATCATCATAACGAGTATTTCCATAATATGAAAGCAAATTACTTACCTGAAATTTGTTATAAGTAAATCTTCAACATTTTCATAAAAGAGTTCCATGTAAGTCGACTTTTTAATACAAGGTAACACTCTCATAAGTTATTATATCTTACATAAAATAAATGGAGGTTACATCTCAAATTTTGTTTTTCACTTTAAATTCAAAGATCAATGTAAAATATTATAATTATTATATAAGTAACTACACAATGTATTTATTGTTTTCAAACTAACCATCGTGTGCAAAGCATGACATGTACTGATATTAAGAGAAACAAAAATTAGCATAAAATTTCTATGTATAAATTCATTTAATTTATGAACATATATATGTATAATGTAACATGGATGCACGTGCTAAAAATAAGGAAGGGAAGGGGCATTGAAAACTGCTGCCACTTTCCATATTTCAATTTTTTTTATTAATGGACAATACAAATTTAACCGTTACACCGTAAATTAAATGCCAATGTTAACGCTAAATTCACGAATTTATTACACCCATTATTTCTTTATTTAGAATTAAACTACATATAAAGTTAAAATATTCTCTATTAGCAAAACGTTCACATTAAGAATTTAAATAAATAATCCATATATTACATGTGAATTGTTCACGCTCCGTATTTACATTAAAAAGAATATTCTTGACATATTTTAAATATATGTTTCTTTTCTCTTTTAGCAGTTAATTTCTAGCAATGTTAAAAATAATGTTTTTAACACTTTTATATTTCTAACATATATCTTTATTTACTTCAAATAAAATAAATTTTTAATTGTTATTATTTAAAATATCGAAAACTCATTAAAATTACTTAAAAATAAAATTTTAAATTTACCCAAAAATTCAGGGTTGTTGCAGTTTGAAGGGATTAATCATATGATCTGTTAAGTATACTCTGTCAGACATTCATCCATATAAGTTGTCCTGGGACTGGACAAACAGAAGGCACTACTCTGTAAATAGAACAACCCTTGCATAAACTCTGCTTCAAAAATATTTGACTTGAAACGTATAGATCGAATCGAAGTGGAAGTAAATTCCGGACTCTTCGAAGCGACAACGTAAAAGGTCAAGATTTGATAGTCGGTGATTTAACTATCAAATATAAAATAATGTGAATGGATTTTTTTCCATTGGATCTGCTAAGACTTATTTAAATAGTATTTAATCATTTAAATTTAAATATTAACTTTGTTACATACTTGTCTGAAAACATTAGTATTACCTTTAACTCCGAAAATTATTATCATAAATCTTACTTGATACTTTCTCTTTTGAATATACGTTTCATAGCTGGAAGCGATATTCAACTCTACACTCATTTCAAATAAAAACTAATACGATCTATCGGATAATAGTGAAATCATTCAAGTTGGGGTATTTTAATTACCAATCAGACCTTGAGTCGAAATCATTCTTATCGTTTAGATTCGTATAAGTTCAATATTCAAAATATTCGACAAACTAGAAATTATAAATCCATTTGATTTTCAGAACATTCAAAACAACATTGTTGTTTTGAAAATATTCATCAAGTTAACTTGAATATTAAAATCAAGGAAAATAAATTGACTCAATTTCATTACCCATTTATAATTAAATTACTTTTAAAAATGTACGTAATTAAGAAATTAGTTAAGTTAAAACATTTTTATTGGATAACTTATCCAAATTTAATTGCACGATTATCTTACCAAAATCGATTAATTTAAATATTAACTAACTTTTAAATAAAACATTTCTACATTTACAGTTATTTATTAAAAGCTAGTTCCATGAAAACAAATTAATTTAATAACCCATTTCGATTTAAACCGGTCGATTTAAATCAACCTTAAAACAATAACTGATTGCAATTAATCTTCCGTTTTTAAATAAATTAATAATATAATTAATTTAAAATAATCACCTTTAATTGTTTCTTAAAACAATTATTCGACCTAATAACGATTTGAGTAAATTTCGGATTTACTTTACAGAAAAAATCACTTAGTAGTCCTAACGACATATAACAGTTCTTTAACAGATGACATTTCCGATTGTGAACCCAATTTACACAAACAGCAATACAATTCAATATTATGACACGGTCAAATTCTGTCAATCTGGTTACTATATAAACTTATATTTCCATATGTCTTAATGTTTAACTTACTTGTCATTAGTTCGACTTTAAAATCATTTCTTGATTTAAAATATTTTTATTGACCTAAGTCGACTAAATAACATTTCATGATAACATAAAATATTATAAATTGTAATAACCCGTTATTTTTAATGATTCGAATTCCAATTTGAATCGAATTTTTATTTTATGGTTTCTTTTTTTTTATGGAAATTTGAAATTTGAAATACGTACAGTGAGACGTGGTAGCTGTGAAAATTTCATCGGATAATTTGAATGTTTGCCGATCGCGCAAATTTTCAGTGCAACACTGCGCATAACAGTTCAAATTTTAGCGATTTTAAAATTTCTTCGAAATCAGTTTGGACAAACATGAAAAATATTTTATTTGTTGTCACGAATTAAACGAGGCAATTTGTTTTGCAAAAATCCATCATTTCGTCCTCCGTTTAATTGTTTTCCTATGCGAATTTCCCGTTTAAAGGGGTTCATAACGCGCTTTTGAATGGAACATCGTGACATTGTAAATTTTATACCCTTGCATCCATCTCATCGTGCTGATTAGGGCATTATATTCATTTGTTAGTTTCGGTGCTCGTTTCACACTAGAATTTCGAAAAAAATCTTGCGCAATTCATTTTTGAAACAAAGTCATTTGAGCTCGATGTGTCCCTATTCGAATTCCGCATATTTTTCTAGATATTTTTAGTCTGTAAAAGCCGTCCTTTTATTTTATTAAACCACCCATTTATTTGTTTATTTCCAAAGCTGCATGCATTTGCTACTTAAAGTATTCCAAATCATGCATGTACGTATTACATTCTTTAGCTTTATATTTCTAAACATAGAGTTCCACGTACCTTTATTTTTTGTACCTATTTATTTTTGTGCCTGGGTCATGCACAAAAATGATGCAACATCCCCTTACTTTTAAGCATATTAGGTTAACCAAAGTGCCATTTCTTCCTTTCCATACAATGTCTCCCTTACACTTATTCATTTCTTTTATGTACGTAACCTTTTTTTTAAGTGGGCACTTTTATTTCAAACTTGTTCTTTTATGTTACTTTACTTACATGCATGCATAGTGTCTCTTTTGTTTCCAACTTTATTTATATGCATGCACGTTGGAAGCACTTTACAGTTTCAATTTAATTCAAGCTAAAGCCATGCGTCACCTTGTTTTCCCTTCCCTTTCTACTACAGCCCTCTTCTTCTATTCTCTGCTGCTACTTTCCATTCTTCGTTTTTTTTTAATATAAAACAGGGCCTAAGCCCATGGCCCTAACTCCGTAGGCCCGCGCTGAAGCAAACTGCATGCTTGTGCATTTCCTTCCATGCTCACGGTTACAGCAACCGTTTTCCCATTCATTCTTCTATTACTTGCATTCCCTTCTACAGTTTTTTTTCCTGTTTTACTTCCTATATTTAGTTTTGTTTGTTTACAGGCTCATATATCTATTTGGTTTCCAAGGTTCATTCGTTCCAAATTGCCTATTAGAATCCAAATTGTTTTCAATACCACATACTTCATTCACTAGTACACATATACATGTTTATACTACCATATATATCAGCTAGCAATGGATTTAAAAGAAAAAAAAAGTTTACTCACGAAGTATGTTTACTGTTTATTCACAACATATGTTTTCAATTTATATGTTCTTAAAATTCTGCCCTTCCTTTATTCGGCCGTGCACTGTGTGCACCCTTCCTCCTTTCCTGCTTTTATTTCATCTCCCTTCCCTACCGTGTTCTTCCATTCCATCACCAGTGCACCGAGTGCATGTGCACATATACAGCTTCTTTTCTGCAATCTACTACTGTTGCCTTATACTCACACAATTTTTTTTTATTGTTCTTATCCCTAGTTTTCATTCCTTCTTGTTTATTTATTTGTTTTTAATCAAGGCACTTGTTTATTCAATAAAACAGAGCTTCTGATTTATTTTTATTTCCATGCTACAGCCTTATATTTCAGTTACAGGTATAACTATTCCTAGGTTTCATTTTTTACTAGTTTGACATGAAAGTAGAATTTACCAATATCAGCACCTTCATAAGCGCATACATCTGTATAGGTTATTTCCAGATTTTTGTTTACTGCCTCAGGTTTATTTCAAGATTTTTTTTAAATTCTTAGATTTGACATACAAGTTGAATTAGATTAAATAAACCACATCCACATATATACATACATAAGTCTGCAACAGTACATATAACAACCATAATATGTTTTAAATAGGGTGAAGGGAAAAGTTTGCTCACAGAATTTGTTCCCTCAAAGAAAAATAGGTCCTTTGTTCTCATGTTTTCCATTATTCTTAACTTTCAGGTTTTACATATATATTTAACTAATACTACTCATTAAACATGTAATCACATAAAATACTACATGGTACCAGGTTTGGATTTGATTATGATAAAATGCAATCATACACTATCATATAACTTACAATATATATGTACATAGAAAAACATTAAAAGGATTGATTTAAATAGAGTTATAAATGGGGTTTACTCACCTTGTGTTCACAGTTTTTTTTATGCAATTGTTTTCATTTCTGGTTCTAGATTCATGGCTTTATAAGTTTCCTGCCATTTCTCTACTTCCAGTATGCTCTCTGGTTTTGTTTGCCATTTATTTTGCGCTCGAGATTGGTTCTTAGCTTCAAATTTCATATTGCATGTGAGAGGGTAATTCCATGTATTTATAGATGGAAAATGATGACATGTAACTTAGCTTGGTAGGGGTTAGTTCTACGCTGTCTTAATATGATTAGAAAAGGGTAGTTGTTATAGTTGCATGTACTTTGATTAAAAAGGACATAGGCTTATGCGCTCTTCAAAACTCTTTCCAGTCTTGCATGGCACGATCAACAAAGAAAACACATGCATTTGTACCTTGCTTTTGCACTAAAGGGTATTTAAGACAATACTTGGCTTCCAAGTAATTCAAAACATTGATGGCATGTGATTTGATAATATATGTTGTACAAATCATAGGTTTAGGCTTAGGGTATAACTAGTTTAGGAGGATGTAGCTAGTAGCTGACTGTATTGGTTGATTGAAGAAAACGTTACATAGGTTCTAGCTATCCTAGTTTTTATTGTAATGGACTATTGGTACTAGCTGCTCTAAATTCTACACTACATACACATGGCCATGACAAATAAATGTACAAATCTTGTGTACATCGATGTTCTTGGTATATAAAATGTTGCAGAAAGTTGTCAGGAAAGTTGTACATGTATTTAAATATTTTTAATGTCTCATTCATGGTACACCTGCATATCTATTCATGCTATTGTTTTGATAAAAAAGTCTTAAATCTTTATAAGTATAATATTTCTTATCTATGAAGTAATCTACATTTTTACTTAAGCTATCTACGTTGAATTTTCTTAAATGTTATCTATTTCTAATTTACATAAGTTTAAAACCATTATGAATATTATAAAATTAAACAATACATACTTGTATATACATATATTTTTTCATATTCATTTGTTAAGGAATAAGTAACACAAAGGCATATGATTATTATTTTCTAATATTTAAGTCCAATTAATTCAATTATATTAATTACTTAATATAATCAATAAATTGTTGTTTAGCAGTATTATCCAAAAACCGGGACATTACAGGTAGTCTTTCGACTAGTCGGTTATTACAGCTTGCTAATGATTCTGCTTTTATTTTCACTGATATTGAGTTAGATGTGGAATACATTAGAAGTAGGGAACTAAAGAGAGTTAATTCCTTGAGATGTTGAGATTTGTTAGCTGCAATATTATGGGTCTAAATGATCGTAAAGAGTGTGCTAAAGTTAAGACCTTTTTTTAATGATTTTCATATCGATGTTGTTTTACTTCAAGAGACTAAAATTGAGAACCCCAATTTTAGTTTTTATGCGAGCTTAGGTGGGTCCCTCTTTTGTAATTGGGTTTGTCTTCCGGCCATAGGTAGTGTTGGCGGGCTTATGATTGGCCGGAAAGATAATCAATTTTGACTCGTGCAGGAGTTTCCTAAGATCTATTCTTTGCAAATCATTTTTGTCTCTTTATAGATAATTCTTTACTGGGCATTTCTAATGTGTATGGTCCTCATACAAAAATTGAGAGAAGACTCTTATGGTCTGAATGTGCCGATTTTAGATATCTGTGTCCCAATCAATGGATTGTGGAGGGTGATTTCAATGTCACTAGGTTCTTAGGGGAGAGATCACCTCGTGAAGGTGATTTCTCTGATATGGAGGAATTCAATGATTTCATCTTAGATAGTAATTTTATTGAGATTCCTCTAAGTAATAAATCATTCACTTGGTCTAATGTTAGAGACAGTCCTTCTTTTGCTTTATTAGATAGATTTTTTATTAGTACTGAGGTGGATGACAGATTCTCTATTTGTAGAGTTAAAGGTTTTCCATTTTTATTCTGTTCATTGTCCCATCATCCTTTCGTGTGATTTGAATATTTCTATTAGTAACAGTTTCAAATTTGAGAAGATGTGGTTATTGGATACTAGTTTTATTAACCTTGTTTCTGTTAAGTGGAACTCCTTATTTTATTTTAATATTTTATATAGGGGTAATTCTGCGAAGATTTTTGTTGCGAAGCTTGGTAAGTTAAGATTTTTTTCTTAGATGTTAGAATAAGTGTATTTTTGATAGTGTTAGAATTAAGAATGATAAGATTTTGTGTGAGATGTTAGATTTAGACAAGATTAGCGAGTCCAGGATTCTTAATTCCAATGAGAGGGATAGATTTTATTTCCTTAGAAGTGATATTAAGCTGATTTTAGAAAAAGTAGAGATCATGTGGAACCAAAGGGCCCGAGTTCAGTGGGTTAAGGTGGGGGATAGTAACACGAAGTTCTTTCATAGTGTGGCTAATAAGAGGAGGCGTGATAATTTGATTCATTCTATTTTTATTAATGATGTGGAATTGACTGTCCAGAGGGATTTGAATGAGGCTTTCACTAGATATTATAAGCAGATTTTTGGGGGTAGGATTAAGAGAAGGATTAATGTTAGATGGAATGATATTTATCCGCCTGATTCTAAGGTTGAGTTAGTTGATTTAGACAAGCCTTTCTCTGAGCAGGAGATTTGGAAGGCTATCTGTGATATGCCTAGTGACAATGCTCCTGGGCCTGATGGTTTATATGTTCTTTTTTATAAGCAGTTTTGGGAGGTTCTGAAATTTGATATTATTAATCTTTTTAATGATTTCTATAGTGGTTTTTTACGATTAGGTAGTTTTAACTTTACCAATGTTATCCTTATTCATAAGAGAGTGGGTGCTAATTCTTTGAAGGATTTTAGGCCTATTTCCTTAATCAATTGTTATGTCAAGATTATTTCCAATGTTTTCGCCAATAGGCTTAGTATTAAGATGAACAAGCTCATTGATTGTTCCCAAATTGCCTTTATTAAGGGTAGAAACATAGTGGATGGAGTGGCCGCTGTGCAGGAGTATATTAATGTCTGTTGTAAAAATATTTTTTCTTGTGCGATTTTGAAGTTAGATTTTGAGAAGGTGTTTAATTCTATTGATTGGGGTTTTAATTGCGAATTATGTCTTGCTAGGGGTTTTAGTGTCAGATGGACCAAATGGATCATGCCTTTGCTTAGGTCTGATTGTTCTAATATTGTTGTTAATGGGGTTGTGGGCAAGAAGATTCAATCTAAGAGGGGTCTTACACAAGGTGATTCTCTATCAGCTCTTCTTTTTAATTTTGTGGCTGATGTTTTCTCTAGAATTATTAAGAGAACCCTTAGATTAGGTGTATTAGGTCGTATTGGTAATGAGGAATTTAATAATGATTTATCTATTCTCCAATTTCAGATGATATATAATTATTTTCCTCCCACTTGCCCAAGCATATTATTGCTCTGAAGTTTATTCTCTATTTTTTTGAGATGTTATCTGGGCCTAAAATCAATTTTGATAAGAGTGCTTTAATGTTTCTCAACGACCTTGATAATGTTGAGTCTTTGGTTGCTCACACCTTGAACCGTTCTGTTATGAAATTTCCTTTTGATTATTTGGGTTTTAAGATTAGGCCTTCGAAGCTTAAGAAGGACGATTGGTTAGTTATTATTGATAAGATCAATAATAGATTATCAAGTTGGAATAATAAATTTCTTGTAACAACCCGGAATTTTCGAACCAATTTAAAATTTTATTTTAAGGAAACTTTGTTAGGAAATGCATCAGAATTTAACAATAAAAAAATGTTTTAAAATAAAAGTTAGTCTTTATTTAAATGTAAGAATATAAAAATGATTTACATTAAAAAGTTATTCTTTTTAATGTGAATGAACATATTTTGTTTAGCGCTAAAAGTTATTCTTTTTAATGAAAATGAACATATTCTGTTTAATGCTAAAAGTCTAACTTTTTAATGTCATGTAAAACACGAATTAAATTTACAATAAAAAAAAATCTTTTAATGTGATGTAGAAACATGAAATGTTTTACAATATTTTTTTTAACGTCACGTAGGAACTTTAAAGACATTTATTAATTTATTGATTGAAAATAATGTGTAGGTTATAAATGAAAATATTCAAACCTGAAAATTCACAGTTTTGTTGTTTATAAATAAATAAATAAAAAGATTAAACTTTGATTGGAATATGTTTACATTAAACATTATGTTTTTAAGGTATAAAAAGATTATAGTTTGATTAGATATGTTTACATTAAAAAATACATTTTTAATGTAAAAGAGATTCATTGTTTGAAAATGTGTTTAATGTAAATAAATCATTAAAAGAGATTCATTGTGTAATAAAAATGTTTTAACAGTAGAAAACGTACATTTGTTTAATATTAACATTTACATATTATAGGTAGAAAATGTACATTTATTAAATATTAACATGTACATGCAAACGAAGTTATAAACTTTCTAACAATTGGCATTAAACAATAGATCAAGCATTAATTACATTCCCATTTTCTCTCTCCTATGTTTTTCTTTTGATTTTTGAATAGGTTCATTAAATACTGAAACGTTAATATTTTATATTTTGAAATTTGAAAAGTAATATAGATGTGTATCTTAGCAATGTTGGTTGCAGTAATAATGAAATATTTATTTAATTGAAAATTCATACCTATTGTTTACATATCGTAGTAAAATAATAATAATATGAATTGGTATAATTAGAGGACAACCTTTTATTTTCTTCCTAGAAATTGTAATTTAGAATTTAATGTTTAGATGAATTGGAATTTACAGTAATGTGAAAACTAAAATTTGGAATGAAAATTATTACTTGATAAGTAAACATATTCCTTGTCATTAAATTAAGCAAATTGGATTTTTATGGTAGACATTAATAAGTGACAATAATCACGTTGATTTCGTATATGGAAACCTAGTAAAATGTAAGTTTGTACATTTCGTATTTATTTACACTAATGGTTAAACAATTGTGATTCAAATAGGAATTCACATAAATCGGCTAAGACGAAAATTAGCAATTTACATAAGAATGAAGTTATTAATACAAATCATAATGGGCAGGTTATAGATATAAATTGTAATGGATCCACGTGTATATTTCTATTCTTTTATTTTTGTCTATCCAATTGAATACCTACCCATTTTTCCCTTTTCTTATTCTATTTTGAAATTTGAATAGGAAAAACGGGCCTTGGGGGTTCAATTAAATAATATTTTAATGTAAATATTCACTAAACCAAATTAGCATAATCCTAAAACCGTACAGTATTCTGCCCCCGCTTAGAACAAAAGCAATGGCCAAGAACACTCCAAAATTCATTCCTTAATCTCCTCTTCTACAATTTGATTTAAAAAAAATATAAAACAAATCGAAGGAGCATTGTGAGATCTTTAAAACTATTAAGGTGTGATCATAAATTATCAACTACAGTCGCCGATTTTCCTCTCCAAAGCCACCATCGTCGGAGTAGTTTTGCGGACAGGAGGCACTTGCGAGTTGGCTAGGACTGAGGGGGTAGAAAGGTGGCGGCAAGGCGCAGGGTGTGGTGGAGTTTGATCGTCGGCAGGTGGTGCGTTTTGGCGTGCGATGGGTGGCGGGGTTTCGGCGGAGTTATGGGTTCGAACTTGCCCAGTAAGGATTGGAAGAAGATGGTATTATGTTAATCTAATTTAATTATGTTTAAATAATCATTAAATTATTCAATCTTTAAAATTGCAATAACTTATTGATATGTAGTCAGAATCGCGTGAAACGAAAAGCGTTGGAATTAGGAAAATGAGATCTATACGATGGAACTAACGGAAACTGATTTTAGAGCTCGTCTAAATTTTAGCAAAGTGGAAAGTTATTGGTAAGAATTCTATTTTAATTATAAAAATTAGATTATTTATTGCCATGTGAATTCTGTATGTATGTTGTGAAATTCATTTACTTGATTGTTATGAAATCTGTGCTGATTGATGTGGTTATGCGAAATTATTGATGTGATGATTGGTATATTGAAAATAAAATTGTCGAAATAGAATAGTTAAGTCAAAATACATTGTTTTTGTTGAAATTTGATTGGGCAAAGAAAAATATCATTTTTTTTGTAAACAAGAAAAATGTCATTTTGATTGTAAACAAGAAATATGTTCATTTACTGTAACGAACCGGGATTTTCGACTCCGAAAATCAACATCAAACTACCGTGTTGACCATTCAGACATCGAACATTCCAGATCATTAATAGAAAGAAGTTAGAGGGTGAGAATAGATAAGGTAGAAATATTGAATAGAAGAAGAAGAAGAAACACCACACAGAGTCTCACATCGCAGCGGAACAAAATATAATACAGAAATAATCTTTATTGAAAGCTTTAAAATACTTACAGTATCAGAGTACATCATACCATGGGACAGTTATAATAGCCTGTTCCCATATACAACACACAGCGGAATAGTAGTAATATCATACGTCTGGACTCTTCCAGCTCGTCTCTTCATAGCAGTCGATAACCTGAACCTGTACAACCCGGTCTAACCCGAGCATTTACAAAACACCGGGTCAGTCTGGTGAACCAGAGTGAGATAAACTCGCACAGTAATAAGGATAAATCATCCAACCATGATTTTAGAGTTCAAAATCTTTTCCAAACAAAAGGATAATCGTAAGACCAAATCCACACATAAACACGGACGGTTTTTACCTTACGATAACCCAAAACAGTTTTGAAATCAATACCTTGTCTGATATTATAATAATGTCTAAATACAAGTAAATAACAATCTAGTGGAACGCTTGCATCTCACGTTCCACATATATAATATACAATCAAAACCGCAGGCGCTTATTGGAGATTGGATTCCAAACTTGACAAGGTATGGGACCACCTACCGATAGTGTATCTCTAGAGACGAATACACTGGGTTCAACAAGAACTTCTTGCAACCCGGCCCTCACATGACCGACCACTCATTTCGCTTGAGTGTATCGAATGTATATCACCGACGGTTGGGATCAGCAACCGCCTCCCGATAAGGGACAGCATCGAAACATAGATTTAAGAAACAAATAGGAATTTCTCTAGATAGGTGATTATACACCCTAATGGGAGCGACCCACATAGCCATGCTGCCTGCCCGATTTTTGTCATCTTCCGGTTGATGAGGCTTGAGGCCAGAATTAACTCTTGAACATCTGGTCGTCATTCACTTTGAATGCCACATCGTCAGATCCGTCAGATATCACTAATTGACGTCCACAAAAATACTCTAGCTGAAAGCTAGAGAATGGCAATTCCCTGCCAACAACTATCGTACGTTTGAAGAAATCAACGTACGTGACCCTTGGAAATACTCTGTCAGACATCCGTCCATACAGGTCATCCAGGAACAGGATGAACCGAAGGCACTCTCCTACCGCATCCAATATAGGAATCACCCCATGGATCAGTAGCGAGAAGTCCTTGCAACCCGTTGATTCCAACCACGACAGAATCACAGCTTATCTCTGCTTGCCAGGCAGAGAACATTAGTGGTTCTTCCGTTTATGAAAACCCACGGTCTTCAATGCCCCATCTCGATCATCTTCTAAGATCTTCACGTATTTGTTGGTCGGGATGGTTTTCGAATATAAATTCGATCCCGGACTTTCCGTACCAACAATCGTATTGGGCGGGTTTGATAGTCGGTGTTTTAACTATCAAAATATTCAGTGTTTCAATCATGACACTCCAATGAGTTCACTGGTTCAGTATTTAGCATCATTTGGCCTTTTACAATCTAATTTCCTTTTTGTTAAATTGAAACTTCCAATTCTTTTAATATTCAAAAATATGATATTTGAATAACTCTAATTGATTACTTAACATTCGCCTTTTCTCCATTCGCTTGACTCTAGATCACAGCGATCACAATGGTTACGCCTGATTCCCTCAGGAAACATCCGACCGCCGTAGGCTATCTGCAGCCCTGCGAATTACGCTAGCAGTCGTACGAAATGGCAAGTCAACTTGAATAACTATGTTTGACTAATTCTAGCTCGAATAACTATATTCCATTTCCCATTTGAAATCTCATTTAAAATTCTCCTTTTTACTAGATCTCGTTTTCAAATAACATTAATGTAAAATTAACGTCTTAACACTTTGAAACTCATTTATATGTTTTGGTTTATCTTAACCCCTTTTTATCGAAATCTCCTTCCACTTAATTCATATAATTGAGTACGTTTATTTCCTTTCACCATTCAATTGGCTTGCGTCTCACCTTTCGGTAACTTTTTAAATGAATTCCCATTTAAAAATATATTCCTAAATTCATCATTAAAATAATAACTTATTTCAAACATTAACTACTTTAGTGGTTAATCCCTTTATTAACTAAATTAATTATTAAATCCCTTTTAAATCCTTATTTAAATTCAAACGATATTCATTTAACTATTTAAGTCAAAACACATTAACTTGATAAACAATTCTAATTTCAAACGGCTGATTTAATTAACTCAAAAACTTGATTATCTCATTAACCGATTTCAACAATTCTCGCTTTAAATTAATTAAAATATAATTAATTTAAATAGATTCTAATTATTTGTTTTCTTTACAAAACAATTTTTCCAAGGTTTTACCATTTAATTCATTTCTTATTCTTCAACTGGTAAATCTGATTAACATCTGCATTTGCTTTGCAAAATAAATTCATAACAAATCAAAGTCTAAAACAAATAAAATATTGATTTATTTCTCTTAAATAACTTTTATCCAAATAATATAATTCAAATCTAACTTTGGTTATAAAATAAATTTTATAACCTCAACTCTATCGATTCACCTGTCGGTGAATCAATATCTATAACTCGATTGGTTTTAAAGGCCATACTCTGCCAAACACTTAACCAATATCGCCCATTGGTTTAAACCAAACAGATGTTGAATATCCAGTCAATAATCAACCATCAAATCAATCACACAAACAGATTAGTTCATATATGATCATATGAAAATAAATAATACATTTGAGGAATCCGGTTGGATCCCTCCAACCTGTCCTTCCCTGTATTCAAATGGTTATCACAAACTAGGTCAAACAATTCCATTTAACTGATATATCATAGCAAATAGCAACCATTTTATCTCAACTAACCAACAAATCATTTTCATCAGTTCATCCAGTTCAATTGAAAACACGTTTATTTTATAAACGTGATCAACCAAGGTGAGTTACCTTTATTGGGACCAATCGTTAAAATATAACGATTTGGTATTTCACTGAAATTAAACACAGTTTAATTTCATCGGTTAAATCAACAGTTAGATAACTAGCAAAGCACTCAACCATTGGCAAGCAGAGCACACAAAATAAAAACACCCAATTTATATAAAATATAAAAAGGGTAACTGAGTGAGTTTAACTCACCGTGATTCGTTCATAGCTGTCAACTTTGCTCGGTCCAATGCTCCTTGTTTGATCCGGTCTGTTAATATATGTAAACGTTATACCAATTATATGTTCACTGTGTTTAATTTAAATTAGTTATACTTTTAAATAAATATTTATTTTCCCCAAATCATGCATTAATTATATATTATAATTAACTATGAAGCACGTAGAATACGATTTTTGCACGTACAAAACTCTATTTCACCTCACCTGCTATTACCTCCTACCACGTTATAGTATGTATGTGATATAGTGTTACTGTCTTATATCCATTAATTACGTTTTGAGCAATCCGATAACTTCCAAATTTTCAACAATGCGGTTAAGACTTTAATTTGGATACCTTTAATTCTTGAAGTGGCACTCAACATTTATTTGCGGTTTAAATGTCTGCATATATTATTTTGTAAGGTAATATTTTTTTGAATTAAATTCTATTCTTAATGCTAATACCTAGGTTAGGCAAACTTAAGCGTCGTTAAGCATGCTTATTTCTTTCAGAACTTACACTGTTCATTAACATTCTTCCAGCTGCTATCTCGAACCGCACGTTCCACCATGCCTCTTCATCACCGCTGCTCCAATGCTGCACCTCCTCCTTAGTTCAGCTTGGATCACTAGCACAGGAATTACTTCACGCATGTATACTCCCCCACGTTTTTCATTTTCCATGCAGCATTTTTTTTTTTCTTTTCTTCTCCACGGTGTAACAGAACTTCCTTTCTTTTTCTTTCCTTTTTCCTTTTTTTTTCTTCTTAAGGAAAGGAGTCGGTTGCTGGTTCGAAAAGAAGAGAGAAAGAAGAATGGACAGTTTGTTTTTTTGGGCAGGAAGAGGAACAACGTATTTATAGTGCCAGAGAAACGTGGTCACCACGGTATGAAACAGTATATGTAGGTCTGCATGTCTACTTTCTTTGTCTGCACGGTTGGAGAGATGTCATTTCAATTTTTAATACTTTATCGTCACGGTGTTTAAGAATGGATAGACAAGAAAAGAAATACCATGCCCAGATTGGTTGTAGGACGTACGTCGAAATGAAAAAAATCACATGTAGTGCATGTATAATAGCCAAAAGGATAGGGGTAGCTGCACAGAATTGTCTGCTTCTCCTTTGGCATGCGCTTGTATTTGTACAAACAACTCAAGCGTATGTAAGGTCATGCTTGTATTTGCACAGATTGGGTAGTACTAATTTTAAAAGAACAGTCATGCTGTCGCACCCTTTAGATTTTAAAGGTTGGTTAGGCCTAGTTGGTGGAATTGACCCGTATGCAGCAAGGTAGAACTAGGGTATGTAAGGTTTAGGGTATGTTTTATTTATATTATAATGTAACGAACTCCTGCCGCCAGCTTTTCCAGAGAAAAATATTTTATACGATCTTTGTTTACTGATAAAAAAAACTAATCTTGATGTAAAAAGATATTCCGGATCCAATGGGACAAGTTTCGTCGCAATCCGAGGTCGTATGAAAAAATTTCCTTTATGAAACCAGAAATGAACACGCGTTTAATTTTTCCACAGTCACCAGATAAATCAAATCCACTTGAAACTGCGAACACTGACAATAACTTTTCGATACGAACCCAACGGCACTAATTTCGTCACATTCTGAGACTGTTGCCCCGGTAGGCTGTTTTTACCTCGAACCGCCCTACCCTTTTTAATGCCAAATTTCTCGATCTCTAAAAATAACAAACTATATACATATCCTGACTCTAATCGACGATACGAACTCAACGGAACTGGTTTCGTGGCCTAATTCGATCATCTGCTCAAGTTACATTCGAATATCTCTTTATTTATTTGAATGCGCGCTATATAAAATGAACGGGCGTTTATGGCTACCGTGACCACATACGATATCGGTTTGCCACGCAACTCAACACCGTGCAATAATTTAATGTTACGGTCCCAATGAAACTGGTTTCATCGAAAACAGAGTCCGTTTGCAAAACGGCTAATTTAAAGGCCTATAATTAAATAACGGTTTTCCATAGCGACTATTTCAAAATTTGATTTGGCCATAAATATCAAACTATAATACGAAATCTGGATTTTTCTCTTTCATGTGAAAGCTATCGCCAATACGACTCCAACGTGTCTTGTTTCACAGAAATCCGACTTATATCGAATCCTGTATTCTCAATTGAAGTTCAGAACTCGAATTTACGAACTGCACGCCATTTTTGAGCTCGTTTTATAATATATAAATAAAATTAACGTTCAACTTCGTTTTTAATAACGAACTCAATATTAAATTCCATTAATATTTTCAATATAATATTAAAAACTAATTTAAATATTCATATTCAAATGGTCGAAAAACACGGGTCGTTACATTCTTCCCCCCTTAAAATAATTTCGTCCTCGAAATTGCTAAGGTAAGAAAGAACGTTATAACTCATTAATTTCAAATCTAATTTTATATTAAATTAGAAACCAATTCAATACAGTAAATAAATATTTTCAAAAATATCGAAAATTTTCTAACACTTTAAATTTTCGAAATTTTTTGCCAGCGCCCCTCTGTACGGCTCAATCGGTACAACCACAACTCGCCCTTTCTAGGCCTTCTCCAATTCAAAAGAAAAGGAAACAGCCAAGCGGCTTGCCAAATAGGCTCATAAATCCCCAAACCCATATAAAAATAAACGTGTACCTTTTTGTCGGGCATATCATTATATCCCTTCCATCTGCTGCCCTGTCAGCATATAGAATTTCAATCCCAAACAAAATTCCACTTTTATCCTCAAAACCAAATCCTTCACGCATCCAATCCAAATCCCATTCTTAACTCAACCTATATCCATCATTGATTTCCACTCTTAAATTACCAATCCAATACCATTTCAGATTCCTGTCTCCCAATTCAAAATCTAATTCAACTTGATATATTATATCCTGATTCAATTTCCAGTTAATTGGTTTCAATTCATTTCATATTTGCTTTCACAAATTTCTATCTAATTTTGTCTTTGTTCACAATTTCCCTGGGAGTTTTTAAATAGTTCAAACCTTTCAAAAATCAAATACTCCTTTTCAGGATTCAAAACAATTCAAAACAAAATCTTTGGTAGTAATCCGTCACTTAGAACTCGGAAATGAACACTGACGATGTGGCCAGCATCATCAGAGTTATTCCCCAGCGATCAAAGTGAGTTCAATACTATTCACTTGTCAAAATCACATTTAAACATTTTTGTTTTGAAATACATTTCAAAATATCAAACACAATACCCGTAAAACAATTTAAAATCTCCCAGGATTTTAAAATTCTCATATATTAAGTCCAATTCCATTTTCAACCACTTGTCCAAATTTTCAAAGTTTTAATTTCAATTCTAATTTGAATTCAGATTTAACTCCTCTGATTTTCATATATTTCACTTATATGGATTCTGATTGGTTATATATAACCATTTCAATTATAATCTCCTTTGATTATAGTAACAAACAACACATCCAATAATAATATTTCCAACATATATATTTTCTTTATATCAAAATATAATTTGGGTAAAATTATTTCATTTACCCTTTTTCACAAACATACTGTGTCGAATTATTCTGTTCAAGAGTTTAGAAACACTTATCGACACAGTTTGCATTACTATATCGACCAGAATTCATAAACTACTCGACAAACCAATCAACACAATATAAACAGTTTTTATATCAATTTACAAATACGCGCTCATATATATATATATATATATATATATATATATACTCAAACTCAATCTAGGGTATTACTAACCCCATCTCTACTGAGTCACGCCACAGAGCCAAGGTAATCACTTAACCTTCAGCTCTGATACCACTGTAACGAACCGGGATTTTCGACTCCGAAAATCAACATCAAACTACCGTGTTGACCATTCAGACATCGAACATTCCAGATCATTAATAGAAAGAAGTTAGAGGGTGAGAATAGATAAGGTAGAAATATTGAATAGAAGAAGAAGAAGAAACACCACACAGAGTCTCACATCGCAGCGGAACAAAATATAATACAGAAATAATCTTTATTGAAAGCTTTAAAATACTTACAGTATCAGAGTACATCATACCATGGGACAGTTATAATAGCCTGTTCCCATATACAACACACAGCGGAATAGTAGTAATATCATACGTCTGGACTCTTCCAGCTCGTCTCTTCATAGCAGTCGATAACCTGAACCTGTACAACCCGGTCTAACCCGAGCATTTACAAAACACCGGGTCAGTCTGGTGAACCAGAGTGAGATAAACTCGCACAGTAATAAGGATAAATCATCCAACCATGATTTTAGAGTTCAAAATCTTTTCCAAACAAAAGGATAATCGTAAGACCAAATCCACACATAAACACGGACGGTTTTTACCTTACGATAACCCAAAACAGTTTTGAAATCAATACCTTGTCTGATATTATAATAATGTCTAAATACAAGTAAATAACAATCTAGTGGAACGCTTGCATCTCACGTTCCACATATATAATATACAATCAAAACCGCAGGCGCTTATTGGAGATTGGATTCCAAACTTGACAAGGTATGGGACCACCTACCGATAGTGTATCTCTAGAGACGAATACACTGGGTTCAACAAGAACTTCTTGCAACCCGGCCCTCACATGACCGACCACTCATTTCGCTTGAGTGTATCGAATGTATATCACCGACGGTTGGGATCAGCAACCGCCTCCCGATAAGGGACAGCATCGAAACATAGATTTAAGAAACAAATAGGAATTTCTCTAGATAGGTGATTATACACCCTAATGGGAGCGACCCACATAGCCATGCTGCCTGCCCGATTTTTGTCATCTTCCGATTGATGAGGCTTGAGGCCAGAATTAACTCTTGAACATCTGGTCGTCATTCACTTTGAATGCCACATCGTCAGATCCGTCAGATATCACTAATTGACGTCCACAAAAATACTCTAGCTGAAAGCTAGAGAATGGCAATTCCCTGCCAACAACTATCGTACGTTTGAAGAAATCAACGTACGTGACCCTTGGAAATACTCTGTCAGACATCCGTCCATACAGGTCATCCAGGAACAGGATGAACCGAAGGCACTCTCCTACCGCATCCAATATAGGAATCACCCCATGGATCAGTAGCGAGAAGTCCTTGCAACCCGTTGATTCCAACCACGACAGAATCACAGCTTATCTCTGCTTGCCAGGCAGAGAACATTAGTGGTTCTTCCGTTTATGAAAACCCACGGTCTTCAATGCCCCATCTCGATCATCTTCTAAGATCTTCACGTATTTGTTGGTCGGGATGGTTTTCGAATATAAATTCGATCCCGGACTTTCCGTACCAACAATCGTATTGGGCGGGTTTGATAGTCGGTGTTTTAACTATCAAAATATTCAGTGTTTCAATCATGACACTCCAATGAGTTCACTGGTTCAGTATTTAGCATCATTTGGCCTTTTACAATCTAATTTCCTTTTTGTTAAATTGAAACTTCCAATTCTTTTAATATTCAAAAATATGATATTTGAATAACTCTAATTGATTACTTAACATTCGCCTTTTCTCCATTCGCTTGACTCTAGATCACAGCGATCACAATGGTTACGCCTGATTCCCTCAGGAAACATCCGACCGCCGTAGGCTATCTGCAGCCCTGCGAATTACGCTAGCAGTCGTACGAAATGGCAAGTCAACTTGAATAACTATGTTTGACTAATTCTAGCTCGAATAACTATATTCCATTTCCCATTTGAAATCTCATTTAAAATTCTCCTTTTTACTAGATCTCGTTTTCAAATAACATTAATGTAAAATTAACGTCTTAACACTTTGAAACTCATTTATATGTTTTGGTTTATCTTAACCCCTTTTTATCGAAATCTCCTTCCACTTAATTCATATAATTGAGTACGTTTATTTCCTTTCACCATTCAATTGGCTTGCGTCTCACCTTTCGGTAACTTTTTAAATGAATTCCCATTTAAAAATATATTCCTAAATTCATCATTAAAATAATAACTTATTTCAAACATTAACTACTTTAGTGGTTAATCCCTTTATTAACTAAATTAATTATTAAATCCCTTTTAAATCCTTATTTAAATTCAAACGATATTCATTTAACTATTTAAGTCAAAACACATTAACTTGATAAACAATTCTAATTTCAAACGGCTGATTTAATTAACTCAAAAACTTGATTATCTCATTAACCGATTTCAACAATTCTCGCTTTAAATTAATTAAAATATAATTAATTTAAATAGATTCTAATTATTTGTTTTCTTTACAAAACAATTTTTCCAAGGTTTTACCATTTAATTCATTTCTTATTCTTCAACTGGTAAATCTGATTAACATCTGCATTTGCTTTGCAAAATAAATTCATAACAAATCAAAGTCTAAAACAAATAAAATATTGATTTATTTCTCTTAAATAACTTTTATCCAAATAATATAATTCAAATCTAACTTTGGTTATAAAATAAATTTTATAACCTCAACTCTATCGATTCACCTGTCGGTGAATCAATATCTATAACTCGATTGGTTTTAAAGGCCATACTCTGCCAAACACTTAACCAATATCGCCCATTGGTTTAAACCAAACAGATGTTGAATATCCAGTCAATAATCAACCATCAAATCAATCACACAAACAGATTAGTTCATATATGATCATATGAAAATAAATAATACATTTGAGGAATCCGGTTGGATCCCTCCAACCTGTCCTTCCCTGTATTCAAATGGTTATCACAAACTAGGTCAAACAATTCCATTTAACTGATATATCATAGCAAATAGCAACCATTTTATCTCAACTAACCAACAAATCATTTTCATCAGTTCATCCAGTTCAATTGAAAACACGTTTATTTTATAAACGTGATCAACCAAGGTGAGTTACCTTTATTGGGACCAATCGTTAAAATATAACGATTTGGTATTTCACTGAAATTAAACACAGTTTAATTTCATCGGTTAAATCAACAGTTAGATAACTAGCAAAGCACTCAACCATTGGCAAGCAGAGCACACAAAATAAAAACACCCAATTTATATAAAATATAAAAAGGGTAACTGAGTGAGTTTAACTCACCGTGATTCGTTCATAGCTGTCAACTTTGCTCGGTCCAATGCTCCTTGTTTGATCCGGTCTGTTAATATATGTAAACGTTATACCAATTATATGTTCACTGTGTTTAATTTAAATTAGTTATACTTTTAAATAAATATTTATTTTCCCCAAATCATGCATTAATTATATATTATAATTAACTATGAAGCACGTAGAATACGATTTTTGCACGTACAAAACTCTATTTCACCTCACCTGCTATTACCTCCTACCACGTTATAGTATGTATGTGATATAGTGTTACTGTCTTATATCCATTAATTACGTTTTGAGCAATCCGATAACTTCCAAATTTTCAACAATGCGGTTAAGACTTTAATTTGGATACCTTTAATTCTTGAAGTGGCACTCAACATTTATTTGCGGTTTAAATGTCTGCATATATTATTTTGTAAGGTAATATTTTTTTGAATTAAATTCTATTCTTAATGCTAATACCTAGGTTAGGCAAACTTAAGCGTCGTTAAGCATGCTTATTTCTTTCAGAACTTACACTGTTCATTAACATTCTTCCAGCTGCTATCTCGAACCGCACGTTCCACCATGCCTCTTCATCACCGCTGCTCCAATGCTGCGCCTCCTCCTTAGTTCAGCTTGGATCACTAGCACAGGAATTACTTCACGCATGTATACTCCCCCACGTTTTTCATTTTCCATGCAGCATTTTGTTTTTTTTTTCTTTTCTTCTCCACGGTGTAACAGAACTTCCTTTCTTTTTCTTTCCTTTTTCCTTTTTTTTTTCTTCTTAAGGAAAGGAGTCGGTTGCTGGTTCGAAAAGAAGAGAGAAAGAAGAATGGACAGTTTGTTTTTTTGGGCAGGAAGAGGAACAACGTATTTATAGTGCCAGAGAAACGTGGTCACCACGGTATGAAACAGTATATGTAGGTCTGCATGTCTACTTTCTTTGTCTGCACGGTTGGAGAGATGTCATTTCAATTTTTAATACTTTATCGTCACGGTGTTTAAGAATGGATAGACAAGAAAAGAAATACCATGCCCAGATTGGTTGTAGGACGTACGTCGAAATGAAAAAAATCACATGTAGTGCATGTATAATAGCCAAAAGGATAGGGGTAGCTGCACAGAATTGTCTGCTTCTCCTTTGGCATGCGCTTGTATTTGTACAAACAACTCAAGCGTATGTAAGGTCATGCTTGTATTTGCACAGATTGGGTAGTACTAATTTTAAAAGAACAGTCATGCTGTCGCACCCTTTAGATTTTAAAGGTTGGTTAGGCCTAGTTGGTGGAATTGACCCGTATGCAGCAAGGTAGAACTAGGGTATGTAAGGTTTAGGGTATGTTTTATTTATATTATAATGTAACGAACTCCTGCCGCCAGCTTTTCCAGAGAAAAATATTTTATACGATCTTTGTTTACTGATAAAAAAAACTAATCTTGATGTAAAAAGATATTCCGGATCCAATGGGACAAGTTTCGTCGCAATCCGAGGTCGTATGAAAAAATTTCCTTTATGAAACCAGAAATGAACACGCGTTTAATTTTTCCACAGTCACCAGATAAATCAAATCCACTTGAAACTGCGAACACTGACAATAACTTTTCGATACGAACCCAACGGCACTAATTTCGTCGCATTCTGAGACTGTTGCCCCGGTAGGCTGTTTTTACCTCGAACCGCCCTACCCTTTTTAATGCCAAATTTCTCGATCTCTAAAAATAACAAACTATATACATATCCTGACTCTAATCGACGATACGAACTCAACGGAACTGGTTTCGTGGCCTAATTCGATCATCTGCTCAAGTTACATTCGAATATCTCTTTATTTATTTGAATGCGCGCTATATAAAATGAACGGGCGTTTATGGCTACCGTGACCACATACGATATCGGTTTGCCACGCAACTCAACACCGTGCAATAATTTAATGTTACGGTCCCAATGAAACTGGTTTCATCGAAAACAGAGTCCGTTTGCAAAACGGCTAATTTAAAGGCCTATAATTAAATAACGGTTTTCCATAGCGACTATTTCAAAATTTGATTTGGCCATAAATATCAAACTATAATACGAAATCTGGATTTTTCTCTTTCATGTGAAAGCTATCGCCAATACGACTCCAACGTGTCTTGTTTCACAGAAATCCGACTTATATCGAATCCTGTATTCTCAATTGAAGTTCAGAACTCGAATTTACGAACTGCACGCCATTTTTGAGCTCGTTTTATAATATATAAATAAAATTAACGTTCAACTTCGTTTTTAATAACGAACTCAATATTAAATTCCATTAATATTTTCAATATAATATTAAAAACTAATTTAAATATTCATATTCAAATGGTCGAAAAACACGGGTCGTTACATTTACTTTGTTTGAAAAGAAGAAGAACACAATTTCCATATATTTTGTTTTTTGTACAAATAAGAACAAAAAGTTTCATTTTTGTGTGTGTAATGAAAATAAGAACATGTTTATTTTCATTTTCTTTGAAATAAACGAAAAAGGAATTTTTTTTGTTATTTTGAAATAAATGGGAAGAAACAAAATATTAATTTGTTTTGTTAAGGATGAAAAAAAAAACAAATTATTCATTTGTTTGGTTAGAATGAAAATTTACATTGATTTTGTCAAAAATGAAAAGTAACATTTTTACATTGATTTTTGTTGTAAATTTAAAAAGAACAAAGTTTATTGTTGTTTTTGTCGTAAAGTAAAGAGGGCATTCTTAATGTCAAATTTAGTTAATAATAATAAAAAAAATTATTTCATTTTTATTGAAATATTAAAAAAAGACATTCCATAAACATTTTTGTTTGTTAAATTAGAATTGACATTATTTTACACCGTAATGTGTTAAATTAGAAAATGGACATGATTTACACCTTAATGTGTTAAATTAGAAAATGGACATTATTTTCACCGCCGTTTTGTTAGATATGAAAAAGAAATTATTTATTTTGTCAATTTGAAAGAAATGAAAAAAATAGAACATTGACTTCATTGTCAATTAGTTTAAAGAGAAAATTTATATTTTCATTTAATAAGATTAAAAGTAGAAAGTTTACATTTTTAATTTGATTAAAAAAAAGAGAGAAAAATAAAAAATTTACATTTTTAATGTGGATTAGATAAAAGAGGAATTTTACATATTTTTGTAAAAATAAATAAAAGAATAATTTTACATCTTTTTAAATAGGATTAAAAGTAAAATTTTGCACTTTCCTTGTGAATTGAATTAAAAGATAAAATTACATTTTCATGTAATTAGATTTAAAGGAAGAAAATTACATTTTTATGTAATTAGATTTATAGAAAGATAAAATTACATTTTTATGTAATTAAATTAAAAGTGAAAATTTAGATTTTCAATAAAAGAATTTAGATATGATATTTACCTTTTTAATGTAAATAGATTTTCGATAAAGAAAATTAGATAGGCAAATTTACATTTTTATGCAAATAAACAATGAAAAAGGAAAATTTACATTTTATGTAAATAAGCAATGAAAAGGAAAATTACATTCAAAATGTAAATTAGAATAAAAAGGACATTTTTGTAAGAAAATGTTAATCAGAATAAAAAGTATAGAATAAAGATTACATTTTTATTGACCTTTTATATGAAATAAAAAGGAATAGATTTAAAGTGATATCTTTATTCACATTTAGATGTAAATAAAAAGAATATATTGGGAGTTACATTTTATTAACTGGAAAATAAAGATATTTTTAGTGTTTGTGTAGTATTATGAAAATAAACTTATTTTTAGCATTTATGCAGGAACATGAAGTAAAACAATATTTTAATGTCAAGTTAATGCATATGAATCATAATCATGTTTTTAATGACATGATAATGCATATGAAATAAAACCATATTTTAGCGTAGCATTAAAGCATATGAAATATAATCATGTTTTAGTGTAGCGTTATGGCATATGAAATGTATACATATTTTAGAATTATGAAGACATATGAAATATATTCATATTTTAGAGACATGAAACGCATATGAAATATTTTCATATTTTTGAGTCATGAAAATGCATATGAAGATAGTCATATTTTAGAGTCATGAAAATGCATATGAAGATAGTCATATTTTAATGTCATGCTGAAAAGAACATATTTTAGTGTTACGTGGAAAACATCAAAAATGGATATATTTTTATGTCATGTTAATATATTAAATTTAAAACCTATTTTAGTGTTATGTTATTATATTAAAAATAAATATATTTTTAAGATCACGTTTGTATAAAAAAAATGAAACAGTGTTTTGGTGTCATGTTCATATATTAAAATGAGACATAATTTTAGAGTAGAATTTAGTGTTGATTTTTTTATTTACATTTTTAATATGATTAAAAAAAATAGAATTTAATGTAGCACTTTATTTGGATTTTTAAATGTTATAAAAGAGTAAAATTTGACGTTGCATTTTTTTATGAAATAAAAAGTGTAGATATTAGATTTGCATTTTAACGAAAAATGTATATCAAATTTTCATTTGTCTCATGTTGGATAGGACTGAAAAGGTCATATGTTGGAAAATATTATTTTTAACATGAATATAGGTTGTAATTGATTTTCTTGTGTTGAATTGGATGACGTTATTATCATTGAACGATTTGTGTGTGTATATATATATATATATATATATATATATAGATAAACTAAACTATATGAATCGCACGCTGTAATTTGCGATTTAGAAATCGTGTCTTTAAATTATTATACCAAAATATCCGGTCGTTGGATTTTCCCAAAACTGAAACCGTTAGGTTCGCTTTGGGAAGATCTTTCCAATGATATGAATTGTGTTAAAATCCAATGGTTAGAATTTAGAGGAATGTGTAAAACAAATTTGGGTGAAAACAGTGCCAGGGTCGCCCATTGACCCGAGGCGTCGTTAAATTAATTTGGGCTATTTTTATATATATAAAAATAGCGAAATATCATTATTAAATACTAATAACGATATGAAATGATTTTAAAATATATATATGCGAGAATCATTTGAAAAGTCTGAGTTCAATCTCATTTCAAATGATTATACGTCGATCTAAGTCAAAGAGTTGAAGACGGTGATTGAAGACCGACGATCTTCACATCGAATGGACAATGACTACTGATGCCCGTGATTGGAGTAACTACCTTGAAGGGGCTACAGTGGTGGCCTTCCAGACGTATATGTTGATTGCACGGATATGCGGGTACCTCCCTTCCGTACTGGACATACGGAACGAGGGTATCTCCAGTTTCGTTCAGACCCAGAACGGACTTATAAATGGAATGTGTGTCTGACATTGTACTGCTTTATATTGTATTTATTGATTTTCTGCCGAATGTATGAATGATTAGTGGTGGAGAATTAATTCTCTTGCTTAAACCCTTTTGTGCATTTTGGCAAAAGATTAATAGTATGATGTAGATTGACAGTGTGGCATACCAAGATGCAATGATCAAGGTTTCTTATTGAAAAGCAGAACCTTGTGGTGATGATCAAAGCACGACCTGTTTAGGCGTAGCTTTGTGTATAACGTAGCTTCATGAGCCTTACAACCCGGTTGAGTCTAAAATGGAGCAAGGGAACATAGGGAGAGCAGCACGTTTCTTTCTAGCTAGAAGTGGTGTTTGGTTTTTACACGGCCTGACATTTTACTTATGTGGATGATGGAATGAGGCGCCTCGGATGTTAGGTCCTATAGGACCGGAAAACGTGTGTTCAGGAATTGTCAATCCGCAAAATCGTATGTGTGGACCGGCCCTGCATCTTTCCAAGGTTTCACTGCGGGGGATCCTAAGACATTAGCTCGAGTGTCTCGAATCGGTAAGGAGATCGTTCCCAGCCTTGACACTTGATGGAAACCCAATTCCCAATACTACCCTACAAACTTGATTGTATTACTAGTATGGAGGCATAGTATATGGTAGCTATGCTTCCTAGATTGATACATTTACTTTGAAATGTTTTTGAAACATATATACACTAATAATATTATCAAATTCGTTTTTATCGTACCAAGCATGTTTAATCATCATAAGTTAAAACTCTATCCTATGGTTTGCGTTGCATTGGGTGATGGGACTTGAGTCTTACGATGATTCCATTTTTCTAAAAAGCATTGCGTTGTTTAACGATTTACTTTAATATATGCACCGTCAATCCATTGGAATAAAACCTGTTCCGCGTTAGCGGCGTGGTCCTTGGATTTGCCTTATTGCAATTAGTTATATTAGTTAAGAATTCTCACGTCAGTCCTGTTTGGCATGCCTGGTAATAGGATGCAGCATGATGGGGGGTTCTCGCTTCACGGTTTGGTGGCGAACGGGAGACTCTTACCCCCACATGTCCCTTTTTAGGGTTGGTAGGCTGCGGCCGGGGGATCCCGAAAGGGTCGCCGTAAAACAAGGTGTCTGGGGTACCACTGTAAGACACGGTGGGTTTTACCTGCTGTACTGGAGGATGAAGGGATGGTGCAAAGCCTACCGGATTTCGCGGAGCCGTTATAGTTGGTATCAGAGCTCTGGTTAGTTCAAATCTTTGGGGTATAACTCATTAGAACTGAACAAAAGACTCATCAGAGATTGGATTAGTAATATCTAATAAGAATACTCATTAGAGATAGGATCAGCAGTATCCTAGAATGAGAAAACTCATTAGAGATGGGGTTAGTAATGCCCTAGAATCAGTTGAGAGTGAAAAGCATATAATTATATATATAATCTATTTTAGAAAATATGATTTTTGGATGTATAAAAGTTATATATATATATTTAAAAAATTAATCACTTAATAAAATTATTGAAACAAATAACAAAAATAAAAATTGAGTCGGTTAGTAAAATAATTTTTAGCTTCATTCCTTTTCGAGGACGAATTTTTTTTTAAGTGGGGGAGATTGTAACAACCCGGAATTTTGGAACCAATTTAAAATTTTATTTTAAGGAAACTTTGTTAGGAAATTCATCAGAATTTAACAATAAAAAAAAATTATGTTTTTAAATAAAAGTTAGTCTTTATTTAAATGTAAGAATATAAAAATGATTTACATTAAAAAGTTATTCTTTTTAATGTGAATGAACATATTTTGTTTAGCGCTAAAAGTTATTCTTTTTAATGAAAATGAACATATTTTGTTTAATGCTAAAAGTCTAACTTTATAAGGTCATGTAAAACATGAATTAAATTTACAATAAAAAAATTAATCTTTTAATGTCATGTAGAAACATGAAATGTTATACAATAATTTTTTTTAACGTCACGTAGGAACTTTAATGACATTTATGAATTTATTGATTAAAAATAATGTGTAGGTTATAAATGAAAATATGCAAACGTGAAAATTCACAGTTTTGTTGTTTATAAAATAAATAAATAAAAAGATTAAACTTTGGTTGGAATATGTTTACATTAAACATTATGTTTTTAAGGTATAAAAAGATTAAAGTTTGATTAGATATGTTTACATTAAAAAATACATTTTTAATGTAAAAGAGATTCATTGTTTGAAAATGTGTTTAATGTAAATAAATCATTAAAAGAGATTCATTGTGTAATAAAAATATTTTAACAGTAGAAAACGTACATTTGTTTAATATTAACGTTTACATATTATAGGTAGAAAATGTATATTTATTAAATATTAACATGTACATGCAAACGAAGTTATAAACTTTCTAACAATTGGCATTAAACAATAGATCAAGCATTAATTACATTCCTGTTTTCTCTCTCTTATGTTTTTCTTTTGAATTTTTGAATAGGTTCATTAAATACTGAAACGTTAATATTATATATTTTGAAAATTGAAAAGTAATATAGATGTGTATCTTAGCAATGTTGGTTGCAGTGATAATGAAATATTTATTTAATTGAAAATTCATACATATTGTTTATATATCGTAGTAAAATAATAATAATATGAATTGGTATAATTAAAGGACAACCTTTTATTTTCTTTCTAGAAATTGTAATTTAGAATTTAATGTTTAGATGAATTGAAATTTAAAGTAATGTGAAAACTAAAATTTGGAATGAAAATGATTACTTGATTAGTAAACATATTAAATATATTCATTGTCATTAAATTAAGCAAATTGGATTTTTATGGCAGACTGTAATAAATGACAATAATCAAGTTGATTTCGTAAATGGAAACCTAGTAAAATGTAAGTTTGTACATTTCGTATTTATTTACACTAATGGTTAAACAATTGTGATTCAAATAGGAATTCACATAAATCGGCTAAGACGAAAATTAGCAATTTACATAAGAATGAAGTTATTAATACAAATCATAATGGGCAGGTTATAAATATAAATTATAATGGACCCACATGTACATATCTATTCTTTTTATTTTTGTCTATCCAATTGAATACCTTCCCATTTTTTCCTTTTCTTATTCTATTTTGAAATTTGAATAGGAGAAACGGGCCTTAAGGGTTCAATTAAATAATATTTTAATATAAATATTCACTAAACCAAATTAGCATAACCCTAAAACTGTACAGTATTCTGTCGCCGCCTAGAACAAAAGCAATGGCCAAGAACACTCCAAATTTCATTCCTTAATCTCCTCTTCTACAATTTGATTTAAACAAAAATTATAAAACAAATCGAAGGAGCATTGCGAGAACTTTAAAACTATAAAGGTGCAATCGGAAATTATCAATTACAGTCGCCGATTTTCCTCTTCAAATCCACCATCGTTGGAGCAGTTTTGCGGGCAGGAGGCACTTGTGAGTTGGCTAGGACTAAGGGGGTAGGAAGGTGGCGGCAAGGCATAGGGTGTGGTGGAGTTTGATCGTCAGTAGGTGGTGCGTTTTGGCGTGCGGGGGGGGGGGGGGGGGGGAGGGGTTGGGCGGAGTTATGGGTTCGAACTTGCCCAGTAACGATTGGAAGAAGATGGTATTATGTTAATCTACTTTAATTATGTTTAAATAATCATTAAATTCTCTTGCTTAACACCCTTTTGTGCATTTTGGCAAAAGATTAATAGTATGATATGGAATGACAGTGTGGCATACCAAGATGCAATGATCAAGGTTTCTTGTTGAAAAGCAGAACCTTGTGGTGATGATCAAAGCACGACCTGTTTAGGCGTACCTTTGTGTATAATGTAGCTTCACGAGCCTCACAACCCGGTTGAGTCTAAAACGGAGCAAGGGAACGCAGGGAGAGCAACACCTTTCTTTCTAGCTAGAAGCAGTGTTTGGGTTTTACACGGCTCGGCATTTTACTTATGTGGATGATGGAATGAGGCGCCTTAGATGTTAGGCCCTATAGGACCGGGAAACGTGTGTTCAGGAATTGCCAATCCGCAAAATCGTATGTGTGGACCGGCCCTGCAGCTTTCCAAGGGTTCACTGCAGGGATCCTGAGACATTAGCTAGAGTGTCTCGAATCGGTAAGGAGATCGTTCCTAGCCTTCTCTTGATGGAAACCCAATTCCCAATACGACCCTACAGACTTGATTGTATTACTAGTATGGAGGCATAGTATATGGTAGTTGTGCTTCCTAGGATAGATACATTTACTTTGAAATGTCTTTGAAACATATACACACTAATAATAATATCAAATTCATTTTTATCGTACCAAGCATGTTTAATCATCATAAGGTAAAACTCTATCCTCCGGTTTGCGTTGCATTGTGTGATGGGACTTGAGTCTTATGATGATTCCATTTTTCTAAAAAGCATTGCGTTGTTTAACGATTTACTTTAATTTATGCACCGACAATCCATTGGAATGAAACCCGTTCCGCATTAGCGGCGTGGTCCTTGGATTTGCATTATCGCTATTAGTTATATTAGTTAAGAATTCTCACATCAGCCCTATGACTGACTCGTAGTTTGTTTCACTTTGCAAACTCGGTGCCCTCTTTCCGACATAGGCAGTCGGGTAGCTTTTTGCAGATATTTATCTCTTGAGCAGAATTCTGGATCGATGCCTAAAGCTGTGTCCAGAGCTTAGAAGTCTTCCGCTGTTTATTGTATTTAATTTATTGAAATTTATCTTTCGCTGTAATTTTATTCGTTGTACTCTGATATTCTGTACTCTAACGTAACATTATTATGATGTTTTATAAAAGTCCGTTGTTGTTGTTCTGATGTTGTTGTATTCCCAGAGTTAACGTATTCGGGTTTTAAAAGGTCTTAGTTAATTTTGCGATCGATCGGATCGGGCAAAATCCGTGCCGTTACATTTCTGTCTAGAGATGGTAGATTAGTTCTTGTCAATTCGGTGTTGTCTGCTATTCCTACTTACTGGATGGCCATTCACTGTTTTCCTAAATGGGTTATTGAGAAAATTGATAGAATCAGACATAATTATCTTTGGAGTGGTGTTTCTATTTGTAGAGGCTATAAATGTTTAGTTAACTGGGAGGTGTATTATAATCCCAAGAAGGATGGGGGCCTGGGTATCATTAATTTATTTAATTTTAATTCTTCTTTGTTAGCCAAATGGTTATGGAGATTTAGATGCCCATATGTGTCAGCTACTTGGAAGATTATTGTTTCCAAATTTAATTATTCTGGGGGTGATTTTATCGTTGGTTCTAGTTTTAGTTGGATTAATAGATTATCTTATTTTTGGAATTTTGTTTTGAATTGTTTTGATTTTTTTAATTTAGGTTGTAAGTTGACTGTTCATTCTGGGAATCTTACTTTCTTTTGGCATAATGCTTGGATTTCTCATTTGGCTCTTAAAAATTGAATTTAGTGAGCTTTTTAATAGCTGCTACTTTAAGAATGCTTTGATTATAGACGTTTGTAGACGTGATTTAGATCCCTAGTGGGAGTTTACCATTGATAATATTTTAGAAGGAGGAATGTTAAGGCATTTAGCCTTACTAAAAGCTAAGTTAGCTTTGTATCATTTGGATGAGAATGGGTATTGTATTAGTTGGTGTTTCGATAAGAGATTAGTGTACTCTGCTAATTCTATGTATAATTTTATTTATTTTTCTGGTGTTTCTATGTACCCTTTTAAGTTTCTTTGGAAATCTAATGCTCCCCCTAAAGCTAAATTTCTTATGTGGTTGATTATTCATAAGAAGCTTAACATTGTTGAGCTTTTAAAGAATAATAATATTATTTTTGATGTCAAGGTTGTTTCTGCAGTCTTTTGAATGAAGATGTTGATCATTTATTTTTCTCTTGCAATATTACCAATTATATTTAAAAAAGTTTCTTAGGATTTTTTTTGTTATTCTATTTCTTCTAGAAATTATGCGAATTATTGGAATTGTTTACAATTCTAGGCAGAGATATGTGATGGATTCTTTAGTCTCTATCATTAGTTGGTTTATTTGGTTGGAGAGAAATCAGAGATTTTTTTCATTCCATTTCTGTTTCTGCGGATAATTTAATTATTAGGATTGTTAATTACTGTCTGGATTGGATGTCTAACTCTCACTATAAGTTTTTTGGAGATGTGTATTTTGGGAATTTTTTGATTAAGGTTAGATTTAACTTGAGTTTATTTATTATAATCAATAGATATTTTAGATGTAATAGATCTCGCATTTGTTATTAGGTTCTGTTTTTTGTGCTGCTTGTTTATCTCTTTTTATTTTATTTTTTTCTCTTTTTTCTTCTTCACATAAATGTATGAATATATGTTTATATATATATATATATTCTCTTAGATATATATATACACACACACACACATATACTCATATATATATATATATGTGTGTGTGTGTGTGTGTGTGTGTGTGATGGTTACTTATGGTTTGTCTAGTTTCTTTCAGGTTTCAGGTTATTGATTATAGCTGAGGAGCTTAATGGAAAGCTGTCTGGATTGGTGGTTGATATTTGCTTTGGAGTTTTTTTGTGTTCGGTTTTGTAGAGTTTTTGGGGATGTCCTGCTTTATTTTTTGAATTTAGCATAGGGTGTCTAGTTTTTGTATTGGAGTAGATATACTTCATTATCGGGTGGTGGCTTTGCCAGAATTCGATATTGAAGTACGATGGGCGGTGGTTTATCTGGAGCTCATATATCTATTTTCCTTTACATTCATATTGTTTTATTTTTGTTTTGTTTGTAACTCCTCATGGGTTTGTGGTCGGATTTGTAGCCTTTCTTTTTTATATTATATATGTGTGCTCTCTTCTTTTTAGAAGATCACACATTTTTGTTTTCAAAAAAATAAAAGATGAAATTTCACGTACCAAGCATTATTTGGCTATTATAAGGTAAAACTCCATCTCCGACTTGCGTTGCATTGTGTGATAGGACATGAGTCTTATAATAGCTTCATTTTTCGAAAAGCATTGCGCTATTTATAAACTGTTTTATGCACTGGTATTCTTGGGAGAAAACCCGTTCCGTGTTATACTGACGGTCCCTTGATTTACTTTATTTCTAAAGTACAGTTTTAAATAACTGTTTTAGTTCTCACACCAGTCCCATAACTGACCTGAAGTTTATTATTTTAACCTAAACACTGGGTGCCCTTATTTTCCACACAGGCAGCTAGTAGTTTTGGGTTTGCAGATACTCATTTTCACAGGATCCTGGATTTACAGCTAAAGCTATATTCAGAAAGCTCTGTATCAGTGTATTTCTTTCAGTTGTGTTATGTATTATTTTTCTACTGCTTTGTAATTTAAATCTCTGATATTTATCAAATGTTTATTATTTACTTATACTCTGTTATATTCTTGTACTCCGATGTAATTGTTGTAATAGCAATGAAATGTTGTTCTGATTGGTCTTGTTTTCAACTCAATCCGGCCTTCACCGTCTCTTCGGAGATTGGGGGGTTTTTGGATTGCTTCATGAATCACCCACCGGGTCGAATGGATCAGGTCAAACGAAAGCAACCCCAACGTCAACTTAGCATGTAACCAATTCGAACTAGAGGGTCGAACTGGTTTTGGTCGAACTGTTCGAGTCATATTTGTAACACCCCGTAATTTTAAAGAACATTATAATGATAAACTAACGAATACTTAATTAGATATTAGAAATTAAGTAAAAAAGGACTGCGCCATTGCATTCGTCTCGGAATTCTGCTTAAGATAGACTCTGAGTTTGCGTAAAACGGACATGTATGAAGAAGTTATAACGGTTTGATGTTTGTATACACATAAGTGTATATATATATATATAATCAATTCTAGAAAATCAAAATCGAATAGTGGGAAAGGGAGGGAAATCCGCCCATTAGGGGTCGACCCCATGCCCCATGGGTGTCGACCCATAGGTCGACCCCTATAAAGGGGTGTCGACGCTAGAGTCGACCCCACCCAGATCTGGGGTAGATCTATCCTATGAACCGAAACTTGTTTCTTGACCAGATTCATTGATGTAGGCTTTAGATAGGACCTCGTTTCTATTGTTTTATTCATCAAAAACAATGGAGATAATGAGGTGCTGCCCCAACTCAGATTGAATTAGCCTATTCTTCTACAACAAAAACTTATATGTATACAAGAATCTCTGCTACAACATCAATAGTCATTTCTCTGTTCTTTAGATCCAGTCTCTATGAGTTTATGTTACTTTTAGATATAAACATTTGAAAAGTAATCCTGACATGTTTATAAGTTTGGATCTAGACCTATGCCTGTGAATAACCTGAATCATAACTAAACAGATCTGCCATTGCTTGTACACCTGATCCTCTTAGTTCTCACATGCCTATCTATAGTATGCCTATTTTGTCATTATGCCAATTCCTGTCACCATATGCTTGTTCTTTTAGTATGCCTATTTCTTTTATCATATGCATGTTTTGTAATTATGCCTAGTTCTGTTTCTTCTCTCCTTCCTTCCCTTTTATTTTTATAGCCAGGCTACATTCGAGCCTAGGCCTATCGCTGAAACATGCGAATGAAAGAAATTAGGAATGGTTAGGAATGATAAATTGGGGCATAACTTGTACTGTAGAACATGACTGGGATTTGGGGGCATAATCTATACCGTGACCTAAGACTTTAATTTGGTCATATCGTACATAATTATTTATGACCTAAGGGTAGGGGCATGGAAAACCTGTAATGAACATAGACAATTGTTTAAGAATGAACATACCTAAATTTGCAGTAAATAGAAACTGTAACCGCACTTAGACACGAGGTTAGATTACACGTGTGGTAGAAGTCTGCCCAGAACCACTCGGAAAATCCAGCAATCGCAAGTGGTTAATCTAGTGTGAGGGGTCTAGTGCGTAAGTGTACACATAACGGTGCTAAGACACGAGGTTAAGTCCGACTTGTGGTAGAAATCTGCTTGGAACCGCCCGACATATCCAGCATCCACAAGTGTTCGACTTAATGTGAGAGGTCTAGTGCATTAAAAGACCTGAATGGAATAATTATAATAGCCTGTTAACCTGTAATACTTAACCTGTATAAATCTGTGGGGGTTATATGAATCTGTCAAAATTGTGTAAGAGTTAAGTAAACTTCCTTGAATCAATGAGGGGTTAAGTAAATCTGATGAATCTGTGGGGGCGGGTTATATAAATCCGACAAACTTAATCTGTATTATATGATGAGGTTATGCAGGCTTGTTAATCTGTTAGGCATAACCTGTCAAAATCTCAGTAGTGGGGATGCAAGCCTAGAGGATGGATTGTATCATCTGTTGTGTGGGACCCGTATCGGTCAGTAACCCATCTTGGTATCAAAAGGGGGACCCCGAACTAGGTAGGGGTCAGGGCACGCTTTCTAAGCTGATTATAAGAAGTTCATCTGAGTGGGGGTGTTAACAGCGCATTCCGTCGGAGTCATGTGCGTGCATGAATCCGCTTGCTTAGGATAATAAGACGTTGTGACATCAGTAGGTATAGTTGTGCCTCTCGAAAAAAAGGGGTCACCACTTTAGGAAGTGATACATCCTACTGTGGGGCCAGCACAGGGTATCTACATGATATGGAGCCGATCGTTTGGGGTAGTAATTAAGGTACATCTAGTCTTGTTTGTTTAGGAGCCCATTATTATCGTTGGGGGTAACACCTGCCATTTTTGTTGGGCTGCCTATTATTATTGTTGGGGCTAAAATCCGTCACTAGAAGTATACCTAAGTCTACCATGTGTTTCTGTTGGGATCATTATGTTTCTGTTATACTAGTATTGGTGCAGAGAGAAATACTTGAGAAGCGCAATATATTCTGTTCTATTTATTCCGTTTATCCTGATCAGTCTGTTATACATGTCTTATGATACTGTTATCTCTCTCATCCGGTTTATATACTTGTCATGATGTTTTTACTTATATATATGCTAAAAGTAACTGGACTCGCTAGACTTTATGTCTGACCCGCTTTGTTTCCTTCTTTCTCTCTCTCTTTCTCTCTTACTTTCCCCCCAGGTTCTGAGGGTGGGAATACTCAGGCTTGATTAGGATTTTCTCTTTCGTTCTGCTTGGAGTTGCTTAGATGTACCGCTTTGATTACCTATCTACTCTAATATGACTCTTTTTGGGGACTGTGCTTTTATGTTACTGTACTATGATGATTTTAGTATAAGGCAGATATTTTAATTGATGTAATGGGTTTTCTGTACTTCAGACTTATGTTGTAACTGGGTTTTGAACCACAATGTTTTCTATTTGGAAAATAAAGTTTTTAATTCCGCTGTTATTTTATATCTGTCTTGTGATGTTTTGTTTCTGTTTACCTATAATGCTTCACTAAACTTAATGCATTCTGTTAAAAAGTGACATTAACGGACGTGGGGTGTCACATTTGGTATTAGAGATGAAGGTTACCAGATCATATAAAAGGTTTTGAAAATTATTTTCAAAAGGTTTTAAAAGAAAGCATTTCCAAAAGAAAAGTCGGATTTTGAAAAACATATTCCCCAAAGCCATATGAAATACCTTTCGACTCTCCGGTTGAATCCCTTTTTCCTTTTCTTTTCAGCATGTCTGGGGAACCGATTCTTCCCGAGAGCATTATGATACCAGCTTGGTTCTGTAGGTATCTTGAGGCTACGATGCCTGCCGGAGACCAAGCAGATGCCCCTTCCACAGCCGCAGCCTTTGTTCCTCCTCCTTCCCCTCCGCTAGCGGATAATTTCTCCAAGATATGCAAGGATTTCTGTTTTATGAGAGGAAAGCCATTCCGAGGAACTGAGACTTTACTAGAAGCAATGAATTGGCTTAAGGAGACGGGGGATTTTTTTGGGATTTTTGAGATTGACGACCGTAGAAAGATTCAATTGGTCGTTTGGCAGCTGAAAGATAAGGCTTCATTCTGATGGGAAGTGACGCAAGCAGGGCGTCTAATTGAGACTTGGAATGATTTCTGATAGAGATTCGAGATGAAGTTTCTTTCTTAAGCCGAGCAAAGTATGCAAATGGAAAGATTTCTGGCACTTAAGCAAGGAGGCATGTCTGTTAAAGAGTATGTCAATAAGTTCAATCAATTGGCAAGGTTTGGTTTGGAGCTAGTGAATATCCCGCATAAGAAAGCTTTGAGGTTTGCAAGAGGGTTGAATGAACCCCTCCATGGATTAGGTATGTCTCATATTATGATGGGGGCAACTTTTGAGAAACTTATTGACATGGCATTGATGCACGAAGAAGAAAAAGGTGAAAAGAAAGAGGCTAAGATTGATGAAACACAAAACAAGAAAGTATAGCCCAACAAAGAACAACAACAACAACAAAAGAAGGGCTGAAAGAACGACAAAGCCTGAGAAAAGAGGAAATGTCATTGTTGTGGATGCGTGGGTCATTCGAGCAAAAATTGTAGGAAAAGGAAGAATGCTTGTTTCCAATGTGGAAAGGTTGGACACCTTATTAAAGACTGCCCGAAGAAGCAAGGACAGGGCCAAAGGGAAGGATCTTCTTAAGGGAAGATGCATGCTCTTGTGGTCGGCGTATCGGATAGAGGTAGGAAAGTTTCTATTCAAGGTTTGATTTCTCTTTCCGATCAACCTGTTAAAACTCTTTTTGATACTGGCGCTTCACATTCTTTTATATTTGATTTTGTGGTTGAGTCTCTACACCTTAGTACTAGTATGGTTTTGGATCCCATCGTTGTCTCAAACTGTAACGACCGGAAATTTCGCTCGATCTGAATCAGTCGCTAAACTGACTAAGACCGTACGAAACGCTTGATAGTTTTGAGACATGACAAACTAAAATGCAGACAGAAGAACATTTCATTGTTTATTATAACAATTACATCAGAATACATGAATATATAGAGTATGAATAAATATTACACAGAAAATATCAGAGATTTAAATTACATTTAAATACATCGCAACGGAAAATAATACAACACACAACTAGAAGTAATACATGGATACAAAGCTTTCCGAGTATCGTTCCAGCTGTAAATCAGGATCATGTGAATATAAATCTGCAAAACCAAAACTACTAGCTGCCTGTGTCAAAAATAAGGGCACCCAGAGTTTAGGTTAAAACAATAAACTCCAAGTCAGTCATGTGACTGGTGTGAGAACTAAAACAATTATTTATCTTTATTTTAAAGTTAGGTAAATCAAGGGACCACGCCGTATAACACAGAACGGGTTTCCTCCCAAGAACACCAGTGCATAAAACAAACAGCGCAATGCTAAATAAAGAACAATGAAGCTATTATAAGACCCAGGTCCCATCACACGGTGCAACGCAAGCCGGAGGATAGGGTTTTTACCTTATAATAGCCAAAGAATGCTTGATACGCTAAATTTCATCTTTTGATTCTTAATCAGACTCCAACCATAAATTAGTAAGAGAGCGATTCCCTAAGTATTAACCCCGAAGGTCGAAACCAACATCAGACTAATACCCAGGAAACCACCCATCATAGCTCGTTTCCAGTTAGTTTCTGATTTTATATACAATCATAAATATCAATCATAGGCGACATGAGCGTCACATGCCACTATGTCTCGATATATAGGTTTACAATCAAAACCGCACATGTCACGTATTGGAAGTTGAATTTCCATCTGTGAACCGAGGCAAAAGATAGTCCTCTACCGATTCAAGACGCTCTAGCCCGTGTCTCAGGAACAGAACGCATCGTCTCTTGTATCGTCAGGGCCGATCCACCGATGTGGATTAAAATGCCTGAACACTGCATTTCCCCGCCCTTTGGGGCGTCAATGAGTCAACGAATGACTCCATCGGCTTCACGTAGTCACTGATATATCCGAGGCGCCACGCAACAGCAACAACCACATAAGTCAAACTCGTCAGGGTGTGTCAAACCACTGATGCAACTTCTAACTAGAAGGAAACGCATGCCCTCCCTGATGTCATCTCCCGTTTCTGGTTCACAACCGGGGTGTGAGGCTCGCGAATCAACGCTACACAAAGCTATGCCACACAGGCCGTGCTATGATCATCAACCACAAGACTCTGCTTTTCAACAGAAGCCTTAATAATTTGCATATTAGCATGCCACACAGGCAAACCACTCCACGCAACCGATATCCATCAATCACACAGAATGATATCCAATGTCATACACACAGTCCATTTACAAATCCGTTCTAGGTCTGAACGAAACCGGAGGCACCTAGTACCTCGCACATCCATCGATCTCCAAGTACGTTTGAACGACCACTAACTGATTCCCTCCTCTTGGGTGTACGGCCTAATCAAGATCATCAGTAATCACCCAAACGACGTGAAGACCTCCGGTCTTCAACCACCGTCTTCATCTTCGACTTATCGTCGTATCAGTTATTCAGAATGGGATAAATCCGGTCTTTCCGAATAACTCGCGTATATAATAAACAAGTATTACACAAACACAACATACGCCTCATTCCAATTCATCAGTTACTAACCATAAATTAGTAAGAGAACAACTCCCCAAATATTAACCCCGAAGGCTGAAACCAACATCAGATCAATACCCAGGAATCATTCATCTTGACTAATCTTCAGTTAGTTGTTAAATTTCATATTCTTAGGGAGAGGTTCCCATTAATTTTATCAAAGATAAATTTTTTAAATTTATTCTTTAATCTTCCTTTGAAAATCAATTCAAACCAAATTTTGGTTTATCTAAACTAGTCGGGATTAACGAACCTTTCCAAAGTAATCAATTGTTAAATTTCCCAACCCTAACCTATTCATCCCATGAAGTAAAACTGGTAATACTTCATATCTAACACCACGGTGTTATCGGTAAATTCAATTACCATTTCACGTTCAAATCTAATTAAAGATATAACTATCGCCTGGAGCAAAACTGGTGATACTCCATTCTCGATCATTTCAATCTAATTAAAGATTCATTAAAACTCCACTTGGTTTAAATCTTTAATTGGGTTAAAGAATCAATGTCATTTAAAACACGGTTCACGACAAACTCAAAATCACATTCCATTAATTATCTGGTTAAAGAACAAGTGTTATTTAAAACACCGTTCACGATAAACCCAAAAATCAATTCCAATTCAATTCCAGTTAAATACCATTTAATTGGTACACTCCATTAAATCTAAATAAAAAGATTTAATTTTTTTCTCAACTGGGCTTAAGAACAGTGTTAATGAAGACACCATTCACAGCAAATCCAAATCACATTTGATATTAAATACAAGGCTCTGAATAGAAAATATGTCGGCTTATATTCAATATCAAATTATACGACCAACAAATATCGTATTGGAAATAACGATATAAATATATCTTTCAAATTCCCATAACAATATCTGTATCATCACGAAATCCAACATCGAAATATTCCAAAGACAATTTCGATTCAAACCCGTTACAATTCAATTATTGGAAATTCTGGTTATTTTCAAAACCATTTCAAATCCACTTTATTTATTTTAAAATAAATAAAATTATAATTCTAGTTCAAAACTAATTCATTTTCATAAAAATCTATTTTTATCTTTTCAAATATGGAGTTTTTCATCCCAATTCTTCACAAATCATTTCTTATGATTTTACACAAATTATAACTATTTTAAGAATTTTATCAAGGCCCGTACCGTCGATTTCCATCAATGGCCATCGAACTGCACTTACAACGACCTTTTCCAAATTTGATTTGGACATAATTCCAAATCCAGCCTTTAGATTTCAAATCTCTAATATCCGTTAGAAAGCTCTTTCCGATATGAACCCAACGGTTTCGGTTTTAGGAGAATCCGACGGTCGGATCTCCCGTAATATCCATTCGAAGTCAATGGTCGAAATTCGCGAACTGCCGCGGCGCGGCGCATTCTATTCAGGCCACTATATTATATATATAATATATACTTCGTCGATTTCCTTTTAAAACGTATTTTACAAATCGTTTTAAATTCGTTTTCAAAACGATTTCAACTTCCTTTTCAAATTCAAATCAAGATTGATTTTTTCAATATAAATTCGTTTTAATTTCATTTCAAATCGATTTCAATTCAATTTCAATTTAATTCGAATTTCGATTTCATTTCAATTTAATTCGAATTTCAATTCATTTCAATTTAACTCGAATTTCAATTCATTTCAATTTAATTCGAATTTCAATTTAATTCGAATTTCAAATCTGTTCAATTTAATTCGAATTTCAAATCTATTCAATTTAATTCGAATTTCAAATCTATTCAATTTAATTTGAATTTCAAATCTATTCAATTTAATTCGAATTTCAAAATCACTTTCAATATTCGTTGAAAAATGAATAAAATCGATATAAATATCTTTCACGTCAAATGGCGTCAATCTAATCAACACGACTTTTATTCAACACATGAATGTTTATTCTATTCAACACATGAATATTTTCCACTTCAACACATGAATTTATTTTCAATTCAAAACATGAATTCATTTTCTATATTGGAATGAGGCTCAATCAATTACCATATAATGTTAATTATATGGATTTTCTACAACACATGTATATAAACAGCAACGATAAATATTCAACCATCATCTAGAGTGCACCACACAACTGCATAAGCATTAAATATAAATAATTAACGCTTACACAGTCTGTCAATCCATCGATTGACATACAACTAAACAATCGGGATTAGTGTATGTCAAATTTCATCCCAATACCCGTGTGGGGTTTCAAATCAACAAACACAGATTTTATTTGTGCGGTTGGGCGATGTGTAAAATTTATCATCCCAATCAATATCAGTCAAATCAGTGTATATAAACAAATCGTCCGATTTGTTTATAAATATTTATTTTATATACACGTTAAAAATTATATTTTTAACTATAAAATATTTTCCGCTATAAAATATTCTATTTCATTTCACATCACACAATCAAATTTCACAACACAACAATCAAGCAAACAAGTCATCCATGGTCCATGGACGACGGGTGTCGGGTTCTACTAAACACTGTCTGCATCCTAGTATATATTTCAACTAGAAATAACTTAAAGGTTTGGAGTTCTCACCAACTAGCTAAACCAAACGCCACGATTCTTCTTATGTAGAAATCTTCGCCGTGTTCGCCTTTTGCCAATTTCACTGTCCGTAGCCACTACATATATAAAAATCACATTTTTATATTGTTGCTATGAATATAAAAATCACATTTTTACACCGCTACTATATCGATAAAAATTCTATTTTTATATAGCTGCTATATCGATAAAAATTCTATTTTTACGTAGCTACTATATCGATTAAAATTCTATTTTTACATAGCTACTATATCGATAAAAATTCTATTTTTATATAGCTACTATATTGATAAAAATTCTATTTTTACATAGC
This sequence comes from Allium sativum, assembly GCA_030737875.1. NCBI lineage: Eukaryota > Viridiplantae > Streptophyta > Magnoliopsida > Asparagales > Amaryllidaceae > Allium > Allium sativum. Next base: position 624,177,343 of record CM060913.1, read on the forward strand.
TACTATATCGATAAAAAATCTATTTTTATTCTTCTCACTATATAAAAATTATATTTTTATTCTCTATGTCTTCATATATAAAAATCTCATTTTTTACTTCACCATTTCAACTATGTAAAGATTCAAACTTTTCTAATATAAAATCCGACCTTTTCTATTTGATTAACTATATAAAAATCCGACCTTTTCTATTCGATTAACTATATAAAAATCCGACCTTTTCTATTCGATTAACTATATAAAAATCCGACCTTTTCTATTCGATTAACTATGTAAAATTCTGACCTTTATATAATTTAAAAATCTGAGCTTTATATTATTTAAAAATCTGAACTTTATATAATTTAAAAATCTGAATTTAAATCAGTGCTTATTTATAAATGAAACTGAAATTTAAAATCAACGCTATTAACTACTCTAAGTAGATTAAAATAAATAGGAAAAGAAAAGGGAAAACTTACTGATATTTGGATTCTCTAGATGAGGGGGGCTGTTGGAAGCGGTGCGGGTGTCGAGGAGGTCGAAAAAAGGGGGTGGCGGCGAGTGGCGGCAGCTCGATTTAAGGTGGGGTGCGGTTTTCTTTTGGGGGAGGCGGAGGGTGCGGTTTTAGGAGAAGAAGGAGGGAAGAGAGAGGAGGAGGGGAAAGGGGAGGAGCGCTGCAAGGGGGGTGCGATGGCGCTGAATCAAATGGGGGGGTGCGATGGCGCTGAATCAAATGGGGGGTGCGGCTTCATCGTCGAGCTCTCTTCCTATTTTTTCTTTTTCTGATTTGAAGAACGGGAAGGGGGGTTGACTTGGTATAAGGAGATAAGGGGGATATATTAATATATATTTATTTTAATTAATTTAATTTTCAAAAAGTAAATTTTTATTTCGAACTCGAAACGAAACCCACTGCCTGTCGCCCATAGATAATTACCCCCATTCTGAACACAATGGGATATGTATCGTAGACTAATTTGATCGTTTCGATCAGTTTCCGTCAAAATCAAAATATAAATATATATATTGATTTTGAACGCACATTTCAATTTACTGGGGCCACATACGAACTCGAAAAATTCCCGAAAAATATTTTCTAGCTTTATATTGACGATTCGGTCTTAACAAAACTAATTTCATCAAATTTGAAGACCATTTGAAAAATGGCCATTTTCCAGTCGATTAAAATCAACTAAAACTGGTCAAACGCGTTTTCCTTTGCCACGCTCACATATTGATTCGAAAAATTATGAAATTTGAAACCTAGAAATAATTTGACATCTCGGATCCAACAAAAGTGGTTTCGTCGAAAACTGAGGTCGTTTGCAAAATGACCATTTTAAGGGCCATAATTCCATAGCGATTATTCTGAATTTTCAACTGGGCTTAACTTTTTATCCCCGCTATGAAATTTCAATTTTTCGGATTCGTTGGAAAGATATTCACAAATAGATTCTAATATTTTTGGTTTCACTAAAATCCGGTTTTTTTGCACCCGGTACATTCATTTGAACTTTGAAATCGAATTTTCGAACTACCGCGCCATTTCAGGCTCGTTATATAATTAAAATAAATTATTTATATTCTAACGACGATTCAAATAAATATATACGTTCTAATTCTATTCAAAATAAATTTCTCGTCGTTATTATTTAAAATAATTCATTTTAAATATTCAAAATTCACTAAAATTGCCAAAATAAAAATTTTAAATTGCCTTGGATTTCCGGGTTATTACAATCTCCCCCACTTAAAACTTTTCGTCCCCGAAAAGGAACGAAGCCGAAAGTTGTTTCACAAATCAACTTTCACTATTTCCATTACGGCTTAAGTTCTTCAACTTTTTAGTTTCTAAGAACTTTTCAAATTTTTCAAAAATTTAGCTAACACCCTAAATTTTCGAAAAATTTCGCCATAACCTCCCCTGCACCGGGGACCTCGGGATATTTCATATAGCCTCCCATAGCCTTCTTCAATCCAAAAGAAAAAGAAAAAGCCAATCGGCTCAAAAAATCATCCAAAACCCAAGAAATACACTAAACATGTACCTATTTATCGGGCAAACAATTTTATTCTTCTGCTCTAGCCTCCTTGCTATGACCTGTTCAATGTAAGTACATGTATATGCATGCAAATGCGACTAATTTTCAATACAATTCACTATTTGGTTCAATTTGGCTAAAGGTTCAACATTCAATTAATTCAAACAACAAAACCAGCAATCAATTAGTTGATTAGCTTTTCAAATTAATAACTTTGATACATAGTCCAAAAATCAGATTTTTGATGCCAAATCACAACAATAAGCCTTATCTAATTTTGGTTCTCACACCAGTCAATTGAAAATATATAGATATCCCACTTTCGAAACTCGAACATAAATACTGATGATGTCATGACAATCATCGGTACCATCCCTGGGCGACTAGAGTGTGATTCTATATCTACCCAGTATATTTGAAATTTTGAACACACGCTAGCTAGGTGTATATGCAAAATTTTCATATACTTTGTAGTCCAAATCAATACAATTAAATTATTCGAATACGAATAATTCGATTTAAATTTTTCAAAACAAAATTGTTTTCGCTTTTATTTCAAAAACACTACTCTTCACACTCGTTCTAGGATACTACTGATCCTATCTCTAACGAGTCATTCTCGTTGGATATTACTAATCCAATCTTTGATGAATTCTTTTGTTTGGTTCTAACTTGTCTTGTTCTCTAGCTTTGTAAACCAAAGCTCTGATACCAGCTGTAACGACCGGAAATTTCGCTCGATCCGAATCAGTCGCTAAACCGACTAAGACCGTACGAAACGCCTGATTATTTTGAGAACACGACAAATTAGAATGCAGACAGAAGAACATTTCATTGTTTATTACAACAATTACATCAGAATACAAGAATATATAGAGTATGAATAAATATTACACAGAAAATATCAGAGATTTAAATTACATTTAAATACATCGCAGCGGAAAATAATACAAAACACAACTAGAAGTAATACACGGATACAAAGCTTTCCGAGTATCGTTCCAGCTGTAAATCAGGATCCTGTGAATATAAACCTGCAAAACCAAAACTACTGGCTGCCCGTGTCAAAAATAAGGGCACCCAAAGTTTAGCTTAAAACAATAAACTCCAGGTCAGTCATGTGACTGGTGTGAGAACTAAAACAATCATTTATCTTTAATTTAAAGTTAGGTAAATCAAGGGACCACGCCGTATAACACGGAACGGGTTTCCTCCTAAGAAAACCAGTGCATAAAACAAACAGCGCAATGCTAAATAAAGAACAATGAAGCTATTATAAGACCCAGGTCCCATCACACAATGCAACGTAAGCCGAAGGATAAGGTTTTTACCTTATAATAGCCGAAGAATGCTTTATACGCTAAATTTCATCTTTTGATTCTTAATCAGACTCCAACCGTAAATTAGTAAGAGAATGATTCCCTAAGTATTAACCCCGAAGGCCGAAACCAACATCAGACTAATACCCAGAAAACCGCCCATCATAGCTCGTTTCCAGTTAGTTTCTGATTTTATATACAATCATAAATATCAATCATAAGCGACATGAGTGTCCCATGCCACTATGTCTCCATATATAGGTTTACAATCAAAATTGCACATGTCACGTATTAGAAGTTGAATTTCCATCTGTGAACGGAGGCAAAAGATCGTCTCTACCAATTCGAGATGCTCTAGCCCGTGTCTCAGGAACAAAACGCATCGTCCCTTTGATCGTCAGGGTCGGTCCACCGATGTGGATTAAAATGCCTGAACACGGCGTTTCCCTGCCCTTTGGGGCGTCAATGAGTCAATGAATGACTCCATCGGCTTCACATAGTCACTGATATATCCGAGGTGCCTCGCAATAGCAACATCCACATAAGTCAAACTCGTCAGGGCGTGTCAAACCACTGACGCCACTTCTAATTAGAAGGAAACGCATGCCCTCCCTGATGTCCTCTCCCGTTTCTGGTTCACAACCTGGGTATGAGGCTCGCGAATCAACGCTACACAAAGCTATGCCACACAGGCCGTGCTTTGATCATCAACCATAAGACTCTGCTTTTCAACAGAAGCCTTGATCATTTGCATATTAGCATGCCACACAGGCAAACCACTCCATGCAACCAATATCCATCAATCACATAGAATGATATCCAATGTCAGACACACAGTCTATTTACAAGTCTGTTCTGGGTCTGAACGAAACCGGAAGCACCTAGTACCTCGCATATCCATCGATCTCCAAGTACGTCTGGATGACCACTAACTGATTCCCTCCTCTTGGGTGTACGACCCAATCAAGATCATCAGTAATCACCCAAATGACGTGAAGACCTCCGGCCTTCGACCACCGTCTTCATCTTCGACTTATCGTCGTATCAGTTATTCAAAATGGGATAAACCCGGTCTTTCCTAATAACTCGCGTATATAATAAACAAGTGTTATACTAACACAACATACGCCTCATTCCAATTCATCAGTCACTAACCGTAAATTAGTAAGAGAACAACTTCCCAAATATTAACCCCAAAGGCTGAAACCAACATCAGATCAATACCCAGGAAACCATTCTTCTTGACTAATTTTCGGTTAGTTGCTAAATTTCACATTCTTAGGGAGAGGTTCCCATTAATTTTATCAAAGATAAATTCTTTAAATTTATTCTTTAATCTTCCTTTGAAAATCAATTCAAACCAAATTTTGGTTTATCCAAACTAGTCGGGATTAACGAATCTTACCGAAGTAATCAATTGTTAAATTTCCCAATACCAACCTATTCATCCTATGAAGTAAAACTGGTAATACTTCATATCTAACACCACGGTGTTATCGGTAAATTCAGTTACCATTTCACGTTCAAATCTAATTAAAGATTTAACTATCGCCTGGAGCAAAACTGGTGATACTCCATTCTAGATCATTTCAATCTAATTAAAGATTCATTAAAACTCCACTTGGTTTAAATCTTTAACTGGGTTAAAGAATCAATGTCATTTAAAACACGGTTCACGACCAACCCAAAATCACATTCCATTAATTATCGGGTTAAAAAACAAGTGTTATTTAAAACACCGTTCACGATAAACCCAAAAATCAATTCCAATTCAATTCCAATTAAATACCATTTAATTAGTACACTCAATTAAATCTAAATAAAAAGATCTAATCTTTTTCTCAACTGGGTTTAAGAACAGTGTTAATGAAGACACCATTCACGGCAAACCCAAATCACATTTGATATTAAATACAAGGCTCTGAATAGAAAATATATCGGCTTATATTAAATATCAAATTCTACGACCAACAAATATCGTATTGGAAATAACAATATAAATATATCTTTCAAATTCCCATAAAAATATCTGTATCATCACGAAATCCAACATCGAAATATTCCAAAGACAATTTCGATTCAAACCCATTCCAATTCAATTATTAGAAATTCTGGTTACTTTCAAAACCATTTCGAATCCACTTTATTTATTTTAAAAATAAATAGAATTATAATTCTAGTTCAAAACTAATTCATTTTATTAAAAATCTATTTTTATCTTTTCAAATATGGAGTTTATCATCCCAATTCTTCACAAATCATTTCTTATGATTTTACACAAATTATTACTATTTTAAAGAATTTTATCAAGGCCCGTACCGTCGATTTCCATCAATGGCCATCAAACTGCACGTACAGCGACCTTTTCCAAATTTGATTTGGACATAATTCCAAATCCAGCCATTAGATTTCAAATCTCTAATATCCGTTAGAAAGCTCTTTCCGATATGAGCCCAACGGTTTTGGTTTTAGGAGAATCCGACGGTTGGATCTCCCGTAATATCCATTCGAAGTCAATGGTCGAAATTCGCGAACTGCCGCGGCGCGGCGCATTCTATTCAGGCCACTATATTATATATATAATATATACTTCGTTGATTTCCTTTTAAAACGTATTTTTTAAATCGTTTTAAATTCATTTTCAAAACGATTTCAACTTCCTTTTCAAATTCAAATCAAGATTGAAATTTTCAATATAAATTCGTTTTAATTTCATTTCAAATCGATTTCAATTCAATTTCAATTTAATTCGAATTTCGATTCATTTCAATTTAATTCGAATTTCAATTCATTTCAATCTACCTCGAATTTCAATTTATTTCAATTTAATTCGAATTTCAAATCTATTCAATTTAATTTGAATTTCAAATCTATTCAATTTAATTCGAATTTCAAATCTATTCAATTTAATTCGAATTTCAAAATCACTTTCAATATTCATTCGAATGTCAAAATCACTTTCAATATTCACTGAAAAATGAATAAAATCGATATAAATATCTTTCACGTCAAATGGCGTCAATCTAATCAACACGGCTTTTATTCAACACAAATGTTTATTCTATTCAACTTATGAATATTTTCCAATTCAACACATGAATTTATTTTCAATTCAACACATGAATTCATTTTCTATATTGGAATGAGGCCCAATCAATTACCATATAATGTTAATTATATGGATTTTCTACAACACATGTATATAAACAGCAACGATAAATAATCAACCATCATCCAGAGTGCACCACACAACTGCATAAGCATTAAATATAAATAATTAACGCTTACACAGTCTGTCAATCCATCGATTGACATACAACTAAACAATCGGGATTAGTGTACGTCAAATCTCATCCCAATACTCATGTGGGGTTTCAAATCAACAAACACAGATTTTATCTGTGCAGTTGGGCCATGTGTAAAATTTGTCGTCCAAATCAATATCAGTCAAATCAGCATATATAAACAAATCGTCCGATTTGTTTATAAATATTTATTTTATATACACGTTAAATATTATATTTTTAACTATAAAATATTTTCCACTATAAAATATTCTATTTCATTTCGCATCACACAATCAAATTTCACAACATAGCAATCAAACAAACAAGTCATCCATGGTCTGTGGATGACGGGTATCGGGTGCTACTAAACACCGTCTGCATCCTAGTATATATTTCAACTAGAAATAAATTAAAGGTGAGGAGTTCTCACCAACTAGGTAAACCAAACGCCATGACTCTTCTTATGTAGAAATCTTCGCCGTGTTCGCCTTTTGCCAATTTCACTGTCTATAGCCACAACATATATAAAAATCACATTTTTATATTGTTGCTATGTATATAAAAGTCACATTTTTACACCGCTACTATATAGATAAAAATTCTATTTTTACACCGCTACTATATCGATAAAAATCCTATTTTTATATAGCTACTATATCGATAAAAAATCTATTTTTACATAGCTACTATATCGATAAAAATTCTATTTTTACATAGCTACTATATCGATAAAAATTCAATTTTTGTATAGCTACTATATCAATAAAAATTCTATTTTTACATAGCTACTATATCGATAAAATTCTATTTTTATTCTTCTCACTATATAAAAATTATATTTTTATTCTCTATGTCTTCATATATAAAAATCTCATTTTTACTTCACCATTTCAACTATATAAAGATTCAAACTTTTCTAATATAAAAATCCGACCTTTTCTATTCGATTAACTATATAAAAATCTGACCTTTTCTATTCGATTAACTAAATAAAAATCCGACCATTATATAATTTAAAAATCTAAGCTTTATATAATTTAAAATTTTGAACTTTATATAATTTAAAAATCTGAATTTAAATCAGTGCTTATTTATAAATGAAACTGAAATTTAAAATCAACGCTATTAACTACTCTAAGTAAATTAAAATAAATAGGAAAAGAAAAGGGAAAACTTAATGTTATTTGGATTCTCTAGATGAGGGTGGCGGCGCTCTACAGTGGCGGCGGCTCGGTTTAAGGTGGGGTGCGGTTTTCGTTTTGGGGGCGGCGGAGGGTGCGGTTTCAGGAGAAGGAGGGAAGAGAGAAGAGGAGGAGGGGAAGAAGGAGGGGAGGCGCGCAACAGGGGGAGGGGGATGCGGCGACGCTGAATCGAAGGGGGGTGCGGCTTCATCGTCGAGCTCTCTTCCTTTTTTTTTCTTTTTCTGATTTGAAGAACGGGGGGTGGGGGGGTTGACTTGGTAAGGAGATAAGGGGGATATAATAATATATATTTATTTTAATTAATTTAATTTTCAAAAAGCAACTTTTTATTTTGAACTCGAAACGAAACCCACCGCCTGTCGCCGATAGCTAATTACCCCCATTCTGAACACAATGGGATATGTATCATAGGCTGATTCGATCGTTTCAATCAGTTTCCGTCAAAATCAAAATACAAATCTATATATTGATTTTGAACGCACATTTCAATTTACTGGGGCCACATACTAACTCGAAAAATTCCCGAAAAATATTTTCTAGCTTCGTATTAACGATACGGTCTTAACAAAACTAATTTCATCAAATTTGAAGATGGTTTGAAAAATAGCCATTTTCTAGTCGATTAAAATCAACTGAAACTGGTCAAACGCGTTTTCCTTTGCCACGCTCACATATTGATTCGAAAAATTATGAAATTTGAAAACTGGCAATAATTTGACATCGCGGATCCTACAAAAGTGGTTTCGTCGAAAACCGAGGTCGTTTGCAAAATTGCCATTTTTAAGGGCAGAATTCCATAGCGACTATTCTGAATTTTCAACTGGGCATAACTTTTATCCCCGCTATGAAATTTCAATTTTTCGGATTCGTTGGAAAGATATTCACAAATATATTCTAATATTTTTGGTTTCACTAAAATCCGTTTTATTTTGCATCCGGTACATTCATTTGAACTTTGAAATCGAATTTTCGAACTACCGCGCCATTTCAGGCTCGTTATATAATTAAAATAAATTATTTATATTCTAACAATGATTCGAATAAATATATACATTCTAATTCTATTCAAAATAAATTTCTTGTCGTTATTATTTAAAATAGTTCATTTTAAATATTCAAAATTCACTAAAATTGCCAAAATAAAATTTTTAAATTGGCTCGAATTTTCGGGTTATTACACAAACCCCATTGGGGGTACGACTCATCTGTCTATGATTTGTCGGGGTTTGAGAATATCTGTCTTGGGCGTCGAGTTTGAGTGTGACGCATACGTGTTTGGCTTTATGGGCTATGGTTAGATTCTAGGGATGGATTGGCTAATCATGTATGGTGTCATTCTAAATTGTGAGAGGAGGGTCGTTAGACTTTTGACTTTCCATGGGAGGACCCTCGAGATTTTTCGTGACCCTATGGGGTCTATCATGCATAGTTTCTTAGAGTCTCTTAATGAATTTATCGATGATCTATGATTAGCACCCGTAGTCTGTGAGTATCCTGATGTTTTTGAGGAGGTTTGGGGATTACCTCCGAGGCGCGAGATTGATTTATGTTTATACTCGGTGGATAATTCAAAGCCAGTTGCATTGCCTGTGCGCCATATGGCTCCGAGAGAAAGGAGGGAGCTCAGCAAGCAAGTAAGGGAGCTAATTGAGAAAGGATTTATTAAGCGAAGCATATCTGAATGGGGTGATCCAGTAGTATTCACCACTAAGGTGGATGGTTCGCTTCGCTTATGCATGGATTACAGGGAGTTGAATAAGCTCACTAAGAAAAATAGGCATCAACTTCTGAGGATATATGATCTGTTTGACCAACTAGTTGGTGCATCTGTTTTATCCCAGATAGACTTGGCCATGGGGTTTCATCAGTTGAGGGTGGCCGAGGACAGTATAGACAAGACTGCTTTTAGAACTCCAGATGGTTTCTTCAAGTGGCTCGTCATGCCTTTTGGGTTGACGAATGCATCCGCCTATTTTGTGGATCTGATGAGTAGGGTGTTTCAGGAGTTTCTAAATAAGTTCGTTGTGGACCACATCTTGATTTTCTCGAAGTGCGAGGAAGAGAAAGCCCTACATTTAAGGAAGGTTTTGAAAATTCTCCAAATGTCATTTTTGGAGAAAGGAAGTGATATTTCAAGGGCGTGTGGTCTCTATGGATGGGATAGCAGTGGATCCCACGAAAGTAGTTGCAGTTCAAGATTGGCAGATTCCAAAGAATGCAACAGAGGTGAGGAATTTCCTTGGTTTAGTGGGCTATTATAGGAAGTTCATTAAGGGCTTCGCGAAGATATCAGCCCCACTCATCAGACTGACGATGAAAAATCTGACATTTTCTTGGGATGTTGACTTTGAAGATGCTTTTCAGCGATTGAAGAGGGCTATGACAACAGCCCCAGTCTTGACATTGCCTGATGGGAACAAAGTGTTCACATTATACACTGATACAGTGGTACTGGGCTTGATGCTGTTTTGATGCAAGAGGGAAGGGTAGTATGTTATGGAAGTAGACAGTTGAGAGCTCATGAGATGAACTACCCTACCCATGACTTAGAGTTAGCTGTCATTGTATTCAGCTTAAAACTTGGCGCCATTATCAACTTGGAGAGAAGTTTGAGTTGTATACCGATCATAAATCTCTCAAGTATTTGTTATCGCAAAAGGATCTCAATTTGAGGCAACAAAGATGGATGGAGTTCCTAGCATCCTATGAATTTGAGATTGCTTATACCCCTGGCAAGGATAATGTGGTGGCGGACGCACTGAGTAGGCAGAGGATGACATTGAGTCCACTGTTCATCGAGAGGCAGAGCTTGTAGTATATATCGACCTTTGATTTTAGGCCATCTACGGATCTTATACCGGGTTTGTTGGTATCCTTAGAGGTGCGAACTACTCTTATGGATCAAATAGGAACTTTGTAGCGAGAGGACCTACAGATAGCAGACATCTTGGATAGGCTCAGTAGAGGGAGACTTATAGTCATCTCAATAGAAATTCCACGGATAATAGAGGGTGGTTGCAAGGAGATGGAAGGCTTTGTGTTACCCGAGTCAGGAATCTGTTGAAGACGGTCCTTGAGGAAGCCCATCATTCTAGGATAACTATCCATCCAGGCGGTGATAAGATGTATAGGGATATGAAGAGGGTTTTCTTTTGGGCTGGGATAAAGAAAGATGTAGCGGAGTTTCTTTCTCGATGTTTAATTTGCTAGCAAGTCAAAGTTGTGCAAAGGAAGCCCGGTGGTTTACTTCATCCTTTGGAGGCCCATAGTAGAAATGGGAGAACATCTCTATGGATTTCATTGATGGTTTGCATAGATCGAGGAAAGGCAACACCAGTATCTGGGTTATAGTTGACAGGCTTACTAAGAGTGCTCATTTCATTCCTGTTAAGGGCAAGAGGACGACAACATGATTGGCAGCAGTTTATCTTCATGAGATAGTCCATCTACATGGAGTACCTTCCAGTATAGTGAGTGATCGCGACCTCATATTCACCAGTGGGTTTTGAAGGAGCTTACAAGAGGCATTAGGTACACAATTGTGTTTGAGCACCGCTTATCACCCTCAAACTAATGGGAAGACGGAAAGGGTGAATATAATTCTTGAGGATCTTTTAAGATTGTGTATCCTAGACTTCAGAGGGACTTGGGAAGAGCATCTTCCATTGGTAGAGTTTGCCTACAACAACAGTTATCAAGCTAGTTTTGGAATGGCACCCTTCGAGGCATTATACGGACAATCTTATAAATCACTAACTTGTTGATGGGAGTCTACAGTACTTGGACCTGAGATGATTAGAGAAACTTCAGAGAAGGCTGATCTTATTTGCATACGCATGAAGATAGCTCAAGATAGGCAGAAGTCCTATGTAGATAAAAGAAGAACTGATATTGAGTTTGAGGTGGGAGACATGGTTTTCATCAAGGTATCACCTTTGAGGAATGTGGTTCGCTTTGGATCTATAGGGAAATTGTCGCCAAGGTTTGTAGGGCCATTTCCCATAACAGAAAGGATTGGCCAGATGGCTTCTAAGGTGAATTTACCAGAGAGATTGACGGGTGTTCATGATGTTTTCCACGTTTCTCATTTACGAAAGTGCCTGTATGATACCGCAAAAGTTGTTGAGCCGAGTATGCTTGAGGAAGTAGAGGTGGAACGGGAGGTGACAATTAGATGAGTTCCTACCTGTATTCTTGAATCAGATGTTAAGAAGCTATGCAACCGAGAGGTCAAGTTGATGAAAGTTCGGTGGGAGATGACCACGAGGATGCAACTTGGGAGACTGAAGATAAGATTCGTGCTTCGTACCCTTTTCTTTTCAAAGGTATATTCTTAACTTCTTTTCCAAAGCTTTTATTCGTACTTGCTTCTATCATTTAAGTATATCCTATCGATCAAATCTTCCACCTTTAGGTAGGGAACCATTGGATGTAAACATGCGTTTGAGACATGTTATGTTAGATGGATGCAAGTGTTTGCTAGTGGTTGCTCTTGGATGCATACACACACACACACACACTAGGTACTAGATCTGCTCAATCACTCTCATACTGCATATGGATGCGTGTGCATATTTTTCTTTTTATGGATAGAAATGGGTGTATCATCACATGAATGTTGCATTTGGATGGATGATTGTGCACACATATATCATTTACATGATATACTGGGAATATTTTCTTACATGTTGGATTCATGGCACTGACATACATTGCATTAAGGTGGTCGACAGAATAAGTAGACTGCCAAATCTTTTGCATTAGTATACAGACATATGCACATAACTTTGCATATGTTTATATAAGAATTAGTAATCTTTTAAGGATAATGAATGCATATGATTAGTGGATGAGTAGATGGATGATTCTTAACTTGGAGATTTCGGGGACGAAATCCTTTAAGTAGGGGAGAATGTAACACCCCGTAATTTTAAAAACATTATAATGATAAACTAAAGAATACTTAGTGAAATATTGGGAGTTAATTAAAATGGACTGCGCCATTGCATTCGTCTCGGAATTCTTCTTAAGTTAGACTATGAGTTTGCATAAAACAGACATCGTATGAAGAAGTTATTAAGGTTTGAAGTTTGTATACACATAAGTAATGTATATATATATATATATAAAATCAAGTCCAGAAAATAAAAATCGAAGAGCGGGAAAGGGAGGGAAATTGTCCCGTTAGGGGTCGACCCCACGCCCCATGGGTCGACCCCTATAAGGGGGTATTGACCCTAAGATCGACCCCGGGGTCGACCCTACCCAAATATGGGGCAGATCCATTCTATGAACCGGGACTTGTTTCTTGACCAGATTTGTTGACCGTAGGCTATAAATAGGACCTCATTTCTATTGTTTTATTCATCAAAAACAATGGAGACAGCGAGGTGCTGTCCCAACTCAGATTGAATTAGCTTATTCTTCTGCAACAACAACTTATACATATACAAGAATCTCTGCTACAACATCAACAGTCATTTCTTAATTCTTTAGATCCAGTCTCTATGACTTTATATTGCTTTTAGATATAAACATTTAATAAGTAATCCTAACATGTTTATAAGTTTGGATCTAAACCTGTGCCTGTTAATAGCCTGAATCATAACTAAACAGATCTGCCATTACTTGTACACCTGATCCTCTATTTTGTTCTCACATGCCTATCTCTATTATGCCTATTCTGTCATTATGCCTATTTCTGTCACCATATGCCTATTCTGTTAGTATGCTATTTCGGTTATCGTATGCATGTTTTGTCATTATGACTATTTATGTTTTCTTCTCTCCCTCCGTCCCTTTTTATTTTTATAGCCAGGCTACCTTCGAGCCTAGGCCTATCACTAAAACATGCAAACGAACGAAATTAGGAATGGTTGGGAATGATAAATTGGGGAATAACTTGTACTGTAAAAACGATTGGGATTTGCGGTTATAATCTATATCGTGACCTAAGACTTTAATTTGGGCATATCATACATAATGATTTATGACCTGAGGGTAGGAGCATGAGAAACCTGTAATGAACATGAACAATTTTTTAAGATTGAACACGCCTACATATACAGTAAATAGAAGCTGTAACCGCACTTAGACATGAGGTTAGATTACATTTGTGGTAGGAGTCTGCCCGGAACCGCCCGGCAAATCTAGCATCCACAAGTGGCTAATATAATATGAGTGGTCTAGTGCGTAAGTGTACATGTAACGGTGCTAAGACACGAGGTTAAGTCCAACTTGTAGTAGAAGTCTTCTCGGAAATTGCCCGACATATCCAGCATCCATAAGTGGTCGACTTAATGTGAGAGGTCTAGTGCATTAACAGACATGAATGGAATAATGATACTAACCTGTTAACCTGTAATACTTAACATGTTTAAATCTGTGGGGGTTATATGAACCTGTCCAAATTGTGTAAGGGTGAAGTAAACTTGCTTGAATCAATGAGGGGTTAAGTAAATCTGTTAAATCCATGGGGGCGGGTTATATAAACCCGACAAACTTAACCTATTTTATATGGTGGGGTTATGCGGGCTTGTTATTCTGTTAGGCATAACCTAATAAAATCCTAGTAGTAGGGATGCAAGCCTAGGAGGTGGCTTGTATCATCTGTTGTGTGGGACCCGTATCGGTTGGTAACCCATCTTGGTATCAAAAGGGGGACCCCGAACTAGGTGTGGGTCAGGGCATGCTTACTGAGATGATTATAAGAGGTTCATCTGAGTGGGGGTGTTGACGGCGTATTTCGTCGGAGTCATGTGCGTGCATGCATCCACTTTCTTAGGATAATAAGACGTTGTGACATCAGTAGGTATGGATGTGCCTCTCGAGAAAAAGGGTTGCCGCTTTAGGAAGTGATACATCCTACCGTGGGGCCAGCACATGGTATCTATAGGATAGGGAGCCGATCGATTGGGGTAGTAATTAGGGTACATATAGTCTTGCTTGTTTAGGAGCCCGTTATTATTATTGGAGGTAACACCTATCATTTCTGCTGAGCTACCTGTTATTATTGTTGGGGGTAAAACCCATAACTAGAAGTACACCTAAGTCTATCATCTGTTTTTGTTGGGATCATTCTGTTTCTGTTATACTAGTATTAGTGCGGAGAAAAGTACTTGAGAAGTGCAATATATTCTTTTCTGTTTATTTCCGTTTATCCTGCTCAGACTGTTATACTTATCTTATGATATTGTTATCTCTCTCATCCAGTTTATATACCTGTCATGATGCTTTTACTTATTTATATGCTAAAAGTAACTGGACTCGCCAGACTTTATGTCTGACCCGTTTTGTTTTCTTCTCTTTCTTCCTTTCCCCCCAAAGGTTCTCACGGTGGGAATACTGAGGTTTGATTAGGACTCTCTTTTTCGTTCAGCTTGGAGCTGCTTAGATGTACTGCTTTGATTACCTGTCTACTCTGATATGGCTCGTTTTTGGGACTATGCTTTTATATTAATGTACTCTGATGATTTTAGTACAAGGCAGATATTTTAATTGATGCGATGGGTTTTCTTTACTTCAAACTTATGTTGTAAATGGGTTTTGGACCATAATGTTTTCTATTTGGAAAACAAAATTTTAAATTTTGCCATTATTTTATATCTGTCTTGTGATTTTCTGTTTTTGTTTACCTATAACGCTTCAAAAAACTTAATGCATTCTGTTAAAGAGTGATATTAACGGAGGTGGGGTGTCACAATATTCGACCCGCACTTACCCAACGGCTCGACTCTCTGGCAATATCACACCGGGTCGAACATTTATGTACCTGACCCACTTGGAGCTGCTATATACTTCAACGTGATCCTACTTTCATGGAATGTCCATATCCTATTTTATCGGTTCAAAGTCCACGTGGCTTCACACGGTCAGAGGAGACCGTCTCTACTTACCAACTACGTTTCGGTAGCATGTTGGATACATGTTGTAACACCCCTAATTTTAAATATTAAAATTTAACAAATTTAAGAATACTTAATTGTTAAAGTGAGAATTAAGGGAATGGGTTAAACCATTGCGTTTGTCTCAAAATTCTGCTTGGAATAGAGTCCATGTTTTCGTAAATCGGACTTCGTATGAGGAAGTTATGGCCCTCAGATGTTTCAGTGATTTTATATACATAAATAAAAACAATTCAGAATAATAAATTCGAAATTCGAATTCAAACCGGGAAGAGGCTGGGCGGGAATTATCCCGCCCAAGGGCCAGGTCGACCAGAGGATCGACCTGGGGTCGACCTACCCTATACAGGTCGACCAGGGGTTCGACCTGGGGGTCGACCTAACCCCCATCGGGCAGATCTGAAATGTGATGATTTCTAACTCTCTGTTGAGTCATTAGGGCTGATGTGGCTATTCTAGATAATTCTATCTAGTCTGGATGGTCGGGATTGCTCCTATGATAATCTAACGGCTTAGATTGATTCAAACTTCTATAAAAGAGTTCCTAGAATCAAACTCTAAACCTAAACAAAATTTGTTTCTCAGCCACCATGCTGCTGCTAGGATAGTTCTTCTTCCTAAAGCTTAGGATTTTGTAAGTCAGAATTCTAGTTCAAAAGACGAACAAATCATTCTCTTCTCTAACCTATCTTTGTGAGTACTATTTCTTTAACAATGTAATTAATAAATTAATTATAATGAGTTATAATTGGATTATGAGAACATGTCCGTTGAATCACTGATGTTGTTTAATTTTGTTATCTTATGTTGGTAGATTTATTTCATAAGTCCAATTATATAGGTTCAACATGATTCATTTTATGCAAGTTTGGGATGTGAATCATATGCTAATTCGTATGTGAATTTTATGCCAGTTTGGGATGTTAAATCATATGCTAGTTTGTATGTGAATCTCATGCAAGTCCGTTTTTACATATGTTAATTCGTATGTGAATCTTATGCAAGTTTGGGATGTTAAATCATATGCTAATCCGTTTGTGAATTTTATGCGAGTTTGGGATGTTAAATTGTATACGAATCTTATGCAAATTTATATGTGAATTGTACACAAGTTTATATGTGAATCAAGTATATACATATGCTAGTTTATATGCAAAAACATGCGATAAATTCATATGCAAGTTGTAGAAATTCATATGCAAGTTTAGGTGAAAACTATATTCACATTTTTAGGTGAAAGTTATATTCACATATGCAAGTTTAGGAGAGACCCATAATTCATATATGCAAGTTCACAATTTCATGTTTAGATCCATATTTAGATCCATGGCAGTTTATGCAAATATATGATTCTATATGACCATTGTCTATGAAAATTATTGGCTATGCAAATTTATGTTATAATTCCTATTTGCAAGTTAGATCTGTTTTTATGTGTTATGCAAGTTGTGATGTTTCTTTTTTATAAGTTAGACTATTAGCAAGTCTAATTAACATATTTCATATTTGAACGTACAAATAACGTGGGGACAATAGGAAAATATTAATTATGTAAATTGTGAATTGGCATATAATGGCTTTAAAAGCATATAATTAAATTGAGACATTAATTAGTATAATTTTTATACCTAAAAAGTATGGACATAATTTAGGTGACAATTATGGACATAATTAATTTGGAAATTATTGACAATTTGAATAGGGATAATTAATTCAATTTGGGGTGAAATAATTTGTAATAATAAATGCCTAAGACACGAGGTTAGACTCGTTTGTGGTGTAAGACTGCCCGGACCAGCCCGGCAAATCCAGCAACCACAAATGGTAGTCTAATGTGAGAGGTCAAAGGCATAAATTAAATGCGCAACAATTGTAAAGACACGAGGTTAGACTCGTTTGCGGTATAAGACTGCCCGGACCTGCCCGGCAAATCCAGCAACTGCAAACGGTAGTCTAATGTGAGAGGTCTTACAAGGTTATGGTCATAATGAATTAACACTTAACCAAGATAAACATTTGGTGGGACATGGGGGTTAAGTGGGTGACATGGGTGACATGTGAAATATGATTAGAAACACTTAACCGAATTGAAACATGTAAGAAGACATGAATAAGAAGGGTTAAGTGGAAAATTCTAGTGGGGACCAAGCATAGGTGGAAAGCTTGTGTCAAGCATGAGGGACCCTTTTCAAACCAGTAGCCCATTAAATATCTTTGTGAGCTCGAGTTTACCGAGGACAGGGCACGCTTAGTGGGTTTGATTGTAAGAGGTCAAAACGGGTTAAAAGTGGCAACGCAAGTCCAACGGGGTCATGTGCGTGCGTGGGCCCGGGATGGTAGGTAAGACGTTGTTACATTATGTAGATATAAGCCGTGCATCTTTAGTGGTATCGGGTTGCCACTTTAGGGAGTGATACACCCCAATGTGTGACCAGCACGGGTATCTATGAGTTAGGGAGCCGATCGCATGGGGGTAGTGGGTACAACTAGTGGAGTTTGGGGGCAAACGATACCTATGAAGACAACTAGGGGTACACGAAACTACCATTATGATTATTATGTTCAGTAGGCGGGATCAACCCTTAGGGTGACTAGTAATGGTGCAGTATAGTAATTATCCTATAGTGAATAGGAGCGAGATTAACGCTAGAATATTCCTCTTGTTTGTTTTGTCTTGCCCACTTGTTTCACAGTCATTCCTTATTTTACCAGTTTATGCCTTATCCTAATTACTTTAATAATTATATTGTTAAAGTTATGGTACTCGCCAGACTTTATGTCTGATCCCCTTTGTTTTTGCCTCTTTTCTTCCTTTCCCCCATAGGTTCTCAGGGTGGGACCAGTACTAGTGGAGCTTGATCTGGATCTTTCTCTCTCTTTTGGAAGTGCTTGGATTGTTGAAAGTAAAATTCATCTCATCTCTTTTATGGCTACTTATGTTTGGGTTATGCTTTTTACTTTATGTCCTCAGAAAACAATTTGTCAAGATGGTTACTACGTGTACTTGGTTTTTCTGTTGGTTTATGATGTTGTTGTAATCAAACTATTTCACCACTGCAATAAAAGTTGTTTTGAAATTTTCAAGTACCAATATATGCATTTGTCTTGTTATATTCTGTTCTATTCACCAATAATACTCCATGAAAGTTAATGCATTCCCTTTGAGAGTGACATTAATGAACGTGTGGTGTTACACGTGGTATCAGAGCTGAAGGTTAATAGAACATATAAGAGATTTTGAAAAACTGTTTTCAAAAGCATTTTATAAAAAAATACTTTCAAAAGTATGTTTTTAAGGAGAGTATTTTCAAGAGAAAAGTTTTTATAAAAAACATAACCCCAAGTGCCATATATCTTTCTTTCGAGTTCCCCGTTTTGAATCTCTTCATTTTCTTTTCAGCATGTCTGGGTTACTCGAGATACTCGAGGGAATACCGATACCAACCTAGTTTAGAAGGTATCTGGAGGCTAGGGCCACCGCCACAGGCCTAACGGACATCCCTCCTCCCCCAGCTGCAGCCGCTCCTCCTCCTCCCCCTCCCCGTGTTGAAACTTTTTCAAAGATATGCAAATACTTTCGAGCAATGGGCGGAATACCTTTTCACGGATCAAAGATGTTTGTTGAAGCTCGAAATTGGCTTAAGGAGGTGGAAGATTTGTTTGGTATCTTCGAGGTTGAAGATGGAAGGAAGGTCCAATTGGCTGCTTGGTTAATGAAGGACGAAACCTCATTTTGGTGGGAGGTTACGAATGGAGGGCGTCCAGTAGAGACGTGGATGGATTTCAGATATAGGTTCGAGATGAAATTTCTCTCACGAACAGAAGAGAATTTATACATGGAAAGGTTCTTGGCATTGAAGCAGAGGAATTTATCAGTAAAGGAGTATGTCAACAAGTTCAATCAGTTGGCGAGGTTTGGCTTAGACTTGGTGAACACACCTAAAAAGAAGGCCCTGAGATTCGTTAAAGGTTTGAATGAACCACTACATGGGTTAGCTATGACCCACATTCCTATGGGGGCTACCTTTGAGAAATTGGTTGACATGGTGGTTATGCATGAAGAGGAGAAAGGCGCTAATGTTAATACGGCACCAGAAAAGAAAGGGGATCAAAAGAAGTCACATCAACAATCTAAGAAAGGTGGTAATGACAACAATAGCAAAGGAAAGAAAAGATGCTTTAATTGTGGAACACCAGGCCATCTGAGCAAGGACGGTAGGAAGAAGAAGAAGACCGGCTGCTTCAACTGTGGTGAGGCAAGACATCTGATCAAAGACTGCCCGAGAAGACAAGGGCAAGGGCAGACGGTAGGTTCAGGCTCTCATGGCACCAGGGCAGGCAAAAGGGCAGGTTCACGCTCTAATGGCATCGGGACAGGAGAGAGGTAGAAACATTTCTATTGAAAGTTTTGTTTTTCTATTTGATCATCCTGTTCGTACTTTGTTTGATTCTGGCGCTTCACACTCTTTTGTATCTGCTTTGTTAGTTGAAACATTTCACCTAAATACTAGTCTAGTTACAGATCCCATAGTATTCTCAAATCTTATTGGTAGTTCGGCTCATCTTTCAATGATTTGTCGGGATTTGAGAGTTTCTATCTTGAGCATTGAGTTTGAATGCAACACCTTTATTCTTTGGCTTCACGAGCTATGGATTGATTCTGGGAATGGATTGGTTATCCAGTAATTGTGCCATCCTCGATTGTGAAAAGAGAGTGGTTAGACTTATGACTCGCCTTGGCAACACTCTCGAAATCTCTTGTAATCCCATACATTCTGTTATGCTTAGCTAGCTAGAAACTCTTGATGCGTCTGTTAAAAACTTGCAGTCGGTTAGGGTAGTCCATGAATACTCAGAAAAGAGGTGAAGGGCTTACCTCCGAAGCGAGAGATAGACTTCCGCATATACCTTGTTGATAATGCAAAACCCGTAGCTCTACCCGTTAGATACATGGCTCCAAGGGAGAGAAAAGAGCTCAGTAAGCAAGTCAAAGAGCTGCTCGAAAAGGGGTTTATTAGGAAGAGTATTTCTGAATGGGGTGCTCCAGTAGTATTCGCAACCAAAGCGGATGGTTCACTTCGCCTATGCGTTGATTATAGGGAGCTAAACAAGCTGACCAAGAAGAATAGGCACCCACTTCCGAGGATAGACGACTTGTTTGATCAACTTGTAGGTGCGTCGGTTTTCTCCTAACTAGATCTGGCTACCGGGTTCCATCAGCTAAGAGTGGCTGAAGACAACATTGATAAGACCGCGTTCAGAACCCCAGATGGTTTCTTTGAATGGCTTGTCATGCCTTTCGGCTTGACAGACACACCCGCTTACTTCGTTGACTTGATGAGCAGGGTGTTTAGAGAATTCCTTATTAAGGTTGTGGTGGTCTTCGTAGACGATATTTTGATTTTCTCAAAGAATGAAGAAGAGCATGCTTTGCACTTAAGAGAAGTCACGGATACTCTTCGTGCACATCAGCTGAAAGCCAAATTCTCCAAATGCCATTTCTGGAGAGAAGAAGTGAGGTTTCTTGGACATGTGGTGTCCAAAGAAGGGTTAGCTGTGGACCCCGAAAAAGTAGTTGCGGTGCAAGATTGGAAGGTTCCACAGAATGCTACCGAAGTCCGAAGCTTTCTCGGGCTAGCGGGCTTTTACCGGAAGTTCATTAAAGACTTTGCAGAAATCTCATCCCCACTCACAAGATTAACAAAGAAGAACCTAACTTTTGCTTGGGATTTGGATTGCGATATTGCTTTCCAACGTTTGAAAAGGGCTCTAACAACAGCCCCAGTTCTAACATTGCCGGCTGGGAGCAAGATGTTTACCGTATACATGGATGCATGTGGTACGGGACTAGGTGTTGTCTTGATGCAAGAAGGGAAGGTAGTAGCTTATGTGGGAAGACAGTTGAAAGTACATGGGAAAATACCCAACCCACGATCTAGAGTTGGCTGCCATCATCTTTGCGCTTAAGTCTTGGCGCCATTATCTCCTAGGTGAGAAGTTTGAACTGTATACTGACCATAAATCGTTGAAGTACATTTTCTCGCAGAAATATTTTAACTTGAGGCAACAAAGGTGGATGGAGTTCTTGGCATCTTACGATTTCGAGATTTCCTAAACCCCTTGCAAGGGTAATGTTGTAGCAGACGCCTTAAGTAGGAAGAAGCTGACCTTGAGTCCTCTCTTTGTAGAAATGCAAAGCTTGGAGTATATAGAAAACTTTAACCTTAGGTCCTACTCTGAAATTGTGCCTGGTCTGTTAGCATCGCTAGAGGTGCGGCCTACTCTTTTGGACTCAATAGGAACCGCGCAACGAGAAGACCCTCAGCTAGTTGACATGATGGATAAGCTAGTTAGGGGTGAGACTTCTAGTCACCTCGCTAGATACTCCATCGATGATAAGGGTTGGTTGAGACGGGATGGAAGGCTATGCGTCCCACAAGTAAGGGATTTAGTGAAGGCGTTTCTCGAAGAAGCACACCATTCTAAGCTGACCATACACCCAGGCGGAGACAAGATGTATAAGGATATAAAAAGGGTTTTCTTTTGGAATGGCATGAAGAGTGATGTATCTGAGTTCGTCGCTAAGTGTTTGATATGCCAGCAAGTAAAAGCGGAGCAGAAGAAGCCCGGTGGTCTGCTTTATCCTCTCGAGGTCCCACAGTGGAAGTGGGATAGCATTTCGATGGACTTTGTTGATGGGTTGCCTAGGTCATGAAGGGGCAATACCAGTATTTGGGTAATAGTGGACAGGCTCACTAAAAGCGCTCACTTTATACCTATTAAAAGTAGAAGGACTGCCCCGTCCCTAACATCCATTTATCTTAAAGAAATGGTTCGACTCCATGGGATACCTCCTGCATAGTGAGTGATCGAGACCCTATCTTTACGAGAGAGTTTAGGAAGAGTTTGTAAGAGGCAGTAGGCACACAATTATGCATAAGCACGGCCTATCACCCTCAAACCGATGGCCAGACGGAAAGGGTGAACAGAGTATTGGAAGACCTCTTGAGATTGTGCATTCTTGACTTTGGAGGGACATGGGAGGATCATCTTCCTCTAGTGGAATTCGCCTACAACAATAGCTACCAAGCCACCATAGGCATGGATCCCTTCGAAGCTTTATATGGAAGACCATGCCGATCACCAACTTGTTGGTGGCAGTCTACAGACAAGCTCGTACTTGGGCCAGACATGATTAGAGAGACCTCAGAAAAGGTGGACTTGAAAAGAAGACGGATGAAGGCTGCACAAGATAGACAGAAGTCCTACGTAGACAAAAGAAGGACCGACCTTGAGTTTGAGGTTGGAGACAGGGTGCTCCTTAAAGTATCTCCTTTGAGGAATGGCATTCGCTTTGGGTCTGTAGGAAAGCTAGCACCAAGATTTGTAGGACCATTTCCTATCATTGAAAGGTTTGGGACGATGGCTTACAGAGTAGAGCTACCCGAGAGATTGGCTGGAGTTCATAATGTTTTTCATGTTTCGAGCCAATTATACTAGAGGAAGTAGAAGTGGAACGAGAAGCGACTATGAGAAGAGTTCCAACTCGTATCTTGGGTACGGAAGTCAAAAAGCTATGCAACCGTGAAGTCAAGCTTGTTAAAGTCCAATGGAGTGACGCTGAGGAAGACGCGACTTGGGAAACTGAGAGGAAAATACATGTGGCCTACCCTTTTCTTTTTGAGGGTACCTTCTTGATATCTTTTTCCATAAGTTTATTCATGCTTATATCAATCTTTTTAAGTATATCTCCTCAGTCCTACTCTTTGTCCTTAGATAGAAACCAAATGGATGTAAACATGTATTTGAAACATGTTATGATTGATGGTTGCGTGTGGTTGCTAGTGGTTGCTCGTTGATGCATGTACACACAGATTAGGCACTAGATCGGCTCAATCACTTTCATGTTGCATATAAATGTGTGTGAACATTTAAATTAATGGATGTATAATGGTTGTGTTAACATAAGGATGCTGCATTTTGATGAATGGTTGTGCACACATGTAGAAGTAATATGTATCGTTAGGATTCTTTTGCATGCATAATGGACGCATGGCACTATCATGATTTGGATTAAGGAGGTCGACTGAATCAGTGGACCACCTGATTTTGCATTAGATAAGGAACATATACACACACTTTTTGCATATGTTCATATGGCATTAGAAATCTTGTAAGGACAATGGATGCCTGTGTTTGATGGTTGAGTAGATGGATGATTGGATGTTAGGATATACATTCTCCTTAACTTGGAGATTTCGGGGGCGAAATCCTTTAAGGAGGGGAGAATGTAACACCCCGTAATTTTAAATATTAAAATTTAACAAATTTAATTATATTTAATTGTTAAAGTGTGAATTAAGGGAAATGGGTTACGCCATTGCTTTCATCTCGAAATTCTGCTTGGAATAGAGTCCAAGTTTTTGTAAATCGAACTTCGTATAAGGAAGTTATGGCCCTCAGAATTTCAGTGATTTTATATAAATGAATAAAAAACAGTTCAGAGTAATAAATTCGAAATTCAAATTCAAACATGGAAGAGACTAGGCGGGAATTATCCCGCCCAGGGGCCAGGTCGACTAGTGGGTCAGCCTAACCTATACAGGTCGACTAGGGGGTCGACCTGGGGGTCGACCTACCCCCCCGGGTAGATCTGAAATGTGACGATTTCTGACTGTCTGTTGAGTCATTAGGGCTGATGTGGTTGTTCTAGATAACTCTATCTAGTCTGGATGGTTGGGATTGCTCCTATGATAGTCTAACGGCTTAGATTGATTCAAACTTCTATAAAAGAGTGTCTAGACTCAAACCCTAAACCTAAACAAAATTTGTCTTTTGGCCACCATGCTGCTGCTAGGATAGTACTTCTTCCTAAAGCTTAGGATTTAGCAATTCAGAATTCTAATTCAAAAGACGAACAAATCATTCTCTTCTCTAACCTATCTTTATGAGTGTTATTTCTTTCACAATGTAATTAATATTATGATGAGCTATAATTGAATTATGAGAACATGTCTGTTGAATCACATGATGATGTTTAACTTTGTTATCTTATGTTGGTAGATCTATTTCATAAGTCCAATTATACAGGTTTAACTTGATTCATTTTATGCAAGTTTGGGATGTGAATCATATGCTAATTCGTATGTGAATTTTATGCAATTTTGGGATGTTAAATCATATGCTAGTTTGTATGTGAATCTCATGCAAGTCCGTTTTCACATATGTTAATTCGTATGTGAATCTTATGCAAGTTTGGGATGATAAATCATATGCTAATCCGTATGTGAATTTTATACAAGTATGGGATTTTAAATTGTATATGAATTTTATGCAAGTTTATATGTGAATTGTACACAAGTTTATATGTGAATCAAATATACACATATGCTAGTTTATATGCAAAAACATGTGATAAATTCATATGCAAGTTGTAGAAATTCATATGCAAGTTTAGGTGAAAACTATATTCACATTTTTAGGTGAAAGTTATATTCACATATGCAAGTTTAGGTGAGACCCATAATTCATATATGCAAGTTCACAATTTCATGTTTAGATCCTTATTTAGATCCATGTTAATTTATGCAAATATATGATTCTATATGACCATTGTCTATGCATATTATTGGCTATGCAAATTTATGTTATAATTCCTATTTGCAAGTTAGATCTATTTTTATGTGTTATGCAAGTTGTGATGTTTCTTTTTTATACGTTAGACTATTTGCGAGTCTAACATATTTCATATGTGAACGTACGAATAGCGTGGGGACAATGGGAAAATATTAATTATGTATATTGTGAATTGGCATATAATGACTTTAAAAGCATATAATTAAATTGACACATTAATTGGCATAATTTTTATACCTAAAAAGTATGGACATAATTTAGGTGAAAATTATGGACATAATTAATTTGGAAATTATTGACAATTAGAATAGGGATAATTAATTCAAATTGGGGTGAAATAATTTGTAATAATTAACGCCTAAGACACGAGGTTAGACTCGTTTGTGGTGTAAGACTGCCTGGACCCACCCGGCAAATCCAGCAACCACAAACGGTAGTCTAATGTGAAAGGTCAAAGGCATAAATTAAATTCATAACAATTGTAAAGACACGAGGTTAGACTCATTTGCGGTATAAGACTCCCTGGACCCGCCCGACAAATCTAGCAACCGCAAACGGTAGTCTAATGTTAGAGGTCTTACAAGGTTATGGTCATAATGAATTAAGTAACACTTAACCTAGATAAACATGTAGTGAGACATGGGGCTTAAGTGGGTAACATGGGTGACATGTGAAATACGATTAGAAACACTTAACCAAATTGAAACATGTAAGAAGTCATGAATAAGAAGGGGTTAAGTGGAAAATTCTGGTGGGGACCAAGAATAGGTGGAAAGCTTATGTCAAGCATGGGGGACCCTTTTCAAACCAGTAACCCATTAAGTATCTTTGTGAGCTCGAGTTTATCGAGGACGGGACACACTTATTGTGTTTGATTGTAAGAGGTCAAAACGGGTTAACGGTGGCAATGCAAGTCCAACGGGGTCATGTGCGTGCGTGGGCCCGGGCTGGTAGGTAAGACGTTGTTGCATTGTGTAGATATAAGTCGTGCATCTTTAGTAGTATCGGGTTGCCATTTTGGGGAGTGATACACCCCACTGTGGGACCAGCACGGGTATCTACGAGTTAGGGAGCCGATCGCATGGGGGTAGTGGGTACAACTAGTAGAGATAGGGGCATGCGACACCTATGAAGAAAGCTAGGGGTACACGAAACTGACATTATGACTATTATGTTTAGTAGGCGCGATCAACCCTTAGGGTGACTAGTAATGGTGCAGTATAGTAATTATCCTATAGTGATTAGGAGTGAGATTAACGCCAGAATATTCTTCTTGTTCGTTTTGTCTTGTCCACTTGTTTCATAGTCATTCCTTATTTTACCAGTTTATGCCTTATCCTAATTACTTTAATAATTATATTGTTAAAGTTATAGTACTCGCCAGACTTTATGTCTGACCCCCTTTGTTTTCGCCTCTTTTCTTCCTTTTCCCCCCAGGTTCTCAGGGTGGGACTAGTACTAATGGAGCTTGATCTGGATCTTTTACCCTCTTTTGGAAGTGCTTGGATTGCTGAAAGTAAAGTTCAGCTCATCTCTTTTATTGCTACTTATGTTTGGGTTATGCTTTTTACTTTATGTACTCAGAAAACAAATTTTCAAGATGTTAACTAAGTGTACTTGGTTTTTCTGTTGTTTTATGATGTTGTTGTAATCAAACTATTTCTTCGCTGCAATAAAAGTTGTTTTGAATTTTTCAAGTACCAATATATGCATCTGTCTTGTTATATTCTGTTCTATTCACCAATAATACTCCATGAAAGTTAATGCATTCCCTTTGAAAGTGACTTTAATGGATGTGGGGAGTTACACATGCCACGTGGCATTCGACCTGCAACCTTCATTTGGCTATGAATACCCAATTGCATGGCATTTTCAAGTGGACTTTTCTCCTCCATTACTCTCTGCATTCGTCTTTTGGCCTTTCTCCAATATCGCTTCCTCCATTACAACACGCAAGGACATTGTGCAGTGTCAAAGCTGTACACCCACATTAGAATGCGAGAATTTTGTGTAAAAACTTTCAGTTTTTCTCTTCCTATTAAAGAAAACATGAGGATTTTGGGTATAATCTTGAGTGAATTGTACTTGTATAAGAAGTTCTTATGGATTGTAAGCTTGTGCTTGTAACTTCTTAGGATTTATAAAGCTATAAAGTGGACGTAGGCAAGGATTTTGCTGAACCACTACAAAAATATCACGTGCCCCGTTATTATTTACTACAATTATTATTTGTGATCTTTTTTTGTGAGGACTTAACACAACATTGGGTGTTAGTACCACTTTTCAGTCTAACACTCCTTAAAAAAAATTCAATCAGCTCCATTATTTTTCAAATTCCCCAAACGACCCATCACACTACTTATCATCTCCATCTCATTCGATTTTATTTCTAACTCTAGGCCAAAAGGAAAAAAATCTCTTTCGTGGTGACATCGATGAAAAAGGAAGGTGCCAGGTTGATCCCAAGCTCGAGGAAGAAACCAACAGGCCTATGCTCCCAAATCGATACAAATTCGCAGTGAAACTTGCTGTAATTTTATAGGATAATAAAGTATTATTTTTATCACGTGAATTTACCGATTTGTATTTTTCGTTGATGGGTTGAAATGAAAAGAAGATAGTACTCGTTTGTTTGGTTCTCACTTTGCTGTACAATCTTTGTTTGATTCTCTTCACTTTCTTGTTTTTGCAGCTTTGTGGTGTATTTTGGTGAAGAGAAATGGTTTTCATGTTAAATTCCAGTCCGGTCATTGTCGAAACCGAGCCGAGATGGCCAGAAATCCAGCGTGCCGATCGGAGTTTAATACCTTGGTTAATTCTATCTTCTATAACCTAAATGATATAAGAAAAATATATTTCATAGGGTATCTCAATATTAGCATAATGATGCAATTTTTACATAGCCTTTTATGTTATATCATGATAACAATCTAATAAAATGCACTTAAGTTTATTTATTTTAATTTCACATGTATAACTACAAATGGAAACAGATAATTCATTTTAGTATTTTTGCATGTATCTCTTAAGTGCCAATTCAATTTCTAAAAATTTTACAAGTCAAAGATGGGACACTATAACCTGAGCAACAATTTTTTTGATCTAAATAATTAACCTACTGTATTGATTTACTCTACAGTAAAATAAAAGCACATACATATAAATTAGTTTATTTCATATGTTTTCTTACGCTTGATTTCAGTGACACATCCTCTACAACTAAACTTCTTTATCTTTAATATTTTAGGCAATAATTTACGTGGAAGTAAATAAATAACACATAATGTTAGAACTATTCTCTGCAATGTTATACATGACTCCATTATTTTTACTATTGTGTTAATCTTTTGAAGCATCATTTCACATCAAGCTTTACATTACTAATAAGATAATATACTATATATATACTTTTTTATTCTTTGTAGGTTTCCCTTGCATTTATGCTTTTTTCCAGATTTGTATTGAAGTGGTTCATATTATATAGGATTTTTTTTTTTTAGATTTGGCCTACTTTTAAAAACTAATAACAAAAATAGCCTAGCTTCAAAACTAATTACAAACGTAGCCTGATTTTGGTTAACTAAGCGCAAATCTAGCCAAATACACTGGCGTAATTTGAAATTGTGCCAGTATAATTTTTTTTATGTGGCGCCATCTAAAATGGCACCTGGCTAAAAAGATATAAAAATTCAACATTGCATTGGCTCCATTTCAAATGGCACCACTACTTCTTTTTTTTTTTGCATTGGCGCGAATTGAAATTGCACCAATGCAATTATATTTTTTGCTAATTTGCATTGGCACCATTTCAAATGGCACCAATGCAATTATTTTTTTGGCATTGGCGCGAATTGAAACTGTGCCAATTCAATTTTTTCGCTGATTTGCATTGCTTGTTTCAAATGGCGTCAATACAATTTTATGTGCTAACGCACAAGGAATATTTTTTTGGCGGGCATCTCTGAAATAACGCTAGGCAATAAAAAAGAAATAAATCCAAAATTGCATTGGTGCAATTTCAAATGGACCCAATGCAATTTTTTTAAACATTTGCAGTGGCGCAATTTGAAAATACTGGCGCAATTTCAAGTTGCACCTGTGTATTTGGCCAACTCAGTGCTGAGTTGGACAAAACCAGGCTACATTAATAATTGGTTATAAAACCAATCTATTTTTGTTATTAGCTTTTAAAAGTGGGTTAAATCAAAAAAAATCCCATAATATAATATCATTTTCAAGAAAAAGAGGAATCCACAATCTTAAACAACATTCTCAAAAGGTCCATGGAAGTTGAGGGTACACACATTTTGGTGGCTCTCATCACATAATTGTACTCTTACTTTAAAGTTAATAATTTCACAAAGTAATATAACTACAAAAGAATCATTAGAGTTTAATTATTCTGGGTGTACAATTTGAACTTTAATATGATACAACAATATAACCTTAAAATATCATATTATGTTGGGTAAAACTACTTTTTATATGATGCAAATGCAACTAACTTTATAAGATAAAAAGCAAAATTATTACGAGAAAAGAATTATTACTTTGTATATTTTGATAGAAACTAAAATAAAAAGGAAGGGTGAAGCGATGAAAGTGAGAAGTCTAAATTGCTATGTGTCTTTCGATTACTACAATTTTTTGTATACTGTAACGTTCAACATTGAAGGTATTTTTTCTTTGGATCAAGGTATGAGTAGTTAGATTATTATCTAAGATGCAACTTTCTCTTTAAATTAGTCATTTTGTAACAATACATCCATGCTTCACCAAGTAGAAATATCATATGTGGAACTTTATGTTACATACACATGTAAACATATGTTTGAATACCGTAATATATATTACTTTTCACAATAAATCCTTTTTTCTATAAAGTTTCTTTTCTTATTGAGTTTTACAACAAAACAAGAGCGGTGCGTTCATACTATTTGTGACAACTATGAAATTTATTTTTTTCAATAGTAGTTTTGTAATTCTTATATAAGCTAATATTAAATTAGAATCTTTCACTTAATTTTTTTTCTGGACATTGTTATTGACATTCCAAATATTATTAAGGGAGGGTCAATTTTTTTAAAAAAATTGTTAAGGGGAGTACCAATAAGAAAGTATCCCCTTAACAAATAAAGGTAATTTTATCTTATTACCCATTTATCCCCTTAACGAATAAATGTAATTCTATTTTAACAAATATTGCAAGGGCTATAGTAATTTTTTTTTGATTCGCGTATATCGATTTTTTTAAACCCTAAAGGGCAAGCGTTTTCAGAGAAATAGGATCAAACTATTTTTTTGTTGACATAAATATGCCAAATTTTATAATTACGTAGGCAATGCACTAAAATGATTATTAATTTTTGACATATCATTGTCGAATACATATATAATTGATTACGTGCTGCATTCAGTGCAGTGCTGACGAACTGCTTATTTTAATTCGTTTTCCCTTATCGAATAAGTTTTTTTTAATCTAATATAAAAGGGCAATTCATGAATATTAAATAGTGTGAAATTATATGTTTGTGTAGCCCTTAACATTTTTTCAAAAAGTGGAGTGTTTTTAAAAAATGCCCCCCTTAACAATAGTTGAAGTGTCAATAACAACACCCTTTTTTCCACAATGTTTACTTTGTCAAATCTGTAGATTCTATACTATTAATATTTGTGATAGTCAAACATATTTCCCCATTTTTACATGAATTTTCATATTTATATGCACAAATAGCCAAACATGAACACAAACTAAAGAAGGCGGTATAGCAGAAAGTTTCCTAGAGCCACCAAGGATTTTACCTTATCTCATACAAGCATATGTTGAATTTGTTAAAGATGACGGGGATCAGGGGCGGAGGCACTGTTAGGCCAGCTAGAGCATCCGCCCTACCTGTGAAATTATTGAACAAGCACAAAATGGTCTGGAACAAGCGCCTGCCCTATCTCAACTAGCCAAACATCCTTCAGTTTGCTAACACAGCTATTACTTATGTCGTACTTGCAAGGCTTAAACAGTGGTACATATGTAGAAAAGGTATTAAACTTTTGTGATGTAGGACTAAATTTTTTCTTCTGTTTTGGCCCTATCTCACTTTTGGGGCTGGCTCCTCCACTGACGGGGATCTTCAGTTCCATTACCGTTTACTCATATTGCCGCTCTCACTCATTATATTCTTCTTCAAATTTAAATTACCAACTCGACAATATCAACTTAACACCCATTTTCATTGCGCTTTATGCTTGAGAAGTTGCCTTTTTTCCTTTATTTATTGACTTTATCCTTTTCTAACTTCCACTCTTCCAATCAGTATGTGTAATATTCAATTCTTTTTTTCTTTCGACCAAAAGTTATTCCATTCCCAACTATGATTCTTTAAAAAAAAAGGATTAGAAAATTGTCTTTAGCCGTGAAGATGAATTTTGAGGGATTTCTAATGTGGGTGCAAGTATGATTCTTTTTCACTCAATTTTTTTTGAATGATTTATTGTTTATCTTCTTTTATGTTTACCTAGCATGATTTTGTAACATCCCTGATTTGTGAGAAACATTATTCAAGAAATTAACTAAAGGCAATTAAATAGGGATAATGTGGTGGATGAGTGAATGGGATTTGTGTAAAATTATTTAATTAGAAGGTTGGCCTTTGAAACAAATTAACTAATTAAAATATGCATGAGTAAGGGAGATATAAGAAGGGAAAAGTTGAAACTTTCGGCCTCATTTATATACACACATCATATTCTCCTACATAACCTTCATTACATTCATTTATATAACCTAAAAGAAATTTAAATTAGAGGTAGACCGTTAAAGCATAACAAAAGAAGAAAGAAAAAGATAGGAAACTTAGAGCTTGGATATTCACCTTAATAAATTTCACAACCTCAATCCGATCAAGGATAATAATACTCTCTATCCATTATGGTATTGGTTATCTATGTGTACCTGAAATATTATTAGTTGTTTATGATTGATTTAATGTTTTTATTGACGCTACATGTCTGTTATGAAATACTCATGTTTGGTTTCATGATATATGTTGAATATGCAAGAAAATGAATATGTTTATAGGTCAAAATCCATAGTTAGGAATTCGCTAATGGCATGAAACTTTGATATAACGTATGTTATGTGATTGTGGAGATGAGTTTTGATATTTGTAATTTTCTATGATTACATGAATTTGTTATGAATTTCCTACAAGTGTTTTGCTTTAGGGAACTTTATGCGTTTATCATGGTATTAACTTTTAGGATAACTTGTTTATGTATTTTGTATTTTTACAATAGTAAGTGCTGGCAAATGTTTATAGTTATCATAATACTTTTCATAAACCAATAGGATTTTAAAAATATAGTGGATTTGGTATAAAAAAGATATGCTTTATAAAGAATATATCAGTTTTGCTTAAAATTACCGTCAGTGCCGTTTCCAAATTCGGAAGTAACCACCTGATAATGTTGGAACCACCCTTCAGTAGTTCTGAATGCTTGAAATATCGTAAGTATGATAGCTTCTGCCTCTTTCTTTTTGGTTTCGGATTGATCTTAATACTTACAAATATTTTGGTATTGAAAGAAAACCTCTCCACAAGAGGCTTTCGCCTCTCGATTGGGTCAAAGGGGTGCTTTTTAATAGAAGAATTATTTTATAAAGAAGCATTTTAAAACTATAAATTTGAAAATAATAGAAGCTTTTGCTTCGAGCCTTCCAATAGAATCAGAAGGGGCTTATTTTTCTTAGTTTATGCTTTGTAAGGTTGTTTCCATCATTCCTTCGGTCTTTGACTATAACAACCCGGGTTTCGGGTAGTCGGGAAGTGCAGGGCTATTGCGTTTTGTGACTCTTAAGATAACCGGTCGGTGATACGAGTTTGTGAGACTAACTCATATAATATTAAATAAGAAAAAATAGGGTTGTTTATATCTAAATTTGAGTGTTTGGAATAAACCATGTAGCTTTGTTCAATAAGAGGTTTATTATAATCTATAACCATAAGATTACAGTTAAATGATTTTGGGAATATTGAAAATATGTAATATTGATTGGGAATCAATATTCAAGGCAAAAAAATAATTTTTACAATATTAAAGTGATTGATTGAAATAATCATTTAATTACTAAATTGGGGTCTTAAATACAAGATGTATTCTTGACAATAATTAAGGAATAGTGTTCTAAATTACATTAGTGAATTTAAAGTGAATATGGGGCTTTTAAATGATAATCAATGAATTAATTAGTTTGTTGTTTGTATGAAAATATAAATATTGATTGTGAATCATTATTTATAAAATTGGTGTATTTTATTATCCTTGATAATAAGTTTAAATTGTTGAGTCAATAGAGTGTACAACAACATTGTTGTATAAATAGATTGGGAAGTTTGTATTTTTGATACCAACTATAGTTTTATAAACATGTGTTTGTAATTTTGTATTGAAATAAAAGAAAAAAA
Organism: Allium sativum; assembly: GCA_030737875.1. NCBI lineage: Eukaryota > Viridiplantae > Streptophyta > Magnoliopsida > Asparagales > Amaryllidaceae > Allium > Allium sativum. The sequence continues at coordinate 624,211,177 of CM060913.1, forward strand.
GTGTTTTATGAGGTAAAGCAAGTTAACACCATTTTATTATGGATAATAATAATTGTAAATATTTGGTTAACAAAGCAATCACTGAAATTTTGGTCTCTAATACATAGTGTTATATAAACCTTAAGAACTAAAATTTGTTGTAAATAAATAGTAAATCTGTAACATCCTAGATTTTCGGCCATTTAAATTGGAATATCTGAATCTTTTTTATATATTATCTTGGAAATATAATGGATTTTATATCGAATTTATTTTATAAAATGGAGTTCGAATATATATAATTTATAATTATTTAAAATGATCTCGAATCATCGCGGTGGTTTGTAATTTATGATTCAAACTTTAAGTGAATATACCAGATCCAATATAAGTCGGAATTCGGTGAAACAAGAACCATTTGAATATATTTGATTATATTTTGTGAAAGAGAAAATTCAAGATTTTAGTTTATAGATTGTTAGTTACGTCCAATTCAAATTTTAAAATAGTAGCTATGGAAATCGATAATAAACAATAACGTTTATTTAATAAAATATAAGGGAATTTCTATAAAACTGAATATCGTTTAAACCTAGATATTTATATAACCAGTTTAAAATTTATATTGGTCTATTTTGAAGCTAGATAAGATTTTGTTTGGAGAAATACAATAATAATAATTTATTATTATTTAAATTGAATTGTTTTGGATTTAATCGTTGTTATATAGGCCTTAGAAGTAGTTTTATCTTCAAACGACCTCCGTTTCCAACGAAATGAATTTTATTGGAATGCGTACAATTAATTATTGCTAGATTTTCAATTTGAAGCCAATCAGAGTTGTTTTGTCAATGGGCGATATTTAGAGGTGAACCGAAAAATTAAAATATTGTCGTTGTGCAAACGGAGTCCGTTTTCGACGACATTAATTTCGTTGGGACCGAAACGCTGAGACATAGCGGTGTATTTATTATCGTTGGTTTAGATTTGGCGTTTAGCGGTGTGTATATTTGACGGTGACGAAAATAACGGTGGAATTATTAACTGGTTACAAACAAAAATAAAATATCTTTAGTCATGCGAAAAGGGAAAAATCTATGGTCTCTTCGATGTTAATTCTGGTCAGCTAAACATCTCCCATTTTTTCAAATCAAATTAAATACTGCAATAAAATGTCCCAAATCAACTTAAATCACGCAGGCCTGATCACATTAAATAAGAAACGTATGCTTTCCCTTCTACAAGACGATGCCAACCCCTAGAGAAGACGGCCTACAGACTAAACCATGCTCAGGCCTTTTGTCCCATTCTCTTTTGTAACCCGTTGAAATAAAGCATATGCTTCCATTCCTCTGCATGTCCAAAGACATTGACAACACAACATATGCTTAAAACAGTTTCAACTCCTACTTGTGTGATCCTATCAACGGCCATGCTTCTTTTCACCAACCATCATGTAATTTCCTTTCCCAATTAAGACTTCCCCATACTGATTGAAATCAGTATCAGCACATGCTCCTACCCATGAAAACCATACAACTACCACCCTACTGAAATGAAATCACGCAGCCCCATTCTTTTCAAATAAAAATAAAACTGACGGCCTGCGTACATTCTTAAATGAAAATTGAAGCTGACATACCCATCCCATTCCTTCGTTCATAAGCTAATATATAAAGTACAGGGTGTCTATGCTGCTGAAACAAAATTTCATGAAGTCAAATAAATATACGGAGAGCTTCCCATATTTACCCTTACCATGAAAATATAACCCAAGCTGCATACCCATACTAAGCAACCACCACCTTAATTTTTAGGCATAGACCTACGATATATAGTGATTGACGTCGTTACTATACACATTCTTCTCCTCATCTATAAGTACCTGCGTCATTTTCGTGTCATTCTGTGTGTAAAAGAACACCCAATCCCATAGTGTAATATATTCGAATATAAAACCTTATATATTATCGTATGTACTAAAGTGAGAAGTTGAGAGCAAGAAGAAGGGTACTGCGCACAAATGGTCGGAGCTAAGGGCAACAACGGTGGTTAGTGAAGACAATGACGACCAGATTTCTAGTGTTAGGTGGGGCAGGGTAGTAGTGTAGGAGCCGCATGGAGTAGCGATGGAAGTAGAAGAGGCTCACATGGAACAAATAAAGAAAGAGGAAGATTTGAAGCTTCTTGGCGCGGATAATTTTGTAGTGCTCCAGTGAGGCATGCGTGAAACAGGACATGGTGGTCAGTTTGAATGGAAAAGTGGCAGTGGTATGGCAGCTGGAAGCTTATAAGAATGCCAAATGTGATGAAGGAGGCATCGACGAGCTGAGTTGGGCAGAGCGCAGACTGGTGAGATGAGGCCGGTATACTTGAAGCAGTGGAAGTATGCTTTTCAGGTGGGGCAAGATGCATATATACTGTGGGAGGAGGAGAAGATTCACATTGAAGTATATTCAATTTTAACGTAAGAAACGAACTGAAAAGAAGCATTCGAAAAAGGGCAGCAGTGGAAACATTAACGTGAAGAAGAAAATGATGAAAATTGGAAGAAGCAACTATAATAAAAGGAACGAATGGGCTAAGATTTTATGGTAGCGGGCTTTTGGGCCTTTGCAAATTAAAAAAAATCAAGTAATAAATGAAGAGCGGGATCAGGCCTGTAAGGGAAGGGAGGCCGTGTGTGCATCATTTAGTAACTGACAGGAGAAATGAAGATTTCTTTACTTGTTATGCAAAGCCAATCAAGAAACTTTGGAAAAAGTATTGGACATTGTCAAGGCAAGGAAGAACCAAATGGGAACGAATTGTGTGAATACAGTGAAGTAATGTTCAGAATCAACACCATGGTTTGAATAGAAATCAAAATACCAGGTAAAGGAAGTAAGTTACAACCAATTGTATATATTAAACAAAATAATTAATGTAGTAGTTAATATTTAGTAAGGGTAATTATTAATTATAAATTAAATCGTTGACTGAATCAAGGTAATTATTAATTAACTTTTATTAACATTAACAGAATTGGACAAGAATAGGAACGTTGAGATCGTATCGACAAGCACTTCATACTGGAGCCAATTTTGGATGGAGATGGAAACAGCTGGAATCTCCAGTCAGATTAAAACGCTTGGAACGAATCGTTTTATCAACGAACCAATTCAAGGTGAGTTTAACTTACTCAGTTTATGTAACGACATGGATTTCGCCCGACCCCAATCGATCGCAAGATCGATCAAGACCGTTCAAAACCCGCGTACGTTAACTTTGGGCATACAACACATCAGAACAAGAACACAGACTTTTATAACATCAATAATAAATGTTACATCAGAGTACAGAATATATCAGAGTACATCAATAAATAACACAGCGGAAGATACATTTACAATAAATTAAATACATTGCAGCGGAACTAATCCCAGCGGAAGGCCATCAATATTCGGGGCCCAAATTCAGACTTCAATCCAGAATCCTGCTTAACTATATCTGCAAAAAGCTACTCGACTGCCCGTGTGGAAAGAGGGCACCCGAGTTTGCGAAGTGAAACAAACTACAGGTCAGTCGTGGGACTGGTGTGAGAATTCTATACTTAACTTATCTAATAAGTAGGCTAATCACAGGACCACGCCGCTAACGCGGAACGGGTTTACTCCCTTGGATTGCCAGTGCATAATTAAAGTAAATCGTTAAACCACGCAATGCTTTTTTAAAAAATGAAACCATTATAAGACCCAGGTCCCATCACACAATGCAACGCACACCAGAGGATAGGGTTTTACCTTATAATGGTCAAAAGATGCTTGATACGTAAAAACGATATTATTATTAGTGTGTATATATATATATATATATATATATATATATATATAAAACATTCAAATATAATATCAATCCTAGACGGCATAGGTACCATATACTATGTCGCCGTACTAGTTCTACAATCAAAACCGCAAGGCGTATTGGGAATTGGGTTTCCATCATGAGTCGAGGCTAGGGGTAAGCTCCTCTCCGATTCGAGACACTCTAGCAAATGCCTCAGGATCCCCCGCAGTGAACCCTTAGATCTTCAGGGCCGGTCCACACATATGTGTATGGATTAGTTATGCCTGAACACACGCTTCCCAGTTCCTTTGAACCTATAATATGACCACTATCGGCCTATAAAAATCCGAGGCGCCTCAAAATCCATCATCCACATAAGTAAAATGTCAGGGCTGGTAGGTTACTGACACCACTCTAGCTAGAAAGAAACGTGGGCACTCCCTGCAGTCCTAATCCCGTTTTTGACTCATACCGGGGTGTGAGGCTCGCGAAGTCACGTTATACACAAAGCTATGCCCAAACAGGCTATGCTTTGATCATCCCACAAGGCCCTGCTTTTCAACAAAAGCCTTGATCAATTTGCATCTTAGCATGTCACATTGTCACCCCATATCACACTACCAATCCTTTGCCGAAATATATAAATGGGTGTTAAACAAGAGAATAAATTCTCCGCCACCAAACATCCATACATTCGACAGAAGATTAATAACATGATATATAATGGAGTACGATGTCAGACACACAATCCATTTATAAGCTTATGCTCTGGGTCTGAGCGAAAGCCAAACCCGTACAAATCAACACTACGTCCGGGCAACTCCTACTATTACCTTATCATGGTAGCGAACCATTCTAAGGCAACAGTCATCATCGTCCATTCGATGTGGAGATTTGACGGTCTTCAATCGCCGTCTTCCAATCTTGGATTTTTAAACGTCGTTTAATTATTTGGAATGAGATAAACTCGGGCTTTCCAAATAATCCTCGTATATATACATATATGTAAAATCCTTCTTACACATTAATAATTATTTTTATTAACGCTTCATTCCTATTTTAATTATTTAAAATAATTAAATTTTTATATAACGACGCCTTAAGTCCATGATGACTATGGCGCTACATTCAACCAATTTTGATTTTATATATATAATCATTGAATCGTAATAACGTCGTTTGATTAAAACAACGCTCTACACAATTACCGATACTTACTAAATTTTAATTCATTTGAAACTGAAGATAATATTACCGCATCCTAAATTCATTCTTTCCTTACATTGAAAATATAAATTCCATCCTTTTTATTTACATAAAAATGTAAATTTAATTCCTATGCAAATTCCTATATTCTTTATTTACATGTAAAACAAATGTAAAATTTGATACATTCAAAATCCTACTTTTAAACGTAGATTTCAACTTCAATGTACATTCTCATCTTAGTTACATTATAAAAATGTAACTTATTTTTACAGTGGATCCTATTTTAAATTTACATATCAAATTGCAAGTTTACTTTACAATGCAAACTCTACTCCCTATTTACATTGTAAAAATATGATTTTTAATTACAATGCAAACACTACATCTAATTTACATTGTAAAAATATGGTTTTTAATTACAATGCAAACACTACATCTAATTTACATTGTAAAAATATGATTTTTAATTACAATGCAAACACTACATCTAATTTACATTGTAAAAATATGTTTTTTAATTACAATGCAAACACTACATCTAATTTACATTATAAAAATATAATTTTTAATTACAATGCAAATGAAAATTTCATCTTCTAATATAATTCACATGAAAAATGTAACTTTCACTTTAATTCAATTTCATAAAAATGTAAATAAAAGTTCATTCTATTTCCTATGTACATTTGCATCGAGGAATGCAAATAAAAGAACAATTTATATTTCTACATGCATTAGCATATAAGAATGCAAATAAAAGAAATTTTTCCTAAATACATTTGCATAAGGGAATGCAAATAAAATAACCTTTTTGATTTTTTTTTTTTTGAATGACTTTTAAACTACTACGATTCATATGCAAAAAGTATGATTTTAACATGCACTACATTTAATGACCTTACAAATATATTTCATATGCAGCATACGACATTAACAAATAAATATATATTTCATTTCATATGCAGTAAATAACATTAATAAATAAATATATTTTCATATGCAATAAAGGACATTAACAAATGAATATATTTTCCTATACAGTTAATGACGTTAACAAATAAATATAATTTTATTTCATATGCAATATATGACATTACAAATAAATATATGCTTTATTTCATATGCAGTATTTGACCTCAACAAATAAATGTATTTTCACGTGCGGTATATGATCTCAACAAATAAATGTATTTTATTCATATGCAGTATATGACATCAACAAATAAATGTATTTTATTCATATGCAGTACTATGCAACATTAAAACTATAATATATTTCATCTTTTTTTTTTATATTTGACAAAATGAATATTTTATCATTCTTTTACATTAAAATGTAAGTTATAATCCATCGTTCAATTCATTCTTTTAATCTTATATTTACATTAAAATGTAAGTTATAATCCATCGTTCAATTCATTCTTTTAATCTTATATTTACATTAAAATGTAAGTTATAATCCATCGTCCTATTCATTCTTCTTTACATTAACACAAATATGATCTTTGTCACTGCAATTTTATACCGGCAAAAATGTTCATTTTCTACATAACATAACATGACGGTGATAATATTGTTTTTTTTTTCTAATTAACACAAATGACGGTAAAAATGTTCATTTCTAAATAACATAACACGACGGTGAAGTTATTCATTTCTAAATAACATAACCTATTTTTCTTTTTCTAGATTAACATAAAAAAAATGACTTTTTATGTTACACATGTTTTCCTAACACGATTTTATGTAAGTTCTAAATTAGACAAAAATTAACACATTAATATGAGAATTTTTGTTCCATACTTTTTAATAAGCAAAAATGTGAATTTTTCTTCTCTTCCCGTTCATTTAACAAAAAGGTAAATTTTTGTTTTCGTTCTATTTAAACAAAAATGTAATCCTTGTTCTTTTGATTACATTTAAGAAAAATGAAATTTCTTTTTTTCTAATGACAAAAAAAAGTGAATTCTAATATGTAAACAAATTTATTTCAACCTCTCATGCCATATAAAAGTGAATTTAATATGTTAATAATTTCTAATGACACATAAAAAAGGATGTGAATTCTATATATTAACAAATCTCTATGAATGATCTAATCCAGACAAAATGGTTATTTTGCTTTTCTATTTTTAAACTATGACAGTTTGGTTCTGTCAGTCCCTAAATCAATAAAATGGTAATCTAGTTTTCAACAGAACAAACAGGAGATATTGTTTATAACTATACAAACATGAACACAACAGACAATTCAATGATTCATCGCAACATTCAACACTGAAATAAATATATACACCACATCAACATGAATTATAAATAATATGAATATAAATTTTTCAGTGAATCAAATAAATGAATAATTTTATTTTAAAAATAGAATTCTCACCTTTGCCGGCTTTAAATGACGGTTCGGGCCCAATTTTAGCCCAAAATTCAACATGCTCCAAATTTGATGAAATTAGTGTCTACGCGTAGCACTCGACTCACTGATCGCAGCAAATCCTGTTTCGTGCAATTTCGAGTTCGTATCAAAAAGATATGAATTTTCGAAGTTTGTAATAATTAAATAATTAATTTAAATTATGAAAATTACCCAAATTTCCAACTTGCTCCAAATTGGACAAAATTACTGCTCGCTCGAAGCTCTTGACATAACGATCTCAACGGATTCAGTTTCATGCAATTTCGATAACGTGACAAAAAGTTATGCACTTGCGAAGTTAACAAATCGATTAAAGTAATATTTAAATTTGTAAAAATTACCCAAAATTTCAATTTTCTCCAAATTGGAAAAATTTGGTGTCCACGCGAAGCTCTCATCGCCACGATCACAGCAGACCTGAAATCGTCATATTTCGATCTCGTATGTAAAAGATATTGCATTACGAACATAGAACATAAATGTGTCGCGTTTAAGCCCCTAACCTTTTTTTTTTTCAAACAACACCCTGAACTTAAAATGCTCGCCACGGCCAAACCGTACGTCGGAATTGCACGAAACCAGCGCCATTCTCTCCGTCTTCTCCCCCTCTTTCCACGGCTGGTGGTCCCCCCTCCAATTCGTCACGTGGGGCCCACGATCTGCAGATGAACGGAAAAGTACAGTTCCCGTTCATCTTGGTGTTGCGGCCGCCTCGGTAATCTAAATGCCCCCAAATTTTTTCAGTAGCTTGGCCTCGACCTCCCGAACAACTTCTCTGTTTGTCACCTCGCCTGTAAATGCACGGATTGGCGGGAAATTGCTCATCTTTGCGACTGTCCTGTTTTCAGCACCCCTCCAATAAAATTGACATTCCGGCCAACTCCGACCACCTGAGACCATGCCACCACCGCCAAAAGAACCGTATGGTTCCCCTCTACCTCTGCCTGAAGTCGCTCGACCTAACTCTCTTCGTGGGGCCCGCAATAGCCAAAAAACGAAAATATGGCTGCTGCCCTTAGATTGAGATTCCGGCGAACCCGTGCGACGATAGGTCTTGAATTTTTCGTGGTAGATAGAGGATAAGAAGATGAACAAAACGCAGAAAGGGTTTGGTCTGATTTGGTTTGGATTGAGAGTTATAAAATGTTTTGTTTTCAGGGGCTTATTTGCAAAGAATTATTTAGAGTGGAGGCCATGAAAATGAAGAAGGAGAAGGTGGCTGTTAGGTTTAGGGTTATGATTCAGCTAATGGCTGAGGAAAAGATATTTTATATGGGGTTAAGAATGTTATTAGGCCCAATTACCCTTTTATGTATTTATTTATACAATTTGCACTCATTTTCATATTCTAAAAATTCGTGTTAACACGTGCGAATTCCAATTTTTATGAAAATTGAAACATAAATATTTCTTGACATTACGGATTCAAAGAAACTGGTTTCGTTAAATTCCGAGTCCTTATGAATAAATTATGAATTTTTAAAGTCTGAAAATTGACCGTTTTTCACTGTAAAATTAATAACGACCACATACTGACTCCAAAAATTACGAATTTTGGAATCTAGTAATAATTTAATATTCCGGATCCAACAAAAGTGGTCTCGTCAAAAACGGAAGTCGTTTGCAAAATTTCCATTTTTAAGGCGTATATATTTAATATTAAAAATACATTTTTAAACAAATAATTTTCGAAACTCGAAATATATAAGTGTTTACTGTTTTTCAATGCAGAAACATCATTTCGAACTCAATGGAAGTGGTTTCGAGTCGAAATTCTTTTATATGCAAAAAGTAGCATTTTTGACCTATGCAAATTACCTTGCGACCTTTCTAAAAATTGAATTGGCCATAACTTTTGATTTCCGCTATGAAATTTCGATTTTTCGGATTCGTTGGAAAGATATTTTTAAATAGATTCTAATATTTTTGGTTTCACTAAAATCCGTTAAATTTTGCGTCATGTACGGTCAGTCAAAGTTCAAGTTTGACTTTTCAAACTACCGCGCTATTTCTAACTCTTTTTATAATTAAAATTAAATTATTCATTCTAACTTCGATTTGAACCAAATTTGTGATCATTATTATTTAAAATAGATTATTTTAAATATCAAAACTCATTAAAATTGCTCAAAATAAATTTTTAAATTGACCCCAAAATTCAGGGTTGTTACAGTTTATCCCGTTTATATTTTACATAAATCGAGTTTTTATTTTGTGTATAATATTTTGGCTAATGGTTAATGACTGGCTGACTATTTATTTGTGTGCTGAATATTTTTATATTCATAGATTAAATTAAACGTTTATTTAATTTAATCGAATTAAATTTTTATTTTAACGATTAGATTTCAAACGAGGTAACTTACCTTGTTGGTTACAATAATATAAACGTATTAAATTATTGAATACTTTCTTGGATATTATAAATTGTTTGTTGACCGTTACGGGTTGAGTTGTTTATTTCTATTTATCATAATGAATAAAAATGTTGTCATATTGAATTTTAAATAACCATTTTGATACAGGGAAGGGCAGATTGGAGGGATCCAACCAGATTCCTCAAATATGTTGTTTACTTATATAAACTGTTTAATCAATTTGATTGATTGTTGAATCCAAATTCAACACTTGTTTGATATTAATCAACGGGCGATATTGGTTGAGTAATTATCGGCAGATGGCCTATAAATGAATCGGTTTATAGAGATTGATTTATCGTCAGGTAATCAATAGGAAAGAAGTTATGAAACTGTTTTTATAACTAAAGACAGAGTTTGAAATCTATTTCATATAGAATATTTTTAAACGGAAGTTTATTAAATGAAATGAATAATTACTTTATTGGTAATTATAAAATCAAGCATATGAAGCAAGTTCTTATGATAACAAGTTATTAAGCAAATGGGTGGAAAATTAACCTAACAGTCAAAGATTTAATTAACTATTTCATAATAAACAATTAATTGTGATTATTTAAGTAGATCGTTAATTAAGTCAAATAAAATTACTTAAATTTATTTATTAATAACCAAGTGGAAATGGTTAACGAATAAACCTTGTTTTGGGTTGACTAAGTCAGCTGCTTATTTAGAATTGATTTCTGGACAATTATTGAGTTCTAATTATTATTTAAATAACATTAAAGGAAATATTAACTATTATAATAATAATAGTTATTTAATTAGTTTCTAAAATGATTGGAATCAATTATTATTTAATAATAATCAAAGGGGTAAATCTTGAAGTTAAGTACCGTAACTCGAAGTTACGAAGTCGTAAAGCCTCATGCGTGGTTTGACTGGAATGGTAAGTGAATTTATATTTAATGTGAACTCATATTAAGAGCTCTATTAGTTATGTTGGATCTAGATTAACCCTAGTGGGGGAGGGGGGGTGAATAGGGTTTATCATAGTTTTTTGCTTGGTTAAAAATCTGACGGGATATTAATAATAAACATATCACAGAATGCAGCAGAAATAAAAGTGCAGAAAGTAAATCACACATAGATACACCCAGCTTCGGCGAAACCCTGCCTACTGCTGCATTCCTAAGGTTTCTACTAGGTAAAAGAACATATCCCGCATATAAGACCATGTACACTCGCTAACCCCTTGCTCCTATTCTGATCCTACGCTCAAAACCCTAGACTGGTCGAAATCCCCTCGACTAGATTTTTCCAATTACAAACCCGTAATCCGTAACCTAGATTTTACAGTCTCTAGCAACTGTCAGTCAACACCCTGACTGGATCCCCTAGTATTTTACAGACACTTGAGACTGATCGAATATTTTAAAAAAATACAACACAAAATACAATTCAAAACAAAGCCCTAGTCTTTTAAACCCTAGAAATAAAAACACCAAGGGTTATCCCGTTTTATAATATAGTCGTCCCTTTGTTAATCCCTCTCTTAAAAAAATGTCGACTGCTGAAAATAAGCTAAGGTTTGCTTCCTTGCTCCAAATTGACTCAAGATTGATTGCTCATGAATTAATCCTTGATATGCTGATTCTCTATGCTCTTGTCGTTAGGATTTGGAGGACTTGCGATCGAAAATAAAGTGAGTAATTTTAATAATTTGATTCTCTGCTCCTTGAATTTTTGGCTTGTGTTTTTCGATCTACATGCCAGTGATGTAAATGGGTGTATTTTACAAGATATAATCGAAACCTAAATGCTCTGATTTCGAATATGTGATTTGATTTGATATTTTGCTTTCCCCTTTTGACATAATTCGGTTGAAAAAGAATTGCGTGATTTAAGGCTATGACTTCAGACATGATTTCGAACTTTGATTCAATTCCTCCTTGTATGTTTTCTGCTCTGTCTTTAAGAAAGAAATTCTCTTTGCATATACGAAATGTTTTTGCCAAGGATAGCTGTCCAAAAATGTAGTTCACTGATTTGAAATAATGATCTCTGAAATAACTTCTTGCCAATTTCGATCCCTGGTATTGATTCCATAGCTGTTTGTCCAAAAAATGAAAACACATGTTACCTAAAATTTGCATTGTTTAAATCTTGAATACTTTCCCAAAAGTGATTTCATAATTTTGGAAAACTTGGAAACAATTTACAAACTTGAATACTGATTCTTGTAAATCTGGAAACAAAAACTTTGGCCACTATGAAATTTGATTTTCCCAAAATGAATACTTGTCAAATATGATATCAGAAAATGTTTGATTTGATTTCATGCTGAATTTGGTCGGTTTCTGGAAAACCTTAACTGTTTGATATCAGAAATTGTTCTCTTGCCAAGTTTGAGTCAGATTGCATAATTCTCGTATGCTCTGTCATTTTGCCAATACGTTGCCATCTTTGGAATCTGCTTAATTTATTACGTGCAAAAGAAAAATCTTTACCAAAAATTGATGAAAGATTATCACTTGCTTCTTTTAACCATTGACAAAAATGATTGTTGTAAAACTGGAAATAATATTCCATTTTGTAAAGTGATTTATGCACACACTAGTTGCTACAACATATTCACATCTTTGTGCATGTATATGGATTGCTAAACCATGTTCTGATTTATCCCTGTTTATCCAAAACTTTGGTTATACACTGCTCCATGTATGCTATGCACATGTGTGCTGAACCATGTTCTAGTTTGACCCTTGCGCCACCAGTTTTGGCTTGTTTTGCATAACCTGAATTTCACATTCCAGTTTGATATTTGCAAACCATTGTATATTGCTTTCAATCATTATATTCATGCTGCTATGTTACCATTGGTAAAACTGACTTGACTTGAACCAATGTATACTTGAGCTATCTTGAGTTCTGCCATGTATGTGTACATCACTACTTTATACACTTTAACTTTTGAACCATCCATGCTGCTATCACTTTACATGTACATCATGCTGAGTTGATCTGCCCTGTAAGTGTATGTATATTGTTTATGTTCGACCACTCTTACACAAAAAATGTTACATGTACTTTATTGCTGTACCAAGTTGTACACTTTTTTGCAAATGAAAACTGAACTTGTGCACTGCCATTTTAATGTGAACAGTTTTAATGCTAGTGTTTATTGCCATGCATTTGACATCAGGTCTGCACCATGCTTGTAACCTTTTAAATTGAAATGCTTTGAACTAAATGTTGAAGTCATGTACTCCATTTGGCTCGCTGTAATATGGCTGCACTTGTATAAGCTGTTTTCACTTGACCTATATGCACCAGTCATCATGTATACTTCCCTTATTGCTGTTTAGTTTGAATGATACATGTATTATTTGTTGAATCAGTGTTTGAATCACATTGAGTATCATTCACTTGAGTTAGCCACGAATTTTGTTGACCCTGTCTAGCATAGTCTTGCTGCATGTATGTTGCGTCGACCACTTCGGCATTGTATGTTTGCTGCCTTGCTATTTATGTACACAAACATGTTGAGTTGCACTTGTGCCTTTACATTTGCCTATATATGTAATGCACCATCCATGTTGAAAGTTGTTACACCATTTTTTGAGCTTTCTCGACCATTGTTGTATTGTTGCACTGAGTTGAGATGGTCCACATGGCTACTTGTAACGACCCAGAAAATCTGAACCAATTTAAATTTTTTAAATTGGCTAAAATAATGGATTTTAAATATTTAAAATAAATATTTTAAATAATAGCAATGAAAACTGAGTTTGAATCGACAATTGAAAACGAATACAATTAATTCTAATTATAAACAAGGCCTGAAAGGGCGCTGTAGTTTCAAAAATTGAATTCAAACTTTGTCGGACTGTACCGGGTGCAAAACAAAACGGATTTGAGGAAAACCAAAAATATTTAAATTTGTTAGTCAATACCTTTCTAACAAATCTGAAAAATCGAATTTTCATAGTGGAAAGCAAAAGTTATGGCCAAATGAATTTTCAGAAAGGTCGCTATGGAATTTATATAGCCCGTGAAATTGGCCATTTTTCATACGACCTCGGAATTCGACGAAACCACTTTTGTTGGATCCGGGATGTGAAGTTATTGCTAGGTTTCAAATTTCATAATTTTTGAAGCTAGTATGTGAGCGTGGCAAATGAAAACGTGTTTTGGATCAATTACAGTTAAATTGGATCGACCAGAAATTGGCCTTTTTGCAAACGGTCTCAGAATTCGACGAAACTAGTTTTGTTGGGACCGTATCGTCAAAACATAGTCAGATTTATTTTTCTGGAATTTTTCGAATCAGTTTGTGGCCCTGGCAAATTGAAATGTACGTTCAAATTGAATATTGAATGTTTTATATTTTAATTTGAAGGAAAGCTAATTGAAACAGTCGAATGGGCCTGCGAAATATATCCCACTGTGTTCGGAATGGGGGTAAAACGCTAGGGACGACAGTCGTTGGGTTTGATTTCGAGTTCGTGGGAGAAAACCCTAATTTTCGAATAAATATAAATACCGGCCAATAGAAAATTTTCATTCATTAATTAAAAAAACAAAAAAAACCCGGAAACCCTTAGCTCTCGACGACCCTCGTTCTCCCTCGTTCCAACCCATCTTCCCGCCGCCACAAGCGATACCCGCCGCCGCCACCACCCAGCCTCGACAGCCCCGCCTCCCCTCTACAAATCCGACCAAACCCGTGACCCCCTCGTCGCCTGAATCGCTCGAATCGAGCCTTCAAAGTTCGACGTCGTCGAACGAAATTCCGCCGCCAGTCGAGGTGCGAGCGCGACGCCACCACCACACGCAGGAAGCTCTCTCCACCCTCGACAACGTCATACCCTCCGATCGTCTCCACGTTTCTCGGTTTTCGCAAAATCTGGTGACCTAGTTTCGAACAAACAAAGAGAGGTAACGACCTTTATTTCTGAAATTAAAAATAACACTTTTAAGTGTTGCAAACCTTGTAAAAATCGTATCTTTATCATATGTTGGTGAAATTTGATGAAACATGAGACATCGTGACCGAGACGTCACTCTCTACATTCTAGCAGTGTCCGAGGATTTTTGTGAGCTCGCTACTATTTTTAGCAAAGCGACAACCCAATGTGAGATTTCTAATTTATAAACGATATGGAAAACGACGATGTATAAATTATATAGTCGATGTATGAGTTATATAAGCATTGTATACCCCTTGTATAAGCGTTATATAAGTTGTACGTTCGAAGTATAAGTTATATATGCGTTGTAGAAATTATATATGTGTTGAAATAGAAGTGAATTGCTATATATATATATATATATATATATATATATATATACGCCCCTCGTCCACAAACCATGGACGATATTTATTGGTTGTGATTGATGTGAAAATTGATTGATAGCGAATGGTTGATTGAAATTGTTTGTGGTTGATATTGATTGATTGTGGTTGAAAAATACCCATTTGTGGTTGAGAAATATTTGGTTGAAACCACATAGGATTAGTTTGTGTAAATGAAATAAATATATATACATGCCGCCTGCGTGCGAACTAGATGCATGATCCCCATTGTCAAAAACCGCGAGGTTTTAAGGTAGAGCGAGGAGCCGTACTAGGGACGGTCCCGGTTTTAACTACCCTGCCGTTATGCTGCCGAAATTTTGAATAAAATTCATATGTTGAATGGTATTAGTGTTTTAAAATATAAAAATCACATTTTTATTGATATATACAAACTATAGAAAA
Source organism: Allium sativum (assembly GCA_030737875.1). Taxonomy (NCBI): domain Eukaryota; kingdom Viridiplantae; phylum Streptophyta; class Magnoliopsida; order Asparagales; family Amaryllidaceae; genus Allium; species Allium sativum. The sequence continues at coordinate 624,226,733 of CM060913.1, forward strand.
CCTTCCTATGTTGAATCGATATTCATTCGTTGAATTGAAATTCATGTGTTGAATGGTATTAGTGTTTTAAAATATAAAAATCACATTTTTATTGATATATACAAACTATAGAAAACCTTCCTGTGTTGAATCGATATTCATTCGTTGGATTGAAATTCATGTGTTGAATGGTATTAGTGTTTTAAAATATAAAAATCACATTTTTATTAATATATACAAACTATAGAAAACCTTCCTGTGTTGAATCGATATTCATTCGTTGGATTGAAATTCATGTGTTGAATGGTATTAGTGTTTTAAAATATAAAAATCACATTTTTATTGATATATACAAACTATAGAAAACCTTCTTGTGTTGACTCGATATTCATTCGTTGGATTGAAATTCATGTGTTGAATGGTATTCATATTTTGAAAGAAATTGTTTTATAATAAAAATCCTATTTTTATCACTAGTATTAACTATATAAAATAATCGTGTTTTGAAATAAATTGTTGTAAAATAAAAATCCTATTTTTATCACTAATATTAACTATATAAAATAATCGTGTTTTGAAATAAATGTTTTTACATTAAAAATCACATTTTTATCATACACATGAATTGGTAAAAATAGTGAAGTGTTGAAATAGAAGCCAGTTAGATAAAAATATCATTTTTATCAAATGTATGAAAAGAATATAGTTTTGAAATCGAAGAATCGATATATTTATATAAATAGAATTAAAATATATCGAATAACGACGCTGCAGTTCATATTTTGAAACCGTGATTTCAAACGATTATACCGTGAGATCGACCGTCGGATATTCCTGAAATCGCAACCGTTCGGTTCGCTTTGGAAAAATCTTTCCAACGGCACCAACTTTGTAAAAATCCAACGGTTGGATTGTCTGGAATGTTTAATTCAAATCTGAAGAAAAACAGCGTCAGAATCGATTATATATATATATATATATAATTATATTTAATCGAATAATGACGCTGCAGTTCGTATTTTGAAATCGAAACTTCAAACGATTTTACCGGGAGATCCGACCGTCGGAATTTCCCGAAACTGGAACCGTTGGATTCGTTTTGAAAAGATCTTTCTAATGATGTAAATTTTGTGAAGATCCAATGGTTAGATTTTCAGATATATGTAAATAAAATCTGAAGAAAAACAGCGCCACGGTCGCGTTATGGCCCGAAGCGTCGTTTTGAATAAATTGGCTATTTTAAAATAAATAAAAATAGCGATAAATTGTTATAAAATATTATAAACGATATGGATGTGAAATATAGAAAATAACTGAAGGTTGGCTAAGTCGAATGGTTTCTCGGGTGTTGATCTGTTGTTGTTTTCGGCCTTCGGGGTTAATATTTGGGAAATCGTTCTCTTACTGATTGATAGTTAGTGACTGATGAAATGAAATGATGCGTGTGTATGTTAGTGTTGCACTTGTTTATTACATATGCGAGTTGCTCAAAAAGACCGGGTTTATCCCATTCTGAATAACTGAATCGACGATAAGAAATCGAAGATGAAGACGGTGGTAGAAGACCGAAGATCTTCACCTCGTTTGGATGGTAACCGAGGTCCTGATTGGGAGGCATCCCGAAATATGGATAATGAGTGGTGATCGTCCAGACGTACGTGGTGATCGATGGGTTTGCGAGGTATTTAGTGCCTCCGGTTTCGTTCAGACCCAGAACGAACTTGTAAATGGACTGTGTGTCTGACATTGGATTTTATTCTGTGTGGATTGACCTCTGTTAAATGTACATCTGTTTGGCGGCAGAGAATTTATTCTTTTGCTTAACGCCCTTCTCTGAAACGCACGAGCTCAGAGGTTGTATATCGATGGACATCAGTCGCATGGCATGAATTGCTAGTGTGGCATGCCTAAGTGGCAAATGATCAGGGCTTCTGTTGAAAAGCAAAGTCTTGTGGTGACGATCAAAGCACCGCCTGTGTAGCGTAGCTTTGTGTATAATGTGAAATCGCGAGCATCACACCCCGTTATGAACCAGAAACGGGAGCAGGACCTCAGGGAGGACATGCGTTTCTTTCTAGTTAGAAGTGGCGTCAGTGGTTTTACACGCCCTGACGAGTTTGACTTATGTGGTTGTTACTGTTGCGAGGCGCCTTGATTAGATCGGACGATCCGGGTCCGATGGAGCCATTCGTTGGCTCACCTACGCCCCATAGGGCGGGGAAACGCATTGTTCAGGAATTTTAATCCACATCGGTGGACCGGCCCTGACGATCTAAGGGTCACTCGAGCTCTGATCCTGAGGGGTGGGCTAGAGCGTCTCGAAGTCGTTAAGGACTATCTTTTGCCATGGTTCATGACGGAAATCCAATTTCCAAATACCTGACTGTGCGGTTTTGATTGTATATATATATGGCGACATGATATATGGTACCCATGCCATCTATGATTGATAGTTATGATTGAAATTGTTTTTGAAACATATAAACACTAGTGTAATATTAAATGCTTTGGCTTTATTCGTATCAATCATATTTTGGCCATTATAAGGTAAAACTCTATCCTCCGGTTGCGTTGCATTGTGTGATGGGAACTGAGTCTTATAATGGCTTCATTTTTATAAAAAGCATTGCGATGTTTAAAAGAATGATTTGTTTTAAAGCACTGGCAATCCAATGGAGTGAACCCGTTCCACGAAAGTGGCGTGGTCCTGTGATTAGCCATATTATAAATGTGTTGAGTAGATTTCTCGTACCAGTCCCATGACTGACTCGTAGTTTATTTCACTTTCAAACTCGGGTGCCCCTTTTTCTACACGGGCAGCCTTGTATTCAGGTTTAGCAGGCTTTATCCGGATAGCAGGAGCTAAAGGTGGATTCTACCATTTATCTCTTTTTTTGCTGTTCAGCTCCTATTGTACATTATGTTTGTTTTTCCGCTGTAGACATATATGTATAGTTGAACTATATTTGTACTAAGTAAGATCCTGTATACTGTGTAACTCTGATGATTACTTTTATCGAGTATATTCTATTGTTCATTATCTAGTGTATTTATTTAATTCTTTTCTGCTATTATCTGTTTTTGTGTTATATTCCAAAGATTACCCTGGTCTCCGTCTGTACGGGAAATGGGGTCGTCACAATGTGGTATCAGAGCTCTGGTTAAGCTTAGTTCTGGAATATGACATATTAACGAACTCGTCAGAAATAGAACCAGTAGTGTTCTAGGACGGGTAACTCTATACAGATAGGATCAGCAATATCCTAGTATGAGTAAAGCAGAATGAAATTACACCTCATAGACACATTTACATTTGAAGTACGTGTTTCTATATTTTAAATTATCTTTTATGTGACCTGACACTTGATCTGCCATTTGCAGAAGTACTAAAAAAAATGAGTGTCAGAAACAGGAGAAATGCAGAACCAGATCTAAAGGCTCTATTTAAGAGATATCAAAATCTGGGTGGAGCACAATTCTCGGGCAATGAATCTATTATTCAACTCAAGCTTGGGTGAGCTCTGCTGAAAGAATATTTGAGCGTTTCCAGTGGAGAGATGATCAGAAAAGATTAGTAGCATCTTGGGCGCTCAAAGAAGAAGCTTTAATCTGGTGGGAAACAATCATCAAAGATAATCCAGAAGGTGATATCACCTGGGACAGATTCAAAGAGATTTTCCTAGAAAGATTTACTCCTCTTGAAGCGACAGAGCGATTATGTGATGAATTTTCTTATTTGATACAAGGTGATATGACCATCCCAGAATATCATAAGAAATTCAACGAGCTTTCTCACTTTGCTCCTCATCTGATTCAAGATCCAAAGAGGAAGAATCTGAGATTTATTCATGACCTGCAAAGGAGATATCAGAATAGTGTAATGAGGAATGTGAAGCTTCCTTTTTCAGAAATGATATACATGGCTTATCAGTATGAAGATCTCCATAAGAAAGGAATGTTGCGCGACGAAGAAGAAGTCTGTTTCAGTGACAAAGCAGAGTCGGAAACTGATATTCCTGAAACCAGTACGAGGTCTGAGGTCAGTAAGAAGCCCAGTGCCAAGAGAAAAAGGGCTGAATCTGGGAACAAACCTGTAACGACCGCCATGTGCTCAAGCTGCAATAGACAAGGTCATTTAGCGATAAGTTGCAAATCTTGGAACCAGCAGAGAAAGAATAAGTTCAAACCCAAGAAGGGATTTCAAGAGAATAGAAAGTGCAGTCAATGCCATCAAGCTGGTCATCTTTCCAAGGCCTGCCCGCTATCTCGGAAATCTGAAGCAGTACAGGTAAATGAAGTGGCAGAAGTGCATGCATCTTCATCTGCTCAAGAGAGGCCAGATGTTTTAGAAGGCACGCTAACTGTCAAAGATATTCCAGTTAAAGTATTGTTTGACACAGGCGCATCACAAAGCTTCATTGCAAAGGATGCAGCTAATAAACTGGATTTGAATTTGAAAAAGCTCAAGGAACCAATGACTGTCCAGAATCCGGTTAGGGGTTCCATTGATCTCAGTTGGGTTTGTGGAGTGCCGGTTTCTTTCTCTCGTTATCGGTTTCCTACCATCGCGGTCGTCATGAACTTTAAAGAGTTTGATCTTATCTTGGGATTAGACTGGTTGACCAAATATGAAGCTGAAGTTAAATGCGCCGACAGAGTCGTAAAGGCGAAGATTAAATCAAGTGATTATATAACCATTCCCTGTGAAGGTCATAATGCTAATAGAAAAGGCTTCTGGGCAGCTCTCGATGTTTCTCCAGCCCAAATAGAAAATATCCCTGAAGTTACAGAGAATATTCCTGACCTCATCAAAGATATTCCTGTCGTCAAGAACTATGCGGATGTGTTCGAAGAAGTTGTTCGCTTACCTCCGCAGAGAGAAATAGATTTCAAAATTTCTTTAATTCCGAATGCAAGGCCGGTAGTTCACGCTATTCGAAGAATGTCCTTGAAAGAGAAAGAGGAATTAGACAATCAAACATGATAGCTAGTATGGAAGGGTCTGATCAGGCCTAGTTTCTCTGATTGGGGAGCACCAGTGGTATTTGTCCCAAAATCTGACGGTACTCTACGGCTATGTGTGGATTATCGTGATTTGAACAAGCAGACCATAAAGAACAAATATCCGTTGTCGTGGATCGATGATTTATTGGATCGTCTGAATGGAGCACAAGTATTCTCAAGGATGGACCTAGCTACAGGCTTCCATCAACTTCGAATTGCGAAGAGTGTGTTCCAGTGACAGCATTCAGAGGTCCCGATTTATTCTATGAGTGGTTAGTAATGTCGTTCGGCTTGTGTAACGCTCCAGCTTACTTCGTCGATCTGATGAATAGAGTGTTCAGAGGAGCATTGAATAAATTTGTTCTGGTTTTTATTGACGATATTCTAATCTTCTCTAAATCAAAGGCCAAACATGAAAAGCATTTGGAACAGGTTCTGGAAATCCTCAGAAGGAATGTGTTGAAAGCAAAGTTTTCCAAATGTATATTCTGGCAAGAAGAAGTAAAATTTCTGGGCCATGTCGTATCAAAAGAAGGAATTGCTGTGGATCCAAGTAAAATCACAGTTATTCAGATTTGGAAACAGCTCAGTACCCCTACAGAAGTACGCAGTTTTCTCGGATTGGCTAGTTATTACCGGAAGTTCGTTAAAAACTTCGATGATATCTGGTCACTTAACGAAGCTTACAAAGAAGCACTCTAAGTTCAAATGGACTCCAGAAAGTGAAGAGGCTTTTGAAGAGCTAAAGTTAAGATTAACGACAGCTCCAGTGTTAACCATCATCGACGGCAATCAGGATTTGAAAATCTGGACTGATGCTTCTAGAAAAGGCCTTTGCGCAGTGTTAATGCAAAGGGGTCAAGTGATTGTTATGCCAGCCATTAGCTAAAGCCGCACGAGAAAAACTACGTCACTCATGATCTTGAGTTATTGGCGATAGTATTCACTTTGAAAATCTGGAGGCACTATCTTCTGGGTGAGAGATTTGAACTGTTTACAGATCACCAGTCGTTAAAGTATCTATTCACCCAGAAGGACTTGAATCTGAGGCAGCAACATTGGCTGGAGTTTCTTGCAGCATATGACTTTGAGATTATATACACTCCAGGGAAAGCCAATGTCGTGGCCGATGCACTGAGCCGAAAGAATGTAATGATCGCCAGCTTTATTATTACAACTTCCTTGATTGACAAAATATCTATTCTTCAGAAGGATGATCACTTCATTCAGAAGATCAGAGAGACAATTCAGCAAGGCGAACCCTCGAGTTTTCAAGTTGATAATGATGGGATTCTAAGGCTCAAAGGTCGAATCTGTGTCCCTAACATTGCTGAGCTCCGCAAGGAAGTTCTGGATGAATGCCACAAGTCAAAACTCAGTATCCATCCGGGAGTAAGCAAAATGTATAATGACATCAAATGCACTTTCTGGTGGAAGTCGATGAAGAGGGACATTTCTCTATATGTTAGTCGATGCCCTACTTGCCAGCTAGTCAAAAGCGACCAACAGAAACTTGCTGGACTGTTAAAACCGCTGAACGTTCCTGGTTGGAAGTGGGAACATATTTCTATGGATTTCATAGATGGTCTGCCCAGAACAAAAAAGGAAATGACAGTATTTGAGTGATCGTAGATCGCTTCACGAAGACCGCCCATTTCAAACCTGTCAGATCAAACAGAACTACTCAGAGTCTGGCGCAGATATATTTCAAGGAAATAGTTAGACTACATGGAGTGCCGCTCAGTATAGCCAGTGATAGAGACACAATATTCACCAGCAAATTCTGGGAGGCATTTCAAGTCGAGCTGAGAACGAAGTTGAACTTGAGCACCGCTTATCATCCTCAGACAGACGGTCAGATTGAGAGGGTGAATCGTATTTTAGAAGATCTATTGCGGGCTTGTGTTCTAGATTTTGGTAGATCATGGGAAGACCATCTGCATTTGGCTGAATTCTCATATAATAACAGCTACCAGGAGAGCCTGACAATGTCGCCATTCGAGGCATTATATGGTAGACCGTGCCGATCTCCTGCTTGTTGGGTCGAACCCGGTAATAGACTTGTGTTGGGGCCTGATATGATCCGAGAAGCAACAGACAAAGTCGACTTTATTAGGAAGCGATTACTTGCCACTCAAAGCCGACAAAAGAGCTACGCCGATAGGAGAAGAAGAGATATATCATTTGCTGTTGGCGACTACGTATATTTGAAAGTATCGCCGATGAGAGGAGTAATCCGGTTCGGTAAAACTGGAAAGTTGGCGCCCAAATTCATTGGTCCGTTTCCTATTCTGGAACGGATCGGAACGCTCGCTTATAGGGTTAAACTGCCTGACTGGTTGCCCGGAGTGCATGATGTATTTCATATATCTCAACTTCGAAAGCATGTTCATGATCCAGACTTGATCGTGGAAGAAGCAGCCCAACAGGATATTGAAATTACCCCTGAATTAGCTGTGAGAAGAGAGCCGCTAAAGATCATCGGCAAAGAAACCAAAGAGCCGAGGAACAAGAAGGTTCACTTAGTCAAAGTGCAATGGAGTGGAGATCCGTGAGATTATACTTGGGAAACTGAGGAGAGCATTCAGAAAGCTTATCCTAGATGCCGAGTGGATATCTCTGATTGACTCCGGTGCAAGGTACATTTACCGTACTTTACCTTACCAATTAGTTCTCTATTCTGTTGTAATTTTCTTTTCATGGATGTGCACTTTTAATTCTATAGTCTGAATGATTTTAAAAGAATATAGGAATTGATAAGTATATTTTTGAAAAGTTAAAAACAATCTGATTGTTGTTTGTGTTGGGTGATAGTAAATTAGATTAATTAAATTATTGAAATGATAGTTAATTTAATCAATAATAGAATGAATGGTAGAATTTATTCGATTATATCACCCATTGAACTGATTAGAAAATAGACAGAAATACATACTTGTGCATTATATATGTTTGAACAGGTAAATGGATTAGCTATTGAGTAAAGATTTTATTTGCGTGCCCGACAAATAGGTAAACCTTAATGATTTGGATGCGAAATATTATTATATCAACTCCTGTGAATGCCATTGGATGCGGAGTGCTGGTTTTTCTGTGTGAAATAATAAATGTCGCCACAGGATAGTAACAATTAATTTTGAACTACATTACATGGCATACTTCATCATACACCACATAAGCATTTGGTGCTTGTCTGACGAGGTGGAAGATTTACCATACGAGCGAGAGGCTTGTATGGCGATGACTATATTTTACAGGTTGAACTGATGACTGATATGGACTATTTAAATTGTAACGATAAAATTGCCAGATTAATAAAAACCCCACATGGGTCTGGAGTTGACAATAATCACGTCTCTCTAGTTATTAGATACGGCACATGGACTTTTTATTTCCCACACGGGACGAGGTGACGAGGATTTATCCTCTGGAGCATTTAAAATACACACTCCCTCAGGCTTTGACAGGGTGACGAGAATTTATTCTCTGGATTTATTATCAATACATGCTCCCATGTAAACACCAGAATATATCACTATAAATATGTGTATGCTTATTAGGATTTATTGGGTACCTAATACGTCCCAATAAATTTCCAAACCTCTCCCCGTACAAAGGAGGTTATGGCGAAATTTTTCGAAAATTACGGGTGTTAGCCAAATTTTTGAAGAATTTGAAATTCTCAAAAACTGAAAAGTTGGAGAATTGAAGCCAGATTGGACGTAGAGTTAATTAATCAAACCACTTTCAACTTTGTTCCTTTTCGGGGACGAAAAGTTTTAATTGAGGGAGATTGTAACGACCCAGAAAATCTGAACCAATTTAAATTTTTTAAATTGGCTAAAATAATGGATTTTAAATATTTTAAATAAATATTTTAAATAATAGCAATGAAAACTGAGTTTGAATCGACAATTGAAAACGAATATAATTAATTCTAATTATAAACAAGGCCTGAAAGGGCGCTGCCGTTTCAAAAATTGAATTCAAAATTTGTCGGACTGTACCGGGTGCAAAACAAAACGGATTTGAGTGAAACCAAAAATATTCAAATCTGTTAGTGAATACCTTTCTAATGAATCTGAAAAATCGAATTTTCATAGCGGAAAGCAAAAGTTATGGCCAAATGAATTTTCAGAAAGGTCGCTATGGAATTTATATAGCCCGTGAAATTGGCCATTTTTCATACGACCTCGGAATTCAACGAAACCACTTTTGTTGGATCTGGGATGTGAAGTTATTGCTAGGTTTCAAATTTCATAATTTTTGAAGCTAGTATGTGAGTGTGGCAAATGAAAACGTGTTTTGGATCAATTACAGTTAAATTGGATCGACCAGAAATGGGCCTTTTTGCAAACAGTCTCAGAATTCGATGAAACTAGTTTTGTTGGGACCGTATCGTCAAAACATAGTCAGATTTATTTCTCTGGAATTTTTCGAATCAGTTTGTGGCCCTGGCAAATTAAATGTATGTTCAAATTGAATATTGAATGTTTTATATTTTAATTTGAAGGAAAACTGATTGAAACGGTCGAATGGGCCTGCGAAACATATCCCATTGTGTTCGGAATGAGGCTAAAACGATAGGGACGACAGTCGTTGGGTTTGATTTCGAGTTCATGGGAGAAAACCCTAATTTTCGAATAAATATAAATATCGGCCAATAGAGAATTTTCATTCATTAATTAAAAAAATAAAAAAACCCGGAAACCCTTAGCTCTCGACGACCCTCATTCTCCCTCGTTCCAGCCCATCTTCCCGCTGCCATAGGCGATACCCGCCGCCGCCGGCACCCAGCCTCGACAGCCCCGCCTCCCCTCTACAAATCCGACCAAACCCCTGACCCCCTCGTCGCCTGAATCGCTCGAATCGAGCCTTCAAAAATCGATGTCGTCGAACGAAATTCCGCCGCCAGTCGAGGTGTGAGCGCGACGCCACCACCACGCGCAGGAAGCTCTCTCCACCCCCGACAACGTCATACCCTCCGATCGTCTCTACGTTGCTCGGTTTTCGCGAAATCTGGTGACCTAGTTTCGAACAAACAAAGAGAGGTAACGACCTTTATTTCTGAAATTAAAAATAACACTTTTAAGTGTTGCAAACCTTGTAAAAATCGTATATTTATCATATGTTGATGAAATTCGATGAAACAGGAGACATCGTGACCGAGACAACACTCTCTACATTCTAGTAGTGTCCGAGGATTTTTTTGAGCTTGCTACTATTTTTAGCAAAGCGACAACCCAATGTGAGATTTCTAATTTATAAACGATATGGAAAACAATGATGTATAAATTATATAGTCGATGTATGAGTTATATAAGCGTTGTATACCCCTTGTATAAGTGTTATATAAGTTGTACGTTCGAAGTATAAGTTATATATGCGTTATAGAAATTATATATGTGTTGAAATAGAAGTGAGTTGCTATATATATATATATATATATATATATATATATATATATATATATATATACGTCCCTCGTCCACAAACCATGGACGATATTTATTGGTTGTGATTGGTGTGAAAATTGTTTGATAGCGAATGGTTGATTGAAATTGTTTGTGATTGATATTGATTGATTGTGGTAGAAAAATACCCATTTGTGGTTGAGAAATATTTGGTTGAAACCATATAGGATTAGTTTGTGGAAATGAAATAAATATGTATACATGCCGCCTGCGTGCGAACTAGATGCATGATCCCCATTGTCAAAAACCGCGAGGTTTTAAGGTAGAGCGAGGAGCCGTACTAGGGACGGTCCCGGTTTTAACTACCCTACCGTTATGCTGCCGAAATTTTGAATAAAATTCATATGTTGAATGGTATTAGTGTTTTAAAATATAAAAATCACATTTTTATTGATATATACAAACTATAGAAAACCTTCCTGTGTTTAATCGATATTCATTCGTTGAATTGAAATTCATGTATTGAATGTTATTAGTGTTTTAAAATATAAAAATCACATTTTTATTGATATATACAAACTATAGAAAACCTTCCTGTGTTGAATCGATATTCATTCGTTGGATTGAAATTCATGTGTTGAATGGTATTAGTGTTTTAAAATATAAAAATCACATTTTTATTGATATATACAAACTATAGAAAACCTTCCTGTGTTGAATCGATATTCATTCGTTGGATTGAAATTCATGTGTTGAATGGTATTCATATTTTGAAAGAAATTGTTTTATAATAAAAATCCTATTTTTATCATTAATATTAACTATATAAAATAATCGTGTTTTGAAATAAATTGTTTTAAAATAAAAATCCTATTTTTATCACTAATATTAACTATATAAAATAATCGTGTTTTGAAATAAATTGTTTTACATTAAAAATCACATTTTTATCATATACATGAATTGGTAAAAATAGTGAAGTGTTGAAATAGAAGCCAGTTAGATAAAAATATCATTTTTATCAAACGTATGAAAAGAATATAGCTTTGAAATCGAAGAATCGATATATTTATATAAATAGAATTAAAATATATCGAATAACGACGTTGTAGTTCATATTTTGAAACCGTGATTTCAAACGATTATACCGGGAGATCCGACCATCGGATTTTCCTGAAATCGCAACCGTTGGGTTCGCTTTGGAAAAATCTTTCCAACGGCACCAACTTTGTAAAAATCCAACGGTTGGATTGTCTGGAATGTTTAATTCAAATCTGAAGAAAAACAACACCAGAATCGATTATATATATATATATATATATATATTTAATCGAATAACGATGCTGCAGTTCGTATTTTGAAATCGAAACTTCAAACGATTATACCGGGAGATCCGACCGTCGGAATTTCCCGAAAATGGAACCGTTGGATTCGTTTTGAAAAGATCTTTCTAATGATGTAAATTTTGTGAAGATACAACGGTTAGATTTTCAGATATGTGTAAATAAAATCTGAAGAAAAACAGCGCCACGGTCGCGTTATGGCTCGAAGCGTCGTTTTGAATAAATTGGCTATTTTAAAATAAATAAAAATAGTGATAAATCGTTATAAAATATTATAAACAATATGGATGTGAAATATAGAAAATAACTGAAGGTTGGCTAAGTCGAATGGTTTATCGGGTGTTGATCTGATGTTGGTTTCGGCCTTCGGGGTTAATATTTGGGAAATCATTCTCTTACTGATTGACAGTTAGTGACTGATGAAATGAAATGATGCGTGTGTATGTTAGTGTTGCACTTGTTTATTACATACGCGAGTTGCTCAGAAAGACCGGGTTTATCCCATTCTGAATAACTGAATCGACGATAAGAAATCGAAGATGAAGACGGTGGTAGAAGACCGAAGATCTTCACCTCGTTTGGATGGTAACCGAGGTCCTGATTGGGAGGCATCCCGAAATATGGATAATGAGTGGTGATCGTCCAGACGTACGTGGTGATCGATGGGTTTGTGAGGTATTTAGTGCCTCCGGTTTCGTCCAGACCCAGAACGGACTTGTAAATGGACTGTGTGTCTGACATTGGATTTTATTCTGTGTTGATTGATCTCTGTTAAATATACATCTGTTTGGCGGCGGAGAATTTATTCTTTTGCTTAACGCCCTTCTCTGAAACGCACGAGCTCAGAGGTTGTATATCGATGGACATCAGTCGCATGGCATGAATTGCTAGTGTGGCATGCCTAAGTGGCAAATGATCAGGGCTTCTGTTGAAAAGCAAAGTCTTGTGGTGACGATCAAAGCACCACCTGTGTGGCGTAGCTTTGTGTATAACGTGAAATCGTGAGCCTCACACCCCGGTATGAACCAGAAACAGGAGCAGGACCTCAGGGAGGACATGCGTTTCTTTCTAGCTAGAAGTGACGTCAATGGTTTTACACGCCCTGACGAGTTTGAATTATGTGGTTGTTTTAATGTTGCGAGGCGCCTCAATTAGATCGGACGATCCGGTTCCGATGGAGCCATTCGTTGGCTCACCTACGCCCCATAGGGCGGGGAAACACATTGTTCAGGAATTTTAATCCACATCGGTGGACAGGCCCTGACGATCCAAGGGTCACTCGAGCTCTGATCCTGAGGGGCGGGCTAGAGCGTCTCGAAGTCGTTAAGGACTATCTTTTGCCTTGGTTCATGACGGAAATCCAATTTCCAATTACGTGATTGTGCGGTTTTGATTGTATATATATATGGCGACATGATATATGGTACCCATGCCGTCTATGATTGATAGTTTTGATTGAAATTGTTTTTGAAACATATAAACACTAGTGTAATATCAAATGCTTTGGCTTTATTCGTATCAATCATATTTTGGCCATTATAAGGTAAAACTCTATCCTCCGGTTTGCGTTGCATTATGTGATGGGAACTGAGTCTTATAATGGCTTCATTTTATAAAAAGCATTGCGATGTTTAAAAGAATGATTTGTTTTAAAGCACTGGCAATCCAATGGAGTGAAACCGTTCCACGAAAGTGGCATGGTCCTGTGATTAGCCATATTATAAATGTGTTGAATAGATTTCTCATACCAGTCCCATGACTGACTCGTAGTTTGTTTCACTTTCAAACTCGGGTGCCCCTTTTTCTACACGGGCAGCCTTGTATTCAGGTTTAGCAGGCTTTATCCGGATAGCTGGAGCTGAAGATGGATTCTATCATTTATCTCTTTTTATGATGTTCAGCTCCTATTGTACATTATGTTTGTTTTTCCGCTGTAGACATATATGTATAGTTGAACTGTATTTGTACTAAGTAAGATCCTGCATACTGTGTAACTCTGATGATTACTTTTATCCAGTATATTCTATTGTTCATTATCTGGTGTGTTTATTTAATTCTGTTCTGCTATTATCTGTTTTTGTGTTATATTCCAAAGATTACCCTGGTCTCCGTCTGTACGGGAAATGGGGTCGTCACACTACTCCTCAGTTGCATACTGATTGGCGTGGTAGTGCACACGTGTATATCTATACACGTGTGTATGTGCAGCCATCAGACAAGGTTTTCTATCCCCGATCATATACAAACTAGCTGCCTAGACACAGATGAATCAGATCAAGTCATGAAAAATGATGAGAAACACACCAGAAATCTGAGGCAAATAAAATTTTAAAAATAAAATTTGTATTTGCATATATTCAGTTTAAATTCTATTGCAGTGTACTCTGTGTGTGTTTCATTGTGATAGGTAAGAAGATGATGACTGGACTGACAGAGCAGATGTTGTGAAGACAGAAGACTTAAGAAACAGAAGATAGTGTTGTGTCAGTGTATATGAAATGTAACTGTGTCAGAGAATGTATTGAATGATGAGTGATGTAGCGTTGAGAAACTGTACAGAATGAAAGAATTGTACTGTTATTTGTAATAAACAGATATGATTGAAGTAAAATATTATTTCATTGTGTTCAAACAAACTTGTCTATCATATCCAGTTTATTTATAAGTACAATATTATGTGAATGTTTATGAAATGTGATGTGTTTAAATAGTGGAGTTATAAATAGTTGTACTATTTGAATGTTTGAAATATAATATTTAAATTTAAATAAAATACTGTATTAATATATGAATGTCTGTATAGTCGTATTCTGTTTAAATATAAATATTTTATTCTTGTCTGTGATGTATATATATATATATATAACAGTACAGTAACAAACACATTTAAAATAATATTTATTTGGTTGTTATCATCAAACAAAAATCATATAATTGTGTATACAACTCCGTCATATACAACAAGTCAGGCTTCTATGAATCAAAATTTGACAATTATAGAGACAAGTTGTAAATGGATAAATGTTATAAGATGAATTCTTGTATTTAAACAAGGTTTATAAACAAGTATTGAATAGTTAATTATTTAACAATGTTGATAACCATTAGAGAAGGGTTAACTATTAAGCTATAAATAATAATGAAGTAAGCTATATTTAATAATATCGAAATGGATTATTATTAATTAATAATAATCAAAGGAGATAATCTAGTGCTTAGGATTAAAGTATTGGAGTTTTATGAAAACTTAAGAATTGAAGCAAGTAATAATCTGATTTAGAAACTTATGGTAAACCATAAATGGGATTTAATAAATGTGGGGCAGATAGTATGAAGCAGAGAACTTAAATGGGTTTGAGATTAGAGATGCAAGCAAAGTTTAACAATTCAATTTAAAGTGAAGTATTTTAGAAAGGAAGTATTATTGAAATAAACTCAAATTATGCTTGAAACTAACCTATTAGTAGTTTTGTTATAACAAAACGAAGACTCGTATATATATTATTGGAATGATGTTTTGAAAGGTAATTGAGATGATTTTAAATTGAATAAAGATATTCAAGGTTGGAAATAAGGTTTCAAAGTAAAGAGTATAGTTTTAAAACCTTATATTTAATCCGAATAATTTATGGAAATTTTGGTGATAATTATTGAAGATTTAGTTTCGTTAACAAACTTTTATTATTCTAAAGGTAAGAGTGTCGTCAATCAAGGTTTGAGAGGTAATTTAAAATACCTCAACTTGAATGAATTCATGATTATCCAAAAGATGATATTAGTTTGGGTAACAGGGTAGACGTGGGAAATAGATCTTGTATTTCCATTAAATTTCAAGTTGAGTGAAGTGACTTCGAGAATATTCTTATTTTAATAAGAAGTAAGTGATCCAGATATTTTAATATTTAAGAGTTTTGATTAACTACCGATGAATTAAAGAGGCCAAGTGACGCTGAGTACCGAACCAGAAAATCCATCTCGTTGTAGTAATGGTTGATCATTCGATTACCGGCTATCAAATCTGGCCAATACGATTGTTGGTACGGAAAGACCGGGATCGAATTTAGATTCGAAAACCATTTCGACCAATGAATATGAGATCGTGGAAGGTGCTGATTGAAGATGGAGCATTGAAGACCATTGATCTTCATGAGCGGAAGGACTACTCGTTGAATTTCTAAGGGTGACTGCCTAAGATATTTTGACTTGTGATTCTATCGTGATTGAGTTCTAGGATTGCAAGGACTACCCACTACTGATCCTTGGGGTGATTCCTATATAAGGATGCAGTAGGAGGGTGCCTTCGGTTCATCCTGTTACTAGATGACGTGTATGGACGATGAGCGATTCATAAGTAAATGGTGGCCTGATGTTCAAAAGAATATAACCTCAAGCCTCGCAACCGGGAAATGACAAAAATCAGACAGGTAGCATGGCTATGTGTGTCGAATCCATTAGGGTGTATATTCACCATCTAGAGAATATTCATATTTGCTACTTCTTTTAATTCCTGTATCTCTCGGTAATGGTTTTGTTTGTACCAACGGTAGGTGACAATATAATCGATACACTCAAGAGAAATGAGTGGTAGGTCATGTGTGGCCAGGTTGCAAGACATTCTTGTTAAACCTAGTGTTTTCCTCTCTAGAGATACACTATTGGCAGGTGGATCCATAACTGTCATAGTCGAAATCCAATCTCCAATAAGCGCCCGCGGTTTTGATTGTATACTATATATGTGGAGCATGAGATGCAAGCGTTCTGCTAGATTGTTATTTATTTGTATTTAGCACTATTATAATATCATAACAAGATATGATTTCAAAAGTATTTTGGGTTATAGTAACGTAATACCGTCTGTGTTTATGTGTGGGATGGTCTTACTATTATCCTCTTCTTTCAAAAGTACTTTGAACTTTAAAATCAATATGGATGTTATATAAAATTAGTGGGTTTCTCACTCTGGTTCACCAGACCGACCCTATATTTGAAATACTCGGGTTAGATTGGGTTGTACAAGTTCAGGTTATCGGATGCTGTGAAGTCCAAAGACGGGCTGGAGGAGTTCATACGCATGATGTTATTATTCCGCTACGTGTTGTGTATGAGGACATGTTATTATAACTATCCAGATGTATTGATATACTCTGATGATTGTAAGTATTTTTCAAACTCTCAATAAATTTATTTCTATATTATAATTTGTTCCACTATGATGTGAGACTGTGTGTGTTGATTCTTCTTCTTCTTCTTCTATTCTAATATTTCTGTCTTTCTTATCTCACCCTCTAATTTCTTTCTCAAAACTATTTGGCGCTTTTGATACTTGGGTTTTGGCGAGTAATACAAGTTTATGTATTATTGTCGAAATTCGAGCATCCAATTTTTCGGTTCGCTACAGTGGTATCGGAGTTATTAGTTGAGTAGTAACCTTGGCTCTGTGGCGTAACTCAGTAGAGATAGGGTTAGTAATGCCCTAGATTGAGTTTGAGTATATATATGAAGAGCGTATTTGTAGATTTTATATAAAATGTTTTGTATTGTGTTGATTGTTCGGTCCCAGTGTTAGGAAACCATATTGAACTAGCAATTGACAAAAAATTATTTTATTAAGAGGGTAAATGAAATAATTTACCTAAGTTATATTTTTATATAGAAAAGGAAATATTTTTCTATAGTATAGTAATATTGGTTGTTTTGGTTGATTTGAAATTCAAATTAAATTATGGAATAAAATTGAACTAATTTGAAAAATTCAATTCGATACAAAAATGAAAGTTAATTTGGCCAAGTAAGAATTAACTTGAGAAATAGAATTGAATTAAATAAATTTGGATTTGAAAATCGAATGGATGATGGTAGAAACAAATTGAATATTAATCTATTGAGATTAAGGTATATTAAAATAAAGAAAGTACAAACCAGTAAATATATATATATATATATATATATATATATAGGATATTAATTGAGTTTAACCAAACCAGTTGAATGAATTCGAAGCAAGGAAATAGATCCCAGTATAATAAATTGGCAATAAAATCGGTTATAAGATGGAACTGAATAATTTAACCCTGTATTTGTTATTTGCATTATAAGGGGAGTCAAGTGCAAAATCCTGAAAGCTGTGGAGATGATTTGGTTATACAGACTGGAAGTACAGACGAAGAGCAACCAGTTGTTTTGCTGTGGAAATTGGAATTGAGTGGCCCAACAAATAGGTAAACCTTAATATTATTGGAGTGATTGATTTTATACCACTGAGTTGTGTAGCCATTTGGCTTTTGGTTTTCTTTTGGAGGAGTTGAGGTCCATAGTGGCAGTTGTGGTTGTTTTGATCAAGCCGTGCAGAGGAGATGCTGGTGAAATTTCGAACAATTTTAAGAGACTAATTTGTTTTAATTATAATTCAAGAATAATTATTTAAAATAAATGGGTTTGGAACATTCTTCTTACCTTGAAATTTCAGGGTTGAAATTTCTTTAAGGGGGAAAGAATGTAACGTCCTAGATTTTCGGCCATTTAAATTGGAATATATAAATCTGTTTTATATATTATATTGGAAATATAAAAGATTTTATTTCGAATTTATTTTATAAAATGGAGTTCAAATATATATAATTATTTAACACGAGCTTGAAACATCGTGGTAGTTCATAATTTACGATTCAAACTTTAATTGAATATACCGGATTCGATATAAGTCGGAATTCGGTGAAACAAAAACCATTTGAATATATTTGATTATATTTATCGAGTGAAAGAGAAAAATCAAGATTTTAGTTTATAGATTGTTAGATATGTCCAATTCAAATTTTAAAATAGTCTCTATGGATATCGTTAATAAACAATAACGTTTATTTAATAATTTATAGGGGAATTTCTATAAAATTGAATATCTTTTAAATCTAAAATTTTAAATAACCAGTTTAAAATCTATATTGGTCTATTTTGAAGCTGGATAAGATTTTGTTCGGAGAAATACGTTAACAATAATTTATTATTATTTAAATTGAATTGTTTTGGATTTAATCGTTGTTATATAGGCCTTAGAAATAGTTTTATCTTCAAACGACCCCCATTTCCAACGAGACGAATTTTATTGGAATGCGTACAATTAATTATTGCTAGATTTTCAATTTGAAGCCAATCGGAGTTGTTTTATCAATGGGTGACATTTAGAGGTGAACTGATAAGTTAAAATATTGCCATTGTGCAAACGAAGTCCGTTTTCGATGACATTAATTTCGTTGGGACCGGAACGCTGAGACATAGCGGTGTATTTATTTTCGTTGAATTTAGGGTTGGCATTTAGCTGTGTGTATATTTAACGGTGACAAAAATAATGGTGGAATTATTAACTAGTTAAAAACAAAAAAAAAATCTTTAATCATGCAAAAATGGAAAAATCTATGGTCTCTTCGATGTTAATTTTTGTCAGCTAAACATCTCCCTTATTTACAAATCAAATTAAATACTGCAATAAAATGTCCCAAATCAACTTAAATCACGCAGGGCTAATCACATTAAATAAGAAACGTATGCTTTCCCTTCTACAAGCTGATGTCAACCCCTAGACAAGACGACCTACAGGCCAAACCATGCTCAGGCCTTTTGTCCCATTCTCTTTTATAACCCGTTGAAATAAAGCATATGCTTCCAATCCTCTGCACGTCCAAAGACATTGACAATACATCCTATGCTTAAAGCAATTTCAACTCCTACTTGTGTGATCCTATCAACAGCCATGCTTCTTTTCACCAACCACCGTGTAATTTCCTTTCCCAATTAAGACTTCCCCATACTGATTGTAATCAGTATCGGCACATGCTCCTACCCATGAAAACCATACAACTACCACCCTATTGAAATGAAATCACACAACCCCATTATTTTCAAATAAAATAAAACTGACGGCCTGCGTACATTCGGAAATGAAAATTGAAGCTGACCTACACATCCTATTCCTTCGTTCATAAGCTAATATATAAAGTACAGGGTGTCCATGCCGTTGAAACAAAATTTCATGAAGTTAAATAAATATATGGAGAGCTTCCCATACTTACCCTTTCCATGAAAAGATAACCCAACCTGCAGACCCATACTAAGCAACAGCCACCCTAATTTTTAGGCATATACCTACGTTATATGGTGATTGACGTTGTTACCGTCCACATTCTTCTCCTCATCTATAAGTACCTATGTCATTTTTGTGTCTTTCTGTGTGTAAAAGAACACCCAAACCCATAGTATAATATATCCGAATATGAAACCTTATATACTATCGCATGTACTGAAGTGAGAAGTTGAGACCAAGAAGAAGGGTACTGCGCACAACCGGTCGGAGCTGAGGGCAACGCGGTGGTTGGTGAAGACAGTGATGACCGGATTTCCTCCATTATGTGGGGCAGGGTAGTAGTGTACGAGCCGCATGGAGTAGCAGTGGAAGTAGAAGAGGCTCGCATGGAACAAATAAAGAAAGAGGATGTTTTGAAGCTTCTTGGTGCGGATAATTTTGTAGTGCTCCACTGTGGCATGCGTGAAACAGGACGTGATGGTCTGTTTGAACGGAAAAGGGGCAGTGGTATAACAACAGGAAGCTTACGATAATGGCAAATGTGATGAAGGAGGCATCAACGAGCTGAGTTAGGCAGAGGGCAGACTGGTCGAGATGAGGCCGGAATACTAGAAGCAGTAGAAGTATGCTTTTTAGGTGGAGGAAGATGTATATATACGGTGGGAGGAGGAGAAGATTCACATGGAAATATATTCAGTTTTAACATAAGAAACAAACTGAAAAGAAGCATTCGAAATAGGGAAGCAGTGGAAACATTAACGTGAAGAAGAAAATGATGAAAATGGGAAGAAGCAACTGCAATAAAAGGTTCGTGTAATGACCCGAAAATCCCGGTCTTCTGAATCGACCGCAAGACCCAATCCGAAAGTCGAAAATCATCGGTTCACTAACTTTGGGCATACAACGCATCAAAACATACAACAGAAGACTTTTATTACATCATAAGAATGTAACATCATAGTACAGAATATATTAGAGTACATCGATAAATAATGATACAGCAGAAGATTAATTTACGATGCAGCGGGACTAGTAAACCACAGCAGAAGCCTATCAATGCTCTGAACGCTGCTTTAAGCTTCAATCCAAAATCCTGCTCAATAAATAAATATCTGCAAAACAAGCGACTCAACTGCCTGTGTGGAAAATAAGGTGAGACAATCTCAAAACCCCGTGCTACGGTGTTAAGGATAATCTTTGGAATATAACACATTAATCATCATTAGCAGAGTACAGATAATAGCATAACAAGGAATAGAATAATTTACAAAAATATGACAGCGGAATCATATATATATATATATATATATATATATATATATCACCACATCAGAGAGCACAGTGCAGGATACAACGTAGTGCACAATAACACATAATCAGTCTACACCGCCTGTGGCGGAATCACATATATAGAGGGTACATAAATGAAACATCAGTCTACATCGCCTGTGGCGGAATCATATACATATACAATAATGGTGGAAAAATCATAGTCATTAACATGCAGTCAAGCCTCGCCATGAGCCAAAAGTGCACCTCTACTGCGGTGCCAAGCCAAAATATGTCAGCTACCTGTAACTAGGCTGCCCGTGTGAAAATAAGTGCACCCGAGTTTGCAAGGTGAAACAAACTACGAGTCAGTCATGGGATTGGTATGAGAAATCTACTTAACTTATTAAACAACAATAATAAGGCAAATCAAAGGACCACGCCACTTTCGCGGAACGAGTTTACTCCAATGAGTGCTAGTGCATGAAATAAAGTAAATGATTAAATCATCGCAATGCTTTTATTAAAAATGAAGCCATTATAAGACTCAGGTCCCATCACACAATGCAACGCAAGCCGGAGGATAGAGTTTTTACCTTATAATGGCCAAGAGATGCTTCATGCGTATAAAACAAAAGTGTTTGATATTATTACTAGTGCATATATGTTTCAAAAGAAAATTCAATCATAAATATCAGTCCTAGGCGGCATAGCTACCATCTACTATGTCGCCATACTAGTAATACAATCACATCCGCAATTTTGTATTGGAAATTGGGTTCCATCATGAGTCGAGGCAAGGGGCAAGCTCCTCTCCGTTCGAGACACTCTAGCAAATGCCTCAGGATCGCACACATCGGTCCTTGGAATCGGCTGGGCTGGTCCTCTCTTACTTTTGAGGATTAGTTATTCCTGAAAACACGTCTCCCGATCCTTACAGACTATAATCGAGGCGCCTCGCATTCCAACAACCACATAGGTGAAAAGTATATATAAATGTCAGGGCTGGTAGGTCACTGACACCACCATAGCTATAAAAAAACGTCGTGTTCTCCCAGCGGTCCTTCTCCCGTTTTTGACTCATACCAAGGTGTGAGGCTCGAGAATCCACGCTATACACAAAACTACGCCACACAGGCCATGCTTTGATCATCAAACATAAGACTTTGCTTTGCAACAGAAGCCTTGATCATTTGCCACTTAGGCGTGCCACACAGGAAATCCACTCCATGCGACTGATTTCTATCGATATATAACCTCTAAGCTCGCACGTCTCAGAGAAGGGCGTTAAGCAAGAGAATAAATTCTCCACCACCAAACATATATATATATATTTAACAGAGATCAATCGGCACAGAATAAAATCCAATGTCAGACACACAGTCCATTTACAAGTTCGTTCTGGGTATGAACGAAGCCGGAGGCACCAAATTCCTCGCATATCCGCACAATCAACATTACGTCTGGACGCCTACTACTTCAGATCCTTCAAGGTAGCTACTCCAATCACGAGCATCAGTAGCGCCCATCCATCTAATGTGAATATCGTCGGTCTTGAACCGTCTTCATCTCTTCGACTTCTAACCGTCGATCGATTATTTGAAATGAGAACAAACTCGACCTTTTCAAATAATCCACGTATATTTAGATTTTCAAATCAATTCTTCATATGGATAAATCATTCGACATTCACATTTTAGTTCTTTAGAATAATTTTCATGTCAAACATATTCAACCATCAAATATCTAGCAAACCAAGCAGAATCGGTTTATTTCCACTCTATATCGTCTATAATATTTTATAATGATATATCGCCATTTTTTTAATTTAAAAACGGCCCTATTTAATTAAACTACGTTTCGGGTCGTGCCGAGGCACTGGCGCTGTTTTTCCCAAAATTTGTTTTACACATATCTGAAAATCAAACCGTTGGATTTCAACAAATTTATATCATTTGGAAGATATTTCCAAAGCGAACCCAACGATTCCAGTTTCATGAAAATCCAATGGTTGGATCTTTCGATATAATCGTTTGAAGTTACGATTTCAAAACGCGAACAGCACGGCCTCGATTCGTTTTAATTTAATTTATATATATATATATAAAAATATAATTCATTCGACGATTTCAATATCGTTTTCACTTCAAATATTTCACAAACACCTTTATATTTCGAAAAATTTCGCCATAACCTCCTTTGTACGGGAAGGGGTTTAGAAATTTATTGGGTCGTATTAGGTACCCAACAAATCCTAATAAGCACATACATATTTATAGTGATATATTCCGGTGTCCACTGGGGAGTGTGTATAGATCATAACTCCAGAGAATAAATTCTCGTCACTGCATAAATGGTTTTTGTGCCTTAATGACCAGAGAGACGTGTTTATTGTCATCTCCAGACCCGTGCGGGGTTTTTATTAATCTTGCAATTTACCGTTACAATTTATATAGTCCAGATCAGTCATCATTTCAACCTGTAATATATAGTCATCGCCATACATGCCTCTCGCTCGTATGGTAAATCTTCAACCTCATCACACAAGCTCCAAATGCTTATGTGGTATATGATGAAATATGCCTCTCGTCAAGAAGTATGCCATGTAGTGTAGTCCAAAATTAATTATTACTATCCTATGGCGATGTTTATTATTACACACAGAACAACTAGCACTCCGCATCCAATGGCATTCACAGGAGTTGATATAATAATAAAATTTTGCACATCCAACTCATTAAGGTTTACCTATTTGTCGGGCACGCAAATAAATTCTTTACTCAACAGCTAATCCATTTCCTGTTCAACACATTTATATATATATATATATATATATATATATGTGTGTGCAAAACTAAGCTAAAAATTATATTTCTAGCGAACAAAAGTTTATCTCCACTTATGTTTATTTTTAACACTTTACGTTTCACTTAAAAATAATATTTTTGTCGAACTAAAATATATTCCGTCACTTGACTATTTTATTTAGTTCCTATAGATGTTAAAATAATATTCATAGAAAATAAATATTTATTCTAACACTTGTATATTTTTAGCACTTCACACACATGATAAAAATGGTATTTTTATCATCTAATATATTTACTCAACACATGAACTTCTAAACACATGAGCTTCTCAACACATGAGCATTTCCACACATGGATATGGTTTCATATAGTTTGTGCATATAAAAAAGATGTTATTTTTATTGTTGAAACAATTTATTTAAAATACAAATATTTTACATACTATATTAATATAATAAAAATTTGGTTTTTATTGTTAAAACTATTTATTTATTCAACACATGAATTATTTTTCAACACATGAACTTCTCAACACATGAGCGTTTTCACACATGGATGTGGTTTCAACACACGACTTTCATTTCAACACATGAAAATAATTTCAACATATGAGAATAATTCTAACACATGAATATTATTCAAAATTTCGGCTGCATAACGGCAGGGTATTTAAAACCGGCACCGTACCGAGTGTGGCTCCTCGCTCTACCTTAAAACCTCGCAGTTTTTTACAATGGGGATTTCATATATCTAATTTGCACTCAGGCGAGTATGATTTTTCTTTTCCATAATTTATTTCAATCACAAATGGGTATTTTTCAATCACAACCAAACAATATCAACCACAAACAATTCTATCAACCATTTGCATTATTCACCCAATTTTTCACACCAATTCACAATCAATAAATATCGTCCATGGTTTGTGGACGAGGAGAGTACATATATATATATATATTATTTCCATTCCAACATACACATCATTTATACAATGCATGTATAATTCATACTTCACTCATATAACTTACACAACGCATGTACATGAGGTATACGACGCGTGTATAATTTATATTTCGCTTATATAATTTATACATCACATTTCCATTCACATTTCAGTTTAGAAATCTCACATTGGTTTTTGAGATGCTAAAAATCGTGGCAAGCTCAGAAAAATCCGCGGTCTCTTCTAGATTGTAGAGAGCGTCCTTGCGATCACAATGGTTTCTGTTTCATCGAATTTCGTCAACACAGGATAAAGATATGATTTTTAAAAATTTGCAATGCTTGAAAGTGTTATTTTTAGTTCAAAGATAATAAAGCCGATACCTTTCAGTTTAGTTCCAAACTAGGTTTTGCAAATTCGTGAAATTCATGCAACGATAACGAAATCCGACTACACCACGTGAATGAGGGCAGAGGGGCGCTCCTGTTGATGGTCGGAGGGGGAAGCTCGGTGGTCGAAATCGGCGGCGGCGGCGGGTCAAAGTCGGCGGTGGCGGCGGGTCAAAGTCGGCGACTTCCCAGGCTTCGTTCTCGACGATGACGAGGAGAGAGAGGGCGAGGGTTGTCTTGATTTGAAGGGGAGGGGAGGCGCTTCAAAGTCTGGTTGGTGGCAGGGGCTATCGTCGCCTGTGGCGGCTGCGATTGGATCGGGAAGGAGGGAGTACGGTGACCGTCGGGTGCAAGGGTTGGGGGGTTTTGATTTTATTTTTATTTTAAAATTATGAAGGAGAAATTTGATTGGTCGAGGTTTTATAAAATTTTAGAAATAGTGTTTCTCCACACAGACACCAATTCAAACCCAACAACTGTCACCCCTAGCTAAATACCCCCATCCTGGACACAATGGTATATGTTTCGTAGGCCAATTCGATTGTTACAGTCAGTTATTCTTCAAATTAAAATATAAAAAACATTCAATATTCGATTTGAACGTACATTTCAATTTGCCAGGGCCACAAACTGATTCGAAAAATTCCAGAAAAATAAATCTAGCTATGTTTTGACGCTACGGTCCCAAAAAAACTAGTTTTGTCGAATTCTGAGGTCGTTTGAAAAATGGCCATTTTCTGGTCGATACAATTTAATAGAAATTGACCAAACACGTTTTCTTTTGCCATGCTCACATACTAGCTTCAAAAATTATGAAATTTGAAACCTAGCAACAATTTGACATCCCGGATCCAACAAAGGTGGTTTCGTCGAATTCCGAGGTCGTTTGCACAATGTCTATTTTCAAGGGCTATAAATTCCCTATATCGACCTTTCTGAAAATTCATTTGGCCATAACTTTTGATTACCGCTATGAAACTTTGATTTTTCAGTTTTGTTAGAAAGATATTCATAAACAGATTTAAATATTTCTGGTTTCACTAAAATCCGTTATATTTTGCACCCGGTATAGTCAGTCAAAGTTTGAATTCAAATTTTCAAACTGCCGCACTATTTCTAATTCACTATTTTATTGAAATATTCTATTTCAATTGTTTAAATTCCTTTAAAATGTCCAATTTAAAATTTTTAAATTGGCTCGTATTTTCTGGGTTGTTACAATCTCCCCCACTTAAAACTTTTCGTCCCCGAAAAGGAAACAACAGTATAGTAGGAAAAAAATGTAAATGCAAAGTATTGTGAAGGTACCTTGCACTGGAGTTAGTCAGAGAGGTCCATTCTGCATTTGGGGTAAGCTTGCTTAATGCTTTCCTTAGTCTCCCAAGTACAGTCTCTAGGATCACAACTCTGCTGCACTTTAACTAAATGAACCTTCTTGCTCCTTAGCTCTTTATTTTCTTTGCCAACAATTTTTAACGGCTCTCTTCTGACAGCTAATTCTGGAGTGATTTCCAAGTCCTATTGCGCTGCATTTTCTTCCACAAGATTTGGATCATGCACATATCTTCTAAGTTGAGATACGTGAAATACATTATGCACTATTGAACCCTATAAGCAAGAGTTCCATTTCGTTCAAGTAAAGGAAAAGGACCAATAAATCTGGGTGCTAACTTCCCAGTTTTACTGAATCGGATCACTCCTCTCATCGGAGAAACTTTCAAGTAAACATAATCACCAACAGCAAATGTCAAATCTCTTCTTCTAGAATCCGCATAACTTTTCTGTCGGCTTTGTGCGTTTTACAATCGCTTCTTGATGAAATCAACTTTATCAGACGCTTCTCTAATCATATCAGGTCCCAACACAAGTTTATTGCCCAGTTCTACCCAACATGCGGGAGATTTGCACGGTCTACCGTATAATGCCTCAAATGGCGACATTTTTAGACTTGCCTGATAGCTATTGTTATATGAGAATTCTGCCAAATGCAAGTGATCTTCCCATGACCCACCAAAATCAATAATACAAGCCCGTAGTAAATATTCTAAAATTCTATTCACTCGCTCAGTCTGGCCATCTGTCTGAGGGTGATAAGCGGTGCTCATGATCAGTTTTGTTCCCAATTCTGTCTGGAATGCCTCCCAGAATTTGCTAGCAAAAATTGGGTCTCTATCACTGACTATGCTGATGGGAACGCCATATAGCTTAACAATTTCTTTGAAATATATCTGTGCTAGACTTTGAGCGGTTCTATTGGATCTGACAGGTATGAAATGGGCAGTCTTCGTGAAGCGATCTACGATCACCCAAATACTGTCATTACCTTTCTTGGTTCGGGGCAAACCATCTATGAAATCCATGGAAATCTGTTCCCATTTCCAACCTGGACTTCCAACGGCTGCAACAATCCGGCTAGCTTTTGTTGGTCGCTCTTGACTAACTGACAAGTAGGGCACCTGCTAACATACAAAGAAATATCCCTCTTCATTGCCCTCCACCATAAGGTGCGCTTAATATCATTGTACATTTTGCTCACACCGGGATGGATACTAAGTTTGGACTTATGGCATTCATCCATGACTTCTCTTTGAAGCTCTGGGATATTCGGGATGCAAATCCTATCACTTAATCTAAGAACTCCCTTATCGTCAATACGGAAACTTGTGGTTTCACCTTCCTTGATCCTCTGACTGATTCTCTGAATAAATTCATCGTCTTTCTGAAGGAATGAAACCTTATCTATCAACGAAGATGTAACAGTTATGCTGGCGATGATTTCATTCTTTCTACTGAGCGCATCAGCCACTACATTAGCCTTTCCTGGCGTATACAGGATATCTAAATCATATGCGGCAAGAAATTCTAGCCAATGCTGCTGTCTCAAATTCAGATCTTTCTGGGTGAACAAATACTTTAATGATTGATGGTCAGTAAATAGTTCGAATTTCTCACCCAGCAAGTAATGCCTCCAGATTTTCAAAGCAAAAACGATAGCTAGCAACTCAAGATCATGAGTTACATAATTCTTCTCATGCGGTTTTAGCTAGGGCTTGCATAGGCGACTACTTGGACTCTTTACATTAATACTGCACCAAGACCTCTAATAGAAACATCTGTCCAAACCGTCAAATCCTGATTGCCATCGATAATGGTTAATACTGGAGCGGTTGTCAATTTCGATTTCAATTCTTGGAAAGCTTCCTCACATTCGGAAGTCCACTTAAACTTCTCGTGCTTCTTTGTGAGCTTCGTTAATAGGCCGGATATCTTCGAGAAATCCTTAATGAATTTTCGATAATAACTAGCCAACCCCATAAAACTTCTGACCTTTGTGTGTGTAGTATGCTGTTTCCAGTCTTGAATTGCTGTACTTTTGCTCGGATCTACAGAAATCCCTTCCTTCGACACGACATGGCCAAGGAACTTCACCTCTTCTTGCCAGAAGACACACTTAGAGAATTTGGCTTTGAAGATGTTCTTTCTTAGAATCTCCAATACTTGTTCTAAATGTTTTTCATGCTCAGGTTTTGATTTGGAGTAGATTAAAATATCATTGATGAATACGAGGACAAATTTATTCAGAACTCCCCTGAACACTCTATTCATTAGATCGACGAAGTATGCTGGAGCATTGCATAGGCCGAACGACATTACTAACCATTCATAAAATATGTCTGGACCTCCGAAAGCTGTCAAAGGAACACATACTTCGGCAATTCTTAGTTGATGAAAACCTGTAGCTAGGTCCATTCTGGAAAATACTCTCACCCCATTTAATTGGTCTAACAGATCATCGATGCGGGGTAACGAGTATTTGTTTTTAAGCGTCTGATTGTTGAGGTCTCGGTAATCAACACATAATCGAAGAGTACCGTTTGACTTTGGGACAAACACTACAGCTGCACCCCAACTAGAAAAGCTAGGTCTGATCAGACCCTTCCATAGCAGTTGACGAGTTTGATCGCCTAATTCTTCGTTTTCTTTTGGAGTCATTCTGCGAATTGGATGTACTACTGGTCTGGCATTGGGAATTAGATCGATTCTGAATTCTATTTCTCTTTGCGGAGGTAAGTTTTCGACTTCTTCAAACACATCCGCATAGTTTTTAACAATAGGAATCTTTTCTAAGGAAGTGGATAACTTCTAATGCAGACCAAAATTCCTTTCTATCTGGATTTGAACCATGGAATGGTACAGTAATATATCCAAGCATCGTTTTAATTTTTACTATTCTTTCCACACACTTTACTTCGGCTTCATATTTCATTAACCAATCTAGCCCGAGAATGATATCGAATTCGGGAAAATCCATAACGACTAGATTAAAAGGAAACCGGTATCGAGAAAAAGAAGCAGGTACTTTACAATATGAACTGAGAACAATAGAACCCCCTATTGGATTATGAAACCTAATCGATTCTGTAAGCTTTCTATGTTTTAACTTTAATTTGTGAACTGTGTTACTTGCAATAAAACTACGTGATGCACCCATGTCAAATAATAAAGAAACAGGAATATTTTTTATTGTAAGGGAACCTCCCAAAACATCGAGTTTACCTGCTCCATCGGACGCAGCCGGCGGGTTTGTCCCATCATATACGTGAGCAACTTCGGCCTTCTTAAGCAAGGGACAGTCTCTAACAAGATGTCCTGTCCTGCGGCAGTTAAAGCATGAATGAGGGTTCTGAGAGCCCTGGCTTGAACCTTGAGAATCGGTCTTCTGCCATTTTGGGGCTGTGCAAACATTTGAGTAGTACCCCCACCTTGCCACAATTGTAGCAGCTTACCTTTGGTGGCATGCTAGTCTGCTGATTCGTGGATGCTGCATTGCTTGATTCTGGCTGGTTTGCAGAGGGCTTGCGTTTATTTCCCTCCTGGCTTTTAGCATGGTCCAGATCGAGGTTCCTTTGATCTAGGGCCTCATAGTTGCATGCCATCTCCACTAATTCATTAAACGCCAGCTTGATATGGGCCATTTCCCTGTCTTGGTACTTTCACTTTAGCCCGAGGATGAACCTCTTGTTCTTGGACTTAGCGGTGGCAATGAGCTCAGGAGCATAGCGGGATAACTATGTAAACTTGTTCAGATAGTCTTGCATAAAAGATCCCCTTTCTGGAGGTTTGCGAATTCGTCGTGCATGCGCTCTAGGGCTTGCTCTGTGACGTGCTTTTCTTTGAATAAATCTTTGAATTCATCCCATGTCCTACCAGCATCTCTGTTCTCTGCGGTAAGAGCTTCCCACCATAATTCGGCTTCCTCTTGCAGAAGCCAAGCACCCATGAAAGTTTTGTCTTGATCTCCTAGCCTCAGGCCTCCTAATATCTTCTCGCATGTTTTAAGCCATGCCAAAGCCTCAATCACAGTGCCCATTCCAGAGAAGGTTTTGCCTCCTAGATTCTTGTACCTTTTAGCCATGCGGTCAAGCTCGAATGGTTGAGCGGCTGGGGGTTGTATTAAGGGTCCATCTTCGGCTGGGACTTCTCCTCGTCCTATGCCACAGCCAGCTCGGCCTCCTCTACTAGTGGCTGCTCGGGTAGCCATTGTTCAAGTTCTGTATAAGCAAGAAAAGAGTCAGCCTACAAAAATGATAATTTTATTGTATGCTAAAGCAGAAGAACTGAAGGAAAGACAATGATGTACTGATCAAATTATTTTTGCTATTCTGCTCACCTCATTCTAGGGCATTGCTAATCCTATCTCTAATGAGCTACTCGCCTTAGAATACTACTGATTATATTCTGACGAAGTGTTTAATGTGTTAAATTCCAGAACTAAGGTTAACCAAAGCTCTGATACCACCTAAGACGATCTCAAAACCCCGTGCTACGGTGTTAAGGATAATCTTTGGAATATAACACATTAATCATCATTAGCAGAGTGCAGATAATAGCATAAACAAGGAATAGAATAATTTACACAAATATGACAGCGAAATCATATATATATATATATATATCACCACATCAGAAGCACAGTGCAGGATACAACTTAGTGCATAATAATACATAATCATTCTACATCGCCTATGGTGGAATCACATATATAGAGGGTACATAAATGAAACATCAGTCTACATCGCCCGTGGCGGAATCATATACATATACAATAATGGCGGAAAAATCATAGTCATCAACATGCAGTCAAGCCTCGCTATGAGCCAAAAGTGCACCTCTACTGCGATGCCAAGCCAAAATATGTTAGCTACCTGTAACTAGGCTGCCCGTGTGAAAATAAGGGCACCCGAGTTTGCAAGGTGAAACAAACTACGAGTCAATCATGGGACTGGTATAAGAAATCTACTTAACTTATTAAACAACAATAATATGGCAAATCAAAGGACCACGCCACTTTCGCGGAACGGGTTTACTCCAATGAGTGCTAGTGCATGAAATAAAGTAAATAATTAAATCATCGTAATGCTTTTTATAAAAATGAAGCCATTATAAGACTCAGGTCCCATCAAACAATGCAACGTAAGCTGGAGGATAGAGTTTTTACCTTATAATGGCCAAGAGATGCTTCATACGTATAAAAAAAGGTTTTTCTTGTTTGATATTATTACTAGTGCATATATGTTTCAAAAGCAAATTCAATCATAAATATCAATCCTAGGCGACATAGCTACCATCTACTATGTCGCCATACTAGTAATACAATCACATCCGCAATTTCATATTGGAAATTGGATTCCATCATGAGTCGAGGCAAGGGGCAAGCTCCTCTCCGTTTGAGACACTCTAGCAAATTCCTCAGGATCGCACATAGCGGTCCTCGGAATCGGCTGGGTCGGTCCTCTCTTACTTTTGATGATTAGTTATTCCTGAACACACGTTTCCCGGTCCTTACAGACCTATAATCGAGGCGCCTCGCATTCCAACAACCACATAGGTGAAAAGTATATATAAATGTCAGGGCTGGTAGGTCACTGACACCACCGTAGCTAGAAAGAAACGTCGTGTTCTCACAGCGGTCCTTCTCCCGTTTTTGACTCATACTGAGGTGTGAGGCTCGCGAATCCACACTATACACAAAGCTACGCCACACAAGCCATGCTTTGATCATCAACCACAAGACTTTGCTTTGCAACAGAAGCCTTGATCATTTGCCACTTAGGCGTGCCACACAGGCAATCCACTCCATGCGACTGATTTCTATCGATATATAACCTCTAAGCTCGTACGTCTCAGAGAAGGGCGTTAAGAAAGAGAATAAATTCTCCGCCGCCAAACAAGTATATATTTAATAGAGATCAATCAGCACAGAACAAAATCCAATGTTAGACACACAGTCCATTTACAAGTTCGTTCTGGGTATAAACGAAGCCGGAGGCACCAAATTCATCGCATATCAGCACAATCAACATTACGTCTGGACGGCTACTACTTCAGCTCCTTCAAGGTAGCTACTCCAATCACGAGCATCAGTACCGCCCATCCATCCAATGTGAAGATCGTCGGTCCTGAACCGTCTTCTCTTCGACTTCTAACTGTCAATCGATTATTTGAAATGAGAACGGACTCGGCCTTTTCAAATAATCTACGTATATTTAGATTTCAAATCAATTCTTCACATGGTAAAATCATTCGACATTCACATTTCAGTTCTTTAGTATAGTTTTCATGTCAAACAAATTCAACCATCAAATATCCAGCAAACCAAGCAGAGTCGGTTTATTTCCACTCTATATCATCTATAATATTTTATAACGATACATCGCCATTTTTATTTATTTAAAAAAAGCCTTATTTAATTAAACAACGTTTCGGGTCGTGCCGAGGAACTGGCGCTGTTTTTCCAAAAATTTATTTTGCACATATCTGAAAATCTGACCATTGGATTTCAACAAAATTTATATCATTGGGAAGATATTCCCAGAGCTAACCCAACGATTCCAGTTTCATGAAAATCCGATGATCGGATCTTTCGGTATAATCGTTTGAATTTACGATTTCAAAACGCGAACTGCATGGCCTCGATTTGTTTTAATTTAATTTATGTTTATATATATATAAATATAATTCATTCGACGATTTCAATATCGTTTTCACTTCAAATATTTCACTAACACCTTTATATTTTGAAAAATTTCGCCATAACCTCCTTTGTACAGAAAGGGGTTTGGAAATTTATTGGGCCGTATTAGGTACCTAATAAATCCTAATAAGCACACACATTTATAGTGATATATTCCGGTGTCCACAGGGGAGTGTGTATAGATCATAACTCCAGAGAATAAATTCTCGTCACCTTATAAATGGTTTTTGTGCCTTAATGACCAAAGAGACGTGTTTATTGTCATCTCCAGACCCGTGTGGGGTTTTTATTAATCTTGCAATTTACCATTACAATTTATATAGTCCAGATCAGTCATCAGTTCAACCTGTAATATATGGTCATCGCCATACAAGCCTCTCGCTTGTATGGTAAATTTTCAACCTCGTCACACAAGCTCCAAATGCTTATGTGATATATGAAGAAGTATGCCTCTCGTCAAGAAGTATGCCATGTAGAGTAGTCCAAAATTAATTGTTACTATCCTATGGCGATGTTTATTATTACACACAGAACAATTAGCACTCCGCATCCAATGGCATACACAGGAGTTGATATAATAATAAAATTTTGCACATCCAACTCATTAAGGTTTACCTATTTGTCGGGCACGCAAATAAATTCTTTACTCCACAGCTAATCCATTTCCTGTTCAACACATGTATATATATATGTGCAAAACTAAGCTAAAAATTATATTTCTAGCGAACAAAGGTTTATCTCCACTTATGGTTATTTTTAACACTTCATGTTTCACTCAAAAATAATATTTTTGTCGAACTAAAATATATTCCATTACATGACTATTTTAATTAGTCCCTATACATGTTAAAATAATATTCATAGCAAACAAATATTTATTTCAACACTTGTATATTTTTAGCACTTCACACACATGATAAAAATGGTATTTTTATCATCTAAAATATTTATTCAACACATGAACTTCTCAACACACGAGCTTCTCAACACATGAGCATTTCCACACATGGATATGGTTTGATATAGTTTGTGCATATAAGAAAGATGTTATTTTTATTGTTGAAACAATTTATTTAAAATACGAATATTTTACATACTTCATATATATAATAAAATGTGGTTTTTATTGTTAAAACTATTTATTTATTCAACACATGAATTATTTTTCAACACATGAACTTCTCAACACATGAGCATTTTCATACATGGATATGGTTTCAACACACGACTTTCATTTCAACACATGAAAATAATTTCGACATATGAGAATATTTCTAACACATGAATATTATTCAAATTTTGGCAGCATAACGGCTGGGTATTTAAAACCGGCACCATCCCGAGTATGGCTCCTCGCTCTACCATAAAACCTCGCAGTTTTTGACGATAGGGATTTCATACATCTAATTCGCACTCGGGCGAGTATGATTTTTCTTTTCCACAATTTATTTCAATCACAAATGGGTATTTTTCAACCACAACCAAACAATATCAAGCACAAACAATTCTATCAACCATTCGCATTATTCACCAAATTTTTCATCCCAATTCACAATCAATAAATATCGTCCATGGTTTGTGGATGAGGGGAGTGTGTATATATATATATATATATATTACTTCCATTCCAACACACACATCATTTATACAATGCATGTATAATTCATACTTCGCTCGTATAACTTACACAACGCATGTACATGAGGTATACGATGCGTGTATAATTTATATTTCGCTTATATAATTTATACATCACATTTCCATTCACATTTCAATTTAGAAATCTCACATTGGTTTTCGAGATGCTAAAAATCGTGGCTAGCTTAGAAAAATCCGCGGTCTCTTCTAGATTGTAGAGAGCATCCTTGCGGTCACGATGTTTCCTATTTCATCGAATTTCATCAACACACGATAAAGATATGATTTTTCGAAGTTTGCAACACTTAAAAGTGTTATTTTCAGTTCAAAGATAATAAAGCCGATACCTTTCGGTTTACTTCCAAACTAGGTTTTGCAAAATTCGTGAAATCCGTGCAACGATAACGAAATCCGACTGCACCACGTGAATGAGGGGAGAGGGGCGCTCCTGTCGATGGTCGGAGGGGGAAGCTCGGTGATCGAAATCGGCGGTGGCGGAAGGTCGAAGTCGGCGATTTCCCAGGATTCATTCTCGACGATGACGAGGAGAGAGAGGGCGAGGGTTGTCTTGATTTGAAGGGGAGGGGCGACGCTTCAAAGTCTGGGTGGTGGCAGGGGCTATCGTCGCATGTGGCGGCGGCGATTGGGTCAGGAAGGAGGGAGTACGGTGATCGTCGGGTGCGAGGGTTGGGGTTTTTATTTTATTTTATTTTTATTTTAAAATTATGAAGGAGAAATTTGATTGGCCGAGGTTTTATTAAATTTTAAAAATAGTGTTTCTCCACACGGACACCAATTCAAACCCAACGACTATCGCCCCCAGCTAAATACCCCCATCCTGGACACAATGGGATATGTTTCGTAGGCTAATTCGATTGTTACAGTCAGTTATTCTTCAAATTAAAATATAAAACATTCAATATTCGATTTGAACGTATATTTCAATTTGCCAGGGCCACAAACTGATTCAAAAAATTCCAGAAAAATAAATCTAGCTATGTTTTGATGCTATGGTCCCAACAAATCTAGTTTCGTCGGATTCTGAAGTCGTTTGAAAAATGGCCATTTTCTGGTCGATCCAATTTAATAGAAATTGACCAAACACATTTTCTTTTGCCACGCTCACATACTAGCTTCAAAAATTATAAAATTTGAAATCTAGCAATAATTTGACATCACGGATCCAACAAAACTGGTTTCGTCGAATTCCGAGGTCGTTTGCATAATGTCTATTTTCAAGAGCTGTAAATTCTCTATAGCGACCTTTCTGAAAATTCATTTGGCCATTACTTTTGATTCCCGCTATGAAACTTCGATTTTTCAGATTTGTTAAAAAGATATTCATAAACAGATTTAAATATTTCTGGTTTCACTAAAATCCGTTATATTTTGCACTCAGTACAGTCAGTCAAAGTTTGAATTCAAATTTTCAAATTGCCACACTATTTCTAATTCACTATTTTATTGAAATATTCTATTTCAATTGTTTAAATTCCTTTAAAATATCCAATTTAAAAATTTTAAGTTGGCTCGTATTTTCTGGGTTGTTACATAAGGGCACCCGAGTTTGCAAGTGAAACAAACTATGAGTCAGTCATGGGACTTGTATGAGAAATTTTACTTAACTTATCTAATAATAAGGCTAATCACATGACCACGCCGCTAACGCGGAACGGGTTTACTCCATTAAATTGCCAATGCATAAAATATGTAAATCTTTTAAAACAACATAATGCTTTTTGAAAAATGAAACCATTATAAGACTCAAGTCCTATCACACAATGCAACGCAAACCGAAGGATAGAGTTTTAACTTATAATGATCAAACATGCTTGATACGTATAAAACAATAATCATTGATATTATTATTAGTGTCTAATCAGTTAAAACACTTTCAAAGTAAATGTATCAATCCTAGACAGCATAGTACCTCATCCTACTATGTCGGCATATATAGATTTACAATCAAATCCGTAATGTTGTATTGGAAATTGGGTTTCCATCATGAGTCAAGGCTAGGGATGGTCTCCTTACCGATTTGGGTCACATCTAGCAAGATGACCCAGGACTCGGACGCTGGCGAGCCCTTGGATCCTCCAAGGTCGGTCCACAAATACTTTAGTGGATTAGTTATGCCTGAACAATACGTTTCCCAGTCCTATCGGACCTATCATTTGGCCAGTAGCGACCAATATACCGAGAGCCCTCAAAATCCATCATCAACATAAGTAAAAATGTTTGGGCTCCATACCATGACACCACTTCTAGCTAGAAAGAAATGCATGCACTCCTTGGGCCCCTTATCCCGTTTTTGACTCCTACTAGGGTGTGAGGCTCACGGAGTAACGCTATACACAAAGCTATGCCTAAATAAGCTATGCTTTGATCATCAACCACAAGGCTCTACTTTTCAACAAAAGCCTTGATTATTTGCATCTTAGCATGCCACATTGTCAATCCACGCCATGTAACTGATGTCTATTAATATATAACCTCTGAGCTCGTACGTTTCAGAGAAGGGTGTTGAGCAAAAGAATAAATTCTCTGCCACCAAACAGATATATATTTAATAAAAATCAATTAACACAAAACGAAATCCAATGTCAGATACACATCCATTTACAAATTCGTTCTAGGTCCAAACGAAACCGGAGACACCTTATTCCTCGTCCCGTATGTCCAATACGAAAGAGAGGTTCTCGCATATACGAACAATTAACAAGTACGTCCGGACAACTACCACTGTAACCCTTTCAAGGCATCAACTCCAATCAAAGCCACTAGTAGTTGTCCATTCGATGTGAAGATCGCCGGTCTTTAACCACCGTCTTCAATGTCTTTGATTTTAAATCGTCATATAATTATCCGAAATGAGATTGAACTTGGTCTTTTCAAATAATTCTCGAATATATATAATTCAAATCATTTCATATCGTTAATATTATTTTATAATGATTTATCGCTATTTTTATTTATATAAAAATAGCCCATTTAGTTCAGACAACGTTTCAGGTCGTTACATGGCCCTGGCGCTGATTTTATCCAAATTTAAATTACTCATATCTCGAAATCTAACCGTTGAATCTTAACAAATTTAACATCGTTGGACAGATATTTCCAAAGCAAACCTAACCGTTCCAGTTTTGGAAAAATCCGATGGTCGGATCTTTCGGTATAATCGTTTAAAATTACGATTCCGAAACGCGAACTACCGTGCGCGATTCGTTTAGTTTTAATATATATATATATATATATAAATCATTCGACGATTTCTCTAACATGTTAAAAGTGATGTTTTCAACAAACAAAACATATATTAACATATAAGCATTTTCCTATTTTGCTAACATGTAAAATGTAACATTTTTGGTTACAAATCCTATTTTAACATAATTTTTTTTTCATTTAAATGAACATGTAAAATGAAACATTTTTAATGAAACTAAACATACATTAAAAATGATCATTTTTAATGTTTCAACAATTTTCCCTAAACATGTCCTTTTTAATAATGAATCTAAATATACATTAAAAATTATCATTTTTATTGTTTCAATAATTTTTCCCTAAACATGTCAAATTTGTGAATCATATACATAATACAAAAAAGTAAGTTTATTGTATGAATAAATTTTATCCAATTCTATGTTTCATATATATATATATGCAATAAAAACAGTATTTTTATTGTATGAACAATTTCCTCTAATTCTATGATTCATATATATACAAAAAAGTATATCTATTGTATGAACAATTTTGTCCCATTCTATTATTTCTATATATACAATAAAAAAATATTTTTATTGTATGAACAATTTTCTTTAATTCACAAATACAATAAAAAAAAGAAATTTTATTGTATTAACAATGTTAACAAATTCTATGATCTATGCATACAATAAAAAGAAATTTTACTGTATGAATCAATTTTCTCTAAATTCTAAGATTCACATATTTACAATAAAAAGAAATTTTATTGTCTAACAATTTCTATGTTTCACATATTTACAATAAAAAGGAATCTTATTGTCTAACAATTTCTATGTTTCACATATTTATAATAAAAAGGAATTTTATTGTCTAACAATTTCTATGTTTCACATATTTACAATAAAAAGGAATTTTATTGTCTAACAATTTCTACGTTTCACATATTTACAATAAAAAGGTATTTTATTGTCTAACAATTTCTATGTTTCACATATTTGCAATAAAAAGATATTTTATTGTCTAACAATTTCTACGCTTCACATATTTACAATAAAAAGGTATTTTATTGTCTAATAATTTCTACGCTTCACATATTTACAATAAAAAGGTATTTTATTTTCTAACGATTTCTATGTTTCACATATTAACAATAAAAAGGTATTTTATTGTCTAACAATTTCTATGTTTCACATATTTACAATAAAAAGGTATTTTATTGTTTAACAATTTCTATGTTTCACATATTTACAATAAAAAGGTATTTTATTGTATAATTTTTTTTTAACAAATTCTATGATTAACATGTATGATAAAAAGATTTTTTTTATTATATAACAAATTCTAACAATTCCTATGATTAACATGTACAATAAAAAGATTATTTTCATTATATAACAAATTCTATTATTAACATATATTAAAAAGATCATTTTTATTATATAACAAATTCTAACAAATTCTATTATTAACATGTACAATAAAAAGATCATTTTTATAATATAACAAATTCTAACAATTCCTATGATTAACATGTACAATAAAAAGATTATTTTTATTGTATGACAAATTTAACAAATTCTATGATTAACATGTTACAATAAAAAGAGAATTTTTATTGTATAACAATCCTAACAATTTTATGATTCACATTTTACAATAAAAAGAGAATTTTATGGTATAACAATTCTAACAATTCCTATGATTCACATTTTACAATAAAAAGAGAATTTTTATTGTATAACATTCCTAACAATTTTATGATTTAAATGTTATAATAAAAAGAGAATTTTTATTGTATAACAATCCTAACAATTTTGAGATTCACATGTTATAATAAAAAGAGAATTTTTATCATATAACAATCCTAAGAATTTTATGATTCACATGTTACAATAAAAGGAGAATTTTTATTGTATAACAAACCTAATAATTTTATGATTCACATGTTACAATAAAAGGAGAATTTTTATTGTATAACAATTCTAACAATTTTATGATTCACATGTTATAATAAAAAGAGAATTTTTATTGTATAACAATCCTAACAATTTTATGATTCAAATGTTACAATAAAAAGAGAATTTTTGTTGTATAACAATCCTAACAATTTTATGATTCATAGGTTACAATAAAAATAGAATTTTTATTGTATAACAATCCTAATAATTTTATGATTCACATGTTACAATAAAAAGAGAATTTTTATTGTATAACAAATTTTGACAAATCCTATGATTATGCATACAATAAAAAGATAAATTTTTATTGTATAACCAATTTATATGTTTCATGTATTCAATAAAAAAAGAATTTTCTCCCTTGGGGAGAGGAAATGGCGATCCATTCTACAACTGCCAATTCACCCATTATCACGCCAAAAAATCACTTCGTATTCCCCTCTAGATCCTTAAATTACTCCATCGGTCCCCAGTTGGGAAGATACGGATCATCTCTACGAATCTCCACCCCTAATAGAGTAGATCTAGGTGATACGTACGAGTTTATGACATCTGGATCTATATTCCACTTCACTCATAATAAACAATCTGCCTCGCACTTATTAGGCTTTGTCTTCGAGAAATTCGTTGCTTCAATGCTTAGATCTGGAAATGCGCGAATAGATCAAGACTTCAGAGGACATATGGATTTGGAGTCCTTAAGTTCAATTATACAATCTAAACAAAATCTCCGATGTCCTCAATTACTCAATCTGAAAATAGTTCTAGATTTTATCTTCATACGGTATGAATTTCTTGGTCGGCTTTACATTTCTCAGATTATTCTTACTTTACTCGACGGCCTTTCAAATTTTACAATCTCGAGATCCAACATGCCAAGTACTGGAACCATGCTTTTGTGGTTCTCACTTTTGGCAAGGTTTGGGATATTGGCTTCCATGTTGTTGGGGTTCGCCTAGTAAACAAGGAACGTTGCAGATCATGAATATGGTGATTTTGCTAATATTGGTTTGGGATATTGGTGGTGTTTATTTAAAGTTTTACTACACTCAAACTCCAAGAAAACTAGTAGAATTATGCGCCTATAATGCAAGATACTGCTTGGTAAACCAACATGTATTTCTATGCTATCTCTTCCTCTCTGGAGCATACCATTTCTGAATCTAATGTATGTCGCCAATGCATCCACGTATAACTCATGACAGCTTCTTGGTTTGCATGTGTACCCGTTAATGCAATGTTAGGAAATTTTTTATGGGTTATACACTTGACATGGCAAAATTTGATGGGTGCTGATGCACATCCATGTTCATTGATTTTAGTAGCAGCAGCATTGTGGAGGAAAATGGCCAGTTTGTACGGTAGAAGATGTGTATAATCTACATATGTAGATGGTTAGTAACAAAGTAACGGAATGGTGGAAAACTGTTCCTATCTCTGCCACTCGAAGAAAAGACTCAAACGATAGTAACAAAGGATTAGAAGTGCACTGGGATCGCACTTGTTATGGAGTTGGTAACCTCATCATGGGTTCAAAACTCTCTTTTATCTAGTACTTCGTATTGTATTTAATTTTATGCTTTTTAGATTGTATTTAGGTTGGTATGCTAACCTTATTTCTATTTGTTAATGAAAGTGAACCAATTTTCAAAAAAAAAAAATTGAATAAACAATTTCTATGTTTAATGTATTCAATAAAAAAAGAATTTTCTTGATTAAATAATTTCTATGTTTCATGTATTCAATAAAAAAAGAATTTTATGGAATAAACAAATTCTGTTCTATCCAATTCAATCCAACTGATCACCATAAACAAAATGAAGCAATTCAAATCTCGTACAACACATAACTGAATTTTAACAGCGTATACATATATAAAAAAATTCTCTATGCAATTACAATTAATTTTAATTTTAAATTAGAGATCTCACAACTTATACTTTTGTGCTTAAATGTCACAAACGCACATATATCAAGTAAAAACAATATTTTTAACTTACTACACATTATTTACCATCAAAATGAACTTATATAATTAATCCTAAATCATTATATAATCATATAAATTCACTAGCTACGATTAACATTAAAGTAGCCTTTTTTGTTTCTCACTTTTATCAGATAAAATGATATTTTTATTGCACTATTCGACATTTAACATCATATTAAGTTTGTGTAATCAATCAATAACTATTATAAAACACAGACAATTAACTAAAAATAATTAATATTAATCTAACTCTTTTCAGTTAAATGATTTCTCACCGATGGTTTCCACTCTATCAGCCTTTTTTGACAGTTAAGATTCAATTTTGCCCCAAAATTTGACATTCTAAGAATTGGTCCGTGAAAGTTCCATGTCATCCATAAGATGAGATCGTACCCTTGGACAATCGCATAGAATCAAAGAGGATATTAATCAAAATCAAACTTCTTTTAGAATTTTTCATGGAGTGATTTGGTTGGAATCCCTTTTTTTGAAGAAAGAAAAGAATAAAATAGTGGCTGCTCATTTTTGTTTACAGAGAATAAAGGAAAAGGAGTATTCTAAGGTCTAGAATTAGAGAGTATTTATCGAGACAATTGCAAAGAATAAACAAAAGAATGAGGAAGGGAATTGAGAAAGATACCTTATTTATTTCTCTAATGTGTCCCTTCATATTAGGTAGGTTACGAAGTAAGTAAATTTACTGACTATGCACAAGGTGTCACTCTTATCAACATTTATTTATTATTCTAAATTCAAAAGAAAAATTACATAGGGAAAAATGATAACAAAAAGAATTGAATGCATGATTTATTGTCTGATGTTGACTATAAGAAAGTCGTATGACTTTTTAAATTTCAAAATACATAACAATAAGTATCACAATTTATGCAACATATTCAATTGGACTAATAGGAATAAAGCAAAGAAAATGATTAAAAATATGCACGGATAAAGTCAAAAGTTTTGTGGTTTTTTTTCCAATCTTGTTTTTCTAAATATAGATAACATTACATTAAAGAGAAGGGAAATATATATAAGTGGAGATGGTTTGTTTTTAAGAAAAAAAAATAATAACAGCAAAGAAAAACGGGAAAGGAGAATAAGGGAATGTAAATTTAAGGAATAAGAGTACATAAATAAAATAAGATTCACAAAAATATAATGCATGAAAAAAAAAACTAATAGAATTAAGGTAAAGAAATTATTATAATAAAGAAAGAAATAAATGTGTATTTAATGGAGAAAAAGGAAGGAATGATGTGTGAAAGATGAATGGAAGGTAAGAGGAGTGACGTAAGAATAAATAAAAGAAAGAGAAAGGAATTAGAATGGGTAGAGGAGTGCATTAACTCTTCATGTGTTTTGTCTTAATGCGTATTTATTTATTTAATTAAGAATTGTAACATTAAGAAATGAAAGGGAAGAGAGAAAGGTGTAATTCTAATAAAGAAACTTTCTCTCCATTTGTTTGTTTTAGCATATTTTTATTATGTTTAAATAGAAATGGGTAACGTATGCATTAAATAAGAAACAAATGAATGCTAATTAACGGAGAAATAGAGTGGAGAGAAAAGCCACTGAATTTGAGGAAATTAGAAAAGGAATAGGAAAGAAAAGTAAACTTGCATGAACTGTGAATGGATAGAAAAATTATTTGTGTAATTTATTTATTTTTAAAAATTATTGGAAACATCTTTAATTGAGGAGAAGTTACATGAGAAACAAATGGAACAGGAGAGAAGAGGGTAAGAAGGAAATATCATGAAATATTTGGGAAAGGATAATTAAAATGAATGCATTTATTTTGGGGCAGTGGAATAGTGCATTATTAAGGAAGTAACTAGGAGGGCACTGAAAATAAATGCAGCTATTCACATTTCAAAATAAATAAATTGACGAACGTTATACTTTGAATAGACAAGGAAAGTATTACAGCGGATGGCTAAAGATATACACATGTATGTTGCCATAAATTATTTCATTTAGAATCTACATATTATTTTAAATCAATCTATCAACATATATTAATAAATCTCATTAATAACATCATAACTTTATTTAAAAACCTTTTTAAATCAAATAATTTAATTTTTAAAAAAATGAAAATTTTAAATTCTGACGCATTTTCTAACAAAATTTCCTTAAAATAAAATTTTAAATTGGTCCTGATTTCCCGGGTTGTTGCAGAATGGATGGGCTGAGATTTTATGGTAGTGGGCTTTTGGGCCTTTGCAAATTAAAAAAAATCAAGTAATGAATAAAGAGCGGGATCGGGCCTGTAAGGGAAGGGAGGCAGTGTGCATCATTTAGTAACTGACAGGAGAAATGAAGATTTCTTTACATGTTGTTATGCAAAGCTAATCAAGAAAATTTCGAGAAAGTATTGGACATTGTCAAGGCAAGGAAGAACCAAGTGGGAATGAACAGTGTGAATACAC
Source organism: Allium sativum (assembly GCA_030737875.1). Taxonomy (NCBI): domain Eukaryota; kingdom Viridiplantae; phylum Streptophyta; class Magnoliopsida; order Asparagales; family Amaryllidaceae; genus Allium; species Allium sativum. The sequence continues at coordinate 624,271,230 of CM060913.1, forward strand.
TGAAATAATGTTCGGAAGAAACACCAGGGTTTGAATAGAAATCATATCATCAGGTAAAGGAAGTAAGTTATAGCCAGTTATATATATTAAACAAAATAATTAATGTAGTAGTTAATATTTAGTTAGGGCAATTATTAATTATAAATTAAACCGTTAACTGAATCAAGGTAATTATTAATAACTTTTATCAACATTAATAGAATTGGACAAGAATAGGAATGTTGAGACCGTATCGACTAGCACTTCATACTGGAGCCAATTTTGGACGGAGATGAAAACAGCTGGAATCTCCAGTCAGATTAAAACGCCTAGAACGAATCGTTTTATCAATGAACCAATTCAAGGTGAGTTTAACTAACTCAGTTTATCCCATTTATATTTTATATAAACTAGGTTTTTATTTTGTGTACAATGTTTGTTAATGGTTGATGATTGGCTAATTGTTTACTTGTGTGTTGAATATTTTTATATTCATAGAATAAATTAAATGTTTGTTTAATTTAATCGAACTAAATCGTTATTTTAATGATTAGATTCCAAACGAGGTAGCTTACCTTGTTCGTTACAATAATATAAACGTATTAAATTATTTAATACTTGGTTGGATATTATGGGTTGAGTTGTTTATTTCTGTTTATCATAATGAATAAAAATATTGTCATATTGAATTTGAAATAACTATTTTGATACAGGGAAGGATAGGTTGGAGGGATCCAACCGGATTCCTCAAATATGTTATTTACTTATATAAATTGTTTAATCAATGTGATTGATTGTTAAGTGTTGAATCCAAATTCAACACTTGTTTGATATTAATCAGAGGGTGATATTGGTTGAGTAATTATCGGCAAATGGTCTATAAATGAATTGGTTTATGGAGATTGATTTACCGTTAGGTAGTCAATAGGAAGGAAGTTATAAAACTGTTTTTATAACTAAAGACAGAGCTTGAAATCTATTTTATATAGATTATTTTTAAATGGAAGTTTATTAAAGGAAATGAATAATTACCTTATTGGTAATTATAAACCAAGTATATGAAGAAGTTCTTATGATAACAAGTTATTAAGCAAATGGGTGAAAAATTAACCTAACAGTTAAGGATTTAATTAACTGTTTCATAATGAACAATTAATTGCGATTATTTAAGTAGATCGTAAATTAAATCAAATAAAATTACTTAAGTTTATTTACTAATAACTAAGTGGAAATGGTTAACGAATTAACCTTGTTTTGAGTTGACTAAGTCAACTGCTTATCTAGAATTTATTTCTGGACAATTATTGATTTTTAATTATTATTTAAATAACCTTAAAGGAAAGATTAACTATTGTAATAATACTTAATTAATTAGTTTCTAAAATGATTGGAATTGATTATTATTTAATAATAGTCAAAGTGATAAATCTTGAAGTTAAATACCTTAACTGGAAGTCATGAAGTCATAAAGCCTCATGTGTAGTTTAACTGGAATGGTATGTGAATTTATATTTAATATGTACCCATATTAAGAATTCTATTAATCGGACTTCTATAAATCATAATTTGACAATTATAGAGGCAAGTTATAAATGGATAAATGTTATAAGATGAATTTTTGTATTTAAACAAGGTTTATAAACATGTATTTAATAGTTAATTATTTAATAAAGTTGATAACCTTTGAAGAAGGGTTTACTATTAAGCTATAGATAATAATCAAGTAAGCTATATTTAATAATATCGAAATGGATTATTATTAATTAATAATAATCAAAGGAGATAATCTTGTGCTTAGGATTAAAGTATTGGAGTATTATGAAAACTTAAGAATTGAAGAAAGTTATAATTTGATTTAGAAACTTATGGTAAACCATAAATGGGATTTAATAAGCGTGGGGCGGAAAGTATGAAGCAGAGAACTTAAATGGATTTGAGATTAGAGAAGCAAGTTAAGTTTAATAATTCAATTAAAGTGAAGTATTTTAGAAAGGAAGTATTATTGAAATGAACTCAAATTAAGCTTGGAACTAACCTATTAGTAGTTTTGTCATAACAAAACGAAGACTCGTATATATTTTATTGGAATGATGTTTTGAAAGGTAATTGATATGGTTTTAAATTGAATAAAGATATTCGAGGTTGGAAATAAGGTTTCAAAGTAAAGAGTACAGTTTTAAAACCTTATATTTAAGCCGAAAAATATATGGAAGTTTCCATGATAATTATTAAAGATTTATTTCATTAAAAAACTTTTATTATTCTGAAGGTAAGAGTGTCGTCAACCAAGGTCTGAAAGGTAATTTAAAATACCCCAACTTGAATGACTTCATGATTATCCAAAAGATGATATTAGTTTGGGTAACAAGGGTAGACGTGGGAAATAAATCTTGTATTTCCATTAAATTTCAAGTTTTATAAGTTGAGTGAAGTGACTTCGAGAATGTTCTTATTTTAATACGAAGTAAATAAGGTGATCCAGATATTTTAAGCTTTAAGAGTTTTGATTAACTACTGATGAATTAAAGAGGCCAAGTGACGCTGATTACTGAACTAGAAAATCCATCTTGTTGTATGAATGATTAATTGTTAAATAACCGACTATCAAATCTGGCCAATACGATTGTTGGTACGGAAAGACCGGGATCAAATTTATATTCAAAAACCATTCCGACCAATGAATACGAGATCGTGGAATGTGCTGATTGAATATGGAGCATTGAAGATCGTTGATCTTCATGAGCGGAAGGACTACTCGTTGAATTTCTAAGGGTAGCTCCCGAAGATATTTCGACTTGTGATTCTGTCGTGATTGAGTTCTCGGATTGCAAGGACTACTCGATATTGATCCTAAGGGTGATTCCTATATAAGGATGCAGTAGGAGGGTGCCTTCGGTTCATCCTGTTCCTAGATGACGTATATGGACAATGAGGGATTCAAAAGTAAATGGTGGCCCGATGTTCAAAAGATTATAACCTCAAGCCTCACAACCGGGAAATGACAAAAATCGGGAAGGCAACATGGATATGTGGGTTGCTTCCATCAGGGTGTATTGCCACCATCTATAGAATATTCATATTTGTTACTTCTTTTAGTTTCTGTACCACCCGGGAACGGTTTTGTTGGTACCAACCGTAGGTGACAATATATTCGATACACTCAGGACAAATGAGTGGTCGGTCGTGTGCAGCCGGGCTGCAAGATGATCTTGTTAAACTCAGTGTATCCCTCTCTAGAGATACACTATCGACAGGTGGATCCATACCTTGTCATTGTCAGAATCTAATCTCCAATAAGCGCCCGCGGTTTTAATTGTATACTATATATGTGGAGTTTGAGATGCAAGCACTCTGCTAGATTGTTATTCATTTGTATTTTGACACTATTATAATATCATAAAAGGATATGATTTCAAAACTGTTTTGGGTTATAGTAAGGTAAAAACCATCCGTGTTTATGTGTGGAATGGTCTTTCTAAAGGACTTTGAACTTTAAAATCAATATGGACGTTATATAAACTTAGTGGGTTTCTCACTCTGGCTCACCAGAATGACCCGGTATTTGAAATGCTCGGGTTAGATCGCGTTGTACAAGTTCAAGTTATGGGATGCTGTGAAGTCCAAAGACGGGCTGGAGGAGTTCAGACATATGATGTTATTATTTCGGTGTGTATTGTGTATGAGGATAGGTTATTATAATTGTCCAGATGTATTGATATATCTGATGATTGTAAGTATTTTTCAAACTCCCAATAAAGTTATTTCTATATTATATTTTGTTCCGCTGCGATGTGAGACTCTGTGTGTGTTGATTCTTCTTCTTCTATTCTAATATTTCTTTCTTTCTTATCTCACCCTCTAATTTCTTTCTCATAACTATCTGGTGTTTTCGATACTTGGGTTTTGGCGAGTAATACGGGTTTATGTATTATTGTCGAAATTCGAGCATCGAATTCTCCGGTTCACTACAGTTGTATCAGAGCTATTGGTTGAGTAATAACCTTGGCTCTGTGGTGTAACTCGATAGAGATAGGGTTAGTAATTCCCTAGATTGAGTTTGGGTATATATATGAGAGAGCATGTTTGTAGATTTTATATAAAATGTTTTGTATTGTGTTGATCGTTCGGTCCCAATGTTAGGAAACCATATTGAACAAGCGATTGACACAAAATTATTTTATTATGAGGGTAAATGAAATAATTTACCCAAGTTATATTTTTATATAGAAAAGTAAATATTTTTTATATTATAGTAATATTGGTTGTTTTGTTGTTTTGGCTGATTTTAAATTCAAATTAAATTGTGAAATAAAATTGAACTAATTAGAAAAATTCAATTAGATACGAAAATGAAAGTTAATCTGGTTAAGTAAGAATTAACTTGAGAAATAGAATTGAATTAAATAAATTGGGATTTGAAAGTCGAATGATGACAGTAGAAATAAATCGAATATTAATCTATTGAGATTAAGGTATATTAAAACAAAGAAAATACAAAACAGTAAATATATATATGGGATATTAATTGAATTTAACCAAACCAAGTAAATGAATTCGAAGCAAGGAAATAAATCGCAGTATAATAAATTGGCAAAAAAATCGGTTATCCGATGGAACTAAATAATTTAACCCTGTATTTGTTATTTGCGTTATAAGTGGAGTTAAGTGCAAAATCCTGAATGTTGTGGAGATGATTTGGTTATACCGACTAGAAGTACAGATGAAGAGCAACCAGTTGATTTGCTACGGAAATTGGAATTGAGTGGCCAAAAAAATAGGTAAACCTTAATATTATTGGAGTGATTGATTTTATACCCCTGAGTTAGGTAGCTATTTGGCTTTTGGTTTTCTTTTGGAGAAGTTGAGGTCCATAGTGGCAGTTGTGGTTGTTCTGATCAAGCCGTGCAGAGGAGATACTGGCAAAATTTTGGAAAATTTTAAGAGTCTAATTTGTTTTAATTATAATTCAATAATAATTATTTTAAATAACTGAGTTCGGGACATTCTTCTTACCTTAAAATTTCGGGGATGAAATTTTTTTTAAGGAGGGAAGAATGTAACGTCCCAGATTTTCGGCCATTTAAATTGGAATATCTGAATCTGTTTTATATATTATATTGGAAATATAATGGATTTTATATCGAATTTATTTTATAAAATGGAGTTCGAATATATATAACTTATAATTATTTAAAACAAGCTCGAAACATCGTGGTAGTTCGTAATCTATGATTCAAACTTTAATTGAATATACCGGATCCGATATAAGTCAGAATTCGTGAAATAAGAACCATTTGAATATATTTGATTATATTTTTCCAATGAAAGAGAAAATTTGAGATTTTAGTTTATAGATTGTTAGTTATGTCCAATTCAAATTTTAAAATAGTCGCTGTGGAAATCGTTAATAAACTATAATGTTTATTTAATAAAATATAAGGGAATTTCTATAAAACTGAATATTATTTAAACCTAGAATTTTAAATAACGATTTTAAAATCTATATTGGTCTATTTTGAAGTTGGATAAGATTTTTTTGGAAAAAAACGTTAATAATAAATTATTATTATTTAAATTGAATTGTTTTGGATTTAATCGTTGTTATATAGGCCTTAAAAATAGTTTTATCTTCAAACGACCTCTGTTTCCAATGAAACGAATTTTATTGGAATGCGTACAATTAACTATTTCTAGATTTTTAGTTTGAAGCCAATCAGAGTTGTTTTATCAATGGGCGATATTTAGAGGCGAACCGATAAATTAAAATATCGCCGTTGTGCAAGTGGAGTCCGTTTTCGACGACATTAATTTCATTGAGACTGGAACGCTGAGACATAGCGGTGTATTTATTTTCGTTGAATTTAGAGTTGGCGTTTAGTGTTGTGTATATTTAACGGTGACGAAAATAACAATGGAATTATTAACTAGTTACAAACAAAAATAAAATATCTTTAGTCATCCGAAAAGGGAAAAATATATGGTCTCTTCGATGTTAATTCTAGTTAGCTAAACATCTCCTGTATTTTCAAATCAAATTGAATACTGCTATAAAATGTCCCAAATCAACTTAAATCATGCAGGGCTAATCACATTAAATAAGAAACGTATGCTTTCCCTTCTACAAGCTGATGTCAACCCCTGATGGCCTACAGACCAAACCATGCTCAGGCCTTTTGTCTCATTCTCTTTTACAACCCGTTGAAATAAATAATGTGCTTCCATTCCTCTACACATCCAAAGATATTGACAACACAGCCTATGCTTAAAACAATTTCAACTCCTACTTGTGTGAGCATATCAACAGACATGCTTCTTTTCATCAACCACCGTGTAATTTCCTTTCGCAATTAAGATTTCCCCATACTGATTGTAATCAGTATCAGCACATGCTCCTACCCATGAAAACCATACAGCTACCACCCTACTGAAATGAAATCACGCAGCCCCATTCTTTTCAAATAAAAATAAAACTGATAGCCTGCGTACATTCTGAAATGAAAATTGAAGCGGACCTACCCATCCCGTTCCTTCATTCATAAGCTAATATATAAAGTATAGGGTGTCCATCTTGCTGAAAAAAATTCATGAAGTCAAATAAATATACGGAGAGCTTCCCATACTTACCCTTAACATGAAACGATAACCCAAGCTGCAGACCCATACTAAGCAACAGCCACCCTAATTTTTAGGCATAGACCTACGTTATATGGTGATTGATGTCGTTACTATCCACATTCTTCTCCTCATCTATAAGTACTTGCATCATTTTCGTGCCTTTCTGTGTGTAAAAGAACACCCAAACCCACAATATAATATATTCGAATATGAAATTGTATATACTATCGCATGTACTGAAGTGAGAAGTTGGGAGCAAGAAGAAGGGTACTGTGCACAAACGAATGGAGCTGAAGGCAACAATGGTGGTTGGTGAAGATGGAGTAGCGGTCACTACAACAAAAATACCCTATTACAACGTCATTTTTACAACGGGCAGTTGTTGTCCGTTGTAATAGAAAGATATTACAACGGTCATTTCTGGACCGTTGTAATAGACGTCCTGTACAACGCCCTTTTTACAACGGGCATGGATTGCCCCTTGTAATAAATTGCTATTACAACGGTCATTTAAGGTACGTTGTAATAGATGTTTATTTTACAACGGTCACAAAATGCTCGTTGTAAAAGAGGTATGACAACATAGTCATGATAACGTAAGATTATATTAGATTTGTATTAGTTTAATTAAGTACTGAAATGCAAAAGAGGTATGACAACATAGTTAATTCAGAGTGCCATAAGCAAAGTTTGGTATGGATCTATTTAACCTATAATAACGTTAACTAATGAAGTAAGTATGAGTTGAAAGACTATGAACATGAAATATGCATGAGTTGTGTTTTGCTAAAAATATAAAACTTTGACAGATTATCAATACATACAATTGACAGATTAAGAAAAGCGGCAACAACATATGAACATGAAATAGCCTTGAAGATGCCAATAGTGGGTTTCTATTCATATATTTGCCTATTCGGTTTGATAACTTAATTTACTTCCCTTTCAGGTTTTTACCTTCCAATTTATGAAAAAAATTGAGAGCTCAACTGAGAACTTGTCTGTTTATGTCATCTCCTTGCACTCCTCCTGTATGTCAAAATTCACGCTTCCAGTTAGCTCTTCAACATGATTAATTTTTTTTCCATGTTAGGATTTTATCAAATTTCCAAAAAAAATACATTTTATACTAAAGCTTTGAACAGTTTTCTCTTGCAGTTCCAATGGTTTTTGCAGCTAATTACTTTGTACTAATAATCAACATCTCTTTATTAGCTGCTAAGATTTCATGCAGTTTATATGTGTATTACTTTTTTATTTTTTTATCTTAGTGACAGGTTTCCCATGCTAAAGCCTAACTCGTTGGTTCATCCAACAAGCCAAATCGTTTGCTTTTAAAATTCACCAGACTAGACACACGGTGTGATAATCCGAGACCAACGCCATTTCCGGCCATTTCCTTTTGAAAGACCGAAATCTTATGCAGTTGCTTAACGAATATCCTGCCCGGTTGGGTTGGTTGCTACGCCTGAAGTTAGAAAAGAAGAGTTTTCGTTATTAATTAAGGAGTTTAGCATAGTGTTTAAAGCGACACAGGTTAAGACTCGTAGGACAAAACCGAGGTCGATGGATAAAGATCGGGTTCCTTTCAGATAAAGATTTACGGTGAGTGCTAGGGTTTGGATGAGGGTATTTCTGTTGCTAAGGCTGTTGATGAATCAGATGACGTTATTATCTTGGCATACAATGTTTTTCTTGCCCCGATCAGGTTAGTTATTCATCTATTTAACTCTTTTTGTTTAGTCTTTTTACTATAATAAAAAAACAAATTAGATACTTAGTTGGGTTTCTTTTCTTATTTTCCTAGTCTATCAACTATCGTTTGTTTTATCACTTTCATCTTTAGTGTTATATCTGATGTGTTTACTGTGTTTTCATTTGTGTAAAAAAAATAAGGGAAGATAATTTGTGAAATTAAATCGCTTTTTTAAACATAAAATTAGTACTTTGTTTGACAAGAAAGTTATTAAATACAATGAGTAGAATGCACCCAAAATAAAAATGAAAAAAAACCCAGCAAATACAACAAAAAAATTTCCTCATACAGATGCAATATCACCTCGTGAAATTATATTGAATAGGAGAACAGTGGCTGACAATAAACTGAATTTGTTCTTCTATCTTCATTCCTTGAAATCTTATCATAATATGAGTCAACACTAACACATTACTATGAGTCAACATTAATACGTTAGGGAAACAACAAAAAACAAAACGGAAAAAACCAAAAAAGGTTAAAACGATTAAGAAAATAATAAAGAAGACAAAAAAGGAAGCTGTCTCGTGTGTAGGAAGACAATAAAGGAGTCCATTTTCTAGAAAGTTGTTAGGGAGGTGCTGATGATTTCCGGCTAAACCCTGGCCTACTATTTTGGGCCTTTAACAAGTGCTGATTATTTTGTCTTACAATATATACTGCTATAATCCTCATGTTCTCCAATTTTATAACTGTGCATGTTCATATATTTTCTAAAAACAAATTTTTTGTTTAAATAAATGGGATACATGCTATATTTAGCCGAAGAATGCTAATGTAACAACAAATAGTGTACTTCACATTATATTCGAATATTTATTTCTTCTTTATATAAAAAAAATTGAAACCTTAAATTTATTTTATCTTACTAGATTGTACACTGGAAGAATCATCTCAAATTTCTGGAAGATGCTGGGCTATCCCCTACGGCTAAGGACTTTATATGTGGATTAATATGTGATGTTGAAAACAGGTTAGGCAGTGGTGGGGCAGATCAAATCAAGGTACTTTTCTGAGCGCATGAAGCTTTAATATTACATCTTTCTTCCCATACTTAGTTGTAGAGGGGACAATAGCAAGTACTGATCCTGATGCTTTATTACATTTTAGAAAGCTTGGAGCTGATGTTTGGAAGAATTGTGTGAATGTAGCGGTAGAACCGGAAGCTTTTTTGTTTAGGCCAAATTCAGAGATGTCCATTATCAAACATGCCATTGATCTATTGTCACGTGGCACAAAGGTTACGTTTCCTTGGTCTAGTGTACGTACTTATGAAACTAGTTGTGTAATTTATGTTAGAACTATGTCGAAGTAATTTATCTAACCTTTTGGAATGTAAACTTATCTAGTCTTTTGGAGTGTAAACTTATCGAACTTTTTAAAACGTGTTGGAATTATATGACTCTTGCTTTCGTCTTTTAGTATGTGTTATTATGTAATTTTGTTTGTTGCATTACAGTATTTATTGCATGTTAAAATATTCATTATTATTATGGATGTATATCACAGTAATTATATTTAAATCTGCATTCATTTCGCAATGGGCAAAAACCGTTGTTATATACTATATTACAACGGGCAAAAGCCGCTTGTAATTTATTAGCTATTACAACGGGTTTATAACCATTGTCATAGAGTCATTGCACGTGACAGAGCAAGTTATTACAATGGTCCTGTACAACAGTCTTTGCCCGTTGTCAAATAGTTAGGAGCTATTACGACGATGCATATTAAGACGGGCATATGCCCGTTGTGGAATGCATATTACAATGGTTTTTGCCCGTTGTAAAAGGACTGTTTTGTTGTAGTGGGTGGAACTAGAAGAGGCTCCCATGGGACAAATAAATAAAGAGGAAGCTTTGAAGCTTCTTGGTGCAGATAATTTTGTAGTGCTCCAGTGAGGCATGCATGAAATAGGACGTGGTGGTTTGTTTAAACGGAAAAGGGGCAGTGGTATAGCAGCCGGAAGCTTACGAGAATGGCAAATGTGATGAAGGAGGCGTCGAGGAGCTGAGTTGGGCAGAGGGCAGACTAGTCGAGATGAGGCCGGTATACTTGAAGCAGTGGAAATATGCTTTTCAGGTGGAGGAAGATGTATATATACGGTGGGAGGAGGAGAAGATTCACATGGAAGTATATTCAGTTTTAACGTAAGAAACGAACTGAAAAGAAGAATTCGAAAAAGGGCAGCAGTGGAAACATTAACGTGAAGAAGAAAATGATGAAAATAGGAAGAAGCAACTATAATAAAAGGAATGGATGGGCCGAGATTTTAAGGTAGCGGGCTTCTGGGTCTTTGCAAATTAAAAAATATCAAGTAATGAATGAAGAGCGGGATCGGGCTTGTAAGGGAAGGGAGGCAATGTGTGCATCATTTAGTAACTGGCAGGAGAAATGAAGATTTCTTTACATGTTGTTATGCAAAGCCGATCAAGAAAATTTGGAAAAAGTATTGTAAGTTGTCAAGGCAAGGAAGAGCCGAGTGGGAACGAACTGTGTGAATACAGTGAAGTAATGTTCGAAAGCAACACCAGGTAAAGGAGGTAAGTTACGGCTAGTTGCATAAATTAAACAAAATAATTAATGTAGTAGTTAATATTTAGTTAGGGTAATTATTAATTATAAATTAAACCGTTAACTGAATCAAGGTAATTATTAATAACTTTTATCAACATTAACAGAATTGGACAATAATAGGAATGTTGAGACTGTATCGACAAGCACTTCATACTGAAGCCAATTTTGGATGGAGATGGAAATAGCTAGATTCTCCAGTCAGGTTAAAACGCCTACAACAAATCGTTTTATCAACGAACCAATTCAAGGTGAGTTTAACTCACTCAGTTTATCCCGTTTATATTTTATATAAACTGGGTTTTTATTTTTTGTACAATATTTGTTAATGGTTGATGATTGGCTGACTGTTTACGTGTGTGCTAAAAAAATTTATATTCATAGATTATATTAAATGTTTGTTTAATTTAATCGAATTAAATCCTTATTTTAACGATTAGATTCCAAACGAGATAACTTACCTTGTTGATTACAATAATATAAACATATTAAATTATTGAATACTTGCTTGGATATTATAAATTGTTTGTTGACTATTATGTGTTGAGTTGTTTATTTCTATTTATCATAATGAATAAAAAATTGTCATATTGAATTTGAAATAACCATTTTGATACAGGGAAGGACAGGTTGGAGGGATCCAACCGGATTCCTCAAATATGTTGTTTACTTATATAAACTGTTTAATCAATTTGATTGATTATTGATTATTGAATCCAAATTCAACACTTTTTTGATATTAATCAATGGATGATATTGTTTGAGTAATTATCAGCAGATGGCCTATAAATGAATCGATATATAGAGATTGATTTACCGTCAGGTAATCAATAGGAAAGAAGTTATAAAACTGTTTCTATAACTAAAGACAGTGTTTGAAATCTATTTTACATAGATTAATTTTAAATGGAAGTTTATTAAGGAAATAATTACTTTATTGGTAATTATAAACCAAGTTTATGAAGCAAGTTCTTATGATAACAAGTTATTAAGCAAATAGGTGGAAAATTAACCTAACGTTTAAGGATTTAATTAACTGTTTCATAATAAACAATTAACTGCGATTATTTAAGTAGATCGTTAATTAAATCAAATAAAATTATTTAAATTTATTTATTAATAACTAAGTGGAAATGGCTAACGGATTAACCTTGTTTTGAGTTAAGTAAGTCAACTGCTTATCTAGAATTTATTTCTGGACAATTATTGAGTTTTAATTATTATTTAAATAACATTAAATGAAATATTAACTATTATAATAATACTTAGTTAATTAGTTTCTAAAATGATTGGAATTTATTATTATTTAATAATAATCAAAGTGATAAATCTTGAAGTTAAATACCTTAACTGGAAGTCATGAAGTCATAAAGCCTCATGTGTAGTTTAACTGGAATGGTAAGTGAATTTATATTTAATGTGAACCCATATTAAGAATTCTATTAGTCAGACTTCTATAAATCATAATTTGACAATTATAGAGGCAAGTTATAAATGGATAAATGTTATAAGATGAATTCTTGTATTTAAGCAAGGTTTATAAACAAGTATTGAATAGTTAATTATTTAATAAAGTTGATAACCTTTAAAGAAGGGTTAACTATTAAGCTATAGATAATAATGAAGTAAGCTATATTTAATAATATCAAAATGGATTATTATTAATTATTAATAATCAAAGGAGATAATCTTGTGCTTAGGATTAAAGTATTGGAGTATTACGAAAACTTAAGAATTGAAGCAAGTTATAATCTTATTTAGAAACTTATAGTAAACCATAAATGGGATTTAATAAGAATGGGGCGGAAAGTATGAAGCAGAGAACTTAAATGGATTTGAGATTAGAGATGCAAGCTAAGTTTAATAACTCAATTTAAAGTGAAGTATTTTAGAAAGGAAGTATTATTGAAATGAACTCAAATTAAGCTTGGAGCTAACCTATTAGTAGTTTTGTTATAACAAAACGAAGACTCGTATATATATTATTGGAATGATGTTTTGAAAGGTAATCGATATGGTTTTAAATTGAATAAAGATATTCGAGGTTGGAAATAAGGTTTCAAAGTAAAGAGTATGGTTTTAAAACCCTATATTTAAGCCGAATAATATATGGAAGTTTCCATGATAATTATTGAAGATTTAGTTTTGTTAACAAACTTTTATTATTCTAAAGGTAAAAGTGTCGTCAATCAAGGTCTGAGAGGTAGTTTAAAATACCTCAACTTAAATGACTTCATGATTATCCAAAAGATGATATTAGTTTGGGTAACAAGGGTAGACGTAGGAAATAAATCTTGTATTTCCATTAAATTTCAAGTTTTATGAGTTGAGTGAAGTGACTTCGAGAATATTCTTATTTTAATATGAAGTAAATAGGGTGATCCATATATTTTAAGATTTAAGAGTTTTGATTAAATACTGATGAATTAAAGAGGCCAAGTTACGCTGAGTACTGAACCATAAAATCCATTTTGTTGTTTGAATGTTTGATTGTTAAATAAATGACTATCCAATCTGGCCAATACGATTATTGGTACGAAAAGATCGGGATTGAATTTATATTCGAAATCCATTCTGACCAATAAATACGAGATCATTGAATGTGCTGATTGAAGATGGAGCATTGAGGACCGTTGATCTTCATGAGCGGAAGGACTACTTGTTGAATTTCTAAGGGTAGCTCCCGAAGATATTTTGACTTGTGATTCAGTCGTGATTGAGTTCTCGGATTGCAAGGACTACTCGCTACTGATCCTTGGGGTGATTCCTATATAAGGATGCAGTAGGAGGGTGCCTTCGGTTCATCCTATTCCTAGATGACATGTATAGACGATGATTGATTCAAAAGTAAATGGTGGCTCGATGTTCAAAAGATTATAACCTCAAGCCTCACAACCGGGAAATGACAAAAATCGGGCAGGCATCATAGTTGTGTGGGTCGCAGCCATTAGGGTGTATTGTCACCATCTAGAGAATATTCATATTTGTTACTTCTTTTAATTTCTGTATCTCTCGGGAACGATATTGTTGGTACCAACCATAGGTGACAATATATACGATACACTAAAGAGAAATGAGTGGTCGATCATGTATGGCCGGGTTGCAAGACGTTCTTGTTAAACCCAGTGTATTCCTCTCTAGAGATACACTATCGGCAGGTGGATCCATACCTTGTCATAGTCGGAATCAATCTCCAATAATCACCCGCGGTTTTGATTGTACACTATATATGTGGAGCATGAGATGCAAGTATTCCGCTAGATTATTATTTGTTTGTATTTAGACACTATTATAATATCAGAATAAGATATGATTTCAACATTGTTTTGGGTTATAGTAAGGTAAAAACCGTCCATGTTTATGTGTGGGCTGGTCTTACTTTTATCCTCTTCTTTCAAAAGGACTTTGAACTTTAAAATCAATATGGAGGTTATTTAAACTTAGTGGGTTTCTCACTCTAGTTCACCAGACTGACCCGATATTTGAAATTCTCGGGTTAGACCGCGTTGTACAGGTTCAGGTTATCGGATGCTGTGAAGTCCAAAGACGGGCTAGAGGAGTTCAGAAGTATGATGTTATTATTCCGCTGTGTGGTGTATGAGGATGGATTATTATGACTGTCCAGATGTATTGATATACTCTGATGATTGTAAGTATTTTTCAAACTCTCAATAAAGTTATTTCTATATTATATTTTTTCCGCTGCGATGTGAGACTCTGTGTTGGGTTGTTTCTTCTTCTTCTTCTTATATTCTAATATTTCTTTCTTTCTTGTCTCACCCTCTAATTTCTTTCTATTGACATCTGGGTTTTCAGTACAATTGGGTTGGATTGGTGTTATTTGATCAGCTGAAAAGGTGCCGGAAATTTGGGTCATCACAGAATCTAAAAAATATGTGTTTTGACATGTTTGGTGATTTATTAAGTTATAAAAGAGGCATTCGTAATAATTGCGTTGGTTGTATTATAAAGATTTCACAAATTTAAGTAAAGTGGTTATTTTTTCAAACACATTCATTTTGGTGTATTACGTTAAATTGATACTTAAACATGGTGTAAAAATGTTATGGGTTTAATTTAGATGTTGAATTGTAAAAGTTAGTACAACTTAATAAGTGTCTTGAGTGTTTGAGTGTGTTAACCTTTTGAGAATGTGATAATAATGTTTAATTGACTTGTTAACTTGTGTTTAAACCTTAAAATAATGGAATTGTGCTAATTATCATTATTTAAATTTGATTTTGGGCCTTAGTGGGATGTTTAGCCCATTATCTTCTTTTATTCGTCTTCTGGGTGTTTAGCTGAGAAAAGGTACTACATATTTTTCCTCTCCACCTCTTTTCCTTGTTCCTAGTGAAAAATCAGTAATGGCCTCCTCTTTCCTAACCAAAAACTGTTGCATTCCCCAATTTCAAGTCAAATGGATTCCCCAATTTTAAGTATGTCGAGCCACTTGAAAAAAATATAGAGATCACTTTATCGACATACATAAGACTTGCTAATGCAAATCTACGAGTGGTCGCTCCTAACAAGCCCTATTCTCGGCTTTAATATACGGTATTACTCATTTATGCTCTTTATTGGGGTAGGTCTCGGGGTGGGACTTTACATTTGGTGTTAGAGCGGAGGTTCTGAACAAAGTACATTAGACATAGAACAAAACCAAAATAGTACATGTGTTTCAATGTGGAAGGATAACAATCGTGTCTACTCTATATCCTCTTTGTTATCCATATCTTGTGTTTCTTATATGTGAGTCGTGGTGAATCTTGTGGTAGAGGAATACATCTGTGAATAAGAAGTTTATTCCATAGTATTCCATTATTGATATCTCTTTTCGTAGTGTGTTTTTGATTAGAAGAATCCTTCCATTCTCTTAGTCTTTTGATGTATTAACCTTTATGTGAAATTTTTGGGAAATATTTTCACACCATCCTTGATGTTTGAGTTGATTGTTGGGTGTGTTAAGGGCTTCAATGGTATTTTGGGACATGAAATTTAAAAGTGGTTTTCACGTTAAGTGGTGAATGTTAGAGTTGAAATAAATTAAAATGGTAGTTGCACAGTGGAAGCGGGCAAATCGTTTTGGCCGTGCTAAACTTTGAAATAATAAATCATGGGGATAAGGGTTGGAGTAAAGAAAGTTGTAAATATTGAAGATTTAATTAGTTTTTAACTCGATGATTGAATTAAAATTTGGGGATGGGGTTGTCTAGTTATGTGAAATTGAGAGTATTGATGATGTGTAATAATAAAAACAACCCTTGTATGTGAAATTAAACTGTGGTCATTTATGTGTTGAATGGTACGGTGAGTGTCTTAAGTGTTTTGATCGACAAGCCCGATCAGCAATATCGATAATAATTTTTTAAACACTTATGCCAGACTATCCAACACTAAAAATGAGTAGTAAAATGAAATTCAATAGAAAATAAAACATGAAATTATCACATTGGGATAGTGATAAATCACTATGAGAATTGGGGACTATGGTGAATTTGGCAAGGCGGTGATGATGGTCTATCGAATGCGCAGCCAATTGATGAAAATAATTGTTGGGAAAAAGGTGGTTTAATGCTATTCTAATTTAAGTGTAAATATAGAAGTGAAGTGTGTTGAGTATGAAAATGTTTTAAATATGCGACTTTTTAAAACAAGTGCACTATTTCGGAATATACATTCACAATTACATTCACTTGACAGTTGCCGCCATTGAATTGGATATAATTCACAGGGAATGGCGAGGCTATTTGATGATCAAAGATCCAAGCAGCAGCCATAGTCTGAGAAAATTTAAATAACTTTAATGGCAAGGTAGCTTCAAGTATTGATGGGAAGCCGAAAAACTAGAGGTCGTATTTCAAAATACGCTTTATAAATGGTAAGTTGGTTTGTTTAAAGCTTGGGTAGTAACGAGTTGATGAAAGTGTTAAAATTTGGGTAGATTCAAGTGGAAAATTTTGAATATGTTGGAAAATTCTAAATTCTATGGGGTAGCTTCTTAAATTAAGAAGTTCCTTTAAAAAGTAAATTAAGAGAAGTGATTTGAATTGTAAATTTAGTAATATATTAGTTGTAGCAAATTGTGAGGATGCAATTTACTTAATAGGGGAGTCTATAACAACCCGGATTTTCGGGTAGCCGGGTAGTGAAAAGTTATTGTGTTTTGCGACTCTTAAGACAACGGGTCGCTGATACGAGTTTGTGAGACTAACTTGTGTACTATTTAAACAAGAAAATAAAGGGTTGTGTATCTCTAAATTTGAGTGTTTGGAATAAACCATGTAGCTTTGTTAATAAGAGGTTTATTCCAATCTATAACCATAAGATTATAGTTAACTGATTTTGTGAATACTGAAATTTGAAAATATATAATATTGATTGGAAATCAATATTATGGGGAAAATATATTTTCAATATTAAAGAAAAATTGATTGATTGAAATAATCATTTAATCACTAAATTGGGGTTATAAATACAATATGTATTCTTGAAAATAATTGAGGAAAAGTGTTCTAGACTACATTGGTGAATTTAAAGTGAATATGGGGCTTTTAAATGATAATCAATGAATTAATTGGTTTGTTGTTTGTATGAAAAATATAAATATTGATTATGAATCAATATTTATAGAATTGGTTTATTTTGTCATTGTTGATAATAAATTTAAATTGTTGAGTCAATAGAGTGTACAACAACTTTGTTGTATAAACAGATTGGGAAGTTTGTATTTTTAATACGAATTATATTTATATAAATACATGTTTGTATTGTAGTATTGAAATAAAAGAGTAAAAGTGTTTTATTAGTTAATTACGGAGTTAAAAACATTTTACTATGGTTTGATAACAATGATTGTAAATATTTCGTAAATAAAGCAATCACTGAAATTTTGGTCTATAGTATATAGTGTAATATAAACCTTAAGAACTAAAATTTATTGTATATAAATAATAAATCTGAAAAATATGTGTTTTAACATGTTTGGTGATTTATTAAGTTACAAAAGAGGCATTCGTAATAATTGTGTTGGCTGTATTTTGAAGATTTCACAAATTTAAGTAAAGTGATTATTTTGTTAGACATATTCATTTTGGTGTGTTATGTTGAATTGATACTTAAATATGGTGTCAATATGTTATGTGTTTAATTTAGATGTTGGATCATAAAATTTAGTACAACTTAATAAGTGTCTCGTGTGTTTGAGTGTGTTAACTATTTGATAATATGATAATAATGTTTGATTGACTTGTTAACTTGTGTTTAAAACTTAAAATAGTGTAGTTGTGTTAATTATCATTATCTAAGCTTGGTTTTGGACCTTAGTTGGATGTTTATCCCATTATCTTCTTTTATTCGGCTTCTGGGTGTTTAGTTGAGAAAGGGTACAACATATTTTTCCTCTCCTCGCTTTTCCATCTTCCTGGTGACAAACCAATAATGGCCTCTTCCTTTTTCCTCACCAAAAGCAATTTCATGCCCCCAATTTCAAGTGCAAATGGATTCCACCTTGTTCTCTCTCCATTGCTTTGCCTAATCCAAGCCCAAATACATCTCCAATGAAGAAAATCAATAGTTGAGGATACTTATTTATATGGTTACTACATGTTGGAGTTTCTTGGTTTTTCAAGCTTACACTGCTCAAATGCACATCCTAAAGGCTGAAATTCATCTAATAATCCAAGCAAGGTGAGTTTCTCGACTCACACTTCTTGCTTTATAGGTTGTTATCTTTGTTGGTTGCTGAAAATAAAATTTTGAGATTGTAGCTAAAACAAATTTGATCATATCTCTTACGTTTCTTAACCAAGTTCAATAAATCTTGTTGTCATGGAAAGTTATGATTTATTCTACAGCTTTCATGTTTTGAGCTTTGTGTAATTTAGGGGTTTATTTGGTGAAAATTCCAGTTGTTCTTCGTTGTCCTTCGTTGAAAGACAGAGGCAACATATTTGAATCTGAGAACTATTTCAATCATAATTTTTTTTATTACTAATCGGAATTTGATAATTTTTGATGTTTCAGAAAGCATATGATTTATTACACAGCTTTCATGTTTTGAGTTTTGTGTAATTTTGAGGTATATCTGGTGAAAATTCTAGTTTTTCTTCGTTGTCCCGTCTTTGAAAGACAGAGGCAATATATTTGAATCTGAAAACTAGTTCAATCTCAACATTTTAATTATTGATCAAAATTTGACAATTTTTGATGTTTCGGAAAGCTTTTGATTTATTCTATCAGTTTCATGTTTTGAATTTTCTATGATTCCGAAGGTATCTATCTTGATCAAATTTGCACTTTTCTATCACTGTCCCAGGAGCAAAATAAATTTGACAATAGCTCTATGTGAATCTGAATGATTTTCCATGTTATTTTGATAATTTAAAAGTGGATACTTGTAGATTTGATTCTATTTGGACAAGCCAATAATGTATGCAAATTCATACTTCAGATTTGCAATTTTGTGTCATTACGGATAATGTTTTCGTGTTGAAAATTGATGAATCGGTGACCTGTGCTCGACTTATATAAATTATTCTCGAAATGTTTTGAAAAGAAAATGTGTTTTTTAAAAATAAATACTGTTTTATTAAAATGAATTTATTAGAAATATTTTTTAAGTAAGGATTGTCAAACTATTCGTTTTTCAAATATTTTTCTGATGAACTATGTTTTTCAACTATTTTCGTAAAATATGTTCTTATTAATAACCGCACACATTTGCACTCTTGAAGAAAACGTGTTAGCGATCGAAAAATATTGGATCCCCACGGTATGGGACGCGATAACATACGGTTTTATTCAATCCCAGATCCGTCCAATTGAAGCAACGAATCTCAGTGATCCTCAATGTTTCATTGGTTTCTGCGATTTAATGAATCTCAGTGATTCTCTACATTTCAGTGATCTTTTGTGATCCTCTGAGATATTCAGGGGTTATTGTGGTTTCTTATGATTTTTTATGTTTTCCTATATGGAGTTGACTTGCAGCGTGTAAACTGTTAAGTGAGAACAAGTGATATGGGATGCACGAATAATACTTTTTGGGTTACTATCTAAGGCTCTGTGACACATTCCTATGTGACTGCCATACCTAGACCTTCGAGTCAATCTTGTGTGAACTCTGTATGGACCTTCGGGTCAATACTGTGTGAACTGTATGGACCCTCGGGCTATCTGAGTACCCTTCTATGTGATATAGTACAAGCTATAGCTTTAAGCCATTCTATGTAATAGCACGTGCTGGCATAGCTTCGGCTTTCCATTCTGGGATGTATCCATAATTTGTGTTTTAGTTTTTGTGTTTATCACTAATTTCACCATAGTAATCATTATCATTATTTGTAGTGATTTCATTAGTGGTTCTATACTCTTAATAGAGTTTCAGTGATCCTATGCTTCAGTGTTTCAGTAATTTTGTTTTTTACAGATTCCATGACTTTGTGATTTCGTGATTCTATGAGTTAGTGAATTTCTTGGGTTGTGATTTCGCCTTGTGATCTCAACAATTTTAGCATCTTCCATTCGTGTTATGTGACTCCATGTGTTGATTACCCTAATCGTAGAGTTCAGGTAATTCGTGCTATGATACTATTTAAATGCACTTTTATGTTCTCGCTCTTATGGACTTATGAGTACGTGTTTCATTGACTTGCGTATGTGCCATTCCTTTCCGATGGAAAGGAAATCATTGTATTGGAGTTTTCATGTAGACTCGTGTCTTGAGACTCCTTTTTTAAGGAAAGGAATTAGTATTTGACTGATATTTTTACTTTACATTTATAATACCAAATTGTAAGCTAGACTGACCCATGTGTGTATTCCTCGAGTCAAACTGAGTTGTTTCAGGTGTAGTTGTTGTGTTTGTGACTTGGCTGGGCAACTTCTGGACTATCTTTTCTGTAATAGCTTCGAGTCGAATTCTGAGTAGCCTTGTCTTCCTTTTATTTACTTGTATTGTTTTGTTTAAATAATGGTTGTGTAACCATTTATGTTGTAGCACATGTATTCATTGTACTATATTGTTGTAGTATTATGTGACTGTTCTATTTACTGTGAATGCGTATTTAGATGTATTATGTTCTGAGCTGATTCTATAGCCACCATGGAATTGTATTATGTAAAGTATTGAGTATGTCAAGCTGTTTGAAAAATATATAGATCACTTTATCAACATACTTAAGACTTGCTAATGCAAATCTATCGGTGGTCCCGCCTAACAGGCCCTATTATCCACTCTAATAAACGACATTACTCGTTAATGCCATTTATTAGGGTTGGTCTTGGGGTGGGGCGTTACATTGATGAAGGTAGAAATGGAAATGGGGAAAGTTGGGGTGGAATTCTTGTGCCCTAGGCCTGTCGGGGGTTTTGAACCCCTTCCCAGATCTGTCCTTTAGACCCGGTGCTGGTATAGAATTTTGCCTCATACCCGAAACCCGTACGAATTTGGATAGACCCGACCTGCCCTAAGACACGATGAGATTATTTTCTAATACACACAAATTTATATACTTATATTTTTGTCATTAAATGATAAATTATATATAAATAATAATGTGTTTACAATAATGAGAGAATATAATAAATTGAGTTGTAAGATAATAGTTCAAAAGACATGCATTCGTTATTGTATGATTATATTGATGACACTTAATACTATGAGAAATTTATAGCATGTTGATTGAAAGAATACAATATCCATGTCACAACCACATTTATCTAAGAGGATTAACAAGTAATCATCAAAGTTATAAAGTATTTTAATAATGTTTCAATATTGCGGGTCAAATTGGGGTGGGTTAGCTATTCCCCAGACCCAAACCTTTCAAAAGTGGGTCTGGGTCTATCTACCATGAAGACCCAATAAAGTGGGCCTAAATGGGCCAAAACATGGGTGTGCCAAACAGGTTTGGATCCTAAACTCTCCCCATTGCCATCCCTAAATGAAGTGATCAGTTAATGATAAATATATTTGAATTGAAGGGCAATTGCAATATGACTTGAAAGTTGTTTTCTAACTTTATTATATAAACAGACAAAGGTCACCACCTTGCTACCTTTCGAAAGACGAAATGGGATTTTGTATTATAAACCTTAGTTAAAAGAATAAGGGACTACTGTCTCGACACCCTTTGTCTAATGCAGAGAGATGAGTTTATTAACATAATTTTAATATTGAATTGCTTGATGGTTGCTTGTTTGGGTTATTGCCCATTGAGCCTGCTAGCACAAAGGATGCCGACGGGATGTTGCGTGACTCGTTGTCTTAGGGTCAGGTTGGCATAATGGATGTTGACCAGGACGAAAAGTAAGATGGGCTATTTCGATCTATCCTTCTGGCAATGGGTGTCGGGAGGGATGTTTTCATAAAACTATTTCATAAAGATTGTTCTGTAAATGCTTTTGAAATCCATGGCTTATGCTTATGACCTTGTCGACACCTCTAGAATCGATAGGACTTTTCATATATACTTGTTTTCTAAAATACATAGAGGTTTATCCTCTATCCTTATCTGGACAATAGGGTCATTTTCTAAATTATGTTTTTTCTAAATCGATACCCATGCTTCCAAAATCCTTGAAGCCATTGTCTATGATAACATACCTTTGTAAACCTGTTTTTTTATAAACTACTTCCTTCGACGCAGACATGGTCGATAAGGAAGTTTTCTAAAACCAAATGTTTTGAGGCTTCGCCTTTATAAATTTTAGCATTAGTAACGACGAAAAAGAGAAATTTTATTAAATATTTTCTAAAAGGGAATAGAGGCTTTGACCCTATTGCATGTCGCTATTTATTTGACAATAGGCATTGATTTTTGTTTGTTGTGCGTGGTCGGAAGGGTTACAGCTTTCGGAATAGCTTGAATATGCACTTCGCCACCTATGGGGAAAAACACAGGTGTCGTTCCCACTGTGGTGTAAATTTGATTTTGATTAGAATCCACTGAAATGCTTATGTTGTTTGGTAGTTAGCCATTGCATTTGTGTGAAACATCGAAAGGGTAAAATGAGTGGAAAATAGGGGAAAACACCAGTTAAATTAAAATAAATTGTAAATAATGGTATACAAACCCATTGCTTCACACAATATGATGGATTTAGGAATGAGCTTTCGGTTTTATGTTGGAGGGGAGGTAATTAGCGAAGCACATAAGGGGAACTGGAAGGGGAAGTTGATTCCATGATAATATGATGTGACTCTACGAAGCACGGTTTGGGAATCAAAGATAAAATGAGGTTTCAGATCCATTTCCTAGCAGTATAGCTCTTTACGAAGCATAGTGTGGGAGTTGAGGATAAAAGAAATGATAATTAAATTATAGAAACTGTCATGATAGTTGGTCATTGTAACGGAGAATGAGAATCCATTGTGTGTTGTATGTTATATGTTGTTATTGTTATATGTATTAATGTGATAATTGTACTAACCATTGAAGTGCAGAATCATAGGGTTGGCTCTATTTCGTAGAATGATTCTAACGAGAGGGAAACCCATTCAGTTATGTGGCGTGGTCTTGTTATATATCTTACATGTCGGGTAGAAAGATTATTATGCAAACCATAATTTTTTTTGACCCGTAGTTTTTGCTTTTACCCCTTAAGCTCTCGGGTACTCAGTTGAGTAGGCTGAGGTTAAGATCTTTCAAGTATCTTCTTTGAATAAACTTTCTGTAACACCCCGTGATTCTGTAATACTATCACAAATCAACGCAGAATTAGAATTTAAAATCAAAATCAAGGGAAACGGGCTGCGCCATTGCGTTCGTCTCGTAATTCACCATGAAAACGAGTCCGATTTTGCGTAAATCGGAGTCCGTATGAGGAATATATGGCCTCCGGAAGATTCAGCAAAGTTCAAATTTCAAAACAGTTCAGAAAAGCAAATTCAAATTCAAAATCGGACCCAGATTGGGCTGGGTGGGAATTTTCCCTCCCAAGGCACCCAGGTCGACTGGGTAGTCGACCTGGGTAGTCGACCTGGGGGTCGACCCCCCTCCCTCCCGACCAGGTCGACTGGGTAGTCGACCTGGGTCCCGAAATCCAGTTTTCTGCACCTAGTTCGTTTTTCTGTATCTGGACGCCATTCTGACCAGATTCGTCCGCCTAACACTATATAAACAGCCCTAGTCTCCTTCTCTATTCACAATTCTTCTCTACCCTTATGCTGTAAAGATTCTTGTTAGACATGGCTTCTTCTCCTCCTCTAAATTAAATAAAATAAAATATAAAATAAATCAAGACGAGGAAATGCTGCTCAAGACTTTCAAGAGGAGATTCAAGTCAAGCTAGAATTCAAGTGAAAATTCAAACGACTTCAATGACTGTTTTTCTACGAATCATAGCAACGCCATTTTTCTATTCTAATCTAATCTTTGTAAGTCAGTTACTTTTTAGATTTGAACGTTTCTCTCTGTTCGTGACATGAATTAAAGGAATAAAAGAACATGCCAAATCTTTCTATCTGTGCCTATATCTTTGGACTTAATTAAGAACTGTTATGATTCGATGACCGATAAGACTATGACTATGAAACTATGGACCTTAAAACCATATGCCTCTTTGACTATGAACATTGTCTATAACTATGGACATTGCCTATGACTATGAACATTGCCTATGACTGTGACTGTGACTATGAGAATTATTTCCTCGACCATGAACACAAGCGTATGCCTTTGATTAGGAAACATAAACTATTGCCCATGACATAACAAGTACAACTGTGATTCATGACTAGGAAAGTGTTGCTTAAGTTTTGTGACTGTGAAATTGGGTCAAAACCCGATTATCTATTCTGTCTGTTCTTAGTTTTCTTGGTTTTAGACCCTGGGAATTTACCTATTAAGTTAGGTCTACCCATGTTCTTGGGCCTACTCTGTCTATTTTTGGTTTTAGACCTTGGGAATTTACCTATTAAGTTAGGTCTACCCATGTTCTTGAACCTACATCGTTATTCAAAACCATTTTATGCCAGTTGTTATGTCTATCCTTTTCATAGCATCTTTGGTTCATTCCCTATTTTCTACGAATCTAGATTTATCTATAATCTAGATTGAATTACGATTATATGAACGGTGGGAATACGATTTGGGAAAAATATGAAATTTACTAAAAACGTAGTTAAAAACTTGGAAATTGGCATAAATTGGGAACATGTATTATGGCATGTTCATAGAAATGCAAATTGGATAAATTCGACATGAATTATGGGATGTGTAATTTGAATCTAGTATTGAATTGTAAATCTAGCATTTACATGAATTGTAAACTAGAATAATAAGTCTAGTTGGGCATGAACTGTAATTAGACTGTTAAATCAGAATTGGATTGGCTAATTTGGCATAACAAGTATATTGGTATAAATTTGAATTTGGCCGTAATTGTGAGTAATTGTCAGGTTTAGCAAAATCATAGTTAGTGACACTTAGTTTGGTATAGTTTACATACCAAAAAGCATAAATATGATATAGAGGGAAAATGGGCCATAAGAATGAATGTTGACAATTTGCATTAAAAGAGAAATTAGGAAATAAGTAAATTAGGAATAATTTACTTATAGAATTTGTCCTAAATGAGGAAATGTAAATTTAGACAAATTAAAGGTTTCTTGACGACATCTCTTTTAATAATACACCAGAAAGTTCTAGGGTGACAGAGAGGATGGTGTCTAGGCTTGGGTTTGGAAAATACAAGTTTCCTGCTCTCTCTGGCTATCCCTAAATGATCCGACGGACAGGATGGTTGCTTTCAAAACCATATTTGTAACAAGCCGTATTTTTCGATAACGTGTTAAGACGAGAATCAAGGCAGAATTTAATTTTAAATTCTGAATCAAGTAAAACGGGCTATGCCATTGCGTTCGTCTCGAAAAAATACGCGAAATAGAGTATGAGTTTTCGAGAATCGGAGTCCGTATGACCAAGATATGGCCTCGCGAAGTTTCACGAAAAATTCCCAAATTAAAGTATACTTAATTAAGTGAAATGGGTTGCGCAGAGAAATATATATATATATATATATATATATATAATTGAAAATTAAATAAATAAATATGCAAAAATGTTCAAAACAGCGAATTGGGAGAGGGGAATAACCAAACCGGCCCATTTTTGAGGTCGACCCGAGCCTGCTGGGTCGACTAGGGGTTAATCCAGGGTGTTTGGCTGTCAACCCGTGGGCCGATTCGCTCAAATGCAGATTTTGCATTTGGATGGTTCTCATGGTTCATCTTTAATCTAAAGGCCCTAGATGGTTCCTACACTTGACTTCTTCCCCAAGACATGCTTTGATGGCTTGGATTGAATCTAGGTTTAATCCTATGGCCTAAAACACTTGCCTAATCTATAAATAAGACCCTAACCTATCCTAAACCCTCATTATTCACTCATGTAACTAAACTATGGCCAAATTTCTACTCTCATGGCCTCCATCTCAAATCCCTAGAGCCTATGCATTCAAATCGGGTTCAAATCAAAAGATGCAAGCTTGCTACACCAAAGAGAGGCAAAATCAACGTTGCTATGCGAGTTCCATGACGATTCTTCAACAAAGGAGGCACCTTTCTTAGCCAAGATGATTCATGCTTCTTTCCCTAGGCCTAACTATGTAAGTTCTAGCTACTTTTAGATGGAAACGGTAGTTTTGATAATGACATGGGATAAAATGAGGCTAAACATGATTATGCGAACCTATATGAACCTTACCTTGCCTCTTGTGTTCATGTTTATAATTTTAGGCCATGTGAGTGACTTAATCATGCCTCTCATGCTATGCATAACCTAGTTTATCTTGCAAGTTTGGATCTTTATGCATGAAATGCTAGCATGAACCTTTAGGAACCACTTTACTTGTGAAACATTGGCTAAGACAAGATTTTGGGGCTTATGCATGTTTATGAACCCAAACCCCTTATGCTAACATGCAAGTTTGTGGCCAAATCCTTTATGAGATTATGCATGCTCGTGGCCAATCCCCTCTTTTAAGTTGTGCATGTTTATGGCCAAACCCTTTTTGATAATATGCATGTTTGTGGCCAAATTACCTTATGACACTATGCATGTTTATGGCCAATCCCTTAATGATGTTATGCATGTGGAAGCCAAGCCCTTTTTGGCATCATGCATGTTTTGAGACCAATATGTGACATAGTATCCTTACTATGTTGACTCGCTTTGCTTGCGTTGGGAAAACACGATTTTGGGTAGTTAGATAAACATGAACATGTCGCAAAATCTTAACTTGAATATGACATGTGTTTATACTTGAAAATATGACTTGAAAGATAACATGGAGGTTGGCATGTAAGTATGCATAAAAACATGAGCTTGGGAATTTACCTATTAAGTTAGGTCTACCCTTTGGGAATTTACCTATTAAGTTAGGTCTACCCAAATGCTTGAAAACTTGTAACATGTTTTGGAAACATGATGAACTTAGATAATGTAAGTATGGCCAACTCGAGGTTGGGTTGAGTTTGCAACGTAAAACTACCCGGAACCGACCGGCCTAACTAGTAGTTGCAAACAATAGGATCCAATGTGAGAAGTTGGTCATGTCGCGCTTAAGACCCGAGGTTAGACTAGGTTGTGGTGTAAATCTACCCGGACCCGCCCGGCTTAACTAGTAACCACAACAAGGTCTAATGTGAGAGGTTGAGGGTGCATTAATTAAATTAATGCCACATAATAGGGTTAAGTTAATTTGATTAATGAGGCTTAACCAAATATGATATGGACAAATGGGTTAAGTAATTTGATTAGGCTAATGATACTTAACAAAACATGATAAGCTTGGGTAGGTTAAGTAACTTGATTTGCCTAATGACACTTGACCATTTTTATACGACTAGTGGACGGGATTAAGTTAACCAACACTTAATCAATCCAACACGATAACGTGATAAGGTTAAGTAAATTTTCTTAATGACACTTAACCGTATAATACAGTTAATGGATGGGGTTAAGATTAGGCTTAACTAATCTAAACATGGTAATCGGATGGGGTTAAGTTAGCCTAGACTTAATTAATCCAACTTGGTAATTTAATGGGGTTAAGTTAAACACTTAACTAATTTAACACGATGATTTGATGAGGTTAAGTGACCTATACTTAACCAATCTAACTCGTTAATTTGATGAGGTTAAGTTAATCTATACTTAACCAATCTAACGTGAAAACATGATAAGGCTAAGTCACGAATCACTTGAATACGCTTGACCGATTTGATGACAAGGTCAAGTTAAATTATATAATTAACCAAACTAAAATGATAATTAGACGAGGTTAAGTCAAGGATTCCTTGATATACTTAACCAACTTGACACATGGTTTGTAGGGTTAAGTCTTGGACTTGTATACTTAGCCAATTTTGACATGGTTTGTAGACGGGCTAAGTTATGAACTTAAGTGACACTTAACCCATTAGATAAACCCTAATTCGGAGGGTTAGGTAAATAACCATAATTAACAAGGATTATGGAAATAAGGCTAAGTGGTAAACCTTAGTTAAGGGAAACTAAGTAATAATTCTTAGTCAAGGAAATTTGGACCATTTCTTAGATAGATTAGTAACCCGATACGTTAGGTCAACGTTTAAGTATACGTGTAGGAGCAGGCTATCTGATTTAGATAAAGGCTCCAACGAACTGGGTAACGAAGCAGCGGCTTCGGGGAACGTGAGGATATTCTTGGGATCCCTCTGTGAGCTGCCAGGTCATTATACTAGGCTCACGAGAGGTTGAGGTCTGCGGTAGAAGAACCAAGAATATGCCTTGGTTGCTATGCGAGCGACCTAAAGACTGGGGTGGATAGCAGTGAGTCGACGAATACATAAGGTGCCCGAGATAGCAAGTTCGTCGATCATCTACCATCTTGAGTCAAGCGTGTACGTACGGAAAGGCAGGGAACACCCAACAGACCATAATTGCTATCTAATTATGGGTGAGGTAGGCCGTAGGATGTGGGCTGGCCGGAGTGTAGTTCTCATGCAAGATTTTCTCTTGTGTTGCCTTTCACTAGTTGAGGGAGGGGTCTCGTGGGACCATAGCCACGTGTAGAAAAGCAGACCTTAGTATCTGCATCGGCAGATAAATCTAAAGCTCCCGACCGAGTCCTGTATTTCTTGGTTTGCCCTGTGACAGGACTCGGATGGCACGATGTGATACATGTGCATACAGTTATAGAAAAACGATTCACGATGAATGCGTGGGAAAAAGGGCGCGGTTGAGGGTTAGCGTAATCCCTAGTGGCCTAAGTGGTTTAACCCAAACCGAAATACGAAAGCGTGCAATAGGTAAGCGTAATCCCTAGTGGTGCTAGGTGGCGTAAGTCCTAGTAGTTCAAACGATGATTCATATGGAAGAGACTAGCTAGAACAAGGGTGACAGTCCAAACGAATTCAAGGATAATACGACATGAGGAAGCCCGTACGAGGTACGGCAAAGGACTGAACTTATATACATGGAAAGAAACATATGATTTGAGTAACCTATATATGCGATATACTAGGTTGACATGGACCATTACACGACTTTGAGCAAGGGACATTCATGGTTAACACATGACGCGGGTAGGGGTACTAGTACGAGAGGTGCAGAGCAAATATACATGTTAGGACTAAGAAGAATATACATAATAGATACCGTGGGATGTTAGACGGGGTGGATACCTTGGGATAATGTACTCGATAGAAATCTGACGATGTGATACCTTGACTTATCATGACACCGTAGTTTATCATGATACCTTAGTTTACTTTGCCACAGTAGTTCAACCGGCTACCTTGGTTTATCTATCTTGTAGTTATCCTTATGTTTACTTTCAGTTTATGCATGTCATGTTACCTGTTTTTATACTGGAAGTAGATAGGACTTACTCAGTCTTTTTGACTGACCCGTTTTGTTTCGCCTCTTTTCTTCCGTTTCCCCCCCCCCTCCAGGTTACAGGGAGGAAACAATGTTGTTTAGTTCGGACTTCTTCTGCTTGAAGGTCATCATGGATGGCTTGGACTTTTCTTGGCTATGGCTACTTTACTGTTTTTACTTGGGGAATAATTTATGAAAATGTCTTTATGCTTCTTTACTATTGCAAGACAGGTTTTGATGTACTCTGATGTAAAAGGCTTTAGACCTTATTTACTCATGTTATGAAAGTTTGATTTTACTTCCGCTATTCTATATGTTCTGTCTTGTGATATTTCTGTGCATGTTTACCAATAATGCCCCTCTAAAGCTAGTGCATTCCTTTGCGAGTGACCCTAGCGGAGGCGGGGTGTTACATTTGGTATCAGAGCCGAAGGTTACCAGACTGGGCAAAAGTTTTTAAAGACCTTCTAAAAACTATTTGAAAATCGTTTATAAAGAAGCATTTTTCAAAAAAAAAATTCTTTTAAAAGAAAAAGGCTATTCCCCAAAGGCCATATGCACTATCCTTGTTTCCTTAATTGAATCTCTTTTCCTTTCTTTCCTCCATCTGTAGTCACAGTGGTTTTAACTGCGACTAGTCTTTTCTATCTACGAAAGTGTTTTCCTTACGATGGAGGTGGTTCTCGAGAGACCAGTGGCCGCGTTATAAGAAAGGATAGTGAGGAAGAGGATAAAGGATACGAGCTTAAGGATGAGCAACTTGTTGGTATGGCTCAGCCTAGGACGAGAGAGAAGGATGAACAATGAAACCCATGACGAGAAAGTATCTTTGGTATGGTGAAACGGGACGGATAGTTAAGTATTGTGGGACAAGGACAAGATCATCGTTGTATACCCTCACTAGAGTACCTGAGTAGGGGGATAACATCCTTGTTGAAGATCTAGTTATTCTTTTCTATCATCCCGCCAAGACTTTGTTTTGATCCCCGCATCATTTAAGTCCGCTTCGGTAGTTGAGTCTCTGCACCTTAAGTACTAACGTAATAGAGAATCCCATTTTTGTCTCAAAGTCCTATTGGAGAATCAGTCCATTTATACATGACTTGTTTGGATTTGGGAATGTCTATGCCAAGTGTTGAGTTTGGAAATAATGCTTATAAGCTGTGGATGGATTCTAGGGATGAAGTGGTTATCCAGTAGGGGGTGCCACTCTCGGTTTTGATAGGAGGGTAGTTAGACCTTTTGACTAGCCTTGGTAATGCCCTCGAAGTATCGGGTAACCTTTTTGAGGTTCTGTCATGACTAGTTACTTAGAATCCCTTGATGCCTTTATTGGAAATTTGAAGCCCGATCGAGTGGTGTTCGCCAATAAGACGGATGGTTTACTTCATTTATGCATGGGTTATAGAGATCACCCTAGTAAGTGCGCATGATAACCTGATTGACATCTGTTTACTTTCAAGAGAAAGTTCTTCTACATGGAATTCCTTATAGTATATAAACGAGATCCAAGATTCACTAGTGAATTTTGGAAAGCTTGCATGAGATCATGAGTACGCAGTCATGTTTGCGCCAAGTATTCTAGAAAAAGGATAAGTGCAAGTGGAACGAGAGGCGACGAAGAAATGAGTTTCAGCTCATGTTATGGAAGCAGGAAATAAGAAGCTACGAAATCGCGAAGTTAAAGGGCGGTCAAGGCACAATGGAAGTAAGCCCGAGGAAATACGACTTTGATGGTCAAAGACTAGATACGCGCATGATATCTCTTTTTGTGAGTATATCCTTGATCCCTGTTTCTGTAGAGCTTACTTGTAGGTTATCTTTTGTGGACATCCTCTCGGTCCTACTTTCTGTTACAAACCCCGTAAGGAGTTAGTCTTGTTTATCTTCTCGGCCCTGTTTCAGGGAATTCTAGGTAGAACCCTATGGATGTAAACATGTATTTGAAACATGTTATGATTGATATGGTTGCAAGTGGTTGCTCATGGATGCGCGAATACACATTAGATACTAGCTCGACTCGGTCACATTTCATATTGCATATGCACGAGTATTTATACTTGTTTATGGATGAAATCGAATGTATTATCATGCGGTTGTTGCATATGAATGAATGATTGTGCACGCATATAGTATCTATATGACTAGGACTATTTGCATACATGTTGGATTCATGGCACTATACATATTTTGCATTAGAAAGATTATTCAGGCTTGATTATTAGCATTAGCTAAGGAACATGTACACACACGTTTTGCATATATTCATACAGCATTAGAAATCATCTAAGGACAATGGTTGCTTGTGGATGATGTTTTGAGTAGATGGATGATGGATGGTAGGATATGTTCTTCCTAACTTGGAGATTTCGGGGACGAAATCCTAAAAGGTGGGGAGAATGTAACAACCCGTATTTTTCGATAACGTGTTAAGACGAGAATCAAGGCAGAATTTAATTTTAAATTCTGAATCAAGTAAAACGGGCTATGCCATTGCGTTCGTCTCGAAAAAATACGCGAAATAGAGTATGAGTTTTCGAGAATCGGAGTCCGTATGACCAAGATATGGCCTCGCGAAGTTTCACGAAAAATTCCCAAATTAAAGTATACTTAATTAAGTGAAATGGGTTGCGCAGAGAAATATATATATATTGATATATATATATATATATATATATATATATATATATATAATTGAAAATTAAATAAATAAATATGCAAAAATGTTCAAAACAGCGAATTGGGAGAGGGGAATAACCAAACCGGCCCATTTTTGAGGTCGACCCGAGCCTGCTGGGTCGACTAGGGGTTAATCCAGGGTGTTTGGCTGTCAACCCGTGGGCCGATTCGCTCAAATGCAGATTTTGCATTTGGATGGTTCTCATGGTTCATCTTTAATCTAAAGGCCCTAGATGGTTCCTACACTTGACTTCTTCCCCAAGACATGCTTTGATGGCTTGGATTGAATCTAGGTTTAATCCTATGGCCTAAAACACTTGCCTAATCTATAAATAAGACCCTAACCTATCCTAAACCCTCATTATTCACTCATGTAACTAAACTATGGCCAAATTTCTACTCTCATGGCCTCCATCTCAAATCCCTAGAGCCTATGCATTCAAATCGGGTTCAAATCAAAAGATGCAAGCTTGCTACACCAAAGAGAGGCAAAATCAACGTTGCTATGCGAGTTCCATGACGATTCTTCAACAAAGGAGGCACCTTTCTTAGCCAAGATGATTCATGCTTCTTTCCCTAGGCCTAACTATGTAAGTTCTAGCTACTTTTAGATGGAAACGGTAGTTTTGATAATGACATGGGATAAAATGAGGCTAAACATGATTATGCGAACCTATATGAACCTTACCTTGCCTCTTGTGTTCATGTTTATGATTTTAGGCCATGTGAGTGACTTAATCATGCCTCTCATGCTATGCATAACCTAGTTTATCTTGCAAGTTTGGATCTTTATGCATGAAATGCTAGCATGAACCTTTAGGAACCACTTTACTTGTGAAACATTGGCTAAGACAAGATTTTGGGGCTTATGCATGTTTATGAACCCAAACCCCTTATGCTAACATGCAAGTTTGTGGCCAAATCCTTTATGAGATTATGCATGCTCGTGGCCAATCCCCTCTTTTAAGTTGTGCATGTTTATGGCCAAACCCTTTTTGATAATATGCATGTTTGTGGCCAAATTACCTTATGACACTATGCATGTTTATGGCCAATCCCTTTATGATGTTATGCATGTGGAAGCCAAGCCCTTTTTGGCATCATGCATGTTTTGAGACCAATATGTGACATAGTATCCTTACTATGTTGACTCGCTTTGCTTGCGTTGGGAAAACACGATTTTGGGTAGTTAGATAAACATGAACATGTCGCAAAATCTTAACTTGAATATGACATGTGTTTATACTTGAAAATATGACTTGAAAGATAACATGGAGGTTGGCATGTAAGTATGCATAAAAACATGAGCTTGGGAATTTACCTATTAAGTTAGGTCTACCCTTTGGGAATTTACCTATTAAGTTAGGTCTACCCAAATGCTTGAAAACTTGTAACATGTTTTGGAAACATGATGAACTTAGATAATGTAAGTATGGCCAACTCGAGGTTGGGTTGAGTTTGCAACGTAAAACTACCCGGAACCGACCGGCCTAACTAGTAGTTGCAAACAATAGGATCCAATGTGAGAAGTTGTTCATGTCGCGCTTAAGACCCGAGGTTAGACTAGGTTGTGGTGTAAATCTACCCGGACCCGCCCGGCTTAACTAGTAACCACAACAAGGTCTAATGTGAGAGGTTGAGGGTGCATTAATTAAATTAATGCCACATAATAGGGTTAAGTTAATTTGATTAATGAGGCTTAACCAAATATGATATGGACAAATGGGTTAAGTAATTTGATTAGGCTAATGATACTTAACAAAACATGATAAGCTTGGGTAGGTTAAGTAACTTGATTTGCCTAATGACACTTGACCATTTTTATACGACTAGTGGACGGGATTAAGTTAACCAACACTTAATCAATCCAACACGATAACGTGATAAGGTTAAGTAAATTTTCTTAATGACACTTAACCGTATAATACAGTTAATGGATGGGGTTAAGATTAGGCTTAACTAATCTAAACATGGTAATCGGATGGGGTTAAGTTAGCCTAGACTTAATTAATCCAACTTGGTAATTTAATGGGGTTAAGTTAAACACTTAACTAATTTAACACGATGATTTGATGAGGTTAAGTGACCTATACTTAACCAATCTAACTCGTTAATTTGATGAGGTTAAGTTAATCTATACTTAACCAATCTAACGTGAAAACATGATAAGGCTAAGTCACGAATCACTTGAATACGCTTGACCGATTTGATGACAAGGTCAAGTTAAATTATATAATTAACCAAACTAAAATGATAATTAGACGAGGTTAAGTCAAGGATTCCTTGATATACTTAACCAACTTGACACATGGTTTGTAGGGTTAAGTCTTGGACTTGTATACTTAGCCAATTTTGACATGGTTTGTAGACGGGCTAAGTTATGAACTTAAGTGACACTTAACCCATTAGATAAACCCTAATTCGGAGGGTTAGGTAAATAACCATAATTAACAAGGATTATGGAAATAAGGCTAAGTGGTAAACCTTAGTTAAGGGAAACTAAGTAATAATTCTTAGTCAAGGAAATTTGGACCATTTCTTAGATAGATTAGTAACCCGATACGTTAGGTCAACGTTTAAGTATGCGTGTAGGAGCAGGCTATCTGATTTAGATAAAGGCTCCAACGAACTGGGTAACGAAGCAGCGGCTTCGGGGAACGTGAGGATATTCTTGGGATCCCTCTGTGAGCTGCCAGGTCATTATACTAGGCTCACGAGAGGTTGAGGTCTGCGGTAGAAGAACCAAGAATATGCCTTGGTTGCTATGCGAGCGACCTAAAGACTGGGGTGGATAGCAGTGAGTCGACGAATACATAAGGTGCCCGAGATAGCAAGTTCGTCGATCATCTACCATCTTGAGTCAAGCGTGTACGTACGGAAAGGCAGGGAACACCCAACAGACCATAATTGCTATCTAATTATGGGTGAGGTAGGCCGTAGGATGTGGGCTGGCCGGAGTGTAGTTCTCATGCAAGATTTTCTCTTGTGTTGCCTTTCACTAGTTGAGGGAGGGGTCTCGTGGGACCATAGCCACGTGTAGAAAAGCAGACCTTAGTATCTGCATCGGCAGATAAATCTAAAGCTCCCGACCGAGTCCTGTATTTCTTGGTTTTCCCTGTGACAGGACTCGGATGGCACGATGTGATACATGTGCATACAGTTATAGAAAAACGATTCACGATGAATGCGTGGGAAAAAGGGCGCGGTTGAGGGTTAGCGTAATCCCTAGTGGCCTAGGTGGTTTAACCCAAACCGAAATACGAAAGCGTGCAATAGGTAAGCGTAATCCCTAGTGGTGCTAGGTGGCGTAAGTCCTAGTAGTTCAAACGATGATTCATATGGAAGAGACTAGCTAGAACAAGGGTGACAGTCCAAACGAATTCAAGGATAATACGACATGAGGAAGCCCGTACGAGGTACGGCAAAGGACTGAACTTATATACATGGAAAGAAACATATGATTTGAGTAACCTATATATGCGATATACTAGGTTGACATGGACCATTACACGACTTTGAGCAAGGGACATTCATGGTTAACACATGACGCGGGTAGGGGTACTAGTACGAGAGGTGCAGAGCAAATATACATGTTAGGACTAAGAAGAATATACATAATAGATACCGTGGGATGTTAGACGGGGTGGATACCTTGGGATAATGTACTCGATAGAAATCTGACGATGTGATACCTTGACTTATCATGACACCGTAGTTTATCATGATACCTTAGTTTACTTTGCCACAGTAGTTCAACCGGCTACCTTGGTTTATCTATCTTGTAGTTATCCTTATGTTTACTTTCAGTTTATGCATGTCATGTTACCTGTTTTTATACTGGAAGTAGATAGGACTTACTCAGTCTTTTTGACTGACCCGTTTTGTTTCGCCTCTTTTCTTCCGTTTCCCCCCCCCTCCAGGTTACAGGGAGGAAACAATGCTGTTTAGTTCGGACTTCTTCTGCTTGAAGGTCATCATGGATGGCTTGGACTTTTCTTGGCTATGGCTACTTTACTGTTTTTACTTGGGGAATAATTTATGAAAATGTCTTTATGCTTCTTTACTATTGCAAGACAGGTTTTGATGTACTCTGATGTAAAAGGCTTTAGACCTTATTTACTCATGTTATGAAAGTTTGATTTTACTTCCGCTATTCTATATGTTCTGTCTTGTGATATTTCTGTGCATGTTTACCAATAATGCCCCTCTAAAGCTAGTGCATTCCTTTGCGAGTGACCCTAGCGGAGGCGGGGTGTTACAATATTTGAAAATTAATCAAAACCCCTTTGAACTTAGAAAACAAGAATATGCCTAACCCGAGGTTAGACTGAGTTGCGATGTAAACCTGCCCGGAACCAATCGGCACATCTAGTATTCGCAACAATATCTGTCTAATGTGAGTGGTCGTGGCTTTAATTTATTTAGTTAAAGCTAGAACAAGAATGGTAGGGTTAAGTTAACTAAGACACTTAACCAATTCAATATGATAACCAGACCGGTGGGTGGGGTTAGGTTCATACAGACACCTAACACAGTTAAGCAAGAATGGGAGGGTTAAGTCCATAGGAACACTTAACCAACTTAGCACAATCAAGCTAGAATGGGAGGGCTAAGTCCATAGGGACACTTAACCAGACTCATGGTAACAAGACAAGATTTGTAGGGGTCAAGTAACTAAGAAAACACTTAGCCAAATTAACATGATAACTAGACTAGAAGGTGGGGTTAAGTAAAGTTAATACACTTAGCCAATTTGATATGTTAGTTGGGCTAGACCGTAGGGTTAAGTAAACTTAAACACTTAACCATCAGATTGTGATAAAGGAATGGGGTTAAGTCTAAAATGTGAAGGGATAATACTTAACCATTAATAACATGTTAGTTAAAATAGACGGGCAGGGTTAAGTTTAAAAGGAACACTTAACCAATACAGAATGAAGGGGTAGGGTTAAGTAATAAGAAATACTTAATCAATATAACTTGGTTTGTGATAGGGTTAAGTCAACCTGGATTACTGATGACACTTAACCAGTTTAAATAGGATAAATGAAGAGGGTTAAGTTAGCTTGAATTGACTAATGACACTTAACCAATCCAATTTGACGGGACAGAGAACTAAGTAGTAAACCTTAGTTAAAAGGAGCTAAGTAGTAAACCTTAGTTAAGAAAACAACGATTCGGGAAATTAAGTGGTAAACCTTAGTTAGCAGAACTAAGTAGTAATTCTTAGTATGACACGGGAAGGAGCGAACGTCCGTCTGATTAAAAAGAAGGCTCCAACGAATTGGGTTACGAAGCCCGAGGCTTCGAGGGGATGTGAGGGTACTCTTGGTATCCCTCTCTGAGGCTGCAGATGATCCTCCTGGGCTCACAGAGGTTAAGGTCTGCGTAGAAGAACCAGGGGTATGCCTTGGTTGCAATATATGGCAACCTAAAGACTAGGACGGACCGGCGTGATTCGGCGAGAAAACGGTAGCCCTGTGATAGCAACTCGTCGTCTACCATCCATCTTCAGTCAATCGAGATACGTGAAGCGGAAAGGCGGAGAACTCTAAAAGACCATATACTTGCTATCTAGTTATGTGTGAGGATGGTCGTAGGATAGTGGGGCACCGGGGGCCGGCGTATAGTTCTCATTTTTCAAGGTGTGCCTTTCATTAGTTGAGGGAGGGGTCAAGTGGGACCATAGCCACTAGAACAAAAACAGACCTTAGCATCTGCATCGGCAGATATCTGAAAGCTCCCGACCGAGTTCTGTGTTTCTTGATTTGCCCTGCCACAGGACTCGGGCAGCACATTACAGGACATGTGCATTTAGACAAGCGATAACGATTCCGATATATGCGTGGGGAAGTATAGGAACATATACCACTCTAGGTAGTGTGTCCTAGACTTAGGGGCATCGTTCGACAAGTAGCATAATCCCTAGTTGGACTAGGTGGCATAAACCCTGAATCCGAGAAGCGTTCAGCAGATAGTGTAAACTCTAGTTGAATCTAGAAAGCACTTGATGGAAAACCCTAGATCAGATCTAGATAATAAATAATAAATGTATGCCTGAAGGCAATGGAAACTACCGGGATTGGGATCACGTTATCGTTACTAGTTGGGACACTAGGTAGGCGGTGCAGAGGTATAGAAACCGGTATAACAAGGAAATAGCGAAGCGGCAAAAGTATTAGAGCATATCCAGTTTATCTTATCTTAGCTTATCTTGTGATTATCTTGTCTAATCTTGCTGACCCTATCATCATGGTGTTATCTTGTATTCAGTTAATTCATGTCGTTTTGTTTTTCCATGTTCACATGCTAGAAGTTACTGAACTTACTCAGGCTTTATGTCTGACTCTGTTTTTCTTTCGTCTTCTTTTCTTCCGTTCCCCCCAGGTAGTAAAGGAGGGAATAGTATAGCTCAGGTTAAGTTGGACTGTCACTCTTTTCCAGCTTGAAGATTTGTCGAAGTTTTGCTTGGATTCTCTTTTCAGATGCTATGGCTGGCTCTTGCTAAAATTGGGGAATATAAATGTTGTTTTATGCTTCTTTATTTTGTAAGACAGATGATACTCTGATATTGTAAAGAAATCATTGTACAAACTATTTTATCAATAAAGCAAAGTTTTATTTTTCGTTGTTTAATTTCTATCTGTCTTGTAATTTATCTGCATCTTTTACCCTAAATGCTCCACAGAACTTAGTGCATTCCCTTTGTGAGTGACGCTAACGGATGTGGGGTGTTACATGTGGTATCAGAGCTGAAGGTTACCGGATCAGATAAAGGATTTGAAAAGTTATTTTCAAAACGGTTTTAAAAGAAGCATTTTCAAAAAGAAAAGATTTGTTTTAAAGGCATATTCTCCAAATCCATACGCACTATCTTCTCTTCCTCTGTTTGAATTCTTGTCTCCTTCTTTCTTGAGTCTCTGGGGCTCCTGGCTTTCTAGGATGTAACCTCATCGAAGGGCAAAGTAGTGCCCGACTTCCATCTATGGCTGTGGTTGTTTCACTTACGGCCAATTTTCTTTCAAAGCTTATAGGGTTTTCCGTACGATGGAGGTAGCCTCCGAGAGATTTGTCAACATGACTACACACGGAAGGGATGAGGAGTTTGGCTAAGGAGCACAACCCTAGGATGAGGAATTCATGGATGTAGATTTAGCTCACGAAGGAGGAAGAAATTATAAAACCTAAGACAAGAGGAAGTATCTTTACTAGGGTATGATAGGGCATATAATTAAGGACAAGGGCAAGAACGAGGAACAAGATTTTTAGAAGGGCAAGAACCTACTTTCGCCACCAAGCGTACCTAGGAGAAAGCTAGTAAAGTTCTGATGGAAGAGTCTAGTTTTGCTATTCTTACTATTTCCTTTGGCTTTAGCGCTTCTCATTTGTTCATGTCCACTTCTATAGTTGAGTCTCTGCACCATAGTATTTGTATAGTAGAAAGATCCCACTAGAGTCTCAAATCCAATCGGTGGTCTGACCAGTTTATTTTTGGTTAGTAGGGATTTGAGAATACCTATCGAGTTTGCTTATATCATCTCACGTAGATCGTCTGAATTTAGAGGAGATATTCCTTGGGTACTTGTCTGATATTGGTTTAGGCCTTTGGGGCTTGTACTTGAGGAATGTCGAGTTCGACTAGGATGGTTTGCGTGAGAGATGAATAGTTGTGGCAGGCACTCCAAAAAGTACGGAGTGATCTTTTGACTTTCATAGTTATGGCGTGATGGATAAGTGAAGAGGAGAGACCTCAAGCCATCTTGGTATGTACACTTGTTACCGTGATTAACATCTGTTTATTTTGGAAACGGAGATCGG
This sequence comes from Allium sativum, assembly GCA_030737875.1. Taxonomy (NCBI): domain Eukaryota; kingdom Viridiplantae; phylum Streptophyta; class Magnoliopsida; order Asparagales; family Amaryllidaceae; genus Allium; species Allium sativum. The sequence continues at coordinate 624,311,520 of CM060913.1, forward strand.
AAACTTCACAATCATGAAGTAAAATTTAGTTAAGATACAGTGGAGTAAAGCTCAAGAAGGCTAGATACTAGCATCATACCCTTTTTCCTTAAGGGTGCATCCTTGATTTCTTTTTTTTCTAGGAGCTTTACGCATAATTGTTTCTCTCTTTCCAAAGTATATCCTCTAGGTCGTATCTTCGATCCTTAGGTAGAAGCCAATGGATGTAAACATGTATTTGAAACATGTTATGGTTGGTGGTTGCAAGTGGTTGCTAATGGTTGCTCGTGGATGCATATGCATACGTGTTAGGCACTAGATCAGTTCGGACGCTTTCATATTGCATTTACGGATATGTATTTGTTTGTAAGTTGAGCTTGATATTTTATCATATGGACGTTGCATATGGATGAAAGGCTGTGCACGCATGTAGTATTTACATAACTAGGGATGCTTGCATACATGATTGGGCGCATGGCACTGACATGATTCACATTTAGGAGGTCGACTGAATCAGTAGACCGCCTGATTTTGCATTAGGTAAAGACATATATACACACTATGCATATGAACATGAAAGCATTAGAAATATTTTAAGGACAATGAATGCCTGTGATTGAATGGTTGAGTAGATGAGTGATTGGATGGTAGGACACATTCTTCCTAACTTGAAGATTTCGGGGACGAAATCCTTTTAAGTGGGGGAGAATGTAACACCCCGTGATTCTGTAATACTAAGATTCACAAATCAAGGCAGAATTAGAATTTAAAATCAAAATCAAGGGAAACGGGCTGCACAATTGCGTTTATCTCAGAATTCTGCATGAAAACGAGTCCAAGTTTGCGTAAATCGGAGTCCGTATGAGGAAGATATGGCCTCCGGAAGATTCAGCAAAGTTCAAATTTCAAAACAGTTCAGAAAAGCAAATTCAAATTCAAAATCGGACCCAGATTGGGCTGGGCGGGAATTTTCCCGCCCAAGGCACCCAGGTCGACTGGGTAGTCGACCTGGGTCACCCAGGTCGACTGGGTAGTCGACCCGGGGGTCGACCCCCTTGACCAGGTCGACTAGGTAGTCGACCTAGGTCCCGAAATCCAGTTTTCTGCACCTAGTTCGTTTTTCTGTATCCGGACGCCATTTTGACCAGATTCGTCCGCCTAACACTATCTAAACAGCCCTAGTCTCCTTCTCTATTCACAATTCTTCTGTACCCTTATGCTGCAAAGATTCTTGTTAGACATGGCTTCTTATCCTCCTCTAAATAAAATAAAATAAAATAAAAAATAAATCAAGACGAGGAAATGCTGCTTAAGACTTTCAAGAGGAGATTCAAGTCAAGCTAGAATTCAAGTGAAGATTCAAACGACTTCAATGACTGTTTTTCTACAAATCATAGCAACGCCATTTTTCTATTCTAATCTCTGTAAGTCAGTTACTTTTTAGATTTGAACGTTTCTCTCTGTTCGTGACATGAATTAAAGGAATAAAAGAACATGCCAAATCTTTATATCTGTGCCTATATCTTTGGACTTAATTAAGAACTGTTATGATTCAATGACCGATAAGACTGTGACTATGAAACTATGGACCTTAAAACCATATGCCTCTTTGACTATGAACATTGCCTATGACTATGGACATTGCCTATGACTATGAACATTGCCTATGACTGTGACTGTGACTATGAGAATTATTTCCTCAACCATGAACACAAGCCTATGCCTTTGATTAGGAAACATAAACTATTGCCTATGACATAACAAGAACAACTGTGATTCATGACTAGGAAAGTGTTGCTTAAGTTTTTTGACTGTGAAATTGGGTCAAAACCCGATTATATATTCTGTCTATTCTTGGTTTTCTTGGTTTTAGACCCTGGGAATTTACCTATTAAGTTAGGTCTACCCATGTTCTTGAGCCTACTATGTCTATTTTTGGTTTTAGACCTTGGGAATTTACCTATTAGGTTAGGTCTACCCATGTTCTTGAACCTACATCGTTATTCAAAACCATTTTATGCCAGTTGTTATGTCTATCCTTTTCATAGCATCTTTGGTTCATTCCCTATTTTCTGCGAATCTAGATTTATCTATAATCTAGATTGAATTACGATTATATGAACGGTGGGAATACGATTTGGGCAAAATATGAAATTTACTAAAAACGTAGTTAAAAATTTGGAAATTGGCATAAATTGGGAACATGTATTATGGCATGTTCATAGAAATGCAAATTGGATAAATTCGACATGAATTATAGGATGTGTAATTTGAATCTAGTATTGACTTGTAAATCTAGCATTTACATGAATTGTAAACTAGAATAATAAGTCTAGTTGGGCATGAACTGTAACTAGAATGTTAAATCAGAATTGGATTGGCTAATTTGGCATAACAAGTATATTGGTATAAATTTGAATTTGGCCATAATTGTGAGTAATTGTCAGGTTTGGCAAAATCATGGTTAGTGACACTTAGTTTGGTATAGTTCACATACCAAAAAGCATAAATATGATATAGAGGGAAAATGGGCGATAAGAATGAATGTTGACAATTTGCATTAAAAGAGAAATTAGGAAATAAGTAAATTAGGAATAATTTACTTATAGAATTTGTCCTAAATGAGGAAATGTAAATTTAGGCAAATTAAAGGTTTCTTAACGACATCTCTTTTAATAATACACCAGAAAGTTCTAGGGTGACAGAGAGGATAGTGTCTAGGCTTGGGTTTGGAAAATACAAGTTTCATGCTCTCCCTGGCTATCCCTAACTGATTCGACGGACAGGATGGTTGCTTTCAAAACCATATTTGAAAATTAATCAAAACCCCTTTGAACTTAGAAAACACGAATATGCCTAACCCGAGGTTAGACTGAGTTGCGATGTAAACCTGCCCGGAACCAACCGGCACATCCAGTATTCGCAACAATATCTGTCTAATGTGAGTGGTTGCGGCTTTAATTTATTTAGTTAAAGCTAGAACAAGAATGGTAGGGTTAAGTTAACTAAGACACTTAACCAATTCAACATGATAACCAGACCGGTGGGTGGGGTTAGGTTCATACAGACACCTAACACAGTTAAGCTAGAATGGGAGGGTTAAGTCCATAGGAACACAACCAACTTAGCACAGTCAAGCTAGAACGGGAGGGCAAAGTCCATAGGGACACTTAACCAGACTCATGGTAACAAGACAAGATTTGTAGGGGTTAAGTAACTAAGAAAACACTTAGCCAAACTAACATGATAACTAGACTAGAAGGTGGGGTTAAGTAAAGTTAATACACTTAGCTAATTTGATATGTTAGTTGGGCTAGACCGTAGGGTTAAGTAAACTTAAACACTTAACCATCAGATTGTGATAAAGGAATGGGGTTAAGTCTAAAACGTGAAGGGATAATACTTAACCATTAATAACATGTTAGTTAAAACAGACGGGCAGGGCTAAGTTAAAAAGCAACACTTAACCAATACAGAATGAAGGGGTAGGGTTAAGTAATATGAAATACTTAACCAATATAACTTGGTTTGTGATAGGGTTAAGTCAACCTGGCTTACTGATGACACTTAACCAGTTTAAACAGGATAAATGAAGAGGGTTAAGTTAGCTTGAATTGACTAATGACACTTAACCAATCCAAATTGACGGGATAGAGAACTAAGTAGTAAACCTTAGTTAAAAGGAGCTAAGTAGTAAACCTTAGTTAAGAAAACAACGATTCAGGAAACTAAGTGGTAAACCTTAGTTAGCAGAACTAAGTAGTAATTCTTAGTATGACACGGGAAGGAGCGAACGTCCGTGTGATTAAAAAGAAGGCTCCAACGAATTGGGTTACGAAGCCCGAGGCTTCGAGGGGACGTGAGGGTACTCTTGGTATCCCTCTGTGAGGCTGCAGATGTTCCTCCTGGGCTCACAGAGGTTAAGGTCTGCGTAGAAGAACCAGGGGTATGCCTTGGTTGCAATATATGGCAACCTAAAGACTAGGACGGACCGGCGTGATTCGGCGAGAAAACGGTAGCCCTGTGATAGCAACTCGTCGTCTACCATCCATCTTCAGTCAATCGAGATACGTGAAGCGGAAAGGCGGAGAACTCCAAAAGACCATATACTTGCTATCTAGTTATGGTTGAGGATGGCCGTAGGATAGTGGGGCACCGGGGGCCGGCGTATAGTTCTCATTTTTCAAGGTGTGCCTTTCATTAGTTAAGGGAGGGGTCAAGTGGGACCATAGCCACTGGAACAAAAACAGACCTTAGCATCTGCATCGGCAGATATCTGAAAGCTCCTGACCGAGTTCTGTGTTTCTTGATTTTCCCTACCACAGGACTCGGGCCGCACATTACAGGACATGTGCATTTAGACAAGCGATAACGATTCGCGATATATGCATAGGGAATTATAGGAACATATACCACTCTAGGTAGTGTGTCATAGACTTGGGGGCATCGTTCGACAGGTAGCATAATCCCTAGTTGGACTAGGTGGCATAAACCCTGAATCCGAGAAGCGTTCAGCAGATAGCGTAAAATCTAGTTGAATCTAGAAAGCACTTGATAGAAAATCCTAGATCAGATCTAGGTAATAAATAATAAATGTATGCCTGAAGGCAATGGAAACTATAGGGATCGGGATCACGTTATCGTTACTAGTTGGGACTCTAGTTAGGCGGTGCAGAGGTATAGAAACCAGTATTACAAGGAAATAGCGAAGCGACAAAAGTATTAGAGCATATCCAGTTTATCTTATCTTAGCTTATCTAGTGATTATCTTGTCTAATCTTGTTGACCCTATCATCATGGTGTTATCTTGTATTCAGTTAATTCATGTCGTTTTGTTTTTCCATATTCACATGCTAGAAGTTACTGAACTTACTCAGGCTTTATGTCTGACTCTGTTTTTCTTTCGTCTTCTTTTCTTCTGTTCCCCCCCAAGTAGTAAAGGAGGGAATAGTATAGCTCAGGTTAAGTTGGACTGTCACTCTTTTCCAGCTTGAAGATTTGTCGAAGTTTTGCTTGGATTCTCTTTTCAGATGCTATGGCTGGCTCTTGCCAAAATTAGGGAATATAAATGTTGTTTTATGCTTCTTTATTTTGTAAGACAGATGATACTCTGATATTGTAAAGAAATCATTGTACAAACTATTTTATCAATAAAGCAAAGTTTTATTTTCCGCTGTTTAATTTATGTCTGTCTTGTAATTTATCTGCATCTTTTACCCTAAATGCTCCACAGAACTTAGTGCATTCCCTTTGTGAGTGACACTAACGGATGTGGGGTGTTACACTTTCGGAGGAGAGTAGAAGGCAATATTTGTTTAGGAGTTCCGCTTTGTTTTGTTTGTTGATTGTATGTATTGGCAAGTTTATCTGCCACTATTTAGACTCTAATCAATCTAGGGGGCATCTTCATATGTTGATCTCAGAGAATGTATTTTGTAATAACTTATATTTTCTCTGAGCGAGTTATGCGAAGTGTTGTATGAATGAAATATTGTAATAAATTATATTTTCCTACACTCGTATGTTTTTTGATGTTATATTTGACTAACATTCGATTTTCTATCATCGAAAGTTGACACTGGAGATGACTACAACATCTGTAGCGTTTAGCTTTCGGCCTTACAAAATGAGGTGTTACAATTTGGTATCAAAGCATATGTTTATGTAAATTTAAATAACCTTTTCTCAAAAAGAATTTTTCAATTAAAACCCAAAGATTAGAGGAATATTCTAAGGGTTGAGATAACGAAACTATGATGTACGTACTTGCATTTGTATTATATAAGTATGTATATACCCCATAGTCTTAGGGTCACCCTTCAGCATCTTACTAAAGTTTGTCTACAGAAAACAAGTCAGGTATGTAGAGAAATAGTGCAAGGATGAGTATTGGTGGTGGAAGCACCAATTTTGATGAAAATGCTCAACCCGATGCTAACGAAGGTAAAGGACGAAGGGTTAATGAGAACTAAGGTGTTGCTACTCCACCTGTTGATATGGGGAACTTGTTCCAGACAATTATTCAGATTCTACAACCCAGATCTACTATTGGTACCGGAGGAGTTAATCATGTTAGTGCAATGGAAGGATGTTTTGATGATACCAACAGCTGATATAACTAGTACTAGTGTAAAATATATTTACATTTTTTACTAGTGGTTATATATAAAAAGTTTATAGTACATGATATAATAAGTGTTGATAATCAAGAGTACAGTATAAAGACCGTCGTGATGATCTAAGGAGGTGCTGATTAAGACTGGTGATGCAACAAGGCTCAATTGTTATGAAAAGTTCAAGAATCCAAGAATGATGAAGATATGTATTAGAGCCTTAGTTATATATGTTAAAACTCGACTACATTCATCTGATCTCTTTTCAAATGATTTTCAAAATAGATTTTTATTTATTAAAGTACTTTAAAGAATATATGATAATCCTTTTTTGGGTTTAAGTTTTAAATTAATTTTGATATGGTATGTTTCAAATCTATTTACTATTTCAATATTAATTATATTTGATATTATATTTTAATTTCTGGTAATGCATACTTTATATTTGTAGTTTGATACATTTTATATTATTTATGTTATATGTATTACTATTAGTCTTTATCATTTTTTAATATTTATTTTTTGATTTTAATTTTACTTTATATATTGATTTTGATTATATAGTGTATATATATATGTTTAAGTTATTTAAAATAACTTTGATATTTTTTCTTAAGTAGTTTTTTATGTCTATAACTCTCTTACACAATGCTAAATAGTTTTCCAAAGTTTCAAATTAAATTATAAGGTTTAATATTTTCAAAAAACAAATTTAAAATAAGTTTATCAAAATTTATACTAAGACCACGTTGACATCAAACTTAGTATGTCGACATACTAGCCAGTTTTTTTTTTCAAATTTCAAATTTGAATTAAAGTGTATTTTCGTCATACCCTTTCGCGAATGGACATTTCTCTTCTTTTATATAAATAAATAGTTCTAATTTAAAATTTTAATTATCTTCTCTTTATCCCTTTTCTTCTTCTAATTTCTAATCAAAATCCTAACTATATTCTGTTAGATTTTTAAGTAAATCAATCTATTTCTACTCATTTTTTGATTTTCTGTCATCCTCTTTACAATCCATCAAGATCAGAGTTCAAATCAGAGTTATAGGGCTATTTTAATCATGACCACAAGATCAGGCCTGCATTCCTTTGTAAAATCTATACAAATATACTCAAAAGGGCGTGACTTGTTGGCTCGTAAACCAAGTTGAATTTGATTATTACCGAAAAGCGAGTGGATGTGACTTATTGGCCCATAAACTAAGTTGGGTTTGATTATTACCAAAAAGCGATTGGAAATGACTTGTTGGCCCGAAAATCAAGTTAGCTATGTCTAGAGGCCGAGATTTTATAGGGTGTCTTCTTGTAGCCTTGAAATTAAGGAGTGTAATAGATTTTTAAGTGGTTTAAAAATTCGTATAGGTTTTGGTGTAGGATTGGATGTAGGGTAACTCTGAACTAGTATAAAATCTAGTATGTTCCTTCCTTTACTTTACTGCATTTTATTTTTTGAAAGTTAAGTGCAAAATTTTATTACTAAACAAATATTTACAATACATAGAAGCATATACAAGTATTCTATGACAAAAGAAAATAACCTCACAAGGACCTCACTTCTTTCTCAGAACCATTACACAAACAAAGGCTCAAAGAAAGAGAATACAAGACAAGCAACTGAATAAGTTTCCATATCTTGCCAACAACCATGCTGAAAAGAGTTCATAACATATGATTCCTCTATCAAATAACCAGGAGCAAAACACCTCAACCAAGGCTCATTTCATATTACCTTAAGTTCCTATCAAAGAGAGGGGAATGGTTGCTTCTTGTATGTCTCTTCATTGCATTAACATTGCTAACAGATGGAAGTATATCCTCAATACTAAACTCATGGCCCTCGTCCAAATCATCATCTGCTCAACACTTACCTTTTAATTTCTTACCCTTTGATTTTGAAGGAAAAGCACTCTTCGGAATAGCAGTAGATAAGATAGCATAATTAGAAACAAATTTAGACGGCGGAGGTAACACAATATGATCAGGTGGCTTAAGGTTAGCATAAGGAGAATGCTTTCCTTTGACTTGATTACATCAGGTTTAGCCGTAGAATGTTGCACTGATGAACTAGCTCAAGTTGATGAACTATGTCTAAAAGAAGAAGGACATGACATTGTGCCCGATAATGACATTGTATGAGAAGCCTTGTTAACAAAAGTATTAGCTGTTGATGAACTAGAACCAGTAATAATTATAGCCTCCTGAGCACAATAACCACCAATATCATCAAACAAATTCCCAATATAATAATCATCATCTATAATAGCATTGGATACCTTACCCAAAACCACATTATCACCCTTATTAATAGTACCACCCTCAGTAATTGGCACATCATTATTATCCTTATTAGTAGAAGAAGGATTAACACTTTTGACCACCACTGTTTTCCTTGTCCTGATGCTAATCATCTAAACCACCTTCATTGCCTACCAAATTAGCAGAAGCTAAATGTTCATAAGGATTAACTGTTTCAAATCCTACATCAGAAGAAATATTATCATTACCCTGCTTACTACCCTTCGCTTTCCTCCTCCAATACTTTTGTTTCTTATTATAAACATTATTCCATTTATCATGCATACCCCTTGAAGATTTATGATACTACACTTCTTCATTTCCTTGAAAATTCCTCATATCAACATTGACTGGTTGGCCCTTATTCCCATTATCATCTGAATGTAATTCACATTGAACAGTATCATGCCCAAACACCTTATATTTAACCCAAATCTTAGGCTTCCAATCATAGCTAATCTTCACAATGGGACAAATATCCCCCAACCCATCTACCTCAATAGAATTCGGTAATTCAGACTCAGAAGATACCTCTACTAAAGCCTTAGCGTATCTAAACCTATCCAGCCTTTCTGTGCTAATGTCATAGCATATAAGCCTTCCTACATGATTAACTATCCAGTTAATGCTAATTAAAGTCCATAAAACCATAGGAATACGATATAGATGAATCCATACAGGGACTTTTTTGACTTGAGATTGTGCACAACCTATAGAAGGATCCCAAACTGAAATGATAAACATTCGTCCACGAATGAAAATTGGATCAGATTTGAGAATCTTTTCCCTATCAGATTCCAAAGAAAATTCGAAATAAAAATGGTAACCATCCGATTTAATATCCACCTTCCTTGATAATTTCCAGTACCTTTGCAAGTAATTGGAAACAACATAAAAAGATAACGTACCGTCTAAAAAGAATCCAATCAAAAAAAAAATTCCAGTAATTAAGACCCTCTTTCTTGATTAGATCTGGTACCTTTTTCTTCTTAACATCTTGCGGAATATCAAATTGTAAAGGCTTGTAAGATCCGGCGTTATGCGGAGATGAATTAAAAAGGGAAGCGTAATCCGATTTCACAAAAGATGAATTAGATTCTTTCGGCGGAATTGCTGATTCATGAATCAGATTTGCTGAAGAATAGCGATTATCAGGTGGAGGTGGAGGATCTGGAGGAATAGAAGGAGCAGGACGAGATGGAAGAGGTGGAAAGGCTGAATTGAAGACAATGGAGGAGGAAGAAGAACGAAATTGCTCTACCACCATTAACGAAGATTTTTAATCATGTCTAGTGTTAATTTGCATACATAGCAGTTTAATTGAACTAATTAGAAAAAGATACATACAAATCCCACAAAACTATTTATCCCTCCTCTAGTGTTAGCTTGTGTTATGATCCACTCTCGTTGCACCTACAATTGGAATCAGAGCATATGTCTTCAAAAAGTTTCATTATCAGATTTATGAAAATAGTAGTAATGATAACAATTCTTATAACAGTAACATGATCACTAGATCATTTTTAAAAGGTCAACTTACTGCCAGACTATTACTTTTTAATGGCAGTAATTACACTTATAGGGCATGCAGGATAAAAAATTATTTATAGAAAGTAGGATTAGATATCTGGAATGTTGTACAAATTGAGTACACTGGTCGCTAGATTAATTATGCACAGTGGACTGTTGATCAAAAGGCAGTTGCACAAAATAACTCTAAAGCCATAAATATATTGTTTTGTTCATTAGATATGAATGAATTCAATATGATAAGGGTATGTAAGTCTGCATATGATATTTAGAGAATATAGAGAGTTACATGTAAAGGCACTAGTAATGTTAAGCAAACCAAGATTTACTTGATAACTAATTTGTTTAAAATGTTTAGAATGAATCCAAATGAGTTAGATCTGATATGCATAGTTGATTTCAAGATATACTGCATGCATATCCATCATCTACATGTAAGACTGGTTAATGTGAGAGGTCTAGATGCAATGGGCCATTATAATTATTACATAAAGGCGCGAGGTTAAGCTCAACTTGTGGTAGAATTCTGTCCGGAACCGCCTAGTAAATCCAACATCTACAAGTGGTTAGTTTAATGTGAGATGTCTTATGTATAGATATTATAATAATTATGTGTGAAGCAGGCTTGCCTTGAGAAGGTATTAAGTGGCTGACCTACCTAGTTTGGGTAATAAGAGGTAAGGACATTAGGCCTCTTCTAATGTTTATTCTTTAGAAGGGATGAAGTCATTGGGCCCACCCACTTTAGGTCTCCGAAAGTTGTCCTGTGACACCCCACACACATTAATATCAGCCATAAGAGGATGCATTAAGTTTTGTGAAACAGTAACTAAAATCCACAAGACATAATGTAAATATGCAGCGGAAAAACCTTTATTATTATAAAATCACCATTTCATCGTTATAACATCAAATACCAAAAACAATAGACATCAGAGTACAAAACTCTAAAATCATATCCCTTCTCAAAAGCCATAACAAGGTAGAAAAAAGTCAAAGCAATACATTGATTCAGAAGAAATCAAAGTCCAAAAATAGAATCACGATCCAGCTACTGTCCACTCCCACTCTGAGAACCTGAGGGGTGGAGGGGGAAGAAGAGAGAGAAGGAAAACAAAATAGGTTAGACATAAAGTCCAGAGAGTTACAGTGATTTTCAACAATAGGATAAGATAGAAAGTATCAAAACAGGTAAATAATGTTGAACATGAAAGTATAGTAAAATAGATAGTTATAGGATATCATGATAACGAGGTAACAAGATAAGGTAAGGATTATGTATGCTTCTCATTCATATCCCAAGAATAAATTACTACATCACTTCCTGGATTTGAAAAGATTAGGTGTTACCCTAATTACTACCCACGTGATCGGCTCCCTGCCACACAAATATCTCGTGCCAGCCCCGACAATTGGGTGTATCAATCCCTAACTCGATGACTTATAGAACACTTACCTATTTGTTGGTGTTATAGCGTCTTAGTTTCGCCTAATCGGACCCATGCACGCTCATGACTCCATCATAACAAGCCCATACCAGCCTTCCACCTTGAACCTCTTACAATCCAGATCTGTAAAGCGTGCCCTAGTCCCTACCTAGTGCGAGTCCCCTCTCTAAGAGAATAACAGGCATATTGACTAATACGGGTTCCATATAACAAGATTGACACAAGCAACTCCCTAGGCTTGTGCGTCCAAGTATCTTGGATTTTAAGTGTCCTAAAACCCGATACCAACTACAAGAATGTGAGATCTCTTAGCTTAATAATCAAGTAATAAATTAGTAGGTTTATTAATAAGCAAGGTTGTAAATGACATTTCCGATAAATTTTATTTTCTGTACAAGCCTTTTTCTAAAATAAGCACTTGCCCATATGTGTGTGTGTATATATATATTAAGTTACCTATTTTACTTATTTACATCTGTTACAACCAACATGTTCTACTTAATTATTAAGCTTAACCTACATGTTTTGCATATTATCCCAATTTTACATTTATTGAATTTCATGTTTAATATGCCTAATTCTCCTTTTTACTGTCATTTTAAGTTGATCCAAATTAACCCAATTTACGCAATACGAACCCGAATAACCTCCGTTAGGGTCACTCTCAAAGGGAATGCCCTAATTTTGGTGGAGGTTTATAAGTATGAGTCACAGATATACAAGACAGATATAAGAACACATATTTTTGAACAGCGGAAACCAATAACAACTTTTATTTCATTAAAATACGTGTTACACAAGCCATGCCATAATTGTCTTACAATACTTTCAAAAACATAACGTCTTCATAACTGTCTTGATTACATCATTTAAAGAAGCATAAAGAAAACATAAATAAACTGCAAAAGTCCCATAGTTGCTGTCCAAAGCCATAGTCCAAAACGGAAAAGATCCAAGCAATACATTCTTTCTCTTCAAGCTGGATGTGAAAACTGGTCAAGCTGCGGTATTCCCTCCCTGCGGACCTGGGGGGGAAATGAAAGAAAAGAAGGCGAAAGAAAAGTAGAGTCAGACATAAAGCCTGAGTAAATCTAGGACTATTCAGTCTATGAATAAAGAACTGGGTATGATAAGTATAAACTGGAAATGGGAAAGCATTATAAACTTAAGTTAAGTGGTCTAGGGTCGAATACTATCGTAACCCCATATAAATCTCTGTACCCATATAAACTAGTTCCCAACAGGCACCCCATAATCAGGGTGAAGTGATCCTTTTTCTGATGATCGGCTCCTACTCGCATAGTTACATGTGTCTTACGGCCCCCGATGTTGTAGTTACCTATGCTGGTCCCACCATGGGGTGTATCAAGTCCCATGGTGGCGGCCCGACACAATCCTAGAATGCACAGGTATGCTACTGGTGCCCAGTGCCTTATTTTTCTGTGCCGGAGTGTGTGCACGCCCGCACCCCATTAGAACCTACACTGCTGCACCACCGCTGTCGATTTGACCTCTTACAGTCAGCCCAGTAATCGTGCCCCACCCTGCCTAGTTTTAGGGTATCATGATACGCCTTGTAGGGTTACTGCTGAAAAGGGTCCCCCGCTACTAGGTTTTCTATTTCTAGCCAACATGCTAAGTTGGTTAAGTGTTTTATAAACCTAACCCCCAATCAGTCTGTTTAGTTTAGCATGTTCCATTTTGATTAAGTATTAATATAATTTACTTAATCCTATTAATCCTGACTCAGCCTTAATTGTCTTAATAAAGCCTTGACCTCTCACATTAGACATGTATTGTTGTGGCTGCCTGTTGCCGGTTGGGTTCGGGCAGTCTTACGCCACAACTCAGTCTAACCTCGGGTCCTTATTGGGCTCCGTGTTTAATCACCCACATTGGATAAGTATTGTTGTGACTACTCGACAGCCGAGCGGTTCCGGGCAGGTTTACATCACAACTCAATCCAACCTCGGGTTAAACACATCGTATTTTCTACATTTACATATTTTGTCTCTTTTCTTTTTATATGTAAATATTTGCGGCCCATTATTCAAATTTATCTTTATTGATTAAAATTCATTTATGCCACTTAATTTCTTTTCAAGATTTTTGGCATGTGTCACACATGCCAACACATATGTTCTATATTTTAGCCCAAACGTCATTACCCCCGTTTTACATGTTCGTTCCAATGTAAGGTGTGTTGGGTTTAATATTTAAACCCAATTTAGCAAAATGAAAAGGGGAGGCTTATAACATGGTGTTTATAAGGTAACATGAAAAAGGGGAGTGTGAACGCATGATCTTGCAACGAACGATTCAGTTAACATAAAGTAGGCACATGTGAACTTGTAATTGTAACATCATATAATCATGGCATAACATGAATCATTTTATTCATATAATCATGGCATAAACAAAACATGAATCATTCTATTCATAGAATTATAGCATAAACATACCTAAACTTAAATCATGGTAAACTTGCAAGTGGAATGTAATTCTAATGTAATTTATGTGTCACATATATTATCATATGATTATGCTAACGACATAAGCCTAAAAACATGTTTTTCAATTAGGCATAATAACAAACATAGTTTAGTCATGTTCATGAAATTAATACAAGTTCTCAAAGATGCTTGCTTTTGTCACTATCACAAAAGCATGATTCTTATACTTGAACCATGATGCCAATTCCAACATAGATTCATATCAACTATAGTACTTAGTCTTATCCAATTATACACTAAAAGTGATCATAAAAGTATGTGCATCATATTTGCATAATAGTGAATCCCAAATAAAATACCACAACATATGGTTGTCAACATGAATCGTATACTTGAAATTATCAATTGGGTGTTGTAAATAACTACCACAAACATGTGGTTTTCAATATGAATCATATGCTTGCGAATATCAAATCGTATACCACAACATTCCAAATCATTTAGAATCAAAGCAACATACAAATATAGATTATTAAAGCCACAATTCCATTTCTTACTTTACACAAATCAACACAATTATTTAATTCACATCGGAATAGCACTCTACATACAACGTATGACGAATCTTCAATTCAGGAATCTGAATTCTGAATTTGGAGATGCTATCCTTTGTTGTAGGCGTTGCTTTGATTTGATTAAAGTTGCTTTAAGCTTTTGATTTATCCCCTAATTGTTTCTCAATTTCTGACGGCTATCCTTAGTCTCTCCTCAGCAGCATGACGGTCTCATCTCCATTTTAGTTTGTGTGAATTAGGGTTAGTCTTATGTCCTTTTTATAGAGTTTGTGAGTTGATTTAGACCGTCGATGAAGCTTGGTTTAATAATAGCCGTTCGTTCAAAGGAGAGACCAAGCAGGAGCTGACACCTAGCCCTAGTGACAAGGCAAGGCTCAGAAAATCGACCAAACACAGACCAGGCCAGCCAGGGTGGGCTGGGTTCGACCTGGCTCAGGGGCCAGGTCGACTCCCCAGTCGACCCCCAGGTCGACTCTGGAGTCGACCTTCCTGGGGCAGGTCGACCCCTAGGTCGACTCCCAGGTCGACCTGGCCTGGCAGGTCGACCCAAGGGTCGACCCCCAGGTCGACCTGGTGGGTTGGGCGGGAACTTTTCCCGCCTACTCTGATTGGGCTGAAATTTAAATCTATTTTCGAAATTTGAATTTTCTGAAACTTCATCGGGCCATAATTTGGTCATACGGGCTCCGTTTTTCGAAAACTCAGACTCTATTTCGCGTATTTTTCCAAGACGAACGCAATGGCGTATCCCGATTCCCTTAATACTTTGATTTGAAATTTATTATAGTTTAATTTGTGAATTTCACTATTGTAAAATACTCGGGGTGTTACAAATATTCATTTGTTGAATAGAATAACGGGATTATTGAAATATATAAAGCCGTGTTGATTAGAGATGCGCTATTTTGACGCGAACGATATTTATATCGATTATAATCGTTTTTATATAATTGAATTGAATATATAACGAATTCGAATTGAATTGAATATATAACGAATTCGAATTAAATTGAATATATAACGAATTCGAATTGAATTGAATATAAAATGAATTCGAATTGAATTGAAATTTGAATTGAATTGAAATGAATTTTAAAACGAATTTATAAAGAAAAATCCAATTTTGATTTGAATTGGAAATAGAAATGTTTTTGAAACGAATGTAAAATTATTTATAAAATTCGTTTTAAATAGAAATCGACGAAATATATATTATACATATTATATATATAATATAATGGCCTGAATAGAACGCGCCGCGCCGCGGCAGTTCGCGAATTTCGACCATTGACTTCGAACGGACATTACGGGAGATCCGACCATCGGATTCTACTAAAACTGGAACCGTTGGGTTCGTATCGAAAAGAGCTTTCTAACGAATATAAGAAATTTGAAATCTAACGGTTGGATTTGGAGATACATCCAAATCAAATTTGGAAAAGGTCGGGGTAAGTGCAGTTCGGTGGCCATTGTTGGAAATCGACTGTACGGGCCTTGATAAAATTATTAAAAATAAGTAATAATTTGTGTAAAATCATAAGAAATGATTTAGGAAAAATTGGGATGAAAAACTCCATATTTGAAACGGTAAAAATAGGTTTTTATCGAAATAAACTAGTTTAGAACTAAAGTAAAAACCCATTTATTTTAAAATAAATAAATTGGATTTGAAATGGGCTTTAAATAGAATTGATTTGTGGGTTTATCGTGAACAGTGTTTTAAATGACACTTGTTCTTTAACCCGGTAATAAATAGAATATGATTTGGATTTATCGTGAACTGTGTTTTAAATGACATTAGTTCTTTAACCCAGTAAAAGGAGTTTTAATGAATCTGCAATTAGATTGAAATGTGAATTGATAATCTAAAATATCAAATTTGGAAAATGAGCGAGAATGGAGTATCACCAGTTTTGCTCCAAAGCGATAGTTAAATCTTTAATTAGATTTGAACGTGAAATGGTAATTAATTTTACCGACAACACTGTGGTGTTAGATATGGAGTATTACCAGTTTTGCTTCTTAGGATGAATAGGTTGGGATTGGGAAGTAAAATAAATAATTACTTCGGTGTGGTTCGCTAATCTCGACTAGTTTGGAAAACCATAATTTGGATTGAAATGACATCCAAAGGAAGATTAAAGAATAAATTTAAAGAATTTATCTTGGATAAAATTAATGGGAACCTTTCCCTAAGAATATAAAATTTAGAAACTAGCCATAGGTTAGCTAAGAAGAATGATTTCCTGGGTATTGATCAGATGTTGGTTTCGGCCTTCGGGGTTAATATATGGGAAATTGTTCTCTTGTTGATTAACGGTCAGTAGCTACTGAATTGGAATGAGGCGTATGTTGTGTTTGTGTAACATTTGTTTTTAATATACGCGGGTTGTTCGGAAAGGCCGGGTTATACCCATTCTGAATAACCGATTCTACGATATGTCGAAGATGAAGACAGTGGTTGAAGACCGGAAGTCTTCACATCGTTTGGGTGATTACTGATGATCTTGATTGGGCTGTACACCCAAGATGAGGGAATCAGTTGGTGGTCGTCCAGACGTACTTGGAGATCGATGGATATGCGAGGAAAGTGCCTCCGGTTTTATTCAGACCCAGAACGAACTTGTAAATGGATTGTGTGTCTAACATTGGATTTTATTCAGTGTTGATTGATTTCTGTTAAATATATATCTGTTTGGCGGCGGAGAATATATTCTCTTGCTTAACGCCCTTCTCTAAGACGTACGAGCTTAGAGGTTATATCGATAGATATCAATCGCATGGCATGAATTGCCTGTGTGGCACGCTGAGTTCGCTACACCAAAACAACCAATTTAACACAGTAGGATTCTGAGATTTGATACGGCTTTAAGCCGTATCAAATTTGGTAGGGCTCAAAGCCGTATTAAATTTATTTGCTACAACTTAACCAATCCGCGTCTTCCCAATCTTGAAAATCTGGCCGTAGATCATGACAGCCGCGGATCGTTTCCTTTTGGTACACCTTTGACCCGTATTAAATAAGCCTTGTATTTTTTCCCCGCTGAATTTTACTTTCTCACCAACCCAAAAAAGATCGGCCGCTTGTTTTCTAATTATCTCCATTCTGTCTCCTTTCCCATCTCCCTCTTCTCGATGAAAACCCTAAAATCCACACTCCAAATTCGTAAGCAATTAAGTGTGCGTGAGATGGATTCTCCGATCTGATGCTGAAGGGGATACGATTTAGAGTGATGGTAAACTGATGCTTAGCGGAGGCTGGTAACATAGCTCGGAGAAGATTGACAAGAAGAACATGCTGTTGGAGGCGGTCCTAGCGTAAGTATTTTTTCCCTTTTTTTCATGGCTTATCACTATGTTAATCTTTATGGATTCAAATTAGATAAAAAGTTCAATTCATTTATAAAGCATAGTACAGTGAATCCTTTCTCCCAACGAGTTGCTTATTTTGCTTTCCCTGCTGTAATTTTGCCTAACTATTTTTCTTACCATCCGGATTCTTTGATGAGAACAGTTCTGAAAGTTTGCAACTTTTAATGTAAAGAATAGCTTTTGAATACAAATAATGTTATATATGCGGATACAGCTGCTATTTTGAAATGATAAGTTTTTAATGTAAAGAAAAGCTTTTGAATATAAATAATGTTTTCTTGCTTGTACTTGTTAGGGTTGATGGTTATTGAAGTTGCTAGTTAGGCTGTTTCCTAAATAAAAATCCTACGATATATAGATTTAGCAAACACTACGTGGATTTGGCCATATATTGTGCCTTCAAATTACAATTTACATGTGGTATTTTATTTTATTTTTACTTTATACAGTGTTGCTGTGTTCTGTAATGCTAACACACGTTTTTGTGATGGTGCTCGATTTGGTCTTAGTGCCGAGGTATATTCTTCTTCTTCTAAATACTATGAATTCTATGTAATTTATTGTACACATATTCTATTTTGTTAATACTGTAACTTTTCTATGTTACAAAGGTTGGTACAAGTATAAGTAGAATTCATGTTCAAGGTCTGATTGGCATTGAAGGACTACTGGCTACAAGATGGTATATATACACACAAACTATTTTCATTTAGACATCTGTAACTGTTTTACTTAATGGATATTATTAAGATTCTTGACTCACCTCAGGCAGTTTTACTTGATGGTATATATACTATTTCCTATTTCCTACAATACCATAAGGTGTTTGCGGCTTGGAGTCCAGTTTGCAACTAAGTCGCAAACTGGACTCAAGTCTGTCATATAATTTCTTATTGTTCTATACAGGCAAGGCCAAGCCGTGAAGTAATAATCAAGTCAAGAATCTTCAAGAATGACCTGTACGCCATCCACTTCAAGTGCGATGCCCATAAATAAAAAAAATCAAGTAATGGTTCGATACTAATCAATTATCAGGGTTCCATACCGATTTTTAAGGTTTGCTCAAGTTTGTCATTAACTCATGTCATGCGATTGCTAAAGCAGTACCGATTCATAGCGTTTGTCCAGATTTGTCATATAACTTAGGTCATGCAATGTTAGAGAAAAAATCAACTGCTTTTGTTCAGCTCCGAACCAAAGATTCAAGCTCATAACAATGCAGGAATGTCGGAAAAAATAATATAAGTCAAGTAAAGGTCCATGAAAGAGAAAGGAAAGTTCATAGAATAAGAAAATGAATCAGTATCTATGTATGAAGCATGGAAATCTTGAGGCAACCACATTTGCAGAACTTGATGAATAGAAACTAAATGAATATTTTGTGCAGATAAGATTGGACCGACCATGGAAATCTTGAGGCAAGACATACAGAGAAATATAGAGGTATATTGCTTCTCTTTGCATTCATATTTATGCCCTTACTGATGCAAGTTAACACAGACACTTCAATATATTTCAGAGACTGGAAGATGTTTATGAATCAAACCCAGAAAAATATCATAGATTGGAAGAAATAATGAACAAAGAGTTTGCTATTCCGAACAGCAAGCTCTTAGGCCTGCTGTTTACTGATGCAATTGCTTGCAGTTCCGAACAGCAAGCTCTTAGGCCTGCTGTTTCGGAACAGCAAGCCATTGCTGTTCCGAACAGTAATAAGAGCTTGCTATTCCGAAACAGCAGGCCCAAGAGCTTGCTGTTCGGAACAGCAAGCAATTCCAGTTCCGAACAGCAATTGCAATGATCAAATATAGCATTAGATAGTCAATTGAATAGTAAAAGTCATGATCTTAGATGAGCTTTACATCACTTTGATCACTGTATATATGTTTAAGTCAGATCTGTATAGCCATCTGCGATACAAACATGATATAGCTATTAAGATTTGAAACTTGCCTACATTCCCAATTTTGAATGCATGATCGAATGCTCTAACATTTGTATGATATGAACGTATTTTTAAATGATATGAATTAAGCATGAAGGTCATAACTTTAAGTATAAGCTATAGCTGATATACTAATTTTATCTTGTTTCTGGAAATAAACCAAAATGGTTTACAAAGAAAGAAAATGCATTTAAAGGCAGACTGTGTGGTATTGATATATGAAGATAATAGATAAAATGCAGAGCTACATATATATATACATATAGATATATATATACGTATATATATACATATATATATACATATATATACATACATATATATATATATACATATATATATATGTATATATATTGATTCCTGGCAAAGCTTGGAACTGAAATGATTTGAAACTTATGTTTATTTTGTATCTGAAAGGTAATGTTTATACTGCATAGGGTATAACCTATCTAAGAATGCCAAGACACAGTGCTATACTCTGAGTTATAAAATGATTATAAAAGGAAGTGTCAATATTATTAAAATTAGTAGCTACCCCATGGCAAACATATATATAGTATATTGATTTCCGGTGTAGTGGAGTTGCAAACAGAGACTCAGTTTGTGACTTCAGTTGCAAATTAGACTCAGTTTGCAACTCAGTTGCAAACTGAGACTCAGTTTGCGACTTTAGTTGCAAATTCAACTCAGTTTGCAACTCAGTTGCAAAATGAGTCCAGTTTGCGACTTCAGTTGCAAACTGGATCAGTTTGCAACTTCAATTGCAAGAGTTTGCAATTCAGTCGCAAACTGAGTCCAGTTTGCGACTTCAGTTGCAAATTGGATCAGTTTGCTTGCAAGAGTTTGCAACTCAGTTGCAAACTAAGTCCAGTTTGCGACTGAAGTTGCAAACTGAGTCCAGTTTGCAACTGTTGCAAACTGAGTCTCACGAAATGTATACCCCAATTTCACTAAAAGCTAACGGTGAGAGCCTAATCTCACTACGGTGAGTTTGCAACTGCAGAAAGTTATACCCTAATCCAAGTTCCTAAGTACCCCTGGCCTCTTGGTTACTTTTTACACTACAGTGAGAGCCTAATTTCACTAAAAGCCAACGGTGGGGACTTATATGATTTTTGTAAATGAAATAAGGTTCGTTTTTGTTTCATTTTATTTAGATTGGAGTTGTGTTATCATTATAATTCAGATTAATGAAAGTCAAACTTGGTTAGCTAGAATTGAATCAAGATATTTCTATGCTTATGTTTCCATTCGATAAGAACTGATCACGGCATAAGTCATTATGTAATGTCAGGTGTGCTCAATTTTTTGCGTAATTTGATAACCTGCACCATCATTTTGTTTTAATTTTTTGCAAATAAAGATGCGTTTCCTGCGAGTACCTGCGAAGCATTTGTAGTCGTTCCTTTTTTAGCACTTTTCTTGATGGATGTTCTCAATCGACAAAGTCTTGTGGTATCTCGAGTCCAAAATTATATTAAGTGCACTGTATTTCCAACATTTTGATAATATATTTCGTGAGATGTAGATTTATGAATTATCTCAAATCTTGTGGTATTTCGTGAGAACAGAAAGGTGAAATTTACATTAACGAAACCACCTCTCCAACTGATGATTGTTATTTTAATTTCTTTTCAGGATTTGGAACAAGCATGAGTTGCATGGGCTCGACAACTACAGTTTTGTTGTCTCCTTTTGTTTTTAGAGCAAGAACTGTGAACATTATGTTTTGTATATATTATGGTTTGTATTAACTGAAGTTATGGTTTGTGTATTAATCGAAATATGCTTTGTGTTTCTTCTTTATATACTGTTATATGGGTGCAGTGTATCTTCTTTATTATGCATATATATATATATATATATATATATATATATATATATATATCAATGGGTAGTGTTTCTGTATATTGCATATATGATATACCGATTCTGATACGGTTAAAAGCCGTATCTAATTCGTTGATAGCATTGTATAAATGATCAATTAAACACGATTTTAAGCCGTATCAGTATGGCAGTTTGATATGGTTTTAAGCCGTATCAATCTACTAAATTGATACGGCTTAAAACCGTATCGATATATGAAGCGGATAGTGCCAGCATATTAATTTGATACGGCTTTAAGCCGTGTCAAATTAATCAATTGATATGGCTTAAAACCATATCAAATTATGAATTTGATACAGTTTTAGGCCGTATCAAAATACCAATTTGATACGGTTTTAACCCGTATCAATTTATGAATTTGATACGGTTTTAAGCCGTATCAAAACAACAGAGACGCCATTTTTTGATACGGCTTAAAACCGTATCAAATCCATTTTGATACGGTCATGAGCACTGCCAAATTGGCATTTCTGGTGTAGTGGTTGCATAGATCAAGGCTTCTGTTGAAAAGCAAAGTCTTTTGGTTGATGATCAAAGCACGGCCTACGTGGCAGCTTTGTGTATAACGTGAATTCGCGAGCCTCACACCTCGGTATGAGTCAAAAACGGGATAAGGACTGCAGGGAGAGCACGACGTTTCTTTCTAGCTTTGGTGGTGTCAGTGACTTACCAGCCCTGACATTTATATACTTTTCACCTATGTGGTTGTTAGATGAGGCGCCTCGATTTTAGGTCTGTAAGGACCGGGAAACGTGTGTTCAGGAATACTAACACTACACCAGAAATGCCAATTTGGTAGTGCTCATGACCGTATCAAAATGGATTTGATACGGTTTTAAGCCGTATCAAAAAATGGCGTCTCTGTTGTTTTGATATGGCTTAAAACCGTATCAAATTCATAAATTGATACGGGTTAAAACCGTATCAAATTGGTATTTTGATACGGCCTAAAACTGTATCAAATTCATAATTTGATATGGTTTTAAGCCATATCAATTGATTAATTTGACACGGCTTAAAGCCGTATCAAATTAATATGCTGGCACTGTCCACTTCATATATCGATACGGTTTTAAGCAGTATCAATTTAGTAGATTGATACGGCTTAAAACCATATCAAACTGCCATACTGATACGGCTTAAAACCGTGTTTAATTGATCATTTATACAATGCTATCAACGAATTAGATACGGCTTTTAACCATATCAAAATCGGTATATCATATATGCAATATACAGAAACACTACCCATTGATATATATATATATATATATATATATGCATAATAAAGAAGATACACTGCACCCATATAACAGTATATAAAGAAGAAACACAAAGCATATTTCGATTAATACACAAACCATAACTTCAGTTAATACAAACCATAATATATACAAAACATAATGTTCACAGTTCTTGCTCTAAAAACAAAAGGAGACAACAAAACTGTAGTTGTCGAGCCCATGCAACTCATGCTTGTTCCAAAGCCTGAAAAGAAATTAAAATAACAATCATCAGTTGGAGAGGTGGTTTTGTTAAATGTAAATTTCACCTTTCTGTTCTCACGAAATACCACAGGATTTGAGATAATTCATAAATCTACATCTCACGAAATATATTATCAAAATGTTGGAAATACAGTGCATTTAATATAATTTTGGACTCGAGATACCACAAGACTTTGTCGATTGAGAACATCCATCAAGAAAAGTGCTAAAAAAGGAACGACTACAAATGCTTCGTAGGTACTCGCAGGAAACGCATCTTTATTTGCAAAAAATTAAAACAAAATGATGGTGCAGGTTATCAAATTACGCAAAAAATTGAGCACACCTGACATTACATAATGACTTATGCCGTGATTAGTTCTTATCGAATGGAAACATAAGCATAGAAATATCTTGATTCAATTCTAGCTAACCAAGTTCGACTTTCATTAATCTGAATTATAATGATAACACAACTCCAATCTAAATAAAATGAAACAAAAACGAACCTTATTTCATTTGCAAAAATCATATAAGTCCCCACCGTTGGCTTTTAGTGAAATTAGGCTCTCACTGTAGTGTAAAAAGTAACCAAGATGCCAGGGGTACTTAGGAACTTGGATTGGGGTATAACTTTCTGCAGTTGCAAACTCACCGTAGTGAAATTAGGCTCTCACCATTAGCTTTTAGTGAAATTGGGGTATACATTTCGTGAGACTCAGTTTGCAATAGTTGCAAATTGGACTCAGTTTGCAACTTCAGTCGCAAAGTGGACTTAGTTTGCAACTGAGTTGCAAACTCTTGCAAGCAAACTGATCCAGTTTGCAACTGAAGTCGCAAACTGGACTCAGTTTGCGACTGAATTGCAAACTCTTGCAATTGAAGTTGCAAACTGATCCAGTTTGCAACTGAAGTCGCAAACTGGACTCAGTTTGCAACTGAGTTGCAAACTGAGTCAAGTTTGCAACTGAAGTCGCAAACTGAGTCTCAGTTTGCAACTGAGTTGCAAACTGAGTCTAGTTTGCAACTGAAGTCACAAACTGAGTCTCTGTTTGCAACTCCACTACACCGGAAATCAATATACTATATATATGTTTGCCATGGGGGAGCTACTAATTTTAATAATATTGACACTTCCTTTTATAATCATTTTATAACTCAGAGTATAGCACTGTGTCTTGGCATTCTTAGATAGGTTATACCCTATGCAGTATAAACATTACCTTTCAAATACAAAATAAACATAAGTTTCAAATCATTCTAGTTCCACGCTTTGCCAGGAATCAATATATGTATATATATATTTATATGTAGCTCTGCATTTTATCTATTATCTTCATATATCAATACCACACAGTCTGCCTTTAAATGCATTTTCTTTCTTTGTAAACCATTTTGGTTTATTTCCAGAAACAAGATAAAATTAATATATCAGCTATAGCTTATACTTAAAGTTATGACCTTCATGCTTAATTCATATCATTTAAAAATACGTTCATATCATACAAATGTTAGAGCATTCGATCATGCATTCAAAATTGGGAATGTAGGTAAGTTTCAAATCTTAATAGCTATATCATGTTTGTATCGCAGATGGCTATACAGATCTGACTTAAACATATATACAGTGATCAAAGTGATGTAAAGCTCATCTAAGATCATGACTTTTACTGTTCAATTGACTATCTAACGCTATATTTGATCATTGCAATTGCTGTTCGGAACTGGAATTGCTTGCTGTTCCGAACAACAAGCTCTTGGGCCTGCTGTTTCGGAACAGCAAGCTCTTATTGCTGTTTGGAACAGCAATGGCTTGCTGTTCCGAAACAGCAGGCCTAAGAGCTTGCTGTTCGGAACTGCAAGCAATTGCAGTTCCGAAACAGCAAGCTTCTTGCCAAGTATAACACTTTAAACCACTTGGGATTAAATGCAGTTCTAGTTGAGAGAAACAACAGAACAAAGAATTATTTATTAAATAATAATTCAAAAACAATAATTCAATCCAGCTACATAATATACTTCATAATTCCAGAACAGGTAATGACTTACCTCTTTAGAGGAGACACCAACATCTACCAAATTCTTTTCTATGCAAGAAGAAACACTGAGTCCATCCGGTCTTGGATCTACCAGGTGATGAGCATCACATGTTATAGCTCCTCCTAAATATTCTGCGACTATTCTTGCTACTCTCTTTGTTGCATGCTCCAAGCTCTACATAATCTATTTATTTACACATATATAAATAAATAAATAAATAAATAAATAAATAAATTAGAAGTGCAATGATTACATTTCATATCAATGGAAAAAAGAGTTTATAGCATCTTTTATTTACTAACTCAAGTTTGTAAGTCTAGTGGATGCCATCTAGATGATATAACATCATTTATCATAGTTTGTATTTCTAGTGAATGTCATTTAGATGTTAAACTTGCTTTTTAGATGACATGATGAAATTATGATAATTAATTATAATTACCAAGACACCAGCTCCTTCACCCATTACAAACCCATCTCTATGCTTATCCCAAGGTCTAGAAGCCCTTTCAGGCTCATCATTTCTTGGAGACAATCCTCTACATAGAATAAATTCACAAACGCTGTTTGCACATACATACATACATACATACATACATACAAAAGGTCGGATTTTAAGTTTAAAAGCTATCTCAATTCATTCAATGGAAGGGGAAACATATTTTACATGGAAGATTGAAGATTGACTCTCTTAAGAAGACTTCAGTTTGTCAATTGGAAATCTCTCTACATATCGAAAGTTTATATGAAGCTAAGAATCTATATATAGTTGATCATATTAAAATGACAGATATCATATATGTTTTGTTTAATATTCAAGAAAAATCAAATTAATTATGACAGTTAATTGATGTCCAGGGAGAAATAAAACTCACCAAAAGTACGTTTAGTTCATCGAGATATGGCTGAACTCGTAACATATACTTTTTAATTTTTGCTTTTAGCTCCTCATACTCTTGGCCCTGGGCAACAAGTAAGCTAATGAATACTGCTCTTTCATGAATAAGCTTTTATGCTACCTGTTTGCAAATGCATTTCCATATTATTTTGGTCTTAAAGGCAAAAATATCAAGAAAAATAGAAACTAAGCAAGTGAATTGTGTTCTTTTTCTCGGTTGAACTCAAATTTTAATGCCACATATAACATAAGACATACATATAGAAGAATTACTTTATAAGCAGCAGAAGAGATCCAGCCATGCCATGGCTGCAACATGCTTTTATATGCTTCTTCCACTACTTGATTCAGACTCAGTTCACGATCCTTAAGTAATCCTTTGAATACTTCTATTCCAAAACAATGTGATATGACTGTAAAGAGACAGTATATGACATTAAATTACATCATATTGGATTTATTTGTTTATGTCCAGACTCTTTGTTCATTATTTCTTCCAATCTATGATATTTTTCTGGGTTTGATTCATAAACATCTTCCAGTCTCTGAAATATATTGAAGTATCTGTGTTAACTTGCATCAGTAAGGGCATAAATATGAATGCAAAGAGAAGCAATATACCTCTATATTTCTCTGTATGTCTTGCCTCAAGATTGCCATGGTCGCTCCAATCTTATCTGCACAAAATATTCATTTAGTTTCTATTCATCAAGTTCTGCAAATGTGGTTGCCTCAAGACTTCCATGCTTCATACATAGATACTGATTCATTTTCTTATTCTATGAACTTTCCCTTCTCTTTCATGGACCTTTACTTGGCTTATATTATTTTTTCCGACATTCCTGCATTGTTATGAGCTTGAATCTGTGGTTCGGAGCTGAACAAAAGCAGTTGATTTTTTCTCTAACATTGCATGACCTAAGTTATATGACAAATCCGGACAAACGCTATGAATCGGTACTGCTTTAGCAATCGCATGACATGAGTTAATGACAAACTTGAGCAAACCTTAAAAATCGGTATGGAACCCTGATAATTGATTAGTATCGAACCATTACTTGATTTTTTTTTATTTCTGGGCATCGCACTTGAAGTGGATGGCGTAGAGGTCATTCTTGAAGATTCTTGACTTGATTATTACTTCACGGATTGGCCTTGACTGTATAGAACAATAAGAAATTATATGACAGACTTGAGTCCAGTTTGTGACTCAGTTGCAAACTGGACTCCAAGCCGCAAACACCTTATGGTATTGTAGGAAATAGGAAATAGTATATATACCATCAAGTAAAACTGCCTGAGGTGAGTCAATAATCTTAATAATATCCATCAAGTAAAATAGTTACAGATGTCTAAATGAAAATAGTTTGTGTGTATATATACCATCTTGTAGCCAGTAGTCCTTCAACGCCAATCAGACCTTAAACATGAATTCTACTTATACTTGTACCAACCTTTGTAACATAGAAAAGTTACAGTATTAACAAAATAGAATATGTGTACAATAAATTACATAGAATTCATAGTATTTAGAAGAAGAAGCATATACCTCAGCACTAAGACCAAATCGAGCACCATCACAAAAACGTGTGTTAGCATTACAGAACACAACAACATTGTATAAAGTAAAAATAAAATAAAATACCACATGTAAATTGTAATTTGAAGGCACAATATATGGCCAAATCCACATAGTATTTGCTAAATCTATATATCGTAGGATTTTTATTTAGGAAACAACCTAACTAGCAACTTCAATAACCATCAACCCTAACAAGTACATGCAAGAAAACATTATTTATATTCAAAAGATTTTCTTTACATTAAAAACTTCTCATTTCAAAATAGCAGCTGTATCCGGATATATAACATTATTTGTATTCAAAAGCTATTCTTTACATTAAAAGTTGCAAACTTTCAGAACTGTTCTCATCAAAGAATCCGGATGGTAAGAAAAATAGTTAGGCAAAATTACAGCAGGGAAAGCAAAATAAGCAACTCGTTGGGAGAAAGGATTCACTGTACTATGCTTTATAAACGAATTGAACTTTTTATCTAATTTGAATCCATAAAGATTAACATAGTGATAAGCCATGAAAAAAGGGAAAAAAATACTTACGCTAGGACCGCCTCCAACAGCATGTTCTTCTTGTCAATCTTCTCCGAGCTATGTTACCAGCCTCCGCTAAGCATCAGTTTACCATCACACCAATCATCACTCTAAATCGTATCCCCTTCAGCATCAGATCGGAGAATCCATCTCGCGCACACTTAATTGCTTACGAATTTGGAGTGTGGATTTTAGGGTTTTCATCGAGAAGAGGGAGATGGGAAAGGAGACAGAATGGAGATAATTAGAAAACAAGCGGCCGATCTTTTTTGGGTTGGTGAGAAAGTAAAATTCAGCGGGGAAAAAATACAAGGATTATTTAATACGGGTCAAAGGTGTACCAAAAGGAAACAATCCGCGGCTGTCATGATCTACGGCCAGATTTTCAAGATTGGGAAGACGCGGATTGGTTAAGTTGTAGCAAATAAATTTAATACGGCTATGAGCCCTATCAAATTTGATACGGCTTAAAGCCGTATCAAATCTCAGAATCCGACTGTGTTAAATTGGTTGTTTTGGTGTAGTGTAATCCTCAAACGTAAGAGAGGACCGGCCCTGAAGCATCCAGGGGTTACCTAGAGTGTGTAGTCCCGAGGCATTTGCTAGAGTGTCTCGAAGCAGAGAGGAGCTTGCCCCTTGCCTCAACTCATGACGGAAATCCAATTTCCAATACGTGTATTTCGGTTTTATTTGTAGAGCCTAGTATGGCGACATGATATATGGTACCCATGCCGCCTAGGATTGATATTTATGATTGAAAAAGTTTTGACACTATACACTTATTATAGTATCAAATGATTTGTTTTAAACGTACCAAGCATGTTTGGCTATTATAAGGGAAAACCCTATCCTCCGGCTTGCGTTGCATTGTGTGATGGGACCTGGGTCTTATAATAGCTTCATTTTTCGAAAAAGCATTGCGCTGTTTATTCTATGAACTGGTATTCTTGGGAGGAAACCCGTTCCGTGTTATATGGCGTGGTCCCTTGAATTACTCTCTTTTAAAGTAAAGTTTTAATTCTCACACCAGTCACATGACTGACCTGGAGTTTATTGTTTTAACCTAAACTCTGGGTGCCCCTATTTTCCGCACGGGCAGCTAGTAGTTTTGGTTTTGCAAATTTATATTCACAGGGTCCTGATTTACAGCTGGAACGATGCTCGGAATGCTCTGTATCCGTGTATCACTTTCAGTTGTGTTTTGTATCTTTTTCCGCTGCTATGTAATTTATTGTAATCTCTGATATTTATCGAATGTAATTTATTCATTTATACTCTGTATATTCTTGTATCTGATGGAATTGTTGTAATAACAATGAAGTGTTCTTCCTCCTGCGTTCTGATTTGTCTTGTCCTCACAGTAATTCATTCTTTCTCATCTCTTCGGAGACCGGGGAAGTTCGGGTCACTTCATTTGGTATCAGAGCTTTGGTTTACAAAGCTCGAGAACAAGGCACATTAGAACCATACGAAAGAATTCATCAGATATTGGATTAGTAATATCCAATTAGAATGACTCGTTAGAGATAGGATCAGTAATATCCTAGAACGAGTGTGAAGAGTATATTTTTCGAATGAAAACAATTTTGTTTTGAAAATTTAAATCGTTTTATACGTATTTGAATATTTTATTTGTATTGATTTGGACAATCTAGTATATAAAGGTTTTGCATATACGCATCATGAACGTATATTCGAAGTTTTAATATACTGGATAGATATAGAATCGCACTCTAGTAGCCCGGGGATGATTCCACTGATGATGTACGACATCAGTGGTTTATTTTCGTGTTTCGAAGGTGTGATATCTATATATTTCCATTAGACTGGTGTGAGAACCAAAACTAATATAGATAGGTTTATTGTTGTGAATTGGCATCAAAAACAAGATTTTCAGTATATATATCAAAATTATGAATTTGATACGTTAAATTCACTAATTGATTGATGATTGTGTTGTTTGTTTATTTGTTTGACAATTTTGAACCATTATGCCTAATTGAATCAAATATTGAACATTATTGAAAATTGGTCGCATTTGCTTGCATATACATGTACTTACATTGAACAGGTCATAGCAAGGAGGCTAGAGCAGAGAATAAAATTTGTTTGTCGGACAAATAAGTACATGTTTATCATAATTTACTGTTTTGTTTGGGTGATGATGATTTTATGAGCCGATTGGCTTTTTCTTTTTCTTTTTGAGATCAGAAAGCCTATATGGCAATTTCGGGATTTTCCCGTGCTCCCCGTACAAAGGAGGTTATGGCGAAATTTTTCGAAAATTCCGGGTGTTAGCCAAATTTTTGAAGTATTTGGAAATTCTCAGAAATTGAAAAGTTGGAGAATGGAAGCCAGAATGAACGTAGAGTTGATTAATCAAACCACTTTCGACTTTGTTCCTTTTCGGGGACGAAAAGTTTTAAGTGGGGGAGATTGTAATAACCCGAAAATCTGGGCCAGTTTAAAATTTTTGTTTTGGCAATTTTAGCGAATTTTGAATATTTAAAATAGATTATTTTAAATAATATCGACGAGAAATTTATTTTGAATATAATTCGAACGAATATATTTATATACGTCGTCGTTAGAATATTAATAATTATATAATTATTAAAGGAATGAAAATGGCGTGGTAGTTCGATAATTCGATTTCAAACTTCAATTGAACGTACCGGGTGCAAAACAAACCGGATTTTAGTGAAACAGAAAACATTAGGATCTAATTGGGAATATCTTTCCAACGAATCTGAAAAATCGAAATTTCATAGCGGGAATCAAAAGTTATTCCCAGTTGAAAATTCAGAATAGTCGCTATGTAAATTATACATGGCCCAAAAAGTCAAATTTTGCATGCGAATGAATTTGGAATCGAAACCACTTCCATTGAGTTCAAAATGCCATTTAGAACTCCAAAAAGTATAAGCTTCGATATATTCCGATATCCGGAATAGTGGGTATGGGCAGGAGCTTTTTGGTTAACAAAACATAGCCCTTAAAAAGTGAAATTTTGCATACGAGCTCAGAATTCGACGATATAAATTTTTATGGATTCACAATGACAAATCATTGTTGAGTTCCAAATGGCGCGTCGAACGGAGTCAGTATGTGGCCGTGCGAAGCAAAACCATTTGTTCAAAAGCAGGCAGTCATTTTACAAAGGAACATTATAGATACGACCTCAGAATTCGATTTCGTTTTTTTTTGGATTCGTATCGTCTAAAAATGGTTAAATTCAAAAGGGAATGATTTTTGAAGTTAGCATGTGAGCGTGTAAGAAGAAAAGATGCGCCAAAATCGCATTTTTAGATCTTATCTGAGCATTTTTGCGATTTTTTTTGAATGGTCAAACGAACTCGGAATTCGACGAAACTTGTTTCATTGGACTCGTCTTCACGTCTACTATCTCGTGTCTGAAATCCGCGGCGATTGGAGATCGCTAGCGTTCAGGCGATATGCGAGAAACTAGCATATAATCACTTTTCCTTCCTTTTCTTCCTCACTTTTCTCTTCCTCTTCTTTCTTCCTCTTTCCTCTTTAATGGGCACCTCCACCCACCCGCCGCCGCTGCCGCCCCTCCACCGCCGGCCGCACCCCCTCCTCCTCCTCCACTCCTCCTCTTCCTCCTCCTCCTCTCGCTCCTCCTCTTTCTCTCTTCAAATGCAAAACCCTAAGCCACCACCACCACGGGCCCCACCACCACCGCCACCACCCACCAGTGGACTCCCCCACCTCAATCAGGTCCGGCGCCCCCCCTCAGGCCATCCCTCCGGCCGTGGGCCCCCCGGTCACCAAAAACCCATTTTTCACTAATCGCCCGTTTTTCAAATAACACCCTGTCCTTATTTTGCAAATAACTCCCAAACGGTGCGTTTTTGGCCAAAGTCCTTCTAAACCAAAGTTGTAGAACACGAAATTATCTTCGATTTGGCTATATGGAAGTCGTGTTTTGGAGTTCGGAGCTGCTCGGAAAACGCGTTCGAAGTCTGCTGTTCAAAAGCGGTAAAATTCGTGTACTTTCGCGAATTCTGGCGAATTGGAGCATTTTCGGCAAAAAGACCCTTAGGAAAAAGTTGTCCGGAATGGCGTGTTTAAGCTAGAAAAAAGATGGTGTGAAGATTGAAGCTCGGTTGCAAATTCTGGAACCCGAACAGTGAATCCGGGCATTAAAAAAAAAGTGAGTTTTCTCCATTTTAAAGCTTCTACAGTTTTTGACATATGAAGTAAATAAAAATATGATCTTCATATTATAGAGAGGATAAAAAACTGATGGTTAACTTATAGAAGATATAAAGATAAGATTTTTATATAATGTAGATAATAAAAATGTGATTTTTATACATGTAGTGGCTACGGGCAACGAAAGTGACAAAAGGCGAGAACGACAAGATATTCTACATAAGAAGAGTCGAGATGATTGGATTAGCTAGTTGGTGAGAACTTCTCACTCAAAATCTCTTTTTCTAGTTATATATATATACTAGGATGCAGACGGTGTTTAGTAGCACCCGACACCATCGTCCACAGACCATGGACTTGTTTGTTTGGTTGTGTAGTTGGTTAGATTATTTGGTTTGAATTGAATTTTTTGGTGAATTGAATTTGATTTGATTGATATGTGTATGGCGTGGGCCATCACTAGACCGGGGATAAGGCTAGGCCTTGTCCCGTTTCTAGTATCGTGCCGTTATGCCGCCGAAATTTTCTAAAATAAGCTAGAAAAATAAAAATACCATTTTTACTTTGTAAATGGACTGAATAGAAATTCATGTGTTAAAATAAAATATCTTATCGTTAAAAATATAATTTTTAACGTGAATATGAATATAGTGAATGTGAATAAATAAATATTCATTTACAAACCGGACGGTTTGTTTATGTACACTTATTTGAAGGACATTGATTGGGACGATAAATTTTACACATCGCCCAACTGCACAAATAAAAATCTATGTTTGTTGATTTGAAACCCCATACGGGTATTGGGATAAAATACGGCATACACTAATCCCAATAATTAGCTGTATGTCAATCGATTGATTGACAGGCTGTTATGAGCGTTAGATATCTATATTTGATGCTTATACAGTGTAGTGCACATTGGATGATGGTTGATTATTTATCGTTGCTATTATGTACATGTGTTGTATGGAATCCATATAATTAACTTTATATGGTAATTGATTGGGCCTCATTCCAATCGGGAAAATAAAGAATATTATAAAATAAAGGTCCATGTGTTGACAGTACTCATCCGTTGAGATTAGTCATGTGTTGAACGAAATATTTTAACAATCAAATTTACATCTTTATCGTTATAAAATAAAGGTTCATGTGTTGACAGTACTCATCCGTTGAGATTAGTCATGTGTTGAACGAAATATTTAAACAATCAAATTTACATCTTTATCATTATAAAATAAAGGTTTATGTGTTGACAGTACTCATCCGTTGAGATTAGTCATGTGTTGAACGAAATATTTTAACAATCAAATTTACATCTTTATCATTATAAAATAAAGGTTCATGTGTTGACAGTACTCATCCATTGAGATTAGTCATGTGTTGAACGAAATATTTTAACAATCAAATTTACATCTTTATCATTATAAAATAAAGGTTCATGTGTTGACAGTACTCATCCATTGAGATTAGTCATGTGTTGAACGAAATATTTTTAATAATCAAATTTGCATCTTTACCTTTATAAAATAAAGATTCATGTGTTGACCGTACTCATTCGTTGAGATTAGTCATGTGTTGAACGAAATATTTTAACAATAAAATTTGCATCTTTATCATATATAAAATTAGAAATTAACTTGAAAATAGATGAGATGAGTGGTGTGACGGCCGGGAATTTCGCTCGATCCAAATCAGTAGTTAAACCGATCTAGACCGTTCGAAATCCCTGATCGTTTTGAGAACAGGACAAATCAGATCGCAGACGGAAGAACATTTCATTGTTATTACAACAATTCCATCAGATACAAGAATATAAAGAGTATAAATGAATAAATTACATTCGATAAATATCAGAGATTACAATAAATTACATAGCAGCGAAAAATAATACAAAGCACAACTGAAGGTGATATACGGATACAGAGCTTTCCGGATATCATTACAGCTGTTAACCAGGATCCTGTGAATATAAATCTGCAAAACTAAAACTACTAGCTGCCCGTGCGGAAAATAGGGGCACCCAGAGTTTAGGTTAAAACAATAAACTCCAGGCCAGTCATGTGACTGGTGTGAGAACTAAAATAGTTATTTAAGACTTTACTTTAAACAAGAGTAATTCAAGGGACCACGCCGTATGACACGGAACGGGTTTCCTCCCAAGAATACCAGTGCATAGAATAAACAACGCAATGCTTTTTCGAAAAATGAAGCTATTATAAGACCCAGGTCCCATCACACAATGCAACGCAAGTAGGAGGATAGGGTTTTCCCTTATAGTAGCCAAACATGCTTGGTACGTTTTAAAAACAAATCATTTGATACTATAATAAGTGTATAGTGTCAAAACAATTTCAATCATAAATATCAATCATAGGCGGCATGGGTACCATCTGTCATGTCGCCATACTAGGCTCTACAAATAAAACCGAAATACACGTATTGGAAATTGGGTTTCCGTCATGAGTCGAGGCAAGGGGCAAGCTCCTCTCCGCTTTCGAGACACTCTAGCAAATGCCTCAGGACTACACACTCTGGATAACCCTGGGATCCTCCAAGACCGGTCCTCTCTTACGTTTGAGGATTAGTTATTCCTGAACACACGTTTCCCGGCCCTATAGGACCTATAATCGAGGCGCCTCGCATCCAAACCACAAAGGTGAAAAGTATATAAATGTCAGGGCTGGTAGGTCACTGACACCACCCATAGCTAGAAAGAAACGTCGTGCACTCCTTGGGTCCTCATCCCGTTTTTTACTCATACCGAGGTGTGAGGCTCGCGAATCCACGCTAAACACAAAGCTATGCCACATATGTCGTGCTTTGATCATCAACCACAAGACTTTGCTTTTCAACAGAAGCCTTGATCCATGCAACTCAGCGTGCCACACAGGCAATTCATGCCGTGCGACTGATGTCCATCGATATACAACCTCTGAGCTCGTACGTCTCAGAGAAGGGCGTTAAGCAAGAGAATAAATTCTCCGCCGCCAAACAGATGTATATTTAATAGAGATCAATCAACACAGAATAAAGTCCAATGTCCGACACACAATCCATTTACAAGTTCGTTCTGGGTCTGAACGAAACCGGAGGCTCTTTCCTCGCATATCCATCGATCTCCAAGTACGTCTGGACGACCACCAACTGATTCCCTCATCTTGGGTGTACAGCCCAATCAAGATCATCAGTAATCACCCAAACGATGTGAAGACTTCCGGTCTTCAACCACCGTCTTCATCTTCGACATATCGTCGAATCGGTTATTCAGAATGGGTATAAACCCGGCCTTTCCGAACAACCCGCGTATATTAAAAACAAATGTTACACAAATACAACATACGCCTCATTCAAATTCATTAGTCACTAACCGTAAATTTCAAATTCTTAGGGAAAGGTTCCCATTAATTTTATCCAAGATAAATTCTTTAAAATTTATCCTTTAATCTTCCTTTGGATGTCATTTCAAACCAAATTATGGTTTTCCAAACTAGTCGAGATCAATGAACCACACCGAAGTAATTATTTATTTTATTTCCCAATCCCAACCTATTCATCCCATGAAGCAAAACTGGTAATACTCCATATTTAACACCATGGTGTTATCGGTAAAATTAATTACCATTTCACGTTCAAATCTAATTAAAGATTTAACTATCGCTTTGGAGCAAAACTGGTGACACTCCATTCTCGCTCACTTTCTAAATTTGATAATTTAGATTACAAATTCACATTTCCATCTAATTGCAGATTCATTAAACTCCTTTTATTGGGTTAAAGAGCTAATGTCTTTTAAAACACAGTTCACGACAAACCCAAATCACATTCTATTTATTATCGGGTTAAAGAACTGGTGTTATTTAAAACACTGTTCACGATAAACCCACATCAATTCTATTTACAATTCATTTCAAATCCAATTTATTTATTTAAAAATAAATGGGTTTTAATTTTAGTTCAAAACTAGTTCATTCCGATAAAAATCTATTTTTATCTTTTCAAATATGGATTTTTTCATCCCAATTTTTCCTAAATCATTTCTTTTGATTTTACACAAATTATTACTATTTTAAATAATTTTACCAAGGCCCGTACAGTCGATTTCCATCAACGGCCATCGAACTGCACTTACAACGACCTTTTTCAAATTTGATTTGGACGTATCTCCAAATCCAACCGTTAGATTTCAAATTTCTAATATTCGTTGGAAAGCTCTTTTCGATACGAACCCACCGGTTCTGGATTTAGGAGAATCCGACGGTCGGATCTCCCGTAATGTCCGTTTGAAATAAATAGTCGAAATTCACGAACTGCCACGGCGCGGCGCGTTCTATTCAGGCCATTATATTATATATATATATAATATATATAATATATATTTCGTCGATTCCTATTTAAAACGAATTTTATAAATAGTTTTAAATTCGTTTCAAAAACAATTTCAACCTCCATTTCAAATTCAAATCAAAATTGAATTTTCTATTATAAATCCTTTTTACTTTCATTTCTATTTGATTTCAATTCAAATCGATTTTAATTCGATTCGAATTTATTTTCTTTTCAATTCGAGTCTATTCGAATTCGTTTTCTTTTCAATTCGAATTCAATTCGTTTTCTATTCAATTCGAATTCAATTCGTTTTCTATTCCATTCAAATCAAATTGGTTTTCTATTCGATTCAATTCAAATTGGTTTTCTATTCGATTGAAATCAAATTCGTTATATATTCAATTGAAATCAAATTCGTTATATATTCAATTCGAATTCGAATTCGTTATATATTCAATTCGAATTCAAATTTCATTATATATTCAATTCGAATTCAAATTTCATTTCAAAATATTCGATTTCGAAATCACTTTTCAATATTCCTTTTAAAATGAATAAAATCGATATAAATATCGTTCACGTCAAAATGGCGTCAATCTAATCAACACGGCTTCATATATTTCTATTTTCTAATATTCTATTTCAAATATTTCTTTTTCAAATATTTCCTTTTCAAATATTTCTATTTCAAATATTTCTATTTCAAATATTTCGTTCAACACATGACTAATCTCAACGGATGAGTACGGTCAACACATGAACCTTTATTTTATAATACTCTTTATTTTCCAAATTGGAATGAGGCCCAATCAATTACCATATAGCGTTAACTATATGGATTCCATACCACACATGCATATAATAGCAACGAAAAATAATCAACCATCATCCAAAGTGCACTACAATGTATAAGCATCAAATATAGATATCTAATGCTTATAATAGCCTGTCAATCAATCGATCGACATACAACTAATTATTGGGATTATTTTATGCCATATTTTATCCCAATACCCGTGTGGGGTTTCAAACAATCAAACACAGATTTTATTTGTGTAGTTGGACGATGTGTAAATTTATCGACCCAATCAATATCAGTCAAATCAGTGTATATAAACAAATCGGCCGATTTGTTTATAGATATTTATTTATTCACTTTCACGTTAAAAATTTATTTTTAACGACCAAAATATTTTATTCAAACTATGAATATTCTATTTGGTTCATTTATTCAATAAAATGATATTTTTATTCCTCTAACATATTTTAGAAAATTTCGGCGGCATAACGACACGATACTAGAAACGGGACAAGGCCTAGCCTTATCCCCGGTCTAGTGAAGGCCCACGCCATCCACACATCAATCAAATCCATTCCATTTAACCAAACAACTCAATTCAAACCAGATAATCTAACCAACTACACAACCAAACAAACAAGTCCATGGTCTGTGGACGATTGTGTCGGGTGCTACTAAGCACCGTCTGCATCCTAGTATATATATATAACCAGAATAGAAATTGAAGAGTGAGAGATTCTCACCAATAGCTATCCCAACTCCACGACACTTCATTTATAGAAATCTTCATCGTTCTCGCCTTTTGCCGCTTTCGTTGCCCGTAGTCACTACATATATAAAAATCACATTTTTACTTTGCTACTCAATATATAAAAATCTAATTTTTACTTCGTTATTCAATATATAAAAATCGAATTTTTACTTCGCTATTCAATATATAAAAATTGAATTTTTACTTCGCTATTCAATACATAAAAATCGAATTTTTATTTCGCTATTCAATATATAAAAATCGAATTTTTACATCGCTATTCAATACATAAAAATCGAATTTTTATTTCGCTATTCAATACATAAAATCGAATTTTTATTTCGCTATTCAATATATAAAAATCGAATTTTTACTTCGCTATTCAATATATAAAAATCGAATTTTTACTTCGCTATTCCATACATAAAAATCGAATTTTTATTTCGCTATTCAATATATAAAAATCGAATTTTTACTTCGCTATTCAATACATAAAAATCTAATTTTTATTTCGCTATTCAATACATAAAAATCGAATTTTTATTTCGCTATTCAATATATAAAAATCGAATTTTTTTCTAGCTTAAAAATCCAACTTTTATAGTTTAAAAATCCCGTCTTTCTAACATATAAAAATCAAACCTTTTTATATTTCAAAATCTAAGCTTTTCCTAAATTAAAAATCTAATTTTTTACAGTTTTTAAACAAAAAAAAATCAGTTTATATTATCTAAACAATTCAAAATATGAATAAAGGCTCACCGGTGGATTGGCGGTCGGAAGGGGGTCAGCCCAGGTGGTGGCTGCGGCTCAGGAGGGGGTTGGTGGCGCGTTGGGGGTCGGTGCAGGCGGTGCGGTGGCGGGCGGAGCAGGCGACGGCCTTCAGGGTTTTTTGGGGGAGGGGTCTGGACGGAAATCGAGGGGGGGGGGGGGGGGGGGGGCGAGGCTCGTGGGAGGCGGAGGTTGATGAGTGGGGGGGAGGCGCGCGGTGCGACATCGATCGGGGGGGGGGGGGGGGGGAGGAGGGCGCTCCTCTCCGCTTCGTTCTTTTTTTTTTATCTGTAATGAATGAATCGAGAGAAGGGGGGCCAGAAGTTAAAGGAAGAGGGTTTTAATTTTATTTTATTATTTTAATTTCAAAAAAGCAACTTTTATTTTCGACCTCGAAACGAGACCCACCGCCTGTCATCCATAGCGTATTACCCCCCTTTCGAACACAATGGGATATGTATCGCAGGCTGATTCGATCGTTTCGATCAGTTTCCGTTAAAATCAACATATAACTCTATATATTGATTTTGAACGCGCATTTCAATTTACTGGGGTCACATACTAACTCGAAAAATTCCCGAAAAATATTTTCTAGCTTCGTGTTGACGATACGGTCCTAACAAAACTAATTTCGTCGAATTCTGAGACCGTTAGAAAAATGGCCATTTTCCAGTCGATTAAAATCAACTGAAACTGGTCAAACGCGTTTTCCTTTGCCACGCTCACATATTGATTCGAAAAATTATGAAATTTGGAATATCAATAATTTGACATCACGGACCCAACAAAAGTGGTTTTGTCGAAATCCGAGGTCGTTTGCAAAATTCCCATTTTTAAGGGCCTGAATTCCATAGCGACTATTCAGAATTTTCAACTAGACATATCTTTTGATTCCCGCTATGAAATTTCGATTTTTCGGATTCGTTGGAAAGATATTCACGAATAGATCCTAACGTTTTTTGTTTCACTAAAATCCGGATTGTTTTGCACCCGGTACATCCAATTGTAGTTTGAAATCGAATTATCGAACTACCGCGCCATTTTCAATTCTATTTATAATTATATATAAATATTTATATTCTAACGACGACGTATATAATATATACGTTCTAAATATATTCAAAATAAATTTCTCGTCGATTTTATTTAAAATAATTCATTTTAAATGTTCAAAATTTGCTATAATTGCCAAAATAAAAATTTTAAACTGGCCCAGAATTTCCGGGTTGTTACAATCTCCCCCACTTAAAACTTTTCGTCCCCGAAAAGGAACAGAGTCGAAAGTGGTTTGATCAATCAACTCAACGTTCGATCTGTGTGACGACCCCAAACTTCCACGAGTGAAAGTAGGAGTAATCATTTTTGGAATACAACATAAATACAATAAAACAGAACACAGATACAATATAGCAAAGGAAATTCATAGAGTAATAACATTATAGCAGCGGAAAAATATAATGTCATCAATCACAGAAAATCCACAGTCACAGAATCTAAGCTATTACAACAAGTTTTGCAGGAAAGAAATAAGTTTGATGTCCAAAAAGAAAAGAAAAGATGCCATAGAAACAAAAGATAAATGTCTTCAAGCTCCACGTCATCACCTCTCCACAAAAGCAAATCCAAGAGAGAGAATAAGCAGCTCCAAAGAAAAGACTCCAAGCAAAGAATGAACCTGTCTACTTGGCTGCCCGTGTGGAAAAGAGGGCACCCAAGTTTGCAAAAAGGTGAAACAAACTATGGGTCAGTCGTGGGACTGGTGTGAGAATTCTTAAGTAAAATACTAGTAGATATAAGGCAAATCCAAAAGACCACGCCGCTAACGCGGAACGGGTTTACTCTAAAGGATTGTCGTGCAAAATTTAAAGTGTCATAACCAATAAATAAATACATCGTAAACAACGCAATGCTTTTTTTTTGGAAAAAAATGGAATCACCATAAGACCCAAGTCCCATCACACAATGCAACGCACACCAGAGGATAGGGTTTTACCTTATGGTGATTAAACATGCTAAATACGGCAAATACGCATCTAATATTATTATTAGTGTATATGAAAGCATTTCAAAGTAAATGTATTAATCTTAGGAAGCATAGGTACCATATACTATGCCTCCGTACTAGTAATACAATCAAATTCGTTGGTTCGTATTTGGATTTTGGTTTCCATCATGAGTCAAGGCTAGAGCGGAGCTCCTTACCGATTCGAGACACTCTAGCTAGTGCCTCAGGATCCCCCGCAGTGAACCCTTGGAAATGGCAGGGCCGGTCCTCTCATACAGCTTTGAGGATTAGTTATTCCTAAGCACACGTTTCCCGGTCCTATAGGACCTATCCGAGGCGCGCCACATTCCATCATCCACATAAGTAAAGTATCAGCGCTGGGAGGTCCCTGACACTACTTCTAGCTAGAAAGAAACGTGCTGCTTTCCCTGCGTTCCCTTCGCCCGTTTTTGACTCAACCGGTGTGTGAGGCTCGCGAAGTCCCGTTACACAAAGCTACGCCTAAACAGGCCATGCTTGGATCGTCTCCACAAGGTTCTGCTTTTCAACAATAAACCTTGATCATTGCATCTTAGTATGCCACACTGTCACTCCATACCATACCATTGCTTCTCCATCAATACATAAATGGGTGTTAAGTAGAGAATAAATTCTCCACCACCAATATTTATATATTAACAGAAAATCAACAATATGATATATAACGAAGTACGATGTCAGACACACCATCCATTTAAACTTATGCTCTGGGTCTGAACGAAAGTCAAATCCGTGAAACCAACACGTACGTCTGGGCAATGACCTTGACCCATGAATTGGTAGCAAGTCAACTCAGGGTCTCGATTGCTGTCCATTCGAGGGAAGGTTTACGGTCTTCATGCTTCGTCTTCTTACTTCGATCTTTAACGCCGCTGGATAAATTTGGGATGAGAATATCTCGGACTTCCCAAACAATCCTCGTATATATATATACATATATATATATTTTTGAAAATCCTTCTTATTTGTTAATAATTATTTTTATTAACAATTC
This sequence comes from Allium sativum, assembly GCA_030737875.1. Classification (NCBI taxonomy): domain Eukaryota; kingdom Viridiplantae; phylum Streptophyta; class Magnoliopsida; order Asparagales; family Amaryllidaceae; genus Allium; species Allium sativum. Next base: position 624,353,534 of record CM060913.1, read on the forward strand.
ATTCTATTTTAATTATTTAAAATAGTCAAACTTCTTATTTAACGACGCATTCTCAAAATCATATTTTTATTTACATTAATTAAAATGTAAACTTTCATTACATGTCGCATTCTGTTTTCTTTACATTTAATAAAATGCAAACTTGCAATTACATGTCACATTCTTACTTATTTACAATGAATAAAATGTAAACTTACATTTACATGTCGCATTCTTATATATTGTCATCAAAAATAATGTTAACTCATTCTACGTTGTAATCCTTCTTTAATGTTAATCATTTAACATAAAAGTTAACTTCCTACGATGTAAATTACATTTAATTTACATTAAGATAATGTAACTCATCCTATGTTAAATTACCTTTTAATTAAAATAATATAATTCAATCCTACGGTCAATTCTCTTTAATTTTCATTATAAATAATGTAACTTATCCTCTGATTAAACTTTCTTTTATTATCTACATTAAAAATAATGTATATTAATCCTATCATTAAACTCTTTTTAAAATTAAAATTAAAAATAAGGTTATTCTCATCCTACGGTGCAATTCTTCTTTTACTTCACATTATAAAATAATGTAACTCATCCTACAGTTAATTCTCTTTTTAAATGCATTTTTAATTTCAATTACATTAAAATGAAATTTTATTTTACGATGGAATTCCTTTTCTATTCCCATTATAAATAATGTACACTTCATCTTACGATGTAGATTACCTTTCTATTTAACATAAAAATAATAATAATGTACATTTCCTACGATGCATTTTTCTCTTTTATATACATTATAAAATAATGAACATCTTATCCTACGGCATAAATTTCTTTTTATATTAACATTTTAAAAAATATTAATTACATCCTACGGTGAAATTACCTTTATTACATTAACATTAGCAATGTTAATTTCATCATGCTATGAATTTCAATTATATTATACTTATAAAATAATGTAAATAACATTCGGTGGATTTCTCTTTTTATTACGTTAACAAAAATGAAATTTTCCTACGATGAAAGTTTTTCTTATTTTCAACATTTAAAGATGATGTTAATACCATATGGTGTAGATATTTTTATTTTAACATTAAAAATATGTTAATCAATCATACGGTGAATCCTCTTGTAAAATAACATTGTAAATGATGTCAAATTTACATACACTTCATTTTCTTTTTAATAACATTGAAAATAAATGTATATGAATCCTATGATTAAATTATCCTTCTTGACATACGGTGCTTTTCTTATTTATTAACATTAAAGATAATGTTAATATTACATACGGTGCTTTTTCTATCTATTAACATTAAAGATAATGTTAATATTACATACGGTGCTTTTTCTATTTATTAACATTACAAAAACACTATTTTCACATGCAATGCATTTAATATTTTCTAACATGACAAAATATTATTTACATACAATGCATTTGATATTTTTCTAACTTGACAAAAATGCTATACATACAATGCATTTAGTACTTTTCTAAATTGACAAAAATACTATACATACAATGCATTTTATACTTTTCTAAATTGACAAAAATACTATACATACAATGCATTTTATACTTTTCTAAATTGACAAAAATACTATACATACAATGCATTTTACACTTTTCTAAATTGACAAAAATACTATACATACAATGCATTTTATACTTTATTAATATTAACAAATATGCTATTTTCATACAATGCAAATATTTCTTATTTATGACAAATATTGTTCATTTCATATAATGCCATATTCTATTTTATAGTGAACAAAAATATAGTCATTCACATACAGTGCTTTCTTCTTTTTATATAATGAACCAAATATATTCATTAACATACAATGGTTTATATCATAGCATACACATACGGTTCATGTCATTCTTTACATTTGTCAAAATGTATATTTTGTCTTTCTTTTACATTGACAAAATATAATTATATCACTACTTCATTATTTGACAAAAATGATTTTGTCGCCAACTTCATTTATATTGACAAAATGATTTTTGTTGCTAACTTTACATTGACAAAAATGAATTTTTATTCTAATGTCATGTTTGCATTGTGAAAATATAACTTATTTCGCTAATTCACTCTTAATATACAAAAATTAGTCAATTAACATACGATGGCCATTGCTATTTTAATATTGACAAAAATTGTCAATTAACATACAGTGAGTAATTTTCTATTTTAACCAGTGACAAAAATGCCAATGATCATACAAGGAATAATTCTATTCTAATATTGACAAAAATAGTCAATCAACATGCAGCGGTTTTAGTCCTAGCATACACATACAGATTAAGTCATAGCAGATTCACATACAGTTTATATCATAGCAAATTCACATACATATATGATTAAGAATGCGAACACCAATAATTAAAACATAATTACTTAAATAAAATAAATATGATTCTCACCTCAATTAGATTAAAGTTTGTTCCCAATTGCACTGTATTAAAGTTGTATTCGAAGTCACGGTTCCATCGGATCTGAAATTTTCAGAAACGGGGTTCGTATGCATAAGTTATCAATGTTTTTAAATCAAACAGACTTTTAACAACTGTTTCTGCCACGCTTAAAAGCGTTACAATTCCTGAAATAAAAATTACCGTAGAACTCAGTTTTTTGTTCAGATTTTCAAATCCAGTTTTCGCAGCCTGTAGTCGATCGTTTGGGGTGCCGTTTGTTGGACGAGGACCGGCTTGGAGAGGTCTTTTCACGCCGGGAAGATGGTGGCGTTCGGTGGTGCCAGGCGGGGCCCACGTGCGTGCGACGGCGGCGGCTTCGGGCTGACGTGGCGGCTTCGACAGGGCGTGGTTCGGGTGGTGGTGGGTACCAACTTGAAGATCTCGGGAAGAGCTTCGAATCGGTATATGGTACGCTGAAAACCGTTGAGAGATGAAGGAGAAAAGTGGAGATGAAGGTGGCGGCTGTAATGGGTTTCGCGATTTGGATTAACGGAGGAAGAAGAAGTAGTATACGGTCCCTGTATACGACGTATTTATACTAGTATTTAGGGTTTTATTTTTTATTTAATTAATTATTTAATTCTAGAAAATACTGTTTTCACATACGATCTCCGATTCGCGCTCAACGACTGTCGAACTTAATGTTTTGACGTCTTCTGAATGCGATGGCGCTATCGCCAAGGTCCAATTCTGAAGTTACAGTATGGTTTAATTTTATTTTCAAATAAAATTTTTTTTATCTTAAATACAAACGTAAATATAATTTTGCCGGGGCCACATACGAAGTCAGAAAAATCCGGAAAAATTATTTTTGGCTTTCTTATGCCGATACGATCACAACAAAATTCGTTTCATTCAATTCTGAGCCTTTTTGAAAAATGACTATTTTCAGGGCGAATATATTTAATATTAAAAATGCATTTTTAAACAAATAATTTCTGAAACTCGAAACATATAAGTGTTTACTGTTTTTCGATGCAGAAACATCATTCTGAAACCAATGGAAGTGGTTTCGAGTTCAAATTCCTACATATGTGAAAAGTAGCATTTTTGTCCTATGCAAATTACCCACCGACCTTTCTAAAAATTGAATTGGCCATAACTTTTGATTTCCGCTATGAAATTTCGATTTTTCAGATTCGTTGGAAAGATATTTTTAAATAGATTCTAATATTTTTGGTTTTACTAAATTCCGTTAAATTTTGCATCCTGTATGGTTAGTCAAAGTTCAAGTTTGACTTTTCAAACTACCGCGCCATTTCTAGCTCTTTTTATAATTAAAATTAAATTTATTCATTCTAACTTCGATTTGAACCAAATTTGTGATCCTTATTATTTAAAATAGATTATTTTAAATATCAAAACTCATTTAAAATCACTTAAAATAAATTTTAAATTGGCCCCAAAATTCAGGGTTGTTACAGTCTCCCCCTCTTAAAAACTTTTCGTCCCCGAAAAGGAAAAAGAAAAATAGAAGAGGAAGAGTAGACACAGAGAATGTTTTTAACAGAGATGGTGTCGTCCATAACATCGGGCTTTTCACCGAAGAAGTTGGTCCTTTCGTTCCTTCGTAAACATGTGCCAATTGAGCATCGCCACTTCACTTAGTCTTCTTCGAATGCACGATCAAGGGAAGAGTCAAAACAACTAAAATGGTGATTCTAGAAGATAGAAAAGATCGAAGGATGAATGAAAAGATGACGATAAAGTGACTGGCTATTATGTATCTCATGAACTGTTCGCCATAGAATATAGTGATTCTACGTAAACGAATTATTATAAATATGTTATATTCCGCTTTGTAAACCTGGCTCTGATACCAACTGTGACGACCCCAAACTTCCACGAGTGAAAGTAGGAGTAATCATTTTTGGAATACAACATAAATACAATAAAACAGAACACAGATACAATATAGCAAAGGAAATTCATAGAGTAATAACATTATAGCAGCGGAAAAATATAATGTCATCAATCACAGAAAATCCACAGTCACAGAATCTAAGCTATTACAACAAGTTTTGCAGGAAAGAAATAAGTTTGATGTCCAAAAAGAAAAGAAAAGATGCCATAGAAACAAAAGATAAATGTCTTCAAGCTCCACGTCATCACCTCTCCACAAAAGCAAATCCAAGAGAGAGAATAAGTAGCTCCAAAGAAAAGACTCCAAGCAAAGAATGAACCTGTCTACTTGGCTGCCCGTTTGGAAAAGAGGGCACCCAAGTTTGCAAAAAGGTGAAACAAACTATGGGTCAGTCGTGGGACTGGTGTGAGAATTCTTAAGTAAAATACTAGTAGATATAAGGCAAATCCAAAAGACCACGCCGCTAACGCGGAACGGGTTTACTCTAATGGATTGTCGTGCAAAATTTAAAGTGTCATAACCAATAAATAAATACATCGTAAACAACGCAATGCTTTTTTTTTGGAAAAAAATGGAATCACCATAAGACCCAAGTCCCATCACACAATGCAACGCACACCAGAGGATAGGGTTTTACCTTATGGTGATTAAACATGCTAAATACGGCAAATACGCATCTAATATTATTATTAGTGTATATGAAAGCATTTCAAAGTAAATGTATTAATCTTAGGAAGCATAGGTACCATATACTATGCCTCCGTACTAGTAATACAATCAAATTCGTTGGTTCGTATTTGGATTTTGGTTTCCATCATGAGTCAAGGCTAGAGCGGAGCTCCTTACCGATTCGAGACACTCTAGCTAGTGCCTCAGGATCCCCCGCAGTGAACCCTTGGAAATGGCAGGGCCGGTCCTCTCATACAGCTTTGAGGATTAGTTATTCCTAAGCACACGTTTCCCGGTCCTATAGGACCTATCCGAGGCGCGCCACATTCCATCATCCACATAAGTAAAGTATCAGCGCTGGGAGGTCCCTGACACTACTTCTATCTAGAAAGAAACGTGCTGCTTTCCCTGCGTTCCCTTCGCCCGTTTTTGACTCAACCGGTGTGTGAGGCTCGCGAAGTCCCGTTACACAAAGCTACGCCTAAACAGGCCATGCTTGGATCGTCTCCACAAGGTTCTGCTTTTCAACAATAAACCTTGATCATTGCATCTTAGTATGCCACACTGTCACTCCATACCATACCATTGCTTCTCCATCAATACATAAATGGGTGTTAAGTAGAGAATAAATTCTCCACCACCAATATTTATATATTAACAGAAAATCAACAATATGATATATAACGAAGTACGATGTCAGACACACCATCCATTTAAACTTATGCTCTGGGTCTGAACGAAAGTCAAATCCGTGAAACCAACACGTACGTCTGGGCAATGACCTTGACCCATGAATTGGTAGCAAGTCAACTCAGGGTCTCGATTGCTGTCCATTCGAGGGAAGGTTTACGGTCTTCATGCTTCGTCTTCTTACTTCGATCTTTAACGCCGCTGGATAAATTTGGGATGAGAATATCTCGGACTTCCCAAACAATCCTCGTATATATATACATATATATATTTTTGAAAATCCTTCTTATTTGTTAATAATTATTTTTATTAACAATTCATTCTATTTTAATTATTTAAAATAGTCAAACTTCTTATTTAACGACGCATTCTCAAAATCATATTTTTATTTACATTAATTAAAATGTAAACTTTCATTACATGTCGCATTCTGTTTTCTTTACATTTAATAAAATGCAAACTTGCAATTACATGTCACATTCTTACTTATTTACAATGAATAAAATGTAAACTTACATTTACATGTCGCATTCTTATATATTGTCATCAAAAATAATGTTAACTCATTCTACGTTGTAATCCTTCTTTAATGTTAATCATTTAACATAAAAGTTAACTTCCTACGATGTAAATTACATTTAATTTACATTAAGATAATGTAACTCATCCTATGTTAAATTACCTTTTAATTAAAATAATATAATTCAATCCTACGGTCAATTCTCTTTAATTTTCATTATAAATAATGTAACTTATCCTCTGATTAAACTTTCTTTTATTATCTACATTAAAAATAATGTATATTAATCCTATCATTAAACTCTTTTTAAAATTAAAATTAAAAATAAGGTTATTCTCATCCTACGGTGCAATTCTTCTTTTACTTCACATTATAAAATAATGTAACTCATCCTACAGTTAATTCTCTTTTTAAATGCATTTTTAATTTCAATTACATTAAAATGAAATTTTATTTTACGATGGAATTCCTTTTCTATTCCCATTATAAATAATGTACACTTCATCTTACGATGTAGATTACCTTTCTATTTAACATAAAAATAATAATAATGTACATTTCCTACGATGCATTTTTCTCTATTATATGCATTATAAAATAATGAACATCTTATCCTACGGCATAAATTTCTTTTTATATTAACATTTTAAAAAATATTAATTACATCCTACGGTGAAATTACCTTTATTACATTAACATTAGCAATGTTAATTTCATCATGCTATGAATTTCAATTATATTATACTTATAAAATAATGTAAATAACATTCGGTGGATTTCTCTTTTTATTACGTTAACAAAAATGAAATTTTCCTACGATGAAAGTTTTTCTTATTTTCAACATTTAAAGATGATGTTAATACCATATGGTGTAGATATTTTTATTTTAACATTAAAAATATGTTAATCAATCATACGGTGAATCCTCTTGTAAAATAACATTGTAAATGATGTCAAATTTACATACACTTCATTTTCTTTTTAATAACATTGAAAATAAATGTATATGAATCCTATGATTAAATTATCCTTCTTGACATACGGTGCTTTTCTTATTTATTAACATTAAAGATAATGTTAATATTACATACGGTGCTTTTTCTATCTATTAACATTAAAGATAATGTTAATATTACATACGGTGCTTTTTCTATTTATTAACATTACAAAAACACTATTTTCACATGCAATGCATTTAATATTTTCTAACATGACAAAATATTATTTACATACAATGCATTTGATATTTTTCTAACTTGACAAAAATGCTATACATACAATGCATTTAGTACTTTTCTAAATTGACAAAAATACTATACATACAATGCATTTTATACTTTTCTAAATTGACAAAAATACTATACATACAATGCATTTTATACTTTTCTAAATTGACAAAAATACTATACATACAATGCATTTTACACTTTTCTAAATTGACAAAAATACTATACATACAATGCATTTTATACTTTATTAATATTAACAAATATGCTATTTTCATACAATGCAAATATTTCTTATTTATGACAAATATTGTTCATTTCATATAATGCCATATTCTATTTTATAGTGAACAAAAATATAGTCATTCACATACAGTGCTTTCTTCTTTTTATATAATGAACCAAATATATTCATTAACATACAATGGTTTATATCATAGCATACACATACGGTTCATGTCATTCTTTACATTTGTCAAAATGTATATTTTGTCTTTCTTTTACATTGACAAAATATAATTATATCACTACTTCATTATTTGACAAAAATGATTTTGTCGCCAACTTCATTTATATTGACAAAATGATTTTTGTTGCTAACTTTACATTGACAAAAATGAATTTTTATTCTAATGTCATGTTTGCATTGTGAAAATATAACTTATTTCGCTAATTCACTCTTAATATACAAAAATTAGTCAATTAACATACGATGGCCATTGCTATTTTAATATTGACAAAAATTGTCAATTAACATACAGTGAGTAATTTTCTATTTTAACCAGTGACAAAAATGCCAATGATCATACAAGGAATAATTCTATTCTAATATTGACAAAAATAGTCAATCAACATGCAGCGGTTTTAGTCCTAGCATACACATACAGATTAAGTCATAGCAGATTCACATACAGTTTATATCATAGCAAATTCACATACATATATGATTAAGAATGCGAACACCAATAATTAAAACATAATTACTTAAATAAAATAAATATGATTCTCACCTCAATTAGATTAAAGTTTGTTCCCAATTGCACTGTATTAAAGTTGTATTCGAAGTCACGGTTCCATCGGATCTGAAATTTTCAGAAACGGGGTTCGTATGCATAAGTTATCAATGTTTTTAAATCAAACAGACTTTTAACAACTGTTTCTGCCACGCTTAAAAGCGTTACAATTCCTGAAATAAAAATTACCGTAGAACTCAGTTTTTTGTTCAGATTTTCAAATCCAGTTTTCGCAGCCTGTAGTCGATCGTTTGGGGTGCCGTTTGTTGGACGAGGACCGGCTTGGAGAGGTCTTTTCACGCCGGGAAGATGGTGGCGTTCGGTGGTGCCAGGCGGGGCCCACGTGCGTGCGACGGCGGCGGCTTCGGGCTGACGTGGGGGCTTCGACAGGGCGTGGTTCGGGTGGTGGTGGGTACCAACTTGAAGATCTCGGGAAGAGCTTCGAATCGGTATATGGTACGCTGAAAACCGTTGAGAGATGAAGGAGAAAAGTGGAGATGAAGGTGGCGGCTGTAATGGGTTTCGCGATTTGGATTAACGGAGGAAGAAGAAGTAGTATACGGTCCCTGTATACGACGTATTTATACTAGTATTTAGGGTTTTATTTTTTATTTAATTAATTATTTAATTCTAGAAAATACTGTTTTCACATACGATCTCCGATTCGCGCTCAACGACTGTCGAACTTAATGTTTTGACGTCTTCTGAATGCGATGGCGCTATCGCCAAGGTCCAATTCTGAAGTTACAGTATGGTTTAATTTTATTTTCAAATAAAATTTTTTTTATCTTAAATACAAACGTAAATATAATTTTGCCGGGGCCACATACGAAGTCAGAAAAATCCGGAAAAATTATTTTTGGCTTTCTTATGCCGATACGATCACAACAAAATTCGTTTCGTTCAATTCTGAGCCTTTTTGAAAAATGACTATTTTCAGGGCGAATATATTTAATATTAAAAATGCATTTTTAAACAAATAATTTCTGAAACTCGAAACATATAAGTGTGTACTGTTTTTCGATGCAGAAACATCATTCTGAAACCAATGGAAGTGGTTTCGAGTTCAAATTCCTACATATGTGAAAAGTAGCATTTTTGTCCTATGCAAATTACCCACCGACCTTTCTAAAAATTGAATTGGCCATAACTTTTGATTTCCGCTATGAAATTTCGATTTTTCGGATTCGTTGGAAAGATATTTTTAAATAGATTCTAATATTTTTGGTTTTACTAAATTCCGTTAAATTTTGCATCCTGTATGGTTAGTCAAAGTTCAAGTTTGACTTTTCAAACTACCGCGCCATTTCTAGCTCTTTTTATAATTAAAATTAAATTTATTCATTCTAACTTCGATTTGAACCAAATTTGTGATCCTTATTATTTAAAATAGATTATTTTAAATATCAAAACTCATTTAAAATCACTTAAAATAAATTTTAAATTGGCCCCAAAATTCAGGGTTGTTACAATCTGGCTTCCATTCTCCAACTTTTCAGTTTCTGAGAATTTTCAAATTCTTCAAAAATTTGGCTAACACCCTAAATTTTCGAAAAATTTCGCCATAACCTCCCCTGCACCGGGAGCCACGAGAAGATCCCGAAATTGCCATATAGGCCTTCTGATCTAAAAAAGAAAAAGCCAACCGGCTAGCCAATAGGCTCATAAAATCATCATCACCCAAACAAAACAGTAAATTATAGTAAACATGTACCTATTTGTTGGGCAAACAAATTTTATTCTCTGCTCTAGCCTCCTTGCTATGACCTGTTCAATGTAAGTACATATATATGCATGCAAATGCGACCAATTTTCAATACAGTTCAATATTTGATTCTATTAGGCGTAATGGTTCAAAATTATCAAACAAATAAACAAACAACACACACATCAATCAATTAGTGAATTAACGTTTCAAATTCATAATTTTGATATATATATTGAAAATCTTGTTTTTGTTGCCAATTCACAACAATGTATTCTAACTATATTAGTTTTGGTTCTCACCAGTCTAATGGAAATATATAGATATCACACCTTCGTCACTCGAAAATAAACGCTGATGATGTTTCGAACCGCCATCAGAACATCTCCGGGCTATTAGAGTGCGGTTCTATATCTATCCTATATATTAAAACTTCGAAAATACGTTCATGACGCGTTTATGCAAAACCTTTATATACTCGATTGTCCAAATCAATACAAATAAAATATTCAACTACGTATAAAACGATTTAAATTTTCAAAATAAAATTGTTTTCATTTGAAAAATATACTCTTCACACTCGTTCTAGGATACTACTGATCCTATCTCTAACGAGTCATTCTAATTGGATATTGCTAATCCAATATCTGATGAATTCTTTCGTATGATTCTAATGTGTCTTGTTCTCGAGCTCTGTAAACCAAAGTTTTGATACAAAATGTGACGGCCGGGAATTTCACTCGATCGGAATCAGTCGTTAAACCGATCTAGACCGTTAGAAATCCCTGATCGTTTTGAGAACAGGACAAATCAGATCGCAGACGGAAGAACATTTCATTATTATTACAACAATAACATCAGATACAAGAATATACAGAGTATAAATGAATAAATTACATTCGATAAATATCAGAGATTACAATAAATTACATAGCAGCGGAAAATAATACAAAGCACAACTGAAGGTGATATACGGATACAAAGCTTTCCGGATATCATTACAGTTGTAAACCAGGATCCTGTGAATATAAATCTGCAAAACCAAAACTACTAGCTGCCCGTGCGGAAAATAGGGGCACCCAGAGTTTAGGTTAAAACAATAAACTCCAGGTCAGTCATGTGACAGGTGTGAGAACTAAAACAGTTATTTAAGACTTTACTTTAAAAGAGAGTAATTCAAGGGACCACGCCATATGACACGGAACGGGTTTCCTACCAAGAATACCAGTGCATAGAATAAACAGCGCAATGCTTTTTCGAAAAATGAAGCTATTATAAGACCCAGGTCCCATCACACAATGCAACGAAAGCCGGAGGATAGGGTTTTCCCTTATAATAGCCAAACATGCTTGGTACGTTTTAAAAACAAATCATTTGATACTATAATAAGTGTATAGTGTCAAAACAATTTCAATCATAAATATCAATCATAGGCGGCATGGGTACCATCTATCATGTCGCCATACTAGGCTCTACAAATAAAACCAAAATACACGTATTGGAAATTGGGTTTCCGTCATGAGTCGAGGTAAGGGGCAAGCTCCTCTCCGCTTTCGAGACACTCTAGCAAATGCCTCAGGACTACACACTCTGGGTAACCCTGGGATCCTCCAAGACCGGCCCTCTCTTACGTTTGAGGATTAGTTATTCCTGAACACACGTTTCCCGACCCTATAGGACCTATAATCGAGGCGCCTCGCATCCAAACCACAAAGGTGAAAAGTATATAAATGTCAGGGTTGGTAGGTCACTGACACCACCCATAGCTAGAAAGAAACGTCATGCACTCCTCGGGTCCTCATCCCGTTTTACACTCATACCGAGGTGTGAGGCTCGCGAATCCATGCTAAACACAAAGCTATGCCACGTAGGCCGTGCTTTGATCATCAACCACAAGACTTTGCTTTTCAACAGAAGCCTTGATCCATGCAACTCAGCGTGCCACATAGGCAATTCATGCCGTGCGACTGATGTCCATCGATATACAACCTCTGAGCTCGTACGTCTCAGAGAAGGGCGTTAAGCAAGAGAATAAATTCTCCGCCGCCAAACAAATGTATATTTAATAGAGATCAATCAACACAGAATAAAGTCCAATGTCAGACACACAATCCATTTACAAGTTCGTTCTGGGTCTGAACGAAACCGGAGGCTCTTTCCTCGCACATCCATCGATCTCCAAGTACGTCTGGACGACCACCAACTATTACCCTCATCTTGGGTGTACAGCCCAATCAAGATCATCAGTAATCACCCAAACGATGTGAAGACTTCCGGTCTTCAACCACCGTCTTCATCTTCGACATATCTTCGAATCGGTTATTCAGAATGGGTATAAACCCGGCCTTTCCGAACAACCCGCGTATATTAAAAACAAATGTTACACAAACACAACATACGCCTCATTCCAATTCATTAGTCACTAACCGTAAATTTCATATTCTTAGGGAAAGGTTCCCATTAATTTTATCCAAGATAAATTCTTTAAAATTTATCCTTTAATCTTCCTTTGGATGTTATTTCAAACAAAATTATGGTTTTCCAAACTAGTCGAGATTAGCGAACCACACCGAAGTAATTATTTATTTTATTTCCCAATCCCAACCTATTCATCCCATGAAGCAAAACTGGTAATACTCCATATTTAACACCATGGTGTTATCGGTAAAATTAATTACCATTTCACATTCAAATCTAATTAAAGATTTAACTATCGCTTTGGAGCAAAACTGGTGATACTCCATTCTCGCTCGCTTTCTAAATTTGATAATTTAGATTACAAATTCACATTTCCATCTAATTACAGATTCATTAAAACTCCTTTTATTGGGTTAAAGAACAAATGTCTTTTAAAACACAGTTCACGACAAACCAAAATCACATTCTATTTATTATCGGGTTAAAGAACTGGTGTTATTTAAAACACTGTTCACGATAAACCCACATCAATTCTATTTACAATTCATTTCAAGTCCAATTTATTTATTTAAAAATAAATGGGTTTTAATTTTAGTTCAAAACTAGTTCATTCCGATAAAAATCTATTTTTATCTTTTCAAATATGGAGTTTTTCATCCCAATTTTTCCCAAATCATTTCTTTTGATTTTACACAAATTATTACTATTTTTAATAATTTTATCAAGGCTCGTACAGTCGATTTCCATCAACGGCAATCGAACTGCACTTACAACGACCTTTTTCAAATTTGATTTGGACGTATCTCCAATTCCAACCGTTAGATTTCAAATTTCTAATATTCATTAGAAAGCTCTTTTCGATACGAACCCAACGGTTCTGGTTTTAGGAGAATCCGATGGTCGGATCTCCCGTAATGTCCGTTTGAAATAAATGGTCGAAATTCACGAACTGCCGCGGCGCGGCGCGTTCTATTCAGGCCATTATATTATATATATAATATATATAATATATATTTCGTCGATTCCTATTTAAAACGAATTTTATAAATAGTTTTAAATTCGTTTCAAAAACAATTTCAACCTCCATTTCAAATCAAAATTGAATTTTCTATTATAAATCCTTTTTACTTTCATTTCTATTTGATTTCAATTCAAATCGATTTTAATTCGATTCGAATTCATTTTCTTTTCAATTCGATTCTATTTGAATTCGTTTTCTTTTCAATTCGAATTCAATTCGTTTTCTATTCAATTCGTTTTCTATTCCATTCAAATCAAATTGGTTTTCTATTCGATTCAATTCAAATTGGTTTTCTATTCGATTCAATTCAAATTGGTTTTCTATTCGATTGAAATCAAATTCGTTATATATTCAATTGAAATCAAATTCGTTATATATTCAATTGAAATCAAATTCGTTATATATTCAATTCGAATTCAAATTCGTTATATATTCAATTCGAATTCAAATTTCATTATATATTCAATTCGAATTCAAATTTCATTTCAAAATATTCGATTTCGAAATCACTTTTCAATATTCCTTTTAAAATGAATAAAATCGATATAAATATCGTTCACGTCAAAATGGCATCAATCTAATCAACACGGCTTCATATATTTCTATTTTCTAATATTCTATTTCAAATATTTCTTTTTCAAATATTTCCTTTTCAAATATTTCTATTTCAAATATTTCTATTTCAAATATTTCGTTTAACACATGACTAATCTCAGCGGATGAGTACGGTCAACACATGAACCTTTATTTTATAATACTCTTTATTTTTCAAATTAGAATGAGGCCCAATCAATTACCATATAGCGTTAACTATATGGATTCCATACCACACAAGCATATAATAGCAACGATAAATAATCAACCATCATCCAAAGTGCACTACACTGTATAAGCATCAAATATAGATATCTAACGCTTATAACAGCCTGTCAATCAATCGATCGACATACAACTAATTATTGGGATTAGTGTATGCCGTATTTTATCCCAATACCCGTGTGGGGTTTCAAACAATCAAACACAGATTTTATTTGTGTAGTTGGGCGATTTGTAAAATTTATCGACCCAATCAATATCAGTCAAATCAGTGTATATAAACAAATCGGCCGATTTGTTTATAGATATTTATTTATTCACTTTTACGTTAAAAATTATATTTTTAACGTACCAAAATATTTTATTCAAACTATGAATATTCTATTCGGTTCATTTATTCAATAAAATGATATTTTTATTCCTCTAACATATTTTAGAAAATTTCGGCGGCATAACGGCACGATACTAGAAACGGGACAAGGCCTAGCCTTATCCCCGGTCTAGTGAAGGCCCACGCCATCCACACATCAATTAAATCCATTCCATTTAACCAAACAACTCAATTCAAACCAAATAATCTAACCAACTACACAACCAAACAAACAAGTCCATGGTCCGTGGACGATTGTGTCGGGTGCTACTAAGCACCGTATGCATCCTAGTATATATATATAACTAGAAAAGAAATTGAAGAGTGAGAGATTCTCACCAATAGCTATCCCAACTCCACGACACTTCATTTATAGAAATCTTCATCGTTCTCGCCTTTTGCCGCTTTCGTTGCCCGTAGTCACTACATATATAAAAATCACATTTTTACTTTGCTACTCAATATATAAAAATCGAATTTTTACTTCGCTATTCAATACATAAAAATCGAATTTTTATTTCGCTATTCAATATATAAAAATCGAATTTTTATTTCTCTATTCAATATATAAAAATCGAATTTTTACTTCGCTATTCAATACATAAAAATCGAATTTTTATTTCGCTATTCAATACATAAAAATCGAATTTTTATTTCGCTATTCAATATACAAAAATCGAATTTTTTCTTCGCTATTAAATATATAAAAATCGAATTTTTACTTCGCTATTCAATACATAAAAATCGAATTTTTATTTCGCTACTCAATATATAAAAATCGAATTTTTACTTCGCTATTCAATACATAAAAATCGAATTTTTATTTTGCTATTCAATACATAAAAATCGAATTTTTATTTCGCTATTCAATATATAAAAATCGAATTTTTTTCTAGCTTAAAAATCCGACCTTTTATAGTTTAAAAATCATGTCTTTCTAACATATAAAAATCAAACCTTTTTATATTTCAAAATCTAAGCTTTTCCTAAATTAAAAGTCCAATTTTTTTCAGTTTTTAAACACAAGAAAAATCAGTTTATATTATCTAAACAATTCAAAAGATGAATAAAGGCTCACCGGTGGATTGGCGGTCGGAAGGGGGTCAGCCCAAGTGGCGGCTGCGGCTCAGGAGGGGGTTGGTGGCGCGTTGGGGGTCGGTGCAGGCGGTTGCGGTGGCGGGCGGAGCAGGTGACGGTCTTCAGGGTTTTGGGGGGGGGGGGGGGGTCTGGACGGAAATCGAGGGGAGGGAGGGGCGAGGCTCGTGGGAGGCGGAGGTTGATGAGTGGGGGGGGGAGGGAGGCGCGTGGTGCGGCTTCGATCGGGGGGGAAGGGGGGCGCTCCTCTCCGCTTCGTCCTTCTTTTTTTTTATCTGTAATGAATGAATCAAGAAAAGGGGGGCCAGAAGTTAAAGGAAGAGGGTTTTAATTTTATTTTATTATATTTATTATTTTAATTTCAAAAAAGCAACTTTTATTTTCGACCTCGAAACGAGACCCACCGCCTGTCGTCCATAGCGTATTACACCCCTTTCGAACATAATGGGATATGTATCGCAGGCTGATTCGATCGTTTCGATCAGTTTCCGTTAAAATCAACATATAACTCTGTATATTGATTTTGAACGCGCATTTCAATTTACTGGGGTCACATACTAACTCGAAAAATTCCCAAAAAATATTTTCTAGCTTCGTATTGATGATACGGTCCTAACAAAACTAATTTCGTCGAATTCTGAGACCGTTAGAAAAATGGCCATTTTCCAGTCGATTAAAATCAACTTAAACTGGTCAAACGTGTTTTCCTTTGCCACGCTCACATATTGATTCGAAAAAGTATGAAATTTGGAATATAGCAATAATTTGACATCACGGACTCAACAAAAGTGGTTTCGTCGAAATCCGAGGTTGGTTGCAAAATTCCCATTTTTAAGGGCCTGAATTCCATAGCGACTATTTAGAATTTTCAACTGGACATATCTTTTGATTCCCGCTATGAAATTTCGATTTTTCGGATTCGTTGGAAAGATATTCACGAATAGATCCTAAGGTTTTTGGTTTCACTAAAATCCGGATTGTTTTGCACCCGGTACATTCAATTGAAGTTTGAAATCGAATTATCGAACTACCGCGCCATTTTCAATTCTATTTATAATTATATATAAATATTTATATTCTAATGACGACGTATATAATATATACGTTCTAAATATATTCAAAATAAATTTCTCGTCGATATTATTTAAAATAATTCATTTTAAATGTTCAAAATTCGCTATAATTGCCAAAATAAAAATTTTAAACTGGCCCAGAATTTCCGGGTTGTTACAAGTGGTCTCCTGGATATTGATCTGATGTTGGTTTCGGCCTTCGGGATTAATATTTAGGAAATCGTTCTCTTACTAATTTACGGTTGGAGTCTGATTTAAATCAAACGATAGATACCATAATTTTTATAAAATATATTAAATAACAAAAATAGTCACACGTGGACAGTACTCATTCGTTGAGATTAGTCATGTGTTGACAAAAATATAGATTCACGTATTGAATAGAATAAATATTCATTTTTTGAATAGAATAACGGGATTATTGAAATATATAAATCCGTGTTGATTAGAGATGCGCTATTTTGACGCGAACGATATTTATATCGATTATATTCGTTTTTATATAATTGAATTGAATATATAACGAATTCGAATTGAATTGAATATATAACGAATTCGAATTGAATTGAATATATAACGAATTCGAATTGAATTGAATATAAAAGGAATTCAAATTGAATTGAAATTTGAATTGAATTAAAATGAATTTTAAAACGAATTTATAAAGAAAAATCCAATTTTGATTTGAATTGGAAATGGAAGTAGAAATATTTTTGAAACGAATGTAAAATTATTTATAAAATTCGTTTTAAATAGAAATCGATGAAATATATATTATATATATATAATATAATGGCCTGAATAGAACGCGCCGCGCCGCGGCAGTTCGCGAATTTCGACCATTGACTTCGAACAGACATTACGGGAGATCCGACCGTCGGATTCTCCTAAAACCGGAACCGTTGGGTTCGTATCGAAAAGAGCTTTCTAACGAATATTAGAAATTTGAAATCTAACGGTTGGATTTGGAGATACGTCCAAATCAAATTTGGAAAAGGTCGGGGTAAGTGCAGTTCTGTGGCCATTGTTGGAAATCGACTGTACGGGCCTTGATAAAATTATTAAAAATAATTAATAATTTGTGTAAAATCATAAGAAATGATTTGGGAAAAATTGGGATTAAAAACTCCGTATTTGAAACGATAAAAATAGATTTTTATCAAAATAAACTAGTTTAGAACTAAAGTAAAAACCCATTTATTTTAAAATAAATAAATTGGATTTGAAATGGGCTTTAAATAGAATTGATTTGTGGGTTTATCGTGAACAGTGTTTTAAATGACACTTGTTCTTTAACCCGGTAATAAATAGAATATGATTTGGGTTTATCGTGAACTGTGTTTTAAATGACATTAGTTCTTTAACCCAGTAAAAGGAGTTTTAATGAATCTGCAATTAGATTGAAATGTGAATTGATAATCTAAATTATCAAATTTGGAAAATGAGCGAGAATGGAGTATCACCGGTTTTTCTCCAAAGCGATAGTTAAATCTTTAATTAGATTTGAACGTGAAATGGTAATTAATTTTACCGACAACACTGTGGTTTTAGATATGGAGTATTACCAGTTTTGCTTCATGGGATGAATAGGTTGGGATTGGGAAATAAAATAAATAATTACTTCGGTGTGGTTCACTAATCTCGACTAGTTTGGAAAAGCATAATTTGGTTTGAAATGACATCCAAAGGAAGATTAAAGAATAAATTTAAAGAATTTATCTTGGATAAAATTAATGGGAACCTTTCCCTAAGAATATAAAATTTAGAAACTAGCTGTTGGTTAGCTAAGAAGAATGATTTCCTGGGTATTGATCTGATGTTGGTTTCGGCCTTCGGGGTTAATATTTGAGAAATTGTTCTCTTGTTGATTTACGGTTAGTAGCTACTGAATTGGAATGAGGCGTATGTTGTGTTTGTGTAACATTTGTTTTTAATATACGCGGGTTATTCGGAAAGGCCTGGTTATACCCATTCTGAATAACCGATTCGACGATATGTCGAAGATGAAGACGGTGGTTGAAGACCGGAAGTCTTCACATCGTTTGGGTGATTACTGATGATCTTGATTGGGCTGTACACCCAAGATGAGGGAATCAGTTGGTGGTCGTCCAGACGTACATGGAGATCGATGGATATGCGAGGAAAGTGTCTCCGGTTTCGTTCAGACCTAGAACGAACTTGTAAATGGATTGTGTGTCTGACATTGGATTTTATTCTATGTTGATTAATTTCTGTTAAATATATATCTGTTTGGCGGCGGAGAATTTATTCTCTTGCTTAACGCCCTTCTCTGAGACGTACGAGCTTAGAGGTTATATATCGATAGATATCAATCGCATAGCATGAATTGCCTGTGTGGCACGCTGAGTTGCATAGATCAAGGCTTCTGTTGAAAAGCAAAGTCTTGTGGTTGATGATCAAAGCACGGCCTACGTGGCAGCTTTGTGTATAACGTGAATTCGCGAGCCTTACACCTCGGTATGAGTCAAAAACGGGATAAGGAATGCAGGGAGAGCACGACATTTCTTTCTAGCTTTAGTGGTGTCAGTGACTTACCAGCCCTGACATTTATATACTTTTCACCTATGTGGTTGTTGGATGAGGCGCCTCGATTTTAGGTCTGTAAGGACCGGGAAACGTGTGTTCAGGAGTACTAATCCTCAAACGTAAGAGAGGACCGACCCGGAAGCATCTAGGGTTTACCCAAAGTGTGTAGTCCCGAGGCATTTGCTAGAGTGTCTCGAAGCGGAGAGGAGCTTGCCCCTTGCCTCGACTCATGATGGAAATCCAATTTCCAATACGTGTATTTCGGTTTTATTTGTAGAGCCTAGTATGGCGACATGATATATGGTACCCATGCCGCCTAGGATTGATATTTATGATTGAAAAAGCTTTGACACTATACACTTATTATAGTATCAAATGATTTGTTTTAAACGTACCAAGCATGTTTGGCTATTATAAGGGAAAACCCTATCCTCCGGCTTGCGTTGCATTGTGTGATGGGACTTGGGTCTTATAATAGCTTCATTTTTCGAAAAAGCATTGCGCTGTTTATTCTATGCACTGGTATTCTTGGGAGGAAACCCGTTCCGTGTTATACGGCATGGTCCCTTGAATTACTCTCTTTTAAAGTAAAGTTTTAAATAACTATTTTAGTTCTCACACCAGTCACATGACTAACCTGGAGTTTATTGTTTTAACCTAAACTCTGAGTGCCCCTATTTTCCGCACAGGCAGCTAGTAGTTTTGGTTTTGCAGATTTATATTCACAGGGTCCTTATTTACAGCTGGAACGATGCTCGGAAAGCTTTATATCCGTGTATCACTTTCAGTTGTGTTTTGTATTTTTTTCCGCTGCTATGTAATTTATTGTAATCTCTGATATTTATCGAATGTAATTTATTCATTTATACTCTGTATATTCTTGTATCTGGTGGAATTGTTGTAATAACAATGAAGTGTTCTTCCGTCTGCATTCTGATTTGTCTTGTCCTCACAGTAATTCGTTCTTTCTCATCTCTTCGGAGACCGGGAAGTTCGGGTCGCTTCAGTATTCAACTTGTTCGAGCTCGATGATAGGAGGAAAATTCAATTGGCTGCTTGGCAACTGAAGGATAAAGCATCGTATTGTTGGGAGATGGTTCAAGCCGGACAAATGGTGGCTACTTGGGAAGAATTTAAGACTAGATTTGCGGAAAGATTCTTGTCTTAATAAGGAATGCAAATGGAGAGATTTCTTGAATTTGAAGCAAGGAAACAACTATAAAAGAACATGTCAACAGTTCCAATCAGTTAGCAAGATTCAGATTGGAGTTGGTGAACACTCCTCATAAGAAGGCCTTGAGATTTGAAAAGGTATTGAACCAACTGCTCCAAGATTTAGCGCTGACGCATGTACTGATGGGAGAAACTTTCGGAAGAATTGTAGACATGGATTTGATGCACGAGGATGGTAAAGAGGAAAAGAAAGAGGTTACGACCGAGGAGGAGAAATCGAAAGCTGAGAAAAAGAAATGGTGGCCCAAGAAAGGCGTAGCTAAGAAGGGAGGTAAGACTGACAAGGCTCAGATCAAGAAAGATGTTAAATTCCATGGTTGTGGTGCTTTAGAGGACTTTGTGAGAGAATGTAAGAGTATGAGGAACGGTTGCTTTACTTGTGGTCAAGTTGGACATTATAATGGGCAATGCCCTAACAGGCAAGCTGGATCGTCTGGAGGATAAGTAAATGCTCTAGAGACCGGTGGGCCGTATCGTGGTAGGAAAGTCATCGTGGAAGGTTTGATTTCTCTTTTAGACTATCGTATTAGAACTCTCTTTGATTCTAGTGCTTCTCATTCATTCATATCCAACTCTATGGTAGATAATTTATACATATATACTAGTATTGTTTCTGATCCTGTTGTAGTCTCAAACACCATAGGAGGAGCGACTCATTTATCTATGATATGCAGGGGTTTGAGAATTTCTGTTATGGGCATCGAATTTGAATACGATGCGTATGTTCTTGGTTTTATGGGTTACAAATTAATTTTGGGAATGGATTGGCTAGACATGTATGGTGCCATTCTTGATTGTGAGAGGAGAGTTATTAGACTTATAATGTGCAAAAGTAGATCTCTCAAAATTTCTTATGACATACGGGGGCAAGTTATGCTCAGTTTCCTAGATTCTCTTGATGCTTCTGTTGACGATCTTTGATCAATACCCATGGTTAGCAGTTTTCCGGACGTGTTTGATAAGGTTAGAGGACTACCTCCGAGGCATGAGATAGATTTCCAGAATTACTTGTTGGAGAATGCGAAACCATCCGCTTTGTCAGTGCGCCACATGACTCATAGGAATAGGAGGGATCTCAGCAAACAAGTAGGTGAGTTATTAGAGAAAGGATTCATTAGACCGAGCATTTCTGAGTCGGGAGATCCAGTCGTCTTTGCAACTAAGGCAGATGGCTCTTCCCGTATATGCATGGACTATAGGGAGTTGAATAAGCTCACCAAGAAGAATAAGCACCCACTATCGGGGATTGACGACTTGTTTGATCAACTAATAGGAGCTTCAGTTTTCTCACAGTTGGATCTAGCCATGAGATTTCATCAGCCTAGGGTAGCAGAAGATTGTAACAACCTATTTGGAATGGACCTAAATTTCGACCCAAAAAAGGCCCATCAAAACTTAGAGCCATTCTAAACGAACCGTTGGTTCCTGTAAGGATTACATTTGCATAGAAAATAATAATATATACCTCGAACGGAATTCGCACACAGTGGAAAGAGAAAATTTAATACTGAAATAAAATGTACCACTTACTTAAAAATCATAGAAATACAACAGTCATAGTCACATCTATTCAACGGGTACATCAATTAGTTCATTCTCACAAGTTTCCAAAAGAAGTAAAGCGATAACTACTAATAATAGCAAAATAACTTCGTCTTCTTCTCCGGCTCCAATCATGACTTCGTCCATGGCTTTTATCCCATCTATTGATCTGATGGACATGTTAAGGAGAGGGATCAGAATATAAAGTTCTGTGTGACTGAAATATGGTGTTACTTAATGTGCATACCCTATAATTTTAGCAGGTTATATATGTCAAGGTATGTCTATGCAACACTCAAGATTCACACAAGCACCAATTATCTAACCAATGGGGTGGATATCCTAGTCAGTCTCCCATTAGTGGTTTATAGTAAAGACCCAATGAGGTGGGCATTCTCGGTCACTTATGGCCTTATTAGATGTGGATTCTTATGATCTCCTGTAACCCTGAGGCGGACCCCTAGCCCATTAAGACCCCGTCCCAATATGTTAACATTCTTAAGTTTATACTCTCACTTGTAATATGAGAAGTAGTATTGCGAACGTTACTACTTAACTGATATTACGGTATGATACTATGTCGCTTAAGATTTCCGTGACACCCCACGTCCATTAATGCCACTCACAAAGGGAATGCATTAAGTTTCGTGAAGCGTTATAGGTAAACAAAAACAGAAATATTACAAGACAAACATGAAATAACAGCGGAATTAAAACTTTATTTATAAAAAAGCATCGTGGTTCACAAACAACACATGTCTGAAATACACAAAAACCATTACAACATAAAAACTACTATCTTGTACTTTTAAAACATCAGAGTACATGAAAGAAACAAAATTCCCCAAAAACAAAATATAGCCATAGCAACAAGGATAGGAGCTTGAGCCATACATCTAAGCAGCTCCGGCAAAAGCAA
The DNA here is from genome assembly GCA_030737875.1 of Allium sativum. Taxonomy (NCBI): domain Eukaryota; kingdom Viridiplantae; phylum Streptophyta; class Magnoliopsida; order Asparagales; family Amaryllidaceae; genus Allium; species Allium sativum. The sequence goes on from CM060913.1 coordinate 624,376,743, forward strand.
GTAGAATCACGATCAAGCCTGAGTGTTCCCGCCCTGAGAACCTGGGGGAAGGGGGTGGACGGAAGAAAGAAGAGGAAACAAAAAGGGTCAGACATAAAGTCTGGCGAGTCCAGTTACTTTTAGCAAGTAAATAAATAAAAGTAGCATGACAGGCATATAAAGTGGATAAGAGAGAGATAACTACATAAAAGGAAGGCATGACAAGGTAAACAGGATAGGGTGTATACGCTTCTAATGATTAATCTGCACTATTACTAGTATAACTAGTAAGATGATCCTTTCCACGCTAAGATAGTAGACTTAGGAATACGTCCAGATGTACCCTAACTACTACCCTAATCAATCGGCTCCCTAATCCACATAGATACTCTGTGTCGGCCCCACCGTAGGATGTATCACGTCCTAAAGTGGCAACTCTTTACTAATTTATCCCCCTCTACCCGGCCCATGCACGCACATGACCCGATCGGTTTGCTCCACCCACACTGTCCTCCATGTTTGGATCTCTTACAATTAGTTCAATAAGCATGCCCCTTCTCCGACCTAGTTCGGAGTACTCTTTTTGATACCTACTCCGGGTTACTGACTGAAACGAGTCCCACACAATATGATACAAGCTCTGCCCTTTGTCTTGTATCCCCTACTAGGTTTTGCCACAGGTTATATTTACCCTAAAGGTGTCTTTAATTATATAACCCCAATCATTCTACCGGTTATGCTTACCCATAGGTGTCTTTAATACATAACCCCTAATTAGTTAAGTTTTATGAGCCTATATAAAATATTATCCACCCATCTCAGATATACTTAACTTAACCATTCCATTGTTCAACCAATTTTACTTAACCCTATTTATGTTTATGTTCACACAATCCCTATGGATTCAGCTAGGTTAAGTAATTCAATTCTGTACCATGTCCATTTATGGTTTATAATGGGCTACACCTCCCACAATAGGCCCACAACATGTGGATGCTGGATATGCTGGTCAGGTCCGGGCAGACTTCTTCCATAAGTTGGGCCTAACCTCGTGTCTTAGCCTGTCTCGTATTTGTGCAGTTAGACCCCTCACATTAAATTCATCATTTGCGGTTGCTGGATATGTCGGTCGGGTCCGGGTATACTTCCACCACAAATGCAATCTAACCTCGTGTCATAAGTGAAGTTACGGTTTCTAATTAATGTAATCCTAGGCATTTTAATTATTAACCAACTAATTATACCTATGTCTTTATAGTTGTTGATGCCCATTTACCCAATTATATTCATAGTCAATTATACGTCCAAATTCATATTCGTCATTCAAGTTATGCCAATTTAATGTTTTCCCTCGTTCCCTAACTAACGCATTCGCATATATTTGGCGTCATGCCTAGGCTAGAAAGTAGCCTAGCATAAACAATAAATGGGAAAGATGATGGGAAGATGGAAATAATGATTATTCTAACATAACTGGCATAAATGTAAATATATACTTGGATGGTGATAAGGTGGACATATAAGAGCAGATCTATGAACTTGTGATAATTAATCTAGATCTAACGTAATAAGGGCGTCATGAGAAGCACAAATACATCTAAATAAGAATTCACATGTCCAATTTATGACAGATCTTAAATAACCACAACAAGATGATCTAGATCTAAACAAGGATTTAACTGTCCAAATAATAATAGATCTAAATTAACCACAAACCTAGATAAATGTTCAGATCCACAAAGATGACACAATAAATTAATCACAAGTGAATTAGATCTATAAAAATAGATATAGCATGATAAAGTTTGAGATCCAAGAATAACATTGATTCATGATTTAATACAGATCAAAATCACAGTACTATCACATTTTACTTTTGATCATTTAAATATACAAGTAACCTAGAACTCACAGTGTTTGGATAAAAAGATAGAACTAGAAGAGAAATTTATTGAGATGCAGATCTACAATTGAATCTCTAATTGATAAGCCTTAGAGATTGTTGTAAAAGATAAAGGATTCAGTTCAGTTCAGACATCGGCAGCATTTGGCCTCCATTGATTTTCAGTGAAGAAAACAAGAGAAATGAACCTCTATATAGCTGCGAGCCTCCAGAAACCGACTACCACCTCATCCCTAGGGGGGTCGACCCCCCTTATAGGGTCGAAACCCCTGGGTGGGAATTTTTGCGCCTATGGGATTTTCGAAATTTGAACTGAAATTTGGTTTTCTGGACCCTATATATATAATTATCTTGCACGTATACAGCCTTCATAGCTTCCTCATACTATGTCCGTTTTACACAAACCAAATGTCTATTTTGATCAGAATTTCGAGACGACGCAATGGCGTAGTACGTTTTCCCTTAATTCTGAATATTAAATTGATTATTAAATTTTCCCTCTTTAGTGTCGTTAAAATTTCGGGGTGTTACATTCTTCCCTACTTAAAGGATTTCATCCCCGAAATCTTCAAGTTAAGAAGAATGCATATCCTACCATCCATCACCCATCTACACAGGCATCCATTGTCCTTAAAGAATTCTAATGCTTATATGAATATATGCAAAGGTGTATGTATATGTCCCAATACTAATGCGAAGACTAGGTGGTTTACTAATCAGTCGACCTCCTTAGTGCAATGTATGTTAGTGCCATGAATCTAATATATATGCAAATAATCCTACTATAATATGTAAGTCTATATGTGTGCAAACTCATTCATCCAAATGCAACATCCATTTTCATCCATTAAAAGAAAATAAAAATACACACACATCCATATGTAGTATGAGAGTGATTGAGCCGATCTAGTGCCTAATGTGTGTGTATATGCATCCACAGGCAACCAGCAAACACTTGCATCCATCAAACATAACATGTCTCAAATACATGTTTACATCCATAGGATTCCTATCTAAAGATCGAAAATACTATTGGTAGTACACATTCAAATGATAGAAACAAGCATAGATAAAACTTTTAGAAAAGGAGTTAAGAACATACCTTCGAAAAGGAAAGGGTACGAAGTACGAATCTTGTCTTCGGTCTCCCAAGTTGCATCCTCTGGGTTATCTCCCCATTGAACCTTTATCAAGTTGATCTCTTTATTAAGTAGCTTCTTAACTTCTGATCCAAGAATACAAGTAGGAACTCGTCTAACTGTTGCCTCCCGTTTCACTTCTACTTCCTCTAATATACCTGGCTCAACAACTTCCGCGGTGTCATGCAAGCACTTCCGCAAATGAGAAACATGGAAAACATCATGAACGCTGGATAGATTTTCTAGGAGCTTTAATCTATAGGCAATTTGGCCGATCCTTTTGGTTATGGGAAATGGTCCCACAAATTTGGGTGCCAACTTCTCTAAATATCCAAAGCGAACCACATTCCTCAGATGTGATACTTTAATAAAAACAAAGTCTCTGACTTCAAATTCGATGTCAGTTCTTCTCTTGTCTGCATAGGATTTCTGGCTACATTGAGTTGTCTTCATTCGTCGTCGAATAAGATCAATTTTCTTGGACGTTTCTCTAACCATATCTGGTCCAAGTAATAATATTTTTTGTAGATTGCCACCAACAAGTTGGTGATCTACAGGGTCGTCCGTACAATGCTTCGAAGGGTGCCATGCCAATGCTAGCTTGATAACTGTTGTTATAGGCAAACTCTACTAAAGGAAGATGCTCTTCCCAAGTCCCTCCGAAGTATAGGATACATAGACTTAAAAGATCCTCAAGAACTCTGTTCACCCTCTCGGTCTGTTCATCAGTTCGAGGAAGATAAGCAGTGCTCAAACACAACCGTGTACCTAATGCTTCTTGCAAGCTCCTCCAAAATTCACTAGTAAAGATGGCGTCACGATCGCTTACGATGTTGGAAGGTACACGATCACTTATGATGTTGGAAGGTACTCCATAAAGACGGACTATCTCACGAACATAAATTGTTGCCGACCATGATGTCATCCTCTTACTTTTAATTGGAATGAAATGAGCGCTCTTAGACAATCTTGTAGGATCTAAATTAACCCTAGAGGGGGGAGGGGATATAGTTTATCGTAGATTTTCGTAGAATAATTAAATAACAACAGCACAGATAATAATCAGAATAATGCATAAAATAAATAACACACAAATATACCCAGCTTCGGCAAAACCTTGCCTACTGCTGCATTCCACAAGGTTTCTACTAGGAGTTAAAACAATCTCTATGCTTACAATCCCCTATAAACTCACGACACTTGCTCCCAACTATTCTTAACCCTATGCTCAAAACCCTGCACTGGTTTCTATCCCCGAAACCAGATTTCCCCGAATTACAAAATTCGTCTCCCTAGTTTTAAAGACAAAATAGAAAACTCTAAAGTTGATTACAAATTTAAAATTGAAAAAAACAAACAAGAAATAAATACCCTTAAAAGTTTAAAACCCTAGACCAAAATAAATAAATAAAGTATCCTTGTCCCTTTTATCTTGGCCGACCACTTTGAAGTGATGCACCCATTCTCTTTAGTCCCGATCTCTTTTCTTTATTAGAAAATGGTGGCTTTGAAATTTTCTAGGGTTTCTTATGATTTCACAAATCGATCGAAGGTTTTTGAAGCTTGAAATCTCGTTGGTGTTCTTGTTCGATCTCTAGTGCTCCTCTCTTCACAATTTGGAAATTTGTTGGTTTAGGGTTTCGATTCTGATTAGAAGCCGCAGCACTCTCCTGTAATACTCTCTAAGTTGAAGCACTTCTATTTGATCCAAGCGTTTTTTATATCTGGTACAATTTTAGATTTGAATTTTTTCTTTAATTTTGCTTGAACTTGGATGGTTTTAATGCTGATGATGATGTAGGTGTTAAATAGGGTTTCAAGTCCGAGATTTTTTCGGATTCCGTGTTTGATTTGGTCTGCAAAATTATTGCGTCTATGATATAATTGGCTTTGAATTGGTCTAGTTTGAATTATCCATTCTTTCTGGAATATACTGCGACATGAAATCATTGACTTTGAAATTTTGGGTTTGAACTTTTCTTCAGAGTTTTCTTATTTAAACTTGGCTTTTTCAATGTTTATTTTCATTGATTTTGAACTAGTAAGAACAGATATAATATTTGACTAATTTTTTGACCTGATATTGCTCTTTGAGTTATTAGGCATGTTTTCATTAACTGATACTACAATTGATCCTGCACTTTTTTAAGAAAAAAAACTGCATTGTTTTGAATCATTCCTTCCATATTTTTATCTCGGTGATCCCGATTCATTTTACTTTCTCATTTTGTATCCTCTTATAGTTTGCATGTCGAACCTGAAACTTGTTACTATGTGAACTTGGACTGGTCTGACCATCTCGAACCAGTCTTGATCATGAACTTATTTACTGTCCATTCTCCATTGCTGTTTGTACCGTCACCTGAGTTGTACTGTCCATTTACCACCACTTGTACATGCTCACATTCATGCATATGCCATGTCTATGCTGATCATACATTTTCTTTGATTTGTTATTGTATTTGTCCACTTGACACTTGCTGCTATTATGATTCATGTAGTTTAGCTCGACCGACCACTTTGGTTATACAGCTTCTTTAACCTTGTATATGTACTTGATCATGTAGATAAAGACTGAACTATTATACCCATTAGTTTTGTAACCCGGGCCATGTAATTGAGCACCCTTACTTGGTGTTCTAGTTGTTTCACCATTTGCTTGGGACTGTGCTTGCTGACCTGGAACTAATATTGATATAGCACACTTATTCACTTGAAATGTTCACCCCGACCTAGTCTATGTTCATTTACTTGTATTGTTGAACCATGCTTTCAGCTGCTGTTATATTTTTTTGACCATATGCTTTCTCGACCATGTTTTGGCTGCACCCTTTAACTTGACCTGAACCATTTGATTTCTGTTGTGTTCATCATGACCATTGAGCTGCTCCACAATATGCTTGACCATCTTTGTCTCCATGTAGTTGTTGTTCCATACTTCTTATGCTTGTGCCATGATTACTTTGGCAGTTCACTTTTGTTGTTGATTTGTATTTATCACCATGTAGCTGCACCATGTCCATTCATCGTTCCTTATATTTGAGTAGCTCGACCACTGTGACTTGTTCACCCAGTTCATGCTTTTATTCAAATTTGTTGATCATGTAGTGTATCCATGCATTTGAACCCATACTTAATGCACAATTCAATTGAAACTGGTCATTACTGCTGTATGCACATGATAGAGGCTGAGCTATTATGCCTTGAACTCATTTACATAACTATGCTGATTTGTGTATTGACTTTTAAAATTGTGTCATGTATACATGTACTTATGTCTTGACCATCTTTGAACTGGAGAATGAGTTTTGTGTTAGCACTTGTACTTCGGACTTGAGTTGCTCCATCTTGTTATTGTTCAGATCCGATTTGTTTGGGCTAGTTCGACCATGTATGTTGAACTATATCTAGAAATGTCGTATTTGACACTTTGATTAAAAAAAATATTATTTCATTTTGCTGAAAATGATTTGCTCCATCATGTTCCACTGTTTTGACCATGCTTTCACTTTGGCTAGTATTTTTTCTTTACTTGATCATGCCTCGACTACTGGCTTTGAAATACCATGCTGAAATATTTGCACACTGTTTTGCATTGTGCCCTGAGTCGAGAAGGTCTTTGTGGCTACTCCTCAAATGCATACTAAATGGCGTGGCAGTGCACACGTGTATATCTATTCACGAATGTATATGCAACCATCAGACTGATTTTATGTCCCTACATATCAGGCTAAGTCTCGAAAAATGATGAGAAACACACCGTAATTCTAAGACAAATAAAATTTAAAAGTAAAATTTTTATTTGCTTCTATTTTATTTTATTTTTGTTGCAGTCTACTGTGTGTATTCTTCTGTATGTGACAGGTATTAAGATGACTAGACTGACATAAGAATGTTGTGAAGACAGGAGATTGGAGATGAAGACAAGAATAGTGTTAGTGTGTGTCTGTATTTGAAATGTCAACTGAGTGATATTGTCAGTGTATAAAAGTGATTGTACAAGTGAATGATTGTGTATATATGTATATAAGATGTATGTAATGAGAAATATGTGTATATGAGAGTGGTTGTAGACATGACTAAATAAAATTGTACTATTGTTTGTAATGATCAATATTGATTGAAATAAAAATATATTTTTGTTGTTCAATTCAATCTGTTTCATTTTGTTTGAATCTTTTATTAGTACAATTTATGTGATGTGTTAAATGTGTCATGTCAGAAATATTCAAAAATATTTGAATTGTAAATAGTGGAGTGATGTATATGTACTATTTCAATTGTAAAAAATAAAATATTTATTCGAATAAAAACACTATTTGGATATTCAATTCTGTATAGTAGTGTTCTATTCAATAAATATTTTTTCTGCGTGTAAAATATAGAATAGTACTGCTTACAAACACATTTATAAAATAATATTTTTTATTTTTGTTATCATCAAACAAAAATCATACTGTTATACTCAACAAATCTTTCTGCTACTGCCCAAAAGCTGGTGTTGCCATTCTTTGATCCGTGCAAACCATCTATGGAGTCCATGCAGACGCTCTCCTACTTCCATTGTGGAACCTCCAAAGGACGAAGCAGACCTAAGGGCTTATTTTTCTCAGCTTTGACTTGCTGACAAACTAAACATTGAGAAATAAACTCTTCCACATCTTTCTACATTCCAGCCTAAAAAAAACCCTCTTCATGTCTTTGTAAATCTTATCACCGCCTGGATGAATAGTCATTTTAGAATGGTGGGCTTCTTCTAGGACTGCCTTTATCAAGCTTCCAGTTTGAGGGAAAAAAGCCTTCCATCTCATTGCAACCACCCCTTTTCATCTATGGAATATTTACTGAGGTGACTAGAAGTCTCCTCTTTCCTGAGCTTATCCATGATGTCTAAAATCTGTGGGTCACTTTGCTGTGAAGCTTTTATCTGATTCCTAAAAGTTGGTCGTATTTCAAGTGATGCAAATAAATCAGGCAAAATCTCGATGGAGGGTCTAAAGTCAAAAGTTGATATAAACTCCAAGCTCTTCCTCTCCACAAACAGAGGACTTAAGGCAATCCTCTGCATACTTAGTGCGTCAGCCACCACATTACCCTTTCCAAGAGTATAAGCGATTTCAAAATCATAAGAAGCTAAGAACTCTATCCACCTTTGCTACCTTAAATTAAGATCCTTTTGCGAGAACATGTACTTGAGAGATTTATGATTGGTGTATAATTCGAAATTCTCTCCAAGTAAGTAATGACACCACGTCTTAAGCGCGAATACTATGGCAGCTAGCTCTAGATCATGGTGGGGTAGTTCTTCTCCTAAACTCTCAACTGTCTACCCCCATAACACACTACCTTTCCTTCTTGCATCAGAACCGCACCAAGCCCTATACCACATGCATTAGTGTTAATCGTAAACACTTTATTCCCATCAGGCAAAGTCAAAACAGAGGCTATTGTCAAACCCTCTTCATACGTTGGAAAGCAACATCACAATCTATTCCCATGAAAATGCCAAGTTCTTCTTTGTCAGCCTGGTGAGAGGGGCTGATATCTTTGCGAAGTCCTTAATGAACTTCCTATAATAGCCTGCCAATCCAAGAAAGCTTCTAACCTCTGTTGCATTTTTAGGAATCTACCAATCTTGCACTGTAACCACCTTTGCGGGATCTACAACTATCCCTTCTTTGGAGACCACATGCCCTAAGAATCTCACCTCTTTTCTCCAAAAAGGGCATTTAGAGAACTTTGCCTTAAGCTGATGCCTACATAGAGTTTTCAAAACTTCTCTCAAATATTGGGCATGCTCTTCTTCTATTTTAGAGAAGATCAAGATATCATCAGTAAAGACTATGACCAATTTATTTAGGAACTCCCGAAACACCCTACTCATTAGATCAACAAAATAGGTGGGTGCATTCATCAACCCAAAAGGCATTACAAGCCATTCAAAGAAACCATCCGAAGTCCTAAATCCAGTCTTGTCTATACTGTCCTCAACCACCCTTAACTGATGAAACCCCGTGGCCAAGTCTAACTGAGAGAATACCGAGGCACCAACAAGCTGGTCAAACAAGTCATCTATCGTCGGAAGTGGGCGCCTTCTCTTCTTTGTGAGTTCGTTCAACTCCCTATAGTCCACACACAAACGAAGTGAACCATTCGCCTTAGTTGCAAATACAACTGGAGCACCCCATTCAAATATGCTTCGTTTGATAAATCCTTTCTCAAGTAGCTCTCCTATTTGATTGCTCAACTCCCTCCTTTCCCTCGGAGCCATTTGACGCACCAGTAATGCAAATGGCTTTGCGTTGTCCACCAGATATATATGAAAATCGATCTTGCGCCTCAAAGGTAAACCCTGTACCTCATCAAAAACATCAGAATAATCTCGGACTACTAGAACAGATTGCAAATCATCTATAGATGCATCAGGAGATTCTAGGAAACTAAGCATAACAGACCTGTGGGGGTCGTAAGAAATCTCGAGGGTCCTCCCATGGCAAGTCAGAAGTTTAACGACCCTCCTCTCATAATCTATAATGGCACCATACATGGTTAGCCAATCCATCCCTAGAATCAAACCACAACCCATAAAACCGAGCACATACGCATTGCATTCAAACTCAATGCCTAATACATATATTCTCAAACCCCGAAAAATCATAGATAAATGAGCCGAACCACCAATGGGGTTTGAAACAACTACGAGATCCACTACCATACTAGTAAATAAGTGCAGAGATTCAACCACATAACTAGATATAAATGAATGTGAAGCGCCAGAATCAAAAAGTGTGCTTATAGGATGATTTGAAAGTGAAATTAAACCTCCCCAGAAATTTTTCTACCTTTATTTGGAGCACTGATCGTGAGAGCATGAACCTGCCCTCTAGAATTTCCTGCCCTTTGACCTTGTCCTTGTTTCTTCGGGAACTCCTTAACAAAGTGTCTGACCTCTCCACAATTGAAGCAAGAATTCTTCCTTCTTTTGCAGTCTTTCGCCAAGTGACCTTCTCGCCCACGACTGTGACACTTCCTCTTATCCTTAGCCTTGTCATTCTTTCCTCCTTTCTTTTGTTTCTGTTGTTGTTGTTGTCCTTTTTTGGGCCATATCTTCTTGTTTTTCGTTGTTTCCTCAGCCTTTACTTCCTTCCTTTCTCTTCCTAATACACCAAGGTCATATCAACAAGCCTTTCAAAAGTTGTCCCCATTACAATATGGGACATAACTAACCCATGAAGGGGTTCATTCAGCCCTTTAGCAAACCGAAAGGCTTTCTTATGCGGAGTATCCACCAGTTCCAGTCCAAATCTTGCCAATTGGTTGAATTTGTTCACATACTCTTTAACCGTCAGGTTTCCTTGATTGAGTGCTAAGAACCTCTCCATTTGCATGCTTTTCTCAGCCTGGGAAAAACTTCATTTCAAACCTCTTTTAAAATCATCCCAAGTTTCCACTGGACGGGCTGCTTGGGTTACCTCCCACCAAAACGAAGCTTCATCCTTTAGTAGCCAGACAGCTAACGGAATCTTCCTTCGATCTTCCACTTCGAAGATTTCAAACAAATCCTTGGTCTCTTTGAGCTAATTCCTTGCCTCTACGATTATCTCGGTTCCGTGGAATGGCTTCCCTTCCATAGCATAAAAATCTTTGCAGATCTTAGAGAAGTTGTCTGCATGTAGAGGAGGAGGAGGAACAACAGGTGCAGCTTGGGGAGGAACGTTTCCTTGGATTTCGGCAGGCGTCATGGCCTCCAGATACCTATGGAAACAGCCTGTTATCGTAATGCCCTCTGGAATATTAGGTTCCCTAGACATGCTGAAAAAGAAAAGGAAAGAGATTTAGACAAAGGACCAAAGGATATTACATATGGCTTTAGGGGAATATTTTCCAAAATAGACTTTTATTTTTGAAAATGCTTTCTTTTAAACCCACTTTGAAAATAATTTTCAAGAAGTTTTATCTAATCTAGTAACCTTCAGCTCTGATACCAAATATGACACCCCACGTCCGTCAATGTCACTCACAAAGAGAATGCATTAATTTTCGTGAAGTGTTACAAGTAAACAATAATAGAAATATTATAAGACAGACATGAAATAATAGCGGAATTAGAACTTTATTTATAATAAAGCATCATAGCTCAAAAACAGCACATGTCTGAAATACACAAAAACCATTACAACATAAAATCTATTGTCTTGTACTTTTAAAACATCAGAATACATGAAAGAAAAAAATCCTGAAAAACAAAATATAGCCATAGCAACAAGGATAGGAGCGTGAGCTATACATCTAAGCAGCTCCAGCAAAACTAAGCAGAATCACGGTCAAGCCTGAGTGTTCCCGCACTGAGAACCTGAGGGGGGAGGAGGTAACAGAAGAAAGAAGAGGAAATAAAAAAGGTCAGACATAAAGTCTGGCGAGTCCAGATAATTTTAGCAAGTAAATAAATAAAAGTAGCATGACAAGCATATAAAGTGGATAAAAGAGAGATAACTACATAAAAGGCAGGCCTGACAAGGTAAACAGGATAGGGTGTATATGCTTCTAATGATTACTCTGCATTATTACTAGTATAACTAGAATGAAATGATCCCTTCCACTCTGAGATGGTAGACTTAGGCATACGTCCAGATGTACCTTAACTACTACCTTAATCGATCGGCTCCCTAATCCGCGTAGATACTCCGTGCCGGCTCCACCGTAGGATGTATCACGTCCTAAAGTGGCAACCTTTATTGATATGCACAGCCCCATATCTACAGGTGTCACGATCGTCTTATACCCCTCTGCCCATCCCATGCACGAACATGACCCGGTCGGTTTGCGCCACCCACACTGCCTCCATGTTTGGATCTCTTACAATCAGTTCAATAAGGATACCCCTTCTCCGACATGGTCCGGAGTACTTTGTTTGATACCTACTCCAGCTTACTGACTGAAACGGGTCCCACACAATATGATACAAGCTATCCCCTTTGTCTTGTATCCCCCACTAGGTTTTTCCATAGGTTATATTTACCCTAAGGGTGTCTTTAATTATATAACCCCAATCTTTCTACCGTTTATGCTTACCCATAGGTGTCTTTAATACATAACCCCCAATTGGTTAAGTTTTGTGGGCCTATATTAAATATTACCTACCCATCTCAGATATACTTAACTTAACCCTCCCATTTTTTTAACCAAGTTTACTTATCCTCTATTCATGTTTTTGTTCTCCCAATCCCTATGGATTCAGCTAGGTCAAGTATTTCAATTCTTTGCCATGTCCATTTATTGTTTATAATGGGCTAGACCTCCCACACTAGGCCTACAACTTGTGGCTGTTGGATATGCAGGTCGGTCCGGGCATACTTCTTACACAAGTTGGACCTAACCTCGTTTCTTAGCCCATCTTATATTTGTGCACTTAGACCGCTCACATTAGATTCAACATTTGCGGTTGCTAGATATGCCGGTCGAGTATGGGCAGACTTCCACCACAAATGCAATCTAACCTCGTGTCATAAGTGCAGTTACAGTTTCTAATTACTGTAATCCTAGGCATTTTAATGATTAACCAACTAATTATACCTATATCTTTATAGTTGTTCATGCCCATTTACCCAATTATATTCACAGTGAATTATATGTCCAAATTCATATTCGTCATTCAAGTTATGCCAATTTTAATGTTTTCCTTCATTCCCTAACTAACTCATTCGCATATATTTGGCGTTAAGCCTAAGCTAGAAAGTAGCCTAGCTATAAACAATAAAAGAGAAAGATGACGGGAAGATGACAATAGTGATTATTCTAACGTAACTGGCATAAATATACATATATACTGGCTTGGTGATAAGGTGGACATATAAGAGTAGATCTATGAACTTGTGATAATTAAACTGGATCAAACATAATAAGGGTGTCATGAAAAGCATGAATAGATCTAAATAAGAATTCATATTTCCAATTTATGATAGATCTTAATTAACCACAACAAGATGATCTAGATCTAAACAAGGATTTAACTGTCCAAATAGTGATAGATCCAAATTAACCACAAACCTAGATAAAGGTTCAGATCCACAAAGGTGACATGATAAATTAACCACGGGTGAATTAGATCTATAAAAATAGATCTAGAATGATAAAGTTTGAGATCCAAGAATAACATAGATTCATGATTTAAGACAGATCCAAATCACAATACCATCAAATTTTACTTTTAATCACTTAAATCAAAAGTAACCTAGAACTCATAATGTTTGGATAAGAAGATAGAACTAGAAGAGAAGCTTCTTGAGATGCAGATCTACACTTGAATCTCTAACTGATTAGCCTTAGACGATTGTTGTAGAAGATAAAGGATTCAGTTCAGTTCAGACACCGACAGTGTTTGGCCTCCATTGATATCCAGTGAAGAAAACAAGAGAAATAGACCTCTATATTTAGCTGCCAGCCTCCAGAACCGACTGCCACCTCTGCCCTAAGGGGGTCGACCCCCCCTTTATGGGGTCGACCCCCCTTATGGGGTCGATACCCCTACTATGGATTCGACACCCCTGAGGCGGGAATTTTTCTGCCTACGGGATTTTCGAAAATTGAATTGAAATTTGGTTTTCTGGACCCTATATATACATATATAATTATCTTGCGTGTATACAAACTTCAAACCTTCATAACTTGTTCATACGGTATCCATTTTACGCAAACCAAATGTATATCTTGACCAGAATTTCAAGACGGACGGAATGGCGTAGTCCGTTTCCCTTAATTCTAAATATTAAATTAATTATTATTAAATTTTACCTTTTTAGAATCATTAAAATTTCGGGGTGTTACAATTTCCCTTAGACAGTTGGTTAGCATGCAATGGCCAGATATCTATTATTTACCAAGTCTGTCCATTATTGAGGCCTTACAAGCTTCTAGAGGAAGTGGACATCCCCCGTGAGCTACCCTACTACGTTGTCGTTTATGCCTAACCACTTTTAGAGAAGGAGGACCCAAAGACTTACTTCACATTTAATAAGGGTAGGTCCCATGACTTTGGTTCCTCTTAAAGGAGTAAAGCTTAAGAGGGATCCTAGTCCTAACCCCTTAAGACCCAAATTAGATAAAATGAAAATCATCCACTTAAGACCTTCTCAAGATGTAGTAGACCTGCATATTTTCATATGAAATAGACTTGTATATATATATAGTCATTTATATACATAATAGAGCTCACCGTATACCTGTAGATGCTGGACACGACGGTCAGTTCCGTGGAGACATCTACTACAAGTTGGTTTAAATTCGTGTCTAGTGAACTAAGTTTGAATGGTTCATGGCACCCAGACCTCTCACATTAGTTGGACCTACTTGTTGTTGTTGGATTTGCAGGTCAGTTCTGTGCAGACATACACCACAAACGACAACTAACCTCATGTCTGTGTGTCATTATATATATATATATATATATATATATATATAAAACCATTCAAAATGCACACATAGACAATGAATATATATTTACATATATAGGGACAATTCAAATTCAAATTCTATCATAATCGCATATATTTCGCTAATAAAACGTTAATTATGTTGACTATGTTTATATAAGTAAAATAATTATAACGCCTAAATAACGTGAATATTCGTATGAATGAGGAAACGTTCTAACGAGATGGTAATTGTCAAATTTGTCTAAATCAAGTTATGCAAGTTAGTTTTTCCATACTTTTACCACTATAACTTAGGTATGATGACATAATAACAAAAGTATACAGTAGTATCACATAATAAAAAAATGGCGGCGGGATAAAATCAAAGAGGGCTTCCTCTTCGTTGTACTCTTTCAACTTCTATTCTCGCACGTGCTCATATCTAGAGTGGCTTTTTGATGTCTAAGCGCAAGAAGTCTCATTTTCGGCCTGCGCCGGGGATCACCCATTTTGTTTTTCATGCCATGTCGAATCCCTCATCTCAATTGAGGGCCATCGCCCCTGGATCTGCTAGGGTTTCTAAGGGGTGGTTATTTTGGATTTATTAGGGTTTCAATTGAGCGTGTGGACGATCTTGATCGTGTTTTAAGTGGTGGTCATTACTTCTTTGACTCGAGGTTTATACTGTTAAGGAAATGGAAACAGGGAGTTAGTTATTCCATGGATTCCGATCTTTACCTATTTGGGTTTGTCTCAACATTGCGGAGGGGTTACGTGATTTGGATATTATTTGTTCTGTCGTGAGCGTGATTGGTACCCCCTTGGGATTGGATAAATTCACAGAATCAGATTCTAGGATTGGTTATGCGCGTGTTCTTGTTGAAGTTAATTTTCCGTTCAATTTTCCGTCTTGTGTTCGTGTGGATATTTTTAATGGTGCATCGACTGGCATTGACATTGCTTATGAATATAAACCGCCTTGTTGTGCCTTGTGCAAATCTTTTAGTCACATCGACCGACAATGCAACGTGGCTCAAACTGGTACGTAGGTCCAAAAATCTAGCTATACTGGCATTGTTTCACCTCATGTGCCTGCTTTTGGCCGTGGCATTAGTACACCTGGTTCGCCAGTTTCGTCTAACACTGATTCATCTCCTAAAGGAAGTGTTGCTTCATTCTCATTTGCCGACGTCTCTTCTAATTCTGCAGCTAGTGGCTGCCCTGGTGCCTAGGCCATGTTTGATTTTGGTGCCTCTTAAGCTCCATGTTTTTTACAAAAGTTGTTGTTATTGCAAATACTTTGGGTGAGTATGCACTTGCCAATGCTTTTGTTACTAACCGTGCATTGCTCCATCTATCGATTCTCCCCCGACCAATTCCACATTCGGCTGGCTTAGGTTCAGGGCCTATATCTCATTGGTTGTAGGTCGTCGTAGCGTAGTTTTGTATTTTTTTTCCTTTTGAGACCTATCTTTGTATTGTAACCTTGAGCCGGAACGCTCTTTGTGTGGCAATGCACTTTCCTTTCTCTAAAAAAAAGATGACATAATAACAATATAACAAATATTAGTGAATGGAAATTATACATACATACAATTTTCAACTTGCATCCTAGGCTTGTTGTAATTATTTCAGTACTCGATTAAAAATAGTATTACATACATTTATACATGTATGTTTATAATTTCCACTTTATCTAATTCACCCATTTTTGGGTATTATGCACATAAAAACGTTTACATTTGACATATTTCAAGTATGAATACGTTTGGATTCAAAATAGAATCCAAACCTAATCAAATCATGAAATGCCCAAATCTAAACCCTTCTAGGTTACAAACAACTGTTTAATAAAGGTGAATTACATAAAAAAAAATAGAAACAATGGTTGTAACACCCCTTTTTCATCTTTAACCGAATATTAAAATCACAAATCCGCAAAACCCAAGTAATCATGACAATTCATACGCAAGTATAAAATAGAGGATTTGGGGGGGTTTTGGTATTTTTTTAATCGATTTCCAAATCCTCCAAGGCATATTTATCCACATGATAATCTAGTAAAAATATGAATATGCCTAAGTAAACGATATTCAACTCACAGATCCAGGGAAGAATCTGTAGTAGACATGTTCCATGCTTAATCTTTATGGTCAAACATGCTCCAATAATCCTCCTAATATATATATATATATATATGCAAGAAACATGTATTAGAATCTTATACATATATTCGTACCAAATTCTGGAATCCTAAACCTATATGAATCGGAATAGAGAGAAGTAAAGAATAGGATTGGAGGAATAGAAGACATCCTTAACTTTATTCTTTTATTTTTCTCTGGAATTTAGTAATGGCAAAGAGGCAGCATGGAGGCAAGGATAGAGAATGGTTATGGTTTCATAGTGTGAGATGAGGGGCTACATATAGTTGCCCGTGTGAGCGTAGACCATTGGATTAGTTTGATTTAATCCAGTCTTTTTATTTATATATGTCCTCTGTAAAAAACCTAATCATATAGATTTGTTGGACTGTCAAGTCGCCAGGAGTTCGACCAGAGTGGTCGATACCCCTCTAGGAGGGGAGGTCGACCTCTTGGGGGTTGGAATGCCCAATAAATGTGTGTTGCTGAGGTGTTTATTTTAATCAATACATTCTTTAATCTCTTAATATTATTCCTTATATGCAATATACTTTTTTCAAATTCTCCCTCTTTATTCTGAATTTATCTTGGACACACACACACACACACACACATATATATATATTATCCATTTAATTATATATATATTCTGCGTTTTACGGTCCAAATTCATTTGTTCATAACTTCTTCATACATTGATCATTTTTAGCATATTATATATGAAAACGATTCAGAATTTCGCCACGAATCCAAATAAAAGAATTTCGTAGCCAAATTCTTAAAGTTGCAAAATCTCATTATCTAGTCTTACTATTTAATTGCTTATTTTTAAATATTTATTTATTATTAATACTGATGTATTTTACAGGGTGTTACATTCTCCCCCATTAAAATAGATTTCATCCCTAAATCTGTTTAAGGGGTGAAAACACAACTCGCTCGAACACATCCATGTTGTAAATCCATGTTATTTTTAAATTCATCCATAAACATCCATTACTCGCAGTGGTTGTGCACTGCAGACATATTAAAGTGAGCTCTATCCTAGCATATATATGTAATAAGTGACGCAACATGTATGCAAACAACCTAAATATGCATATATTTCTATATGAGCGTGCTGTGCAACGGTGTTGCATCCATTACCTAACATCCAATCTAGCAATTACGATGCATCTATATGCTATGGGTGAGTCTGTCACATCTTATCCTCGGTCTCCCATGTGATTTCTGCAGGGTCATTTCCTCATTGTACTCGGACGAGGCAAAAGGTTTTGTTGCAGAGTCTCTTGATTCTGTGCTCTACAATCCTTGCAGTGTCATGTGCACCTTAAACTCCAACTAGAATTTTTCTATGTACCCAATTTCTTCAAGATCGAGTCTGATGGAAGAATCATGAAGGCATTTCAGTAAATTACGTAACAACCCAGAAAATCTGGGCCAGTTTAAAATTTTTATTTTGGCAATTTTAGCGAATTTTGATTATTTAAAATGAATTATTTTAAAATAATAAACGATGAGAAATATATTTTGAATATAATTCGAACGTATATATTATACGCGCCGTCGTTAGAATATAAATATTTATGTATAATTATAAATAGAATTGAAAATGGCGCGGTAGTTCGATAATTCGATTTCAAACTTCAATTGAATGTACCGGGTGCAAAACAATCCGGATTTTAGTGAAACCAAAATAATGGAATCTAATTGATGATATCTTTCCAACGAATCAGAAAAATCAAGATTTCATAGCGGGAATCAAAAGATATGTCCAGTTGAAAATCCTGAATAGTCGCTATGGAATTCAGGCCCTTAAAAATGGAAATTTTGCAAATGACCTCGGATTTCGACGAAACCACTTTTGTTGGGTCCGTGATGTAAAGTTATTGCTAGATTCCAAATTTCATAATTTTCTGAATCAGTTTGTGAGCGTGGCAAAGGAAAACGCGTTTGACCAGTTTAAGTTGATTTTAATTGATTGGAAATTGGCCATTTTTCAAACGGTCTCAGAATTTGACGAAACTAGTTTTGTTAGGACCGTATCGTCAATACGAAGCTAGAAAATATTTTTCTGGAATTTTTCTAGTTAGTATGTGACCCCGGTAATTTGAAATATACGTTTAAAATTCAATATAGTGATTTAAATGTAAATTCAACGAAAACTAATCAAAACGATCAAATCAGCTTGCGATACATATCCCATTGTGTTCGGAATGGGGGTAAAACGCTATGGACGACAGACGATGAGACTCGTTTTGAGGTCGAAAATAAAGGTTGCTTTTTGTGGAAAATTAAATAATAAAATATAAAAAAAAAACTCCTACACGTTTTACTTTTACCTTTCCCTGGCCTCTCTTATTTTGGTAAAAATGAAGCTTCCCTTTTTCATTTTGTAACGGCAGCCGAAATCATATCTTTTTTTTTCCCCTAAACTCGAATCGAAAATCTCCGACTTCCAACCCCTTGCGCCACCAAATCGAAGGTTGTACCTCCTCACCAGTTCGCCGTCTACAACTCCGAACCACCTCACTGCCACTACGTCCAAGTCTCCGCCTTGGTTGCCTAATTGAATCGCCTTCTTCCTCCTACGTACGACCAAACCTAGGCCGCGACTTAGTTCATGGCTATGCTCCCAGTTCGCCACTGTTTTGCTCCATCTCAGTCACGCCTAAAACCGCGCCCGAACCCTGTGCCACAACCGCACCTGCAGGAGCCGCCCTCACCAACTGCAAACCTCCGACGAACTTCGACACTCCCCTCCTCCTTCTTCGTGGAAAACCGAGCCCCCTCTGGTTTGACGCAGCCCACTCCCTCCGCCAAAATATACCGTGAGTTCTTCCTTTCCTTTCTATTTTGTAAATAACATTGTTTTAGTTCAGTTTTTATTCATGAAAGTTTTATTTTTAATTTGAAAAGTCATGTTTTATTAATTATTTTTAAATACATGAAAAGATACGATTTTTATCGAAGTAAAAATAGAATTTTTAACATATATATAGCAAAGTAAAAATACGATTTTGATCATTAGAATGGTTAAGGAAAAATAGGATTTTTTTTAATATAGATGATAAAAATTCGATCTTTATTACATCGAAATAAAAATATGATTTTTATATGTTGAACTTCGAAATAAAAATATGATTTTTATATGTTGAACTTCGAAATAAAAATATGATTTTTATATGTTGAACTTCGAAGTAAAAATATGATTTTTATATGTTGAACTTCGAAATAAAAATATGATTTTTATATGTTGAACTTCGAAGTAAAAATATGATTTTTATATGTTGAACTTCGAAATAAAAATATGATTTTTATATGTTGAACTTCGAAATAAAAATATGATTTTTATGTATTGAACACCGGAGTAAAAATTCAATTTTTATATATTGAATAGCATAGTGAAAATTCGATTTTTAAATGTATGAAGCAATTATAAAAATATGATTTTTAAATTGAAGGTGAATAAATAAAAATGTGATTTTTATTTTAAAGACATCTAAATATAAAAATGTGTGATTTTTATATATGTAGTGGCTACGGGTAACGAAGATGACGAAGATGCGATAGCGATGAAGATTTCTATCAATGAAGTGCCGTGGAGTTAGGATAGCTATTGGTGAGAATTTCTCACTCTTCAATTTCTATTTCTAGTTATATATATATACTAGGATGCAGACGGTGCTTAGCAGCACCCGACACCCGTCATCCACAGACCATGGATGACTTGTTTGTTAAATTGTTTGGTTGTGTGGTTAGTTAGAATATTTTGTTTGAATTTGGTTGTTGGTTGAATTTGATTGATGTGTGAATGGCGTGGGCGTTCACTAGACCGGGGATAAGGCTAGGCCTCGTCCCGTTTCTAGTATCGTGCCGTTATGCCGCCGAAATTTTCTAAAATATGTTAGAAAAATAAAAATAACATTTTATTGAATAAATGAACCGAATAGAATATTCATAGGTTGAATAAAATGTTTTATCGTTAAAAATATAATTTTTAACGTGAATGTGAATAAATAAATATTCATTTACAAACCGGACGGTTTGTTTATGTACACCTATTTGAAGGACATTGATTGGGACGATAAATTTTACACATCGCCCAACTGCACAAATAAAATCTGTGTTTGTTTGTTTGAAACCCCACACGGGTGTTGGGATGAAATTTGAAGTTCACTCATCCTGATTGATTAAATATGTCGATCGATGGATTGACAGGCTGTTATAAGTGTTAGATATCTATATTTGATGCTTATACAGTGTAGTGCACTTTGGTTGATGGTTGATTATTTTTCAATACTATTATATACATGTGTTGTATGAAAATCCATATAATTAACTTTATATGGTAATTGATTGGGCCTCATTCCAATCGTGAAAATAAAGAATATTTTGATAATAACAAATATTTTGATAATAGGAAATATTTGGAAATAGAAATACGTGAAACCGTGATGATTAGATTGACACCATTTTGACGTGAACGATATTTATATCGATTTTAAACGATTTCGAAATGAATTGAATTGAAAACGATTTCGAAATGAATTGAATTGAAAACGATTTCGAAATGAATTGAATTGAAAACGATTTCGAAATGAATTGAATTGAAAACGATTTCGAAATGAATTGAATTGAAAATGATTTCGAAATGAATTGAATTGAAAACGATTTCGAAATGAATTGAATTGAAAACGATTTCGAAATGAATTGAATTGAAAACGATTTCGAAATGAATTGAATTGAAAACGATTTCGAAATGAATTGAATTGAAAACGATTTCGAAATGAATTGAATTGAAAACGATTTCGAAATGAATTGAATTGAAAACGATTTCGAAAGGAATTGAATTGAAAACGATTTCAAATTGAATTGAAAGCGAATTGAAATGAATTCAAATTGAATTGAAATTTGAATTGAATAGAAATGAATTTTAAAACGAATTTATAAAGAAAAATTCAATTTTGATTTGAATTGAAATGGAAGTGAAATTGTTTTGAAACAAAATTAAAACGATTTATAAAACTCGTTTTAAATAGAAATCGACGAAATTTATATTATATATATTATATATGTAATATAATGGCCTGAATAGAACGCGCCGCGCCGCAGCAGTTCGCGAATTTCGACCATTTATTTCAAACGGACATTACGGGAGATCCGACCGTCGGATTCTCCTAAAACCAGAACCGTTGGGTTCGTATCGAAAAGAGCTTTCTAAAGAATATTAGAAATTTGAAATCTAACGGTTGGATTTGGAATTATGTCCAAATCAAATTCGAAAAAGGTCGCTGTAAGTGCAGTTCGATGGCCATTGATGGAAATCGACTGTACGGGCCTTGATAAAATTATTAAAAATAGTAGTAATTTGTGTAAAATCATAAGAAATGATTTGTGAAGATTTGGGATGAAAAACTCCATATTTGAAAAGATAAAAATAGATTTTTATCGAAATGAACTGGTTTTGAACTAGAATTATAATTCTATTTATTTTTAAATAAATAAATTGAATTTAAAAAGGGTTTTGAAAATAACCAGAATATCCAATGATTGCATTGGAGTGGATTTGAATCGAAATTGTCTTCGGAATATTTCGATGTTGGAATTCGTGATTATACGGATGTTGTTATGGAAATTTGAAAGATATATATTTATATCGTTATTTCCAATACGACATTTGTTAATCGTAGAATTTGATATTGAATATAAGCCGATATATTTTCTATTCAGAGCCTTATATTGAATATCAAATGTGATTTGGGTTTGTCGTGAATGGTGTCTTCACTAACACTGTTCTTGAACCCAGTTGAGAAAAGATTAAATCTTTTTATTTAGATTTAATGAAGTGTACCAATTAAACAATATTTAATTGGAATTGAATCGATATTGATTTTTGGGTTTATCGTGGACAGTGTTTTAAATAACACTCGTTCTTTAACCCGACAATTAATGGGATGTGATTTTGGGTTTATCGTGGACCGTGTTTTAAATGACACTGATCCTTTAACCCAGTTAACGATTAAAACTAAGTGGAGTTTTAACGAATCTTTAATTAGATTGAAATGATCGAGAATGGAGTATCACCAGTTTTGCTCCAGGCGATAGTTAAATCTTTAATTAGATTTGAACGTTAAATGGTAATTGAATTTACCGATAACACCGTGGTGTTAGATATGAAGTAGGACCAGTTTTACTTCATGGGATTAATAGGTTGGGGTTGGGAAATTAAAACAAATGATTACTTCGGTAAGGTTCGTTAATCCCGACTAGTTGAATCGAAATTCAAAGGAAGATTAGAGAATAAATTCAAGAAATTATCTTGGATAAAATTAATGGGAACCTTTCCCTATGAATGTGTAATCAGAAACTAACTGTCGGTTAGCTAAGCAGAATGGTTTTCTGGATATTGATCTGATGTTGGTTTCGGCCTTCGGGGTTAATATTTGGGGAATTATTCTCTTGATTAATTTACGGTTAGTGACTGATAAATTGGAATGAGGCGTATGTTGTATTTGTGTAACACTTATTTAAAATATACGCGAGTTATTCGGAAAGACCGGGTTTATCCCATTCTGAATAACTGATACGACGATAAGTCGAAGATGAAGACGATGGTCCAAGACCGGAGGTCTTCACGTCGTTTGGGTAATTACTGATGATCTTGATTGGGCTGTACACCCAAGAAGATGGAAACAGTTAGTGATCGTCCTGACGTACTTGGAGATCGATGGATATGCGGGGTACTAGGTGCCTCCGGTTTCGTTCAGCCCCAGAACAGACTTGTAAATGGACTGTGTGTCTGACATTGGATTTTAGTCCGTGTGATTGATCTCTATTAAATATATATCTGTTTGGCGGCGGAGAATTTATTCTCTTGCTTAACGCCCTTCTCTGAGACGTACGAGCTCAGGGGTTATATATTGATGGATATCAAACGCATGGAGTGAATTGCCTGTGTGGCATGCCTAAGTGGCAATTGATCGAGGCTTCTGTTGAAAAGCAAAGTCTTGTGGTGATGATCAAAGCACGGCCTTTGTGGTGTAGCTTTGTGTAACGTTTACTTCGCGTGTTTCACACCCGGTATGAACCAAAAACGGGAGACGGACCTCAGGGAGGGCATGCGTTTCCTTCTAGCTAAAAAGTGGCGTCAGTGGTTTTACACGCCCTGACGAGTTTGACTTATGTGGTTGTTGCTGTTGCGAGGCGCCTCGGATTGATCGGTCGTTCTCGAACCGATGGAGTCATTTAGTTGGCTCATTTACGCCCCAAAGGGCGGGGAAACGTAGTGTTCAGGCATTTTAATCCACATCGGTGGACCGGCCCTGTCGCTCCAAGGGTCACTCGAGCTCTGATCCTGAGACATGGGCTAGATTGTCTCGAATAGGTAGAGGACTATCTTTTGCCTCGGTTCATAGAAGGAAATCCAATTTCCAAATACGTGACATTTGCGGTTTTATTTGTAGAGCCTAGTATGGCGACATAGTGGGATGGGGCGCTCATGCCGCCTATGATTGATACTTATGATTTGAAGTTGTTTTATACACTATGCACTTATAATAGTATCAAACGATTTGTTTTAAACGTATCAAGCATTCTTTGGCTGTTATAAGGGAAAACCCTATCCTCGGCTGCGTTGCATTGTGTGATGGGACCTGGGTCTTATAACAGCTTCATTTTTCTTTATTTAGCATTGCGCTGTTTGTTTTATGCACAGGTATTCTTGGGAGGAAACCCGTTCCGTGTTATACGGCGTGGTCCCTTGATTTACCGAACTTTAAAAATAAAGATTAACTGTTTTAGTTCTCACACCAGTCCCATGACTGACCTGGAGTTTATTGTTTTAACCTAAACTCTGGGTGCCCCTATTTTGACACGGGCAGCTAGTAGTTTGGTTTTGCAGATTTATATTCACAGGATCCTGGTTTACAGCTGGAATGATATCCGGAAAGCTTTGTATCCGTATATCTCTTCTAGTTGTGTATTGTATTATTTTCCGCTGCTATGTATTTAAATGTAATTTAAATCTCTGATATTTCTGTGTAATATTCATTTTTACTCGGTATATTCTTGTAATCTAATGCATTGTCGTAATATACAATGAAATGTTCTTCTATATGAGTTCTGTTGTGGCTTTTTCTCGAACTATCCGACGCTTTCCTTTACGGGGAAGTTACGGGTTTTCACAGTTGGTATCAGAGCTTTGGTTTACAAAGCAGAGAACAAGGCACATTAGAACCATACGAAAGAATTCATCAGATATTGGATTAGTAATATCCAATGGGATGACTCGTTAGAGATAGGATCAGTAGTATCCTAGAACGAGTGTGAAGAGTATATTTTTTTCAAAAGAAAACAGATTTGTTTTGAAAATTTAAACCGCTTTATACGTATTTGATTAGTTATTATATTGATTTTGGACAGTCCAGTATATATAGACTTTGCGTATACGTCTGATCCACGTGTATTTGAAATTTAATATACTGGATAGATATAGAGTCACACTCTAGTCGCCTGGAGACGATTCTGATGATAGTCTAGACATCATCAGAATTGGTATTCGAGTTTCAAAGGTGTGATTTTCTATATATTTCCATTAGACTGGTGTGAGAACCAAAACTTATATAGCTAGAACACATTGTTGTGAATTGGCATCAAAAACATGATTTTCTGTATATGTATCAAAATTATGAATTTGAAACGTTAAATTCACTAATTGATTGATGTTTGTGTTGTTTGTTCATTTGTTTGCTAATTCTGAACCATTATGCCTAATTGCATCAAATATTGAATTGTATTGACAATTGGTCGCATTTGCTTGCATATACATATGTTTATATTGAACAGGTCATAGCAAGGAGGCTAGAGCAGAGAATAAAATTTGTTTGCCCGACAAATAGGTACATGTTTGCTACATAATTTACTGTTTTGTTTGGGTGATGATGATTTTATGAGCCTATTGGCTAGCCGCTTGGCTTTTTCTTTTTTTCTTTTTGAGATCTGAAGGACCGGGGAAGCTATTTGAAATTCCCCGATGCTCCCGGTGTAGGGGAGGTTATGGCGAAATTTTTCGAAAATTTAGGGTGTTAGCCAAATTTTTGAAATTTTGAAAATTCTCAGAAATTGAAAAGTTGGAGAATGGAAGCCTGATCGACCGTAGAGTTGATTAATCAAACCGCTTTCGACTTTGTTCCTTTTCGGGGACGAAAAGTTTTAAGTGGGGGAGATTGTAACAACCCAGAAAATCTGGGCCAGTTTAAAATTTTTATTTTGGCAATTTTAGCGAATTTTGATTATTTAAAATGAATTATTTTAAAATAATAAATGACAAGAAATATATTTTGAATATAATTCGAATGTATATATTATACGCGCCATCGTTAGAATATAAATATTTATATATAATTATAAATAGAATTGAAAATGGCGCGGTAGTTCGATAATTCGATTTCAAACTTCAATTGAATGTACCGGGTGCAAAACAATCCGGATTTTAGTGAAACCAAAAATAATGGAATCTAGTTGATGATATCTTTCCAACGAATCAGAAAAATCAAGATTTCATAGCGGGAATCAAAAGATATGTCCAGTTGAAAATCCTGAATAGTCGCTATGGAATTCAGGCCCTTAAAAATGGAAGTTTTGCAAATGACCTCGGATTTCGACGAAACCACTTTTGTTGGGTCCGTGATGTAAAGTTATTGCTAGATTCCAAATTTCATAATTTTCTGAATCAGTTTGTGAGCGTGGCAAAGGAAAACGCGTTTGACCAGTTTCAGTTGATTTTAATCGACTGGAAATTGGCCATTTTTCAAACGGTCTCAGAATTTGACGAAATTAGTTTTGTTAGGACCGTATCGTCAATACGAAGCTAAAAAATATTTTTTTGGAATTTTTCTAGTTAGTATGTGACCCCGGTAATTTGAAATGTACGTTTAAAATTCAATATAGTGATTTAAATGTAAATTCAACGGAAACTAATCGAAACGATCAAATCAGCTTGCGATACATATCCCATTGTGTTCAGAATGGGGGTAAAACGCTATGGACGACAGACGGTGAGACTCGTTTTGAGGTCGAAAATAAAGGTTGTTTTTTGTGGAAAATTAAATAATAAAATATAAAAAAAAAAACTCCTACACGTTTTACTTTTACCTTTCCCTGGCCTCTCTTATTTTGGTAAAAATGAAGCTTCCCTTTTTCATTTTGTAACGGCAGCCGAAATCATATCTTTTTTTTTTCCCTAAACTCGAATCGAAAATCTCCGACTTCCAACCCCTTGCGCCACCAAATCGAAGGTTGTACCTCCTCACCAGTTCGCCGTCTTCAACTCCGAACCACCTCACTGCCACTACGTCCAAGTCTCCGCCTTGGTTGCCTAATTGAATCGCCTTCTTCCTCCTACGTACGACCAAACCTAGGCCGCGACTTAGTTCATGGCTATGCTGCCAGTTCGCCACTGTTTTGCTCCATCTCAGTCACGCCTAAAACCGCGCCCGAACCCTGTGCCACAACCGCACCTGCAGGAGCCGCCCTCACCAACTGCAAACCTCCGACGAACTTCGACACTCCCCTCCTCCTTCTTCGTGGAAAACCGAGCCCCCTCGGGTTTGACGCAGCCCACTCCCTCCGCCAAAATATACCGTGAGTTCTTCCTTTCCTTTCTATTTTGTAAATAACATTGTTTTAATTCAGTTTTTATTCATGAAAGTTTTATTTTTAATTTGAAAAGTCATGTTTTATTAATTATTTTTAAATACATGAAAAGATACGATTTTTATCGAAGTAAAAATAGAATTTTTAACATATATATAGCAAAGTAAAAATACGATTTTGATCATTAGAATGGTTAAGGAAAAATAGGATTTTTTTAATATAGATGATAAAAATTCGATCTTTATTACATCGAAATAAAAATATGATTTTTATATGTTGAACTTCGAAATAAAAATATGATTTTTATATGTTGAACTTCGAAATAAAAATATGATTTTTATATGTTGAACTTCGAAGTAAAAATATGATTTTTATATGTTGAACTTCGAAATAAAAATATGATTTTTATATGTTGAACTTCGAAGTAAAAATATGATTTTTATATGTTGAACTTCGAAATAAAAATATGATTTTTATATGTTGAACTTCGAAATAAAAATATGATTTTTATGTATTGAACACCGGAGTAAAAATTCAATTTTTATATATTGAATAGCATAGTGAAAATTCGATTTTTAAATGTATGAAGCAATTATAAAAATATGATTTTTAAATTGAAGGTGAATAAATAAAAATGTGATTTTTATTTTAAAGACATCTAAATATAAAAATGTGTGATTTTTATATATGTAGTGGCTACGGGTAACGAAGATGACGAAGATGCGATAGCGATGAATATTTCTATCAATGAAGTGCCGTGGAGTTAGGATAGCTATTGGTGAGAATTTCTCACTCTTCAATTTCTATTTCTAGTTATATATATATACTAGGATGCAGACGGTGCTTAGCAGCACCCGACACCCGTCATCCACAGACCATGGATGGCTTGTTTGTTAAATTGTTTGGTTGTGTGGTTAGTTAGAATATTTTGTTTGAATTTGGTTGTTGGTTGAATTTGATTGATGTGTGAATGGCGTGGGCCTTAACTAGACCGGGGATAAGGCTAGGCCTCGTCCCGTTTCTAGTATCGTGCCGTTATGCCGCCGAAATTTTCTAAAATATGTTAGAAAAATAAAAATAACATTTTATTGAATAAATGAACCGAATAGAATATTCATAGGTTGAATAAAATGTTTTATCGTTAAAAATATAATTTTTAACGTGAATGTGAATAAATAAATATTCATTTACAAACCGGACGGTTTGTTTATGTACACCTATTTGAAGGACATTGATTGGGACGATAAATTTTACACATCGCCCAACAGCACAAATAAAATCTGTGTTTGTTTGTTTGAAACCCCACACGGGTGTTGGGATGAAATTTGAAGTTCACTCATCCTGATTGATTAAATATGTCGATCGATGGATTGACAGGCTGTTATAAGCGTTAGATATCTATATTTGATGCTTATACAGTGTAGTGCACTTTGGTTGATGGTTGATTATTTTTCAATACTATTATATACATGTGTTGTATGAAAATCCATATAATTAACTTTATATGGTAATTGATTGGGCCTCATTCTAATCGTGAAAATAAAGAATATTTTGATAATAACAAATATTTTGATAATAGGAAATATTTGGAAATAGAAATATGTGAAGCCGTGATGATTAGATTGACGCCATTTTGACGTGAACGATATTTATATCGATTTTAAACGATTTCGAAATGAATTGAATTGAAAACGATTTCGAAATGAATTGAATTGAAAACGATTTCGAAATGAATTGAATTGAAAACGATTTCGAAATGAATTGAATTGAAAACGATTTCGAAATGAATTGAATTGAAAACGATTTCGAAATGAATTGAATTGAAAACGATTTCGAAATGAATTGAATTGAAAATGATTTTGAAATGAATTGAATTGAAAACGATTTCGAAATGAATTGAATTGAAAACGATTTCGAAATGAATTGAATTGAAAACGATTTCGAAATGAATTGAATTGAAAACGATTTCGAAAGGAATTGAATTGAAAACGATTTCAAATTGAATTGAAAGCGAATAGAAATGAATTCAAATTGAATTGAAATTTGAATTGAATAGAAATGAATTTTAAAACGAATTTATAAAGAAAAATTCAATTTTGATTTGAATTGAAATGGAAGTGAAATTGTTTTGAAACAAAATTAAAACGATTTATAAAACTCGTTTTAAATAGAAATCGACGAAATTTATATTATATATATTATATATATAATATAATGGCCTGAATAGAACGAGCCGCGCCGCGGCAGTTCGCGAATTTCGACCATTTATTTCAAACGGACATTACGGGAGATCCGACCGTCGGATTCTCCTAAAACCGGAACCGTTGGGTTCGTATCGAAAAGAGCTTTCTAAAGAATATTAGAAATTTGAAATCTAACGGTTGGATTTGGAATTATGTCCAAATCAAATTCGAAAAAGGTCGCTGTAAGTGCAGTTCGATGGCCATTGATGGAAATCGACTGTATGGGCCTTGATAAAATTATTAAAAATAGTAATAATTTGTGTAAAATCATAAGAAATGATTTGTGAAGATTTGGGATGAAAAACTCCATATTTGAAAAGATAAAAATAGATTTTTATCGAAATGAACTGGTTTTGAACTAGAATTATAATTCTATTTATTTTTAAATAAATAAATTGAATTTAAAAAGGGTTTTGAAAATAACCAGAATATCCAATGATTGCATTGGAGTGGATTTGAATCGAAATTGTCTTCGGAATATTTCGATGTTGGAATTCGTGATTATATGGATGTTGTTATGGAAATTTGAAAGATATATATTTATATCGTTATTTCCAATACGACATTTGTTAATCGTAGAATTTGATATTGAATATAAGCCGATATATTTTCTATTCAGAGCCTTATATTGAATATCAAATGTGATTTGGGTTTGTCGTGAATGGTGTCTTCACTAACACTGTTCTTGAACCCAGTTGAGAAAAGATTAAATCTTTTTATTTAGATTTAATGAAGTGTACCAATTAAACAATATTTAATTGGAATTGAATCGATATTGATTTTTGGGTTTATCGTGGACAGTGTTTTAAATAACACTCGTTCTTTAACCCGACAATTAATGGGATGTGATTTTGGGTTTATCGTGGACCGTGTTTTAAATGACACTGATCCTTTAACCCAGTTAACGATTAAAACTAAGTGGAGTTTTAACGAATCTTTAATTAGATTGAAATGATCGAGAATGGAGTATCACCAGTTTTGCTCCAGGCGATAGTTAAATCTTTAATTAGATTTGAACGTTAAATGGTAATTGAATTTACCGATAACACCGTGGTGTTAGATATGAAGTAGGACTAGTTTTACTTCATGGGATTAATAGGTTGGGGTTGGGAAATTAAAACAAATGATTACTTCGGTAAGGTTCGTTAATCCCGACTAGTTGAATTGAAATTCAAAGGAAGATTAGAGAATAAATTCAAGAAATTATCTTGGATAAAATTAATGGGAACCTTTCCCTATGAATGTGAAATCAGAAACTAACTGTCGGTTAGCTAAGCAGAATGGTTTTCTGGATATTGATCTGATGTTGGTTTCGGCCTTCGGGGTTAATATTTGGGGAATTATTCTCTTGATTAATTTACGGTTAGTGACTGATGAATTGGAATGAGGCGTATGTTGTATTTGTGTAACACTTATTTAAAATATACGCGAGTTATTCGGAAAGACCAGGTTTATCCCATTCTGAATAACTGATACGACGATAAGTCGAAGATGAAGACGATGGTCGATGACCGGAGGTCTTCACGTCGTTTGGGTAATTACTGATGATCTTGATTGGGCTGTACATCCAAGAAGATGGAAACAGTTAGTGATCGTCCAGACGTACTTGGAGATCGATGGATATGCGGGGTACTAGGTGCCTCCGGTTTCGTTCAGCCCCAGAACGGACTTGTAAATGGACTGTGTGTCTGACATTGGATTTTAGTCCGTGTGATTGATCTCTATTAAATATATATCTGTTTGGCGGCGGAGAATTTATTCTCTTGCTTAACGCCCTTCTCTGAGACGTACGAGCTCAGGGGTTATATATTGATGGATATCAAACGCATGGAGTGAATTGCCTGTGTGGCATGCCTAAGTGGCAATTGATCGAGGCTTCTGTTGAAAAGCAAAGTCTTGTGGTGATGATCAAAGCACGGCCTTTGTGGCGTAGCTTTGTGTAACGTTTACTTCGCGTGTTTCACACCCGGTATGAACCAAAAACGGGAGACGGACCTCAGGGAGGGCATGCGTTTCCTTCTAGCTAAAAAGTGGCGTCAGTGGTTTTACACGCCCTGACGAGTTTGACTTATGTGGTTGTTGCTGTTGCGAGGCGCCTCGGATTGATCGGTCGTTCTCGAACCGATGGAGTCATTTAGTTGGCTCATTTACGCCCCAAAGGGCGGGGAAACGTAGTGTTCAGGCATTTTAATCCACATCGGTGGACCGGCCCTGTCGCTCCAAGGGTCACTCGAGCTCTGATCCTGAGACATGGGCTAGATTGTCTCGAATCGGTAGAGGACTATCTTTTGCCTCGGTTCATAGAAGGAAATCCAATTTCCAAATACGTGACATTTGCGGTTTTATTTGTAGAGCCTAGTATGGCGACATAGTGGGATGGGGCGCTCATGCCGCCTATGATTGATACTTATGATTTGAAGTTGTTTTATACACTATGCACTTATAATAGTATCAAACGATTTGTTTTAAACGTATCAAGCATTCTTTGGCTGTTATAAGGGAAAACCCTATCCTCGGCTGCGTTGCATTGTGTGATGGGACCTGGGTCTTATAACAGCTTCATTTTTCTTTATTTAGCATTGCGCTGTTTGTTTTATGCACAGGTATTCTTGGGAGGAAACCCGTTCCGTGTTATACGGCGTGGTCCCTTGATTTACCGAACTTTAAAAATAAAGATTAACTGTTTTAGTTCTCACACCAGTCCCATGACTGACCTGGAGTTTATTGTTTTAACCTAAACTCTGGGTGCCCCTATTTTGACACGGGCAGCTAGTAGTTTGGTTTTGCAGATTTATATTCACAGGATCCTGGTTTACAGCTGGAATGATATCCGGAAAGCTTTGTATCCGTATATCTCTTCTAGTTGTGTATTGTATTATTTTCCGCTGCTATGTATTTAAATGTAATTTAAATCTCTGATATTTCTGTGTAATATTCATTTTTACTCGGTATATTCTTGTAATCTGATGCATTGTCGTAATATACAATGAAATGTTCTTCTGTATGAGTTCTGTTGTGGTTTGTTCTCGAACTATCCGACGCTTTCCTTTACGGGGAAGTTACGGGTTTTCACAAATTAGATACAAAAAAAACATTATGGATCCCCAAAAGATGCTCTGGGAGATCCACTCGATAAGCCAAAGATCCTATCTTCTCGATGACATGAAAAGGCCCAATAAATCTAGGAGCCAACCTCCCAGTCTTCCCATATCGAACAGTTTTCTTAAAAGGTGATACTTTCACGAGTACCAAGTCTCCAACATTAAACTCAAGTTCCCACCTTTTCTTAATGGCATACAATTTCTGATGGTCTTGGGATGCCTCCATCCTCTGCCTATTCAAGGTTATCTTTGCCATGGATTCACAAACGAAGTCTGGTCGGAGTATAACCTTGTCGCTAGTTTCCCACCAACAAGTTGGCGATTTGCATGGCGTCTCGTATAGTCCTTCAAAAGGGGCCATACCAATTGTCATTTGAAAACTAATATTTCAGGTGAACTCCACAAACGGTAGGTTTTGCTCCCAAACTCCTCTAAAGTCGATATTGCAAGCTTTGAGTAAGTCTTCCAAGATTCTGTTTACTCTTTCTGACTGTCCGTTGGTCTATGGATGATAGGTTGTGCTTAGACTGACAGTCATTCCCAATGTTCTTTGTAGGCTTCTCCAAAATTCACTTGTGAACAAGGGGTTTCTTTCAATCAAGATAATCGATAGAATACCATGTAGTATGACTATTTCTTTAACATATAATTGGGCTAACGAGCCTGCAGTCCTTGTCTTATTGATTGGTATAAAATGGGCGCTTTTGGTTAAACGATCTACCACAACCCAATTGGCCTACTTCCCATTTTGGCTTCGAGGAAGTCCATCAATAAAGTCCATGGAAATATGTTCCCTGTAATAACCCGGAAATCTGAGCCAATTTAAATTTTTTATTTTGGCAATTTTGATGAATTTTTAATATTTAAAATGAATTATTTTAAATAATAGCGACGAGAAATTTATTTTGAATGGAATTAGAATGTTTATATTTATATAGATCATCGTTAGAATATAAATATTTTATTTTAATTATAAAAGGAATTGAAAATGGCACGGTAGTTCGAAAATTCGATTTCAAAGTTCAAATGGATGTACATGATTCAAAATAAATCGGATTTTAGCCAAAAAAAAAAATATTAGAATCTATTTGAGAATATCTTTCCAACGAATCCGAAAAATTGAAATTTCAAAGCGGAGATAAAAAGTTATATCCAGTTGAAAATTCAGAATAGTCGCTATGGAATTCTTGCCCTTAAAAATGGAAATTTTGCAAACGACCTCGGTTTTTTATGAAACCACTTTTTTTGGATCCGTGATGTAAAATTATTTCTAGGTCCCAAAATTCGTAATTTTTCGAATCAATATGTGAGCGTGGCAAAGGAAAATGTGTTTTAACAGTTTCAGTCAATTTTGATCGACCAGAAATTGGCCATTTTACAAACAGTCTCGGAATTTGACGAAATTAGTTTTGTTAGGACCATATCGTCAATACGAAGCAAGTAAATATTTTTCGAGAATTTTTAGAGTCCGTTAGTGGCCCCGGTAAATTGGAATGTGCGTTCAAATTCAATATATAGAGTTATATTTTGATTTTGGCGGAAACTGATCGAAACAGTTGAATCAGCTCACGATACATATGCCATTGTGTTCAAAATAGGGGTAATTAGCTATGAACGACAGTCGGTGGGTCTCGTTTCGAAGTCGAAAAAAAAGGTACCTTTTTGAAATAATTAAATAATATATAAATATATATGCTCACCCCCCTCTCTCTCATTCTTTGGTCAACGGAAAAAGAAGAAAAAGAAAAAAAAAACCGATCCCACCCAAACTCGCACCCCACGCCGTCGCCCCCATCCTCGTCGCCTCCCCCTCAACCAGACCACCGGCGACGTCAGGCCTCGCCCCCTCAGCCACCACCGGCCACCCATCCCTCCTCTCCCCTTCCAGCGCGAGCCCGACGTCCACGAGCCCGCCACCATACCTCGCATGCCACCTACTCCTCCTCCTCCACCAGATCAGATCGACATGGAACCCCCCTCCCCCCCGGCCCCGCAGCAGCTACGATTTAGGTGAAAAGGTGAGTTTTTATGTTTTTTTTGTTAATATAAAATCTGATTCTTTTTGTCACATAAAAACTGATTTTTATGTTAATGAAAACTAGATTTTTATGTTAGGTAAAGATAAGGTTTTTTTATAGTATAAAGATAGGATTTTTAAATAGATTTCATATGTTATGAAAAATAGATTTCCTACGATATAAAAATATAATTTCTTAGGTAATGAAAATATGAGATCTTTGATTGAAAAAGCAATATGAAGCGAGTAAAAATATAAACTTTACTTTATATGAAGTGAATAAAAATATAAACTTTAAAAATATAAACTTTACTTTATATGAAGTGAATAAAAATATAAACTTTACTTTATATGAAGTGAATAAAAATATAAACTTTACTTTATATGAAGCGAATAAAAATATAAACTTAACTTTAGATGAAGGGAATAAAAATATGATTTTTATATAATGTAGATAAAAATATGATTTTTATTAATATAGTGAGATAAAAATAGAATTTTTATCTATATAGTAGCGGTGTAAAAATAGAATTTTTATCCATATAGCGTAGTTATACAAATGTGATTTTTATATACATAGCAACAATAGAAAAATGTGATTTTTATATATGTAGTGGCTACGAACAATGAAATTAACAAAAGGCGAGCACGACGAAGACTTCTACCTATGAAGAGTCACGGTGTATTGGTTTAGCTAGTCGGTGAGAACTCCTCACTTTTATTTTAATTTTCCAGTTAAAATATATACTAGGATGCAGACGGTGCTTAGCCGCACCCGACACCCGTCGTCCACAGACCATGGATGACCTGTTTGTTGATTACTATGTTGTGAAATTTGATTGTGTGATGTGGAGCGAAATAAAATATTTTATAGTGGAAAATATTTTATAGTTAAAAATATAATTTTTAACGTGTATATAAAATAAATATTTATAAACAAATCGTACGATTTGTTTATATACACTGATTTGACTGATATTGATTGGGATGATAAATTTTACACATCGCCCAACTGCACAAATAAAATGTGTGTTTGTTGATTTGAAACCCCACACGGGTATTGGGATGATATTTGACGTACACTAATCCTTATTGTTTAGTTGCATGTCAATCGATGGGTTGACAGACTGTGTAAGCATTAACTATTTATATTTAATGCTTATGCAATAGTGTGGTGCACGCTGGATGATGATTGATTATTTATCGTTGCTATTATATACATGTGTTGTAGAAAATCCATATAATTAACATTATATGGTAATTGATTGGGCCTTATTCCAATATAGAAAATAAATTCATGTGTTGAATAGAAAATAAATTCATGTGTTGAATTGAAAATAAATTAATGTGTTGAATAGAAAATAAATTCATGTGTTGAATAGAAAATAAATTCATGTGTTGAATAGAAAATAAATTCATGTGTTGAATAGAAAATAAATTCATGTGTTGAATTGAAAATAAATTCATGTGTTGAATTATAAAATATTCATATGTTGAATAAAAGCCGTATTGATTAGATTGACGCCATTTTGACGTGAACGATAATTATATCGATTTTATTCATTAATATAATGAATATAGAAAACGAAGTGATTTCAAAATATAACGTTTTGAAAATATAATCATTTGTATGTCGATGATGTGGAATATTCAATTTTGTATATATATATAGAATGGCCTGAATAGAACGCGCCGCGCCGCGGCTGTTCGCGAATTTCGACCATTGACTTTGAATGAATATTTCGAGAGGTCCGACCGTCGGATTCTCCTAAAATCGGAACTGTTGGTTTTGTATCAAAAAGAGCTTTCTAACAAATATTAGAGATTAGAAATCTAACGGTCATATTTGGAATTATGTCCAAATCAAATTTGGAAAAGGTCGATGTAAGTGCAGTTCGATGGCCGTTGATGGAAATCGACTGTACCGGCCTTGATAAAATTATTAAAAATAGTAATAATTTGTGTAAAATCATAAGAAATGATTTGGGAAGAATTGGGATGAAAAACTCCATATTTGAAAAGATAAATAGATTTTTATTGAAATGAACTAGTTTTAAACTAGAATTAAAATCAATTTATTTTAAAAATAAATAAATTGGATTTGAAATGGTTTTAAAAATAACCAGAATTTCCAATAATGGAATTGGAATGGATTTGAATCAAAATTATCTTTGGAATATTTCGATGTTGGATTTCGTGATTATACCGATATTGTTATGGAAATTTGAAAGATATATTTATATCATTATTTCCAATACGATATTTGTTGGTCGTAGAATTGGATATTGAATATAAGCCAATATATTTTCTATTCAGAGCCTTGTATATAATATCAAAGGTGATTTGGGTTTGTCGTGAATGGTGTCTTCATTAACACTGTTCTTAAACCCAATTGAGAAAAAGATTAAATCTTTTTATTTAGATTTAATGAAGTATACCAATTAAATGGTATTTAATTGGGGTTGAATTTGAATTGATTTTTGGGTTTATCGTGAACATTGTTGTAAATAACACTTGTTCTTTGCCCCGATAATTAATGAATGTGATTTTGGGTTTTTCGTGAACCGTGTTTTAGATGACATTGGTTCTTTAACCCAGTTAAAGATAGGATATTGATTTCTGTCAAGATTAAAACTAAGTGGGTTTTTAATGAATCTTTAATTAGATTGAAATGGTCGAGAATGGAGTATCACCAGTTTTGCTCCAGGCGATAGTTAAATCTTTAATTAGATTTGAACGTGAAATGGTAATTGAATTTACCGATAACACCGTGGTGTTAGATATGAAGTATGACCAATTTTACTTCATGGGATGAATAGGTTGGGATTGGGAAATACAGAGTAAGAATAAATATTACACCGAAAATATCAGAGATTTAAATTACATTTATATACATTATAGTGGAAAATAATACAATACACAACTATAAGTAATACACGGATACAGAGCTTTTCGAGTATCGTCCCAGCTGTAAATAAGGATCTTGTGAATATAAATCTGCAAAACCAAAACTACTAGCTTCCCGTGTCAAAATAAGGGCACCCAGAGTTTATGTTAAAACAATAAACTCCAGGTCAGTCATGTGACTGGTGTGAGAACTAAAACAGTTATTTATCATTATTTTAAAGTTAGGTAAATCAAGGGACCACGCCGTATAACACGGAACGGGTTTCCTCCTAAGAACACCAGTGCATAAAACAAACAGCGCAATGCTAAATAAAGAACAATGAAGCTATTATAAGAACCAGGTCCCATCACACAATGCAATGCAAGCCGGAGGATAGGGTTTTTACCTTATAATAGCCAAAGAATGCTTGATACGCTAAATTTCTTGTTTTAATTCTTAATCAGACTCCAACTATAAATTAGTAAGAGAACGATTCCCTAAGTATTAACCCCGAAGGCCGAAACCAACATCTGACCAATACCCAGGAAACCACCCATCTTAGCTCGTTTCCAGTTAGTTTCTGATTTTATATACAATCATAAATATCAATCATAGGCGGCACGAATGTCCCATACCACTATGTCGCCGTATATAGGTATACAATCAAAACCGCAATTGTCACGTATTGGAAGTTGGATTATCATTTATGATATGAACCGAGGCTAGGGATCGTCCTCACCGATTCGAGAGCCTCTAGTCCGCCCCTCAGGAACAGAACGCATCGTCCCTTGGACTCAAGGCCTATCCACCGATGTGGATTATAATTCCTGAACACTGCGTTTCCCCGCCCTATGGGGCGTAAATGAGCCACGAAATGACTCCAACGGTATCACATTTTCACCGATATATCCGAGGCGCCTCGCAACAACAACAACCACATAAGTCAAACTCGTCAGGGCGTGTAAAACCACTGATGCCACTTCTAACTAGAAGGAAACGCATGCCCCCCTGATATCCGTCTCCCGTTTTTGGTTCATACTGGGTGTGGAGCTCGCGAATTAAACATTACACAAAGCTATGCCACAAAGGCCGTGCTTTGATCATCAACCATAAGACTTTGCTTTTCAATAGAAGCCTTGATCATTTGCCACTTAGGCACGCCACATAGGCAATTCACTCTATGCGTTTGATATCCATCAGTATATAACCCCTGAACGAAACCGGAGGCACCTAGTACCCCGCATATCCATCGATCTCCAAGTACGTCTGGACGATCACCAACTGATTCCCTCCTCTTGGGTGAAAGGCCCAATCAAGATCATCAGTAATTATCCAAATGACGTGAAGACCTCCGGTCTTCAACCACTGTCTTCATCTTCGATTAATCGTCGAATCAGTTATTCAGAATGGGATAAACCCGGTCTTTCTGAATAACTCGCGTATATAATAAACAAGTGTTACACAAACACAACATACGCCTCATTCCAGTTCAACAGTCACTACCGTAAATTAGCAAGAGGATAATTCCCCAAATATTAACCGTGAAGGCCGAAACCAACATCGGATCAATACCCAGGAAACCATTCTTCTTAGCCAACCTACAAATAGTTTCTAAATTTCACATTCTTAGGGATAGGTTCCCATTAATTTTATCAAAGATAAATTCTTTTAAATTTATTCTTTAATCTTCCTTTGAATATCACTTCAAACTAGTCGGGATAAGCGAACCACACCAGAGTAATCATTTATTTTATTTCCCAATCCCAACCTATTCATCCCATGAAGCAAAACTGGTAATACTTCATATTTAACACCACGGTGTTATCGTTAAATTCAATTACCATTTCACGTTCAAATCTAATTAAAAATTTAACTATCGCCGGGAGCAAAACTGGTGATACTCCATTCTCGATCTTTTCATTCTAATTAAAGATTCATTAAAACTCCAATTAGTTTTAATCTTTAACTGGGTTAAAGAATCAATGTCATTTAAAATACGGTTCATGATAAACCCCAAAATCACAACACATTTCAATCAGTCCCTAACCGTAAATTAGCAAGTGAGCAATTCCCTAAGTATTAACCCCGAAGGCCGAAACCAACATCAGATCAATACCCCAGAAACCATTCATCTTAACTAATCTCCAGTTAGTTTCTGATTTTCTTAACTCCTTTGGGTCTAAGAACAGTATTATTGAAGATACCGTTCACGACAACCCAAAATCACATTCCATTAATTATCGGGTTAAAGAACAAGTGTTATTTAAAACGCTATTCACGATAAACCCAAAAATCAATACTAATTCAATTCCAATTAAATATTATTTAATTGGTACACTACATTAAATCTAAATAAAAAGATTTAATCTTTTTCTCCACTGGGATTAAGAACAGTTTTAATGAAAACACCATTCATGACAAACCCAAATCCCATTTCATATTAAATACAAGGCTCTGAATAGAAAATATATCGGCTTATATTCAATATCAAATTCTACGACCAACAAATATCGTATTGGAAATAACGATATAAATATATCTTTCAAATTTCCATAACAATATCTGTATAATCCCAAAATCCAACATTGAAATATTCCAAAGAAGATTTCAATTCAAATCCATTCCAATTTAATTATTGGAAATTCTGGTTATTATCAAAACCATTTCAAATCCAATTTATTTATTTTAAAAATAAACAAATTATTATTCTAGTTCAAAACTAGTTCATTTCAATAAAAAATTATTTTTATCTTTTCAAATAGGGAGTTTTTCATCCCAATTCTTCCCAAATCATTTCTTATGATTTTACACAAATTATTACTATTTTTAATAATTTTATCAAGGCCCGTACTGTTTATTTCCATCAACGGCCATCGAACTGCACTTACAGCGACCTTTTCCAAATTTGATTTGGACATAATTCCAAATCCAAATGTTAGATTTCTAATTTCTAATATTCGTTAGAAAGCTCTTTTCTATACGAACCCAATGGTTCCGGTTTTAGGAGAATCCAACTGTCGGATCTCCCGTAATATCCATTCGAAGTCAATGGTCGAAATTCGCGAACTACCGCGGCGCGGCGCATTCTATTCAGGCCATTATATATATATATATATATATGTACAATATCTATATTATATATGTTTCGTCGATTTCCTTTTAAAACGTATTTTATAAATCGTTTTAAATTCGTTTTCAAAACGATTTCAACTTCCATCTCAAATTCAAATCAAAATTGAATCTTTCCAATATAAATTCGTTTTAAATTCATTTCAACTCGATTTCAATTCAAAACGATTTCAGTTCAATTTCAATACGTTTTAAATTCAATTCAAAACGATTTCAATTCTGTTTCAATCTAATTCGAATTTCAATTCTTTTCAATTTAATTCGAATTTCAATTTAGTTCGAATTTCAATTCATTTCTGTTTAATTCGAATTTCAATTCAATTCGAATTTCAATTCATTTCAATTTAATTCGAATTTCAATTCATTTCAATTTAATTCGAATTTCAATTCATTTCCATTTAATTCGAATTTCAATTCAATTCGAATTTCAATTCATTTCAAAATATCAGATTTTGAAATCACTTTCGATATTCATTATAAAGTGAATAAAATCGATATAAATATCGTTCACGTCAAAATGGCGTCAATCTAATCAACACGACTTTTATTCAATACACGAAATTATTTTATTTCAACACATGAAATTATTTTATTTCAACACATGAATTTATTTTCTAAATTGAAATAAGACCCAATCAATTACCATATAATGTTAATTATATGGATTTTCTACAACACATGTATATAATAGCAACGGTAAATAATTAACCATCATCCAGAGTGCACCACACAACTGCATAAGCCTTAAATATAAATAATTAACGCTTACATAGTCTGTCAACCCATCGATTGACATACAACTAAACAATCGGGATTAGTGTACGTCAAATATCATCCCAATACCTGTGTAGGGTTTCAAATCAACAAACACACATTTTATTTGTGCAGTTACGCGATGTGTAAAGTTTATCGTCCCAATCAATATCAGTCAAACTAGTATATATAAACAAATCGTCCGATTTGTCTATAAATATTTATTTTATATACACGTTAGAAATTATATTTTTAACTATAAAATATTTTCCGCTATAAAATATTTTATTTCATTCCACATCACACAGTCAAATTTCACAACACAGCAACCAAACAAACAAGTCATCCATGGTCTGTGGACGACGGGTGTCAGGTGCTACTAAACACCGTCTGCATCCTAGTATATATTTCAAACTAGAAATAAAAATAAAAGTGAGGAGTTCTCACCTTGGGGTTCCACTCCGTCATTCTTTAATTATGAATGGTTCGGATTTGGATTTGATTCCTGTCGGTTCCATCACACGTTGTTTCCCTCTGTTCATAGTAAAAATCACATTTTTATTATTTAGTTTTAGATGTCAAAATCATATTTTTAAATCGCTCTACTTCTAATAAAGATTATATTTTTATATCAAAGATATTTATATTTTCAAATCATAGACGTTAATATTTTTGTACAACAACGCTATTTTTATTTTCAAACCAATTTTATTTTATTTTTCAAACCAATGTATATTTTTATTTCAAAAACAATGCGATATATACTTCAAAACAAATTTATATATATTTTCAAAACATTATAATATATATTTTCAAAACATTACGATATATATATTCAAAACATATCTATTTTTATTTCTAAACAATGACATTTTTATGATTTAAAAACAATGTCTTCTTTTTTTTTTATACTCGACTAAAAAATCGTAGATTTTTACAATGCTTCTTTCTGCATAAAAATTATATTTTTATGTTTCTACTTCTTATATAAAGATCGAATTTTTATCGCTTCTTCGTATATATAAAAATCATATATATATATATATATATATATATATATGTTCATATAATAAAAATCATATTTTTACTTCGCTACTTAAATAAAAATTATATTTTTATCTAAGTAAAGATTATATTTTTAACTAAGTAAAGGTTATATTTTTAACTCATGTTATTAAAACTGAGTTATTTCTATTTAAAATCTGAAAATAAAATAAAACAATGTTAATTTATTTATAAAATCAAAGAAAATATAAATAAAACAAGGTTGTGTTTACTTTAAAAATCATTGTTTGCTATATTAATTAAACTAACTATATTATTAACTAACTTAAATAACGCAAAGATATGTTACCATCAATCATCTTCTTCTCTGGAACAAGACCACGCCTGAACCCATGCTGCTCAAAACAAAAACCTTGCGCCGCTCCTTCAATGAAGCCTCCGCCGTCCATCCACCAGCACCTCGGGGTGCGCTGTCATTACCTCCACCAACGCCCAACGTTAGGGCGAGCTCGATGGATCCCTCCTCTCTGAATCACATTCGAAAGTTGGCCTCTTGCAGGCGAAATTCCAGCAAAATCACGACGCTTGACTCGATCATGATGGTATGATATTGAAGACCGCAAGAAGATCTTCCATTTTGGCTTTTCAATCATGTTGTAATTCGGCCGGGATTGTGAAGGATTGAGGAAACAAAAATTGTAAATCGCTGCCGTTCGTTCTTGGTTGATGGCGCTGAAAGCAACGAATTTGGGTTAGGGTATTTATATAAATATTTATTTAATTATTTGACTCAATTAAATTCTAAACGTTAATTTCACCATGGCTCCAAATCGAACCCAACGAATGTCGGCCGTAGCCAAATACCCCCATACCTGACACAATGGAATATGTTTCGTAAGCCAATTCGATCGTTTTGATCAGTTTTTGTCAAAATTAAAATATAAATCGGTACATTTTAAATTCAAACGCACATTTTAAATTATCGGGGTCACATACTGATTCTAAAAATTCTAGGAAAATTATTTCTAGCTTCGTATTGATGATACAGTCGTAACAAAACTAATTTCGTTGAATTCTGAGACCTTTTGAAAAATGGTCATTTTCAGGTCGATCGAAATTGACCGAAACTGTAAAACACGTTTTCCTTTGCCACGCTCACATATTGATTCAGAAAATTATGAATTTTGAAACCTAGCAATAATTTGACATCCCAGATCCAACCAAAGTCGTTTCGTCGAAAACCGAGATCGTTTACAAAATTTCCATTTTCAAAGGCCTTTATATATATTAAAATATATATTAATTCCACAACGACTTTTCTGAATTTTAAACTGGACATATCTTTCAACTTCTAATGTGAATTCTCAATTTCTTACATCTGTTAGAAAGATATCGTCAAACAGATTTAGATATTTCTTGTTTCGCCCAGTTCCGACTTATATTGAATTATGTATATCCATTTGAAATTCGAAATCGAATTTTCAAACTACCGCGCCAT
This sequence comes from Allium sativum, assembly GCA_030737875.1. NCBI lineage: Eukaryota > Viridiplantae > Streptophyta > Magnoliopsida > Asparagales > Amaryllidaceae > Allium > Allium sativum. The sequence goes on from CM060913.1 coordinate 624,420,608, forward strand.
TTCGGACTCGAATTATAATTAAAATAAAATTCTTCGTTTTAACTTCGTCGAAAATAAATTTTCGTCATTATTATTTAAAATATACCATTTTAAATATTTAAAATTCATCAAAATTGCTAAAATAAAAATTTTAAATTGGCTCAGATTTCAGGGTTATTACAATCTCCCCCACTTAAAACTTTTCATCCCCGAAAAGGAACGAAGCCGAAAGTTGTTTAACTAATCAAATCAACTTTCACTATTTTCATTATGGCTTAAGTTCTTCAAATTTTCAGTTTCTAAGAACTTTTCAAATTTTTCAAAAAATTTGGCTAACACCCTAAATTTTCGAAAATTTTCGCCATAACCTCCCTTGCACCGGGGACTTCAGGATATTTCATATAGCCTCCCATAGCCTTCTTCAATCCAAAAGATAAAGAAAAAGCCAATCGACTCATAAAATCATCATCACCCAAACAAAATAGTAAATTATGGTAAACATGTACCTATTTGTCGGGCAAACAATTTTATTCATCTGCTCTAGCCTCCTTGCTATGACCTGTTCAATGTAAGTACATGTATATGCATTCAAATGCGACAAATTTCAATACAATTCACTATTTGATCAATTTGGCTGAAGGTTCAACATTTTAATTAATCAAACAATATCAAACAACACAATCAGCAATCAACTAGTTGATTATCTATTAAATCACATAATTTTGATATATAGTCAAAAATCACATTTTTGGTGCCAAATCACAACAATAAGCTCTATCTAATTTTGGTTCTCACACCAGTCTAATGGAAATATATAGATGTCACACTTTCGAAGCTTGGACATAAATACTGATGATGAGATCTCAATCACCAGTATCATCTTCGGGTGTCTAGAATGGGATTCTATATCTATCCAGTATAATAAAACTTCGAATATACGTTTGCAAGGCGTATATGCAAAATCTTTATATATCGGATTGTCCGAATTCATTACAAATAAATATTCAGATACGTATAAAATGATTTAAATTTCAAAACAAAATTGTTTTCATTTTAAAAATATACTCTTTACACTCGTTCTAGGATAGTACTGATCCCATCTCTAACGAGTCATTCTTATTGGGTATTACTAATCAAATCTTTGATGAATTCTTTCGTATGGTTCTAATGTGTCTTGTTCTCTGAGCTTTGTAAACCAAAGCGCTGATACCAAATGTAAGGACCCGTAACTTCCCCGTTAAGGAAAGAGCAGATACTTCGAGAACAACACACAAAAGAACGCAGACAGAAGAACATTTCATTGTATATTACAACAATTCCATCAGAATACAAGAATATACAGAGTAAGAATAAATATTACACCGAAAATATCAGAGATTTAAATTACATTTAAATACATCGCAGCGGAAAATAATACAATACACAACTAGAAGTAATACACAGATACAGAGCTTTCCGAGTACCGTCCCAGCTGTAAATCAAGATCCTGTGAATATAAATCTGCAAAACCAAAACTACTAGCTGCCCGTGTCAAAATTAGGGCGCCCAGAGATTAGGTTAAAACAATAAACTCCAGGCCAGTCATGTGACTGGTGTGAGAACTAAAACAGTTATTTATCTTTATTTTAAAATTAGGTAAATCAAGGGACCACGCCGTATAACATGGAACGGGTTTCCTCCCAAGAACACCAGTGCATAAAACAAACAGTGCAATGCTAAATAAAGAACAATGAAGCTATTATAAGATCCAGGTCCCATCACACAATGCAACGCAAGCCGGAGGATAGGGTTTTTACCTTACAATAGCCAAAGAATGCTTGATACGCTAAATTTCATGTTTTAATTCTTAATCAGACTCCAACCGTAAATTAGTAAGAGAACGATTCCCTAAGTATTAACCCCGAAGGCCGAAACCAACATCAGACCAATACCCAGGAAACCACACATCTTAGCTCGTTTCCAATTAGTTTCTGATTTAATATACAATCATAAATATCAATCATAGGCGAGATAAATGTCCCATACCACTATGTCGTCATATATAGGTATACAATCAAAACCGCAATTGTCACGTATTGAAGTTGGATTATCATTTATGATATGAACCGAGGCTAGGGATCGTCCTTACCTATTCGAGAGCCTCTAGTCCGCCCCTCAGGAACAGAACACTTCGTCCCTTGGACTCAAGGTCGGTCCACCAATGTGGATTATAATTCCTGAACACTGCGTTTCCCCACCCTATGGGGCGTAAATGAGCCAACAAATGACTCCATCGGCTTCACATAGTCACCGATATATCTGAGGCGCCTCGCAACAGCAACAACCACATAAGTCAAACCCGTCAGGGCATGTAAAACCACTGACGCCACTTCCAACTAGAAGGAAACGCATGCCCCCCTGATATCCGTCTCCCGTTTTTGGTTCATACTGGGTGTGGAGCTCGCGAATTAAACATTACACAAAGCTATGCCACAAAGGCCGTGCTTTGATCATCAACCACAAGACTTTGCTTTTCAACAGAAGCCTTGATCATTTGCCACTAAGGCATGCCACACAGGCTATTCACTCTATGCGTTTAATATCCATCAGTATATAACCCCTGAGCTCGCAGGTCTCAGAGAAGGGCGTTAAGCAAGAGAATAAATTCTCCACCGCCCAACAGATATATATTTAATAGAAATCAATCACACAGAATAAAATCCAATGTCAGACACACAGTCCATTTACAAGTTCGTTCTGGGTCTGAACGAAACCGGAGGCACCTAGTACCCCGCATATCCATCGATCTCCAAGTACGTCTGGACGATCACCAACTGATTCCCTCCTCTTGGGTGTACGGCCCAATCAAGATCATTAGTAATTATCCAAACGACGTGAAGACCTCCGGTCTTCCACCACCGTCTTCATCTTCGACTAATCGTCGAATCAGTTATTCAGAATGGGATAAACCCACTCTTTCTGAATAACTCGCGTATATAATAAACTAGTGTTACACAAACACAACATATGCCTCATTCCAATTCATCAGTCACTAACCGTAAATTAGCAAGAGAATAATTCCCCAAATATTAACCCCGAAGGCCGAAACCAACATCAGATCAATACCCAGGAAACCATTCTTCTTGGCCAACCTACAGTTAGTTTCTAAATTTTACATTATTAGGGATAGGTTCCCATTATTTTTATCAAAGATAAATTCTTTTAAATTTATTCTTTAATCTTCCTTTGAATATCACTTCAAACTTATCGGGATTAGCAAACCACACCGAAGTAATCATTTATTTTATTTCTCAATCCCAACCTATTCCTCCCATGAAGTAAAACTTGTAATACTTCGTATCTAAGACCACGGTGTTATCGGTAAATTCAATTACCATTTCACGTTCAAATCTAATAAAAGATTTAACTATCGCCTGGATCAAAACTGGTGATACTCCATTCTCGATCTTTTCAATCAAATTAAAAATTCATTAAAACTCCACTTAGTTTTAATCTTTAATCTTCCTTTGAATTTCAATTCTTTTCAATTTAATTCGAATTTCAATTTATTTCAATTTAGTTCGAATTTCAATTCATTTCTGTTTAATTCAAATTTCAATTCAATTCGAATTTCAATTCATTTCAATTTAATTCGAATTTCAATTCATTTCAATTTAATTCGAATTTCAATTCAATTCGAATTTCAATTCATTTCAAAATATCATATTTTGAAATCACTTTCGATATTCATTATAAAATGAATAAAATCGATATAAATATCGTTCACGTCAAAATGGCGTCAATCTAATCAACACGGCTTTTATTCAATACATGAAATTATTTTATTTCAACACATGAAATTATTTTATTTCAACACATGAAATTATTTTATTTCAACACATGAATTTATTTTCTAAATTGGAATGAGACCCAATCAATTACCATATAATGTTAATTATATGGATTTTCTACAACACATGTATATAATAGCAACGTTAAATAATCAACCATCATCCAGAGTGCACCACACAACTACATAAGCCTTAAATTTAGATAATTAACGCTTACACAGTCTGTCAACCCATCGATTGACATACAACTAAACAATCGGGATTAGTGTACGTCAAATATCATCCCAATACCCGTGTGGGGTTTCAAATCAACAAACACACATTTTATTTTGTGCAGTTGGACGATGTGTAAAATTTATCGTCCCAATCAATATCAGTCAAATTAGTGTATATAAACAAATCGTCCGATTTGTCTATAAATATTTATTTTATACACACGTTAGAAATTATATTTTTAACTATAAAATATTTTCCACTATAAAATATTTTATTTCATTCCACATCACATAATCAAATTCACAACACAGCAACCAAACAAACAAGTCATCCATGGTCTGTGGACGATGGGTGTCGGGTGCTAATAAACACCGTCTGCATCCTAGTATATATTTCAAACTAGAAATAAAAATAAAAGTGAGGAGTTCTCACCTTGGGTTTCCACTCCGTCATTCTTTAATTCTGAACGTTTCGGATTTGGATTTGATTCCTGTCGGTTCCATCACACGCTGTTTCCCTCTGTTTATAGTAAAAATCACATTTTTATTATTTAGTTTTATATGTAATAATCATATTTTTACATCGCTCTACTTCTAATAAAGATTATATTTTTATATCAAAGATATTTATATTTTCAGATCAAAGAGGTTAATATTTTTCTACAACAACGCTATTTTTATTTTCAAACCAATTCTATTTTATTTTTCAAACCAATGTATATTTTTATTTTAAAAACAATGCGATATATACTTTCAAAACAAATTTATATATATTTTCAAGACATTACGATATATATTTTCAAAACATATCTATTTTTATTTCTAAACAATGACATTTTTATGATTTAAAACCAATGTCTTTTTTTTTACTCGACTAAAAAATCTTAGATTTTTAAAACGCTTCTTTCTACATAAAAATTATATTTTTATGTTTCTACTTCTTTTATAAAGATCGAATTTTTATCGCTTCTTCATATATATAAAAATCATATATATATATATATATATTTATATGTTCATATAATAAAAATCATATTTTTACTTTGCTACTTAAATAAAAATTATATTTTTATCTAAGTAAAGATTATATTTTTAACTAAATAAAGGTTATATTTATAACTCATGTTATTAAAACTAAGTTAATTCTATATAAAATCTGAAAATAAAATAAAACAATGTTAATTTATTTATAAAATCAGAGAAAATATAAATAAAACAAGGTTGTGTTTACTTTAAACATCATTGTTTGCTATATTAATTATACTAACTATATTATTAACTAACTTAAATAACGCAAAGATATGTTACCATCAATCATCTTCTTCTCTAGAATAAGACCGCGCCTGAACCCATTCTGCTCAAAACAAATACCTCGCGTCGCTCCTTCAATGAAGCCTCCATCGTCCATCCACCAGCACCTCAAGGTGCGCCATCATGACCTCTACCAACGCCCAACGTTAGGACGAGATCGGTGGACCCCTCCACTCTGAATCACGTTCGAAAGTTGGCCCCTTGCAGGCGAAATTCCAGCAAAATCACGACGCTTAACTCGATCATGATGGTATGATATTGAAGAGCGCAAGAAGATCTTCCATTTTGGCTTTTCAATCATGTTGTAATTCGGCCGGGATCGTGAAGGATTGAGGAAACAAAAATTGTAAATCACTGTCGTTCGTTCTTGGTTGACGGCGCTGAAAGCAACGAATTAGGGTTAGGGTATTTATGGAGGGTATTTATATAAATATTTATTTAGTTATTGGACTCAACTGAATTCTAAACGTTAATTTCACCCTGGCTCCAAATCTAACCCAACAAATGTCAGCCCTAGCCAAATACCCCCATTCCGGACACAATGGAATATGTTTCGTAAGCCAATTCGATCGTTTCGATCAGTTTTCTTCAAAATTAAAATATAAATCAGTTCATTTTAAATTCAAATGCACATTTTAAATTACCGGGGTCACATACTGATTCTAAAAATTCCAGGAAAATTATTTCTAACTTCGTATTGATGATACGGTCATAACAAAACTAATTTCGTCAAATTCTGAGACCGTTTGAAAAATGGCCATTTTCAAGTCGATCGAAATTGACTAAAACTATCAAAACACGTCAATATTGATTCAGAAAATTATGAATTTTGAAACCTAGCAATAATTTGACATCCCGGATCCAACAAAAGTGGTTTCGTCGAAAATCGAGGTCTTTTGCAAAATTTCCATTTTCAAAAGCCTTTATATATATTAAAATATATATAAATTCCACAGCGACTTTTCTGAATTTTAAACTGGACATATCTTTCAACTTCTAATGTGAAATCTCAGTTTCTTACACCTGTTTGAAAGATATCATCAAACAGATTTAGATATTTCTTGTTTCGCCCAATTCCGACTTATATTGAATTCTGTATATTCATTTGAAATTCAAAATCGAAATTTCAAACTACTGCGCCATTTTAGACTCGAATTATAATTAAATAAAATTCTTCGTTTTAACTTCGTCGAAAATAAATTTTTCGTTGTTACTATTTAAAATATACCAATTTAAATATTAAAAATTCATCAAAATTGCCAAAATAAAAAAATTTAAATTGGCTCAGATTTCCGGGTTATTACAATCTCCCCTACTTAAAACTTTTCGTCCCCGAAAAGGAACGAAGCCGAAATTTGTTTAACTAATCAACTCAACTTTCACTATTTTCATTATGGCATAAGTTCTTCAACTTTTCAGTTTCTAAGAACTTTTCAAAATTTTCAAAAAATTTGGCTAATACCCTAAATTTTCGCCATAACCTCCCCTGCACCGGGGACTTCGGGATATTTCATATAGCCTCCCATGGCCTTCTTCAATCCAAAAGAAAAAGAAAAGGCCAATCGGCTCATAAAATCATCATCACCCAAACAAAACTGTAAATTATGGTAAACATGTACCTATTTGTCGGGCAAACAATTTTATTCATCTGCTCTAGCCTCCTTGTTATGACCTGTTCAATGTAAGTACATGTATATGCGTGCAAATGCGACAGATTTCAATACAATTCACTATTTGATCAATTTGGCTAAAGGTTCAACATTTTAATTAATAAAACAATATCAAACAACACAATCAGCAATCAACTAGTTGATTATCTTTTAAATCACATAATTTTGATATATAGTCAAAAATCACATTTTTGGTGCCAAATCACAACAAAAAGCTCTATCTAATTTTGGTTCTCACACCAGTCTGATGGAAATATATAGATGTCACACTTTCGAAGCTCGGACATAAATACTGATGATGAGATCTCAATCATCAGTATCATCTTCGGGTGCCTAGAATGTGATTATATATCTACCCAGTATATTAAAACTTCGAATATACGTTTGCAAGGCGTATATGCAAAATCTTTATATATCGGATTGTCCAAATTCAATACAAATAAATATTTAGATACGTATAAAACGATTTAAATTTGAAAACAAAATTGTTTTCATTTTAAAAATATACTCTTCACACTCGTTCTAAGATAGTACAGATCACATCTCTAACGAGTCATTCTTATTGGGTATTACAATTCCAATCTCTGATGAATTTTTTCGTATGGTTCTAATGTGTCTTGTTCTCTGAGCTTTGTGAACCAAAGCTCTGATACCAAATGTAAGGACCCGTAACTTCCCCGGTAAGGAAAGAGAGGATACTTCGAGAACAACACACAAAAGAAAGCAGACAGAAGAACATTTCATTGTATATTACAACAATTCCATCAGAATACACGAATATACAGAGTAAGAATAAATATTACACCGAAAATATCAGAGATTTAAATTACATTTAAATACATCGCAGCGAAAAATAATACAATACACAACTAGAAGTAATACATGGATACAGAGCTTTTCGAGTATCGTCCCAGCTGTAAATCAGGATCCTGTGAATATAAATCTGCAAAACCAAAACTACTAGCTGCCCGTGTCAAAATAAGGGCACCCAGAGTTTAGGTTAAAACAATAAACTCCAGGTCAGTCATGTGACTGGTGTGAGAACTAAAACAGTTATTTATCTTTATTTTAAAGTTAGGTAAATCAAGGGACCACGCCGTATAACACGGAACGAGTTTCCTCCCAAGAACACCAGTGCATAAAACAAACAGCGCAATGCTAAATAAAGAACAATGAAGCTATTATAAGACCCAGGTCCCATCACACAATGCAACGCAAGCCGGAGGATAGGGTTTTTACCTTATAATAGCCAAAGAATGCTTGATACGCTAAATTTCATATTTTAATTCTTAATCAGACTCCAACCGTAAATTAGTAAGAGAACGATTCCTTAAGTATTAACCTCGAAGGCCAAAACCAACATCAGACCAATACCCAGGAAACCACCTATCTTAGCTCATTTCCAGTTAGTTTTTGATTTTATATACAATCATAAATATCAATCATAGGCGGCATGAATGTCCCATACCACTATGTCGCCATATATAGGTATACAATCAAAACCGCAATTGTCACGTATTGAAGTTGGATTATCATTTATGATATGAACCGAGGCTAGGGATCGTCCTCACCGATTCGAGAGCCTCAAGTCCTCCCCTCAGGATCAGAACGTATCGTCCCTTGGACTCAGGGTCGATCCACCGATGTGGATTATAATTCCTGAACACTGCGTTTCCCCGCCCTATGGGGCGTAAATGAGCCAACAAATGACTCCACCAGCTTCACATAGTCACCGATATATCTGAGGCGCCTCGCAACAGCAACAACCACATAAGTCAAACTTGTCAGGGCATGTAAAACCACTGACGCCTTCTAACTAGAAGGAAACGCATGCCCCCCTGATATCCGTCTCCCGTTTTTAGTTCATACCGGGTGTGAAACTCGCAAATTAAGAGTTACATAAAGCTATGCCACAAAGGCCAAGCTTTGATCAGCAACCACAAGACTTTGCTTTTCAACAAAAGCCTTGATCATTTGCCACTTAGGCATGCCACACAGGCAATTCACTCTATGCGTTTGATAACCATCAATATACAACCTCTGAGCTCGCACGTCTCAGAGAAGGGCGTTAAGCAAGAGAATAAATTCTCCGCCGCCCAACAGATATACATTTAATAGAAATCAATCACACAGAATAAAATCCAATGTCAGACACACAGTCCATTTACAAGTTCGTTCTGGGTCAGAACGAACCGGAGGCACCTAGTACCCGGCATATCCATCGATCTCCAAGTACGTATGGACAATCACCAACTGATTCCCTCCTTTTGGGTGTACGACCCAATCAAGATCATCAGTAATTATCCAAACGACGTGAAGACCTCCGGTCTTCAACCACCGTCTTCATCTTCGACTAATCGTCGAATCAGTTATTCAGAATGGGATAAACCCGGTCTTTCTGAATAACTCGCGTATATAATAAACTAGTGTTACACAAACACAACATACGCCTCATTCCAATTCATTAGTCACTAACCGTAAATTAGCAAGAGAATAATTCCCCAAATATTAACCCCGAAGGCCGAAACCAACATCAGATCAATACCCAGGAAACCATTCTTCTTAGCAAACCTACAGTTAGTTTCTAAATTTCACATTCTTAGGGATAGGTTCCCACTAATTTTATCAAAGATAAATTCTTTTAAATTTATTATTTAATCTTTCTTTGAATATCACTTCAAACTAGTCTGGATTAGCGAACCACACCGAAGTAATCATTTATTTTATTTCCCAATCCCAACCTATTCATCATGAAGTAAAACTGGTAATACTTCATATCTAACACCACAGTGTTATCGGTAAATTCAATTACCATTTCACGTTCAAATCTAATTAAAGATTTAACTATCGCCTGGAGCAAAACTGGTGATACTCCATTCTCGATCTTTTCAATCTGATTAAAGATTCATTAAAACTCCACTTAGTTTTAATCTTTAACTGGGTTAAAGAATCAATGTCGTTTAAAATACGGTTCATGATAAACCCCAAAATCACATCACATTTCAATCAGTCCCTAACCGTAAATTAGCAAGTGAGCAATTCCCTAAGTATTAACCCCGAAGGCCGAAACCAACATCAGATCAATACCCCAGAAACCATTCAGCTTAACTAATCTCCAGTTAGTTTCTGATTTTCTTAACTCCTTTGGGTCTAAGAACAGTATTATTGAAGATACCGTTCACGACAACCCAAAATCACATTCCATTAATTATCGGGTTAAAGAACAAGTGTTATTTAAAACACTGTTCAGATAAACCCAAAAATCAATACTAATTCAATTCCAATTAAATATTATTTAATTGGTACACTTCATTAAATCTAAATAAAAAGATTTAATCTTTTTCTCCACTGGGGTTAAGAACAGTGTTAATGAAGACACCATTCATGACAAACCTAAATCCCATTTGATATTAAATAGAAGGTTCTAAATAGAAAATATATCGGCTTATATTCAATATCAAATTCTACGACCAACAAATATCGTATTGGAAATAATGATATAAATATATCTTTCAAATTTCCATAACAATATCTGTATAATCCTGAAATCCAACATCGAAATATTCCAAAGATGATTTTGATTCAAATCCATTCCAATTCAATTATTGGAAATTCTGGTTATTATCAAAACCATTTCAAATCCAATTTATTTATTTTAAAAATAAACAAATTATTATTCTAGTTCAAAACTAGTTCATTTCAATAAAAATTTATTTTTATCTTTTCAAATAGGGAGTTTTTCATCCCAATTCTTCCTAAATCATTTCTTATGATTTTACACAAATTATTACTATTTTTAACAATTTTATCAAGGCCCGTACAGTCAATTTCCATCAACGACCATCGAACTGCACTTACAACGACCTTTTCCAAATTTGATTTGGATATAATTCCAAATCCAACTGTTAGATTTCTAATTTCTAGTATTCATTAGAAACCTCTTTTTGATACGAATCCAAAGGTTCCAGTTTTAGGAGAATCCGACGGTCGGATCTCCCGTAATATCCATTCGAAGTCAATGGTTGAAATTCGCGAACTGCCCCGGCGCGGCGCGTTCTATTCAGGCCATTATATATATATATATATATATATATATATATATAATATTATATATATATTTCGTCGATTTCCTTTTAATATGTATTTTATAAATCGTTTTAAATTCGTTTTCAAAACGATTTCAACTTCCATCTCAAATTCCAATCAAAATTGAATCTTTCCAATATAAATTCGTTTTAAATTCATTTCAACTCGATTTCAATTCAAATTGATTTCAGTTCAATTTCAATACATTTTAAATTCAATTCAAAACGATTTCAATTCTATTTCCATCTATTTTGAATTTCAATTCTTTTCAATTTAATTCGAATTTCAATTTATTCAATTTAGTTCGAATTTCAATTCATTTCTTTTTAATTCGAATTTCAATTCATTTCAATTTAATTCGAATTTCAATTCATTTCAATTTAATTCGAATTTCAATTCATTTCAATTTAATTCGAATTCCAATTCAATTCGAATTTCAATTCATTTCAAAATATCAGATTTTGAAATCACTTTCGATATTCATTATAAAATGAATAAAATCGATATAAATATTGTTCATGTCAAAATGGCGTCAATCTAATCAACAAGGCTTTTATTCAATACATGAAATTATTTTATTTCAACACATGAAATTATTTTATTTCAACACATGAATTTATTTTCTAAATTGGAATGAGACCCAATCAATTACAATATAATGTTAATTATATGGATTTTCTACAACACATGTATATAATAACAACGGTAAATAATTAACCATCATCCAGAGTGCACCACACAACTGCATAAGCCTTAAATATAGATAATTAATGCTTACACAGTCTGTCAACCCATCTATTGACATACAACTAAACAATCGGGATTAGTGTACGTCAAATATCATCCCAATACCCGTGTGGGGTTTCAAATCAACAAACACACGTTTTATTTAGTGCAGTTAGGCGATGTGTAAAATTTATCGTCCCAATCAATATCAGTCAAATTAGTGTATATAAACAAATCATCCGATTTGTCTATAAATATTTATTTTATACACACGTTAGAAATTATATTTTTAACTATAAAATATTTTCCACTATAAAATATTTTATTTCATTCCACATCACACAATCAAATTTCACAACACAGCAACCAAACAAACAAGTCATCCATGGTCTGTGGACGACGGGTATTGGGTGCTACTAAACACCGTCTGCATCCTAGTATATATTTCAAACTAGAAATAAAAATAAAAGTGAGGAGTTCTCACCTTGGGGTTCCACTCCGTCATTCTTTAATTCTGAACGTTTCGGATTTGGATTTGATTCCTGTCGGTTCCATCACACGCTGTTTCCCTCTGTTCATAGTAAAAATCACATTTTTATTATTTAGTTTTATATGTAAAAATCATATTTTTACATCGCTCTACTTCTAATAAAGCTTATATTTTTATATCAAAGATATTTATATTTTCAAATCAAAGAGGTTAATATTTTTCTACAATAACGCTATTTTTATTTTCAAAACAATTCTATTTTATTTTTCAAACCAATGTATATTTTTATTTTAAAAACAATGCGATATATACTTTCAAAACAAATTTATATATATTTTCAAAACATTACGATATATATTTTCAAAACATTACGATATATATTTTCAAAACATATCTATTTTTATTTCTAAACAATGACATTTTTATGATTTAAAACCAATGTCTTCTTTTTTTTTACTCGACTAAAAAATCATAGATTTTTACAACGCTTCTTTCTACATAAAAATAATATTTTTATGTTTCTACTTCTTATATAAAGATCGAATTTTCATTGCTTCTTCATATATATAAAAATCGTATATATATATATATGTTCATATAATAAAAATCATATTTTTACTTCGCTACTTAAATAAAAATTATATTTTTATCTAAGTAAAGATTATATTTTTAACTAAGTAAAGGTTATATTTTTAACTCATGTTATTAAAACTGTTAGACCAAAAAGTGGTTCTAACACCCAAATTGACTAAAATTACGATACAATGAGATCAAAAACAGAAAAGAGACACAAGATTTATAGTGGTTCGGCATTAAAGAGCCTACGTCCACTTTATATCACTTTGTTTGATGATGTAGATGAAAATACAACAAGAAATTCACTCAATCTCACTCATTTTTCATACACATTCACTCAATTATACTCAAAATACACTTTGAATGATGATTTGGATTGTTTGGGAGTGCTGGAATTCGGTTCTCAAAGATACTCAAACTCTCAGAGTGCCAAAAAGTCCCTTCTAAATGCCTCTTGGTGGGGTATTTATAGGTGAAAATCCTTCATGAATTCAGGTTGGATCGGGCACACTGTCCTCCATTCCATGACTTTCGGGATCGGATGAGTTCTGTGTCGCCAGCACATCAATTTAGTGGCCATCGTGGGTAGAAAGTGGGTGTAACTGCCCCGAATATCCAGGAGATCGTGGAGCAGAGTAGCAGGGTGCACTGGGCTCAGATCGGATCGATTTAACAAATGGGGTTCGGATCGGATATATCATCCCCGATCCGGTCAGATTAGCACGCGCCCCTTTTCTCGCCGTATGTTGGTTTGATTTTGTCTGAAGTACTCCGATCCGATCCAAATGTTTGGCAGATTTTTCTTCAACAACTTATTCTTTCATCTTTGTGTAGCCTATTTCACAAAGTAGGCAAACATTTTGCCCCCTCAAGGGATGCTTCTATCGAAGATGAAGTGTGCCTTGATATCATCTATACATTGATCTTTAATTTTGAATCGTTGAGAAGTCATTTCCACTGATGTATAGAGTTACGTCGTTTCAGAAAGCTGTGTCTCTTGATGTTTATATATATACGTCATGTAGCATTTTGATTATTTCCTTTATTTTTAACAAATTTGAGAATCCTTTGCAATTTCCAGCAGTCCCTCCACGTAATCTTTTTCTTTATTTTTCTTTAAACTCAGTTTAAATATCACTTCAGTGCGCGTTATTCCATCCTTGTTCGGATCATATAAGCTCGCACTCCGGTCCGGATGGCTTTTGCTCTTCGACTTGTGATTGCTTAAACCAATGGGCCACGAGTATATACATGGGCTTATGTTCTAGTCAGGATAGGTTCCCTTTTAAATCCGCCATCAACAAAATAACGGCCAGACATATGTTCAGGGGTTCGGATTCCATTCCGAACGGAGTGAAAAGTGGGAATACTAAGGGTCATCTCACACCCTATATAAATCCATTACCCCATCTCCACCTTTTCTTCTTCTTATTTCCATCCCTTCTCCAGAAATTGCCCCAACAAGAGAACGAAACCCTAGACACCTAAAACCCCAAAACTCTCGCTCTAATTCCTGAATCAATCATATAGGTAGTTTTAAAATCTTAAATCATCTCGCTATAATCGTTTTCAGTTTAGACTTATGGTAAAATCGAATGATTTGGGCATGATTGTTGCTTGGCTTCGACGCCATGGCTTTCTTCTCCCACGTCGTAGTCGTTGATGCGTCCGCCATCACCTCGAGGTGTTGGGAGGTGGAAGATGGTATTTGCTCAGTCCCAATTGGAGTTTTGGAGATGGGATTGAGTTTGGTCAAGGAAGTATGGAAGATGGAGGAAAGGGAAAGATGATGAGGTTTACAAGGCCGGATCAGGTCAGGGAAAAAAGTCAAAGATGGGAACAGAGCTCATTTGACTGGATTGGATTGGACAGGATTCTCAAGACTGAATCAGACCGGAAAGTGAAAATGAGGAGAGGTGCATGGCTGCTTAATATGATCCGGACCGTTCAAGGAATCCAAGTCCGAACCGATCCGACCTTAATTCCTCAGCTCTAATATTTGTCCGAGGCCAAGACTAGGCCGTTTCCCCCCGATCTGATCCCAATGAGGGCCTCCGATCCAAACCAAAGAGCAGTCCAACTTAATGCATAAGAACTTGCTCCGATCCCAATGAGGGCCTTCGATCCGAACCGAAGATCAGTCCAACTTAATGCATAAGAACTTGCTTAACTTGCCAAATCAATTCTCGATATAATCTTCAACTAAATGGACAGTTAGGGTAGTGCCTTGCGAACATAAACAAACATTAAGGACTATTCTGAACACTGCTTTGCTAAAACTTTGCATTATACTTTCAAGTGTTCACTTTACATCTTCTGCACACACCGTACACACTTTAGTTCACACATGTGCACAGGGGGACATGGGCTAATTCACTCTAACTTCTGTTATTACTTCTTCGATAATTTAGTGATCATGGCCGAAAGACATTCTTCTAGACTGGTAGAAAAGAAAGAGGTCCCAGAGACATCCGATAAAGTCACTCTTGACGACATATCTTCTTCCTCGGACCCTGAATGGGACGACGAGGGATCAAATTATGAAGTGGAGGCACATAACAGCGAAATGCCTTCTGACAGTGAAGTTTCTCTGGGCTATGAAGAGGAAGGAGAGGTTGGAGATAATCGAGCTCCTGATGAATTTGAATCTGCCATCATATTGGAATCACCTCAAGATTCTATTGAATCGACGATTGACAATGACGTACTTACTCGAATACGCTTAAAGCACGGGATACTGAAAAAGGATACCCTGGTGCCGTCAAAAACTGACCGTCCTCATAAACCTCCGGAGGGGTTTATGGCAATCACCCGATTAATGTGCATGGTTAGGGCTATCCCTCCATTTTCTCCTTTTGTTGTCAACTTCCTAAGACAGATGCGTATTGCCCCCATGCAACTGCATCCCAACTCTTATGCTTACCAATATACCTTATATGTAGCATACCGTGAGATCTTAGATACAGAGCTCACTTTCGACGACGTTCATTTATTTTATAACTTCAAGCATCGGACTTGAGAAACTCCTTCTTTTCCTTCTTCGAGTCAGTCCCGAAAAGAAAAATAATTTCGGCGCCGTTCAGCAGCAAGGCCGGTGACTCCAAGCTAGAATGGTTTTACATAAGGCAACAACCGGTATGTGCTAGGAGATGGAAAAAATCAAGTAAAGCATTGGTTTTCTAAATCTCAACTCTGAGTGTCCATGCCAATACATTAATCCGTTTTCTTTTTGTTTCCAGTTGATAATCCCAAATAAATATCGGACCAAGTGTATTTTAATCGGATGCACCAGCTTCTCAATGGTCACCAAAAATTTCTAACTATCGATGAGGTCCTAAAGGACGAATATCTTCATCACCACGGGCTACTGTCCATCACCCGTAGCATAGGTCACGGGTCAGGTCCTTATGTATATGTCCCTCCGGTGGAAGTTATTCCAAAAATGGGTGAGAGCTCGAAAGGCCCCACAATATCAATTCGAACTTCACCTTCTCTTACTTCAACTCAAGACGATGAGTTGGCTAACATACCTGAAAAGCACAGAGAAGGGTACATCACTCCTGGGGATGCTATTTCTCCTGAGAAATCACCATCTCCTAAAGAACAGCCAACAGGCGCTTCCCAAAGAGATGGCCCTACTGTTGATGATCCTACATTTCAGGGCTTGGGAGATCTCCCTCTTCTTGACACTATTTACACTTCCGAGGATTTGGCACAAATCCTTTAGTTTTTACTTCTTCGGAGGAGACTACTCCTGTCAAGGCCAAAGAGCCCACTCGTGCTGGCTTGGCTTTGGACTCTGGTTTGTCAGGGTGAACACCACTTAGGATGCACTTAACACAATAGCACCCCACTTCACAGCACTTACTTCTTACGAGAATACTGATTCTGAATTCCACTTGTATTGTTGCGCAGGTACAATGTCTCGTGCTCACTATGACATCAGGAAACTACGTCGCAGCATGACCAGACCCCCTCAGATGTTGAGCATGATCGCCGCGAAAGCCGCGGTAGGGAGGATAGAAGGCCTTATGATTCTTATCAGTCGCGGACCTCGCGCTCTCGCTCTCCCATTCGGTCGGATCCAGAGCAATATAAAGGCTACCAAAGCCGTCGAGAAGATGACAAGTCACAGTCAAAAGACCCAATTTCTTCTCAAGAAAAACGTAGTAGGGAAAGGAGCCCGCCGAGAGATACCGACTTGCGAAGCAAGTGCAAGGTTCCTGCTAAGCGGCCTAGAAAGGGTGAGGAGGCCATTGAGCCCTCCACGCATAAGGATACCGAGCTGACATTCCCCGCACCTCCACTATTGGACGTTGAAACTGCAGTTAAGCGAACATACCTGGAGGAGCAGTTCCCCGATCACTATTTTGAGAACCTAACTTTCTTACCTGCCCTCAAACGCATTTCCTCAAGGTGGGCGGACGAGGCCAAGGAGAAAATTGACGCAGTCGAGAAACAATATTCAGAGATGTTCAAGTATTCGCGTAACCTTTCCAGAATCATCCGAACTCTAATCACGGATACTAACTCGATGAAGAAGACTGCAGAAGCTGACGCAAAGGCCTTGTAAAATTTGGGGAAAGACCTTGAGGATACAAAGGCCCAACTTGTTATCACTCAACGGGACGCTGCTAGCTTCAAGCAACAATTTGAAGATCTACAGAAACGTTATCATGACTTGCTCGAGTCCCATACTCAAGAGCGCTCGGAGCTGAAAAAGCAATCAGAAGACGCCAAGTCGGATAGCGCAAGAATACAACTTGCTTATGCTACTCTTGAGCGAGAAAAGGCCGAGTTAGCGAGGAAGAACGCCGAATTGGAGAAGAAAAACGCTGACTTGGCTTCCAAGTTGATGGAGGCCGAAAGCAGGGCTTCCCTAGAGGAGGGAAATGTTGATAGTGTCATCAAGTCGGCCGAAGAGTCCTGCAAGCAGCTGGCAGAGGCCCAGGAGGATGTGCAGGGCTTTGGTGAGTTACTGATCGAATTTTTTTCATATATAATCCGTCACCGAAACATCTCTTGGATCGATGATTATCCGACTACCTTGGTCCATGTGCGGAGCCAAATTGTTGAATGGGAGAAAGAAGAACTCAAGGTAGATTCCATCGATGAGGACAAACTCATGGAAAAATATTTAAGAGATGATGAGACGACACGTCTGGCTGAGGGGCATCGCCTGATTGTTGCTGCCATGGAGGAGGAAAAGCGGAAGGCTAAACAAAAGGACATCTTGGAGGCTGGTTCTTCTTCCACTGCCGCTGAAGCTTCTGAAGTAGACGGATGTGACCCCGAAAACCCGGCGATTCCTCAGGCATCTCTCTTATCCCCTATTCCTGAGACGGCGTCAGAGACAACAGTTACTCCAGGTGAAAATCATCGGAAGGTATTTCTACCTTTTCATCCCAATTCGTCAAAGCTGTCTCCACTTTCTATCACATAGTCGGGCAATCGATGAAGGACCCTTTATTTTCTCCTGAGTTGATAACTGTTGCTTCTCGTTCCGTAGGTGCTGAACCATCCGAGAAGGCAGAAGTGCCTCAAGGAACCACTGCCGAAGCAAAGTCAGCGGAGAAGGCTGAAGGAGACAAGGGTAAGGCTGACGCTCCTCACGATGGCGAGATGATAGACGCCTTAAAGGATGACAGTGGCAATGAGGCACATGAGGAAGACCCTGAGGTGGCTATAGTTGGGGAGTCAAAAAGCGCTGATGACATCACTTTAGTTGCCTTGAAAGCCGAACAAGACAAGCGTATGCAGCTTAAAGTTGAAGACCTGGACCCCGAAAGCCTTAAGCCTCTCGCAGTGGTGGATGCTGGATCAAGGTTAGTTGTTAAGCTTTCGACTAGGTCTATTACAGAAGAACTTGCTAAAAAGTCTTCTTTTGATTCTAGTGTTCCGACTCCTGGGAAAAATCAACCGATTCTAGCACTTCAGTCTCAAGGAGGAAAAAACCAAGGCGCATTTTAACTGACGCTGAAAGAGATGCGAAGGATGCTCAGAAGGCTGCTAAAAAATCCAAGTTCACTTCAACGTCTAAGTGATGAAGTGTTTTGCTTTATTTTATTATTTAATTGGCCCATAATTGTTGCAGCGAGTGTGGCCCTCGCATCTTCTTTTTGCTTGTTTTCCTGTACAAACTCATACGTTTGTAAATAAAAATAATTCATTTCTTGCAATGCCTGTTAGTCGTTAGTTCAGTACTTATTTAAAAATACAAATGCCTGTCATACTAAAGTCATGTAACGGAGTCTTAGTAGAGGGGAATATGAGTGTACATGTATGCCCCCAGTCAATCTCGAAAAACTATTCAAGATTAAATTAAAAAGTCCGAATGTTCCCGATTCTCTGACGGGGGTCACATTCCTTTCATCATTGATGCCTATTCTTTTCTGGCATCTTTTATACTCTCCTGTCTTATATCCAGGTTAGAGTTCTTGCTGAGGCGGTCTCTCATCTGGGTGCACCTTCACGCCTCAGAGGACGTCGTCTTCCCGTCCTTTATACTCTCTCTCAATTCTTGAGAGTTAGAGTTAAGAATGTCGTCTTCCCACTCTTTTATGTCTTATTGTACAAATAGTCGTTGTGTTTGTTCTTGCATATAAGCCATCTCCAACTTTCCAGATTTTAATTTAACATCTCGTATTCCACAGTCACAATAGAATAATAGTTGAAGATATAAATAATGCAAGAAAGTAAATGGCACACGATATTTTTATAGTGGTTCGGCTAAGTCGTAGCCTACATCCACTTTATAGTCCTTTGTTCGCATTAACAGACTTTTCTAAGGTAAGTTGTGCCTTTTTACAAGGTTTATAAAAAAACAAAAGAAAATACAACATCCCTAATTCAAATATCGCATCAAGTGTTGGGCATTCCAATCCCTAGGCACTTCTTCGCCATCTACGGTCGTTAACTTGAAGGCTCCTGTCTCAAGTTTCCGTTGGACGGCGAATGGTCCTTCCCACTTTGGGCCGAGATGAGGAAGGGATGGAAAAACTCGCTTTAGCACCAAATCCCCTGGCTCAAAGGTTCTAAAGTGAACTTTCTTGTCATAATAGCATGCCATCTGACGTTGATGTCTTGACGCACGCAAGTCTGCCTCGTCCCTTTTCTCTTCGACTTCATCAAGGGACTCGAGGAGGAGTGCCCGATTCGTCATCGGGTCATAATATGTTACCCTATGAGAGGGAACTTCAAGCTCTACCGGGATTACCGCTTCTGAACCAAATGAGAGAGAGAAAGGAGTATGACCGGTAGCTATCTTAAACGTTGTCCGATATGCCTACAAATCCAAGGGCAATTCATCCACCCATTTTGCTTTTGCACATTCCAACCGCTTCTTGAGGATGGACTTTATGACTTTATTTATTGCTTCTACTTGCCCATTCGACTGTGGATGGGAGACTACACTGTACCGCTTGTCAATCTTGTATTTCTGGCAGAAATTTCTGAATTCGGCACCATCGAACTGGGTTCCATTATCAGTTATAATAGTCCTTGGAATCCCAAACCGGCATATGATATTTCTAACCATGAAACTTATCACCTTTCTCGCTGTGATTTCGGATAAGGGCTCAGCTTCCGCCCATTTCGTAAAATAGTCCACGGCGACTATTGCATACATCGATCCTCCTTTGGCAATCAGTAGAACTCCGATGATGCCAATTCCCCACATGGAAAATAGCCACGGACTCACCATTGACTTGAGCTAGGTCGGTGGTGCTCTGGGGATCTTGGCGAACCTCTGACATTTGTCGCAGTGTCGTGAGTAATCAGCTGTATCTTTATTAATAGTGGGCCAGAAATACCCATACCGCAACACCTTTTTTGCTAAAGTCTGACCCCCCGTATGATCTCCACACTCACCTTCGTGTACTTCCCTTAGTACACGCTTGATGTCGTCGTGCGCTATACACCGTAACAGGGGCATAGAAAATCCTTGTCGATAAAGGGTATTATCTTGAAGGATGTATCTGGTAGCTTTGCGAACTATGGCTCGCCTCTCACTCTTCTTTGGCTGGAGTACTCCATTTCTAAGGAAATTCTTGATTGGGGTCATCCACGACTCCCTCTCCGGTTCTGGTTCGAAAGCTAATTCAGCTTCCATTAATTCAAAGCTTGGCGATCCCAACGTCTCAATTGGAACCATTTCGGTTTCCTCCGGATTGTTGGAACTTGCCAGCTTTGCTAGCCGGTCTGCCTTCTGGTTTTCATCTCTTGGGATATGCATTATGTTATACCGTTCCAAGTTGCTCAATAGCTCCTTCACTTTTCCAAGATAGGTAATAAGTCGAGGTCCCCGGGCCACAAACTCCTTTCGCACTTGGCAGACGACTATTTTGGAATCGCAGAATATATCTAATGCCTTTTGTAACACCCCGTATTTCTGTTAACACTAAAGTTGCTAATACAAGGATAATAATAAATGTGTAAAGGGGAGATGTATCTAATGTGCATATAAGAATAATAATAAATGTGTAAAGGGGAGATGTATCTAATGTGCATACAAGAATAATAATAAATGTGTAAAGGGGAGATGTATCTAATATGCATACAAAAATAATAATAAATGTGTAAAGGGGAGATGTATCTAATGCATACGTATTTATATGGATTGACAAATAATAGTAAATGTACATTAATAAAGAAATGGTGAACATAATTGGCTTCTCTTACCAAATGTGACGACCGCCCATAACCCCCGCACTAAACAAGAGGAATAATGCGCTGAAAGGCGTGCCAGGCTGCTATGGACGATCATCATAGTAAGTGAACACATCGAAACCTGTCGTAGAACTCACAGCGCAAGGATAAAATATAATAGAACATATACAACAGGTGATAGTAATGAGGTATCATATAGCAAACTTTTGAAACTCTTTCAACATCCAAAAAGATTATCCAACTGATATCCAAGTTTGTACATAAGGCCTCACTACAACTCTCAAGCAACTCAAACAGCGGAAACAGAAATACTAGATAGAATAAAACTGGTACGCTAGCCTCCTGCTCGTCATTTCTCAGCTTTCTCGTATCACTAAGCTCCATTACCTGTAACCTGCTACTTAGTCTGCCCATCCACAACCGGATGAACAGCCCAAGGTAATAAGAGGAGACATAAAACCTTGAGTCAGACAATAGTCTTAGTGAGCGATAATACAGCTAACAAACTTCAACAAGAAAGTATATGAGAATGGGTAAATGGAAAACTTATCTACCCACAACACCAGAGAAGAACTCATCCTTATCTTCCCCACATCGGACAGTGATAGCCTTTACGACAAGCATTTCAACCATTCATCCATAGAAATCAGAACACCCATTCAATCATAGAAAACACACATGACATCCAGATAAGTCTCACGCAGACAACCCTAATCGAGTTTAACATTCCTCAAGTACTCTCGCTAGAGGCCTAGACCAATATCACTTAAGCACTCAAAGAACGTCTCCCTCGACTTTGGATAATCTATGTGAGATAGTACAAACAGAACAACTAATCATCCATGACTGACTCTGGCTATCACTGTCAATCCTGCTTCGAAACCATCATTATCGTATGACGGCCAACCTTGCCATATGTCAAGGGCTAATGATAACCCCAGTTCTAGCATGAACTCCATATGCCCAACCTTGGCAATGTCCAACCTTGACACTAGGCCTTTCCCCAACCAGAAAGACCCAGGGTACTCGACCAACAACCGGTCTTTTGGGCCTTTCAACGATACCCATCGTACCCCTGCTTTGAGCCTGATAGAACTTACGAAAACGATGACTTCTCGGCCTTCGCATATCTAATCGTCCAACCTTGATGATGTTTCATAGCTCAAGCAACCTTCTCGAGCAGCCATTATCCACCAACTCACGACCTTTGAGTTGTCTCCGCATTCGTTGTTCCACCTTGATCAACGAACACATTCATCACCTCGAGTCTTCCTACTTGAATCACCTCGAAGTCACGCCATCACCGAACCAAAACACATCACCACGCTGCGGCTAGGGTTCAGGGGGTTTCCCCCGAAAAATATTTTTTTCAGACCTTTTTGGTTCGTACCCGAGTCGTACCCGAAAACGTACTTTTTCAGAAAACGACCCTGCCAAAACCGACCAGAACCTTGCTCCAGAATGACCAGCCAAAAACCGACCAGCCTTGCTCCAGAACGACCCGCCAAAAACCGACCAGCCTTGCTCCAGAACGACCCGCCTCCATGCAGCTTTGGATCGACTCGACCTCCTTGCAGCTTTGGATCGACTCGACCTCCTTGGGACCAACCGGCTTTGGATCGACCCCGTCAAGACCGACCAGATTTTGCTCCACCTGACCGACCAGCTCCTTCAGAGCGACCAGGATTTGCTTCCAGTAAAAACCAACCAGAATGCCACCATCTGAAACCGACCAGAACGCCACCATCTGAAACCGACCAGAATGCCACCATCTGAAACCGACCAGAAACACTTCTGCTCCTTCTGGACCGACCAGCTTAAACCGACCAGCTCCCTGACTTGCTTCCCAAGCCATACTATGACCGACCACCTCATTCCAGACCGACCCGACCAACTCCAGGACGACCAGAAACCTGCACATCTCCAAATCGACTCCGATTTCGACCAAACTTCGCCAAACGACGAATCCGACGAAACCAGCTTATCCGATTCATCCAAACGCAATCACAAACATGTTATGCAACCAACAATATCATCAATCTAACAATTTCCATCAAAACACATAAATTTCTCAAAACATGATAAGTGAATCATATGAACATAAAATCGGATCTAACTTGCATAATCTTGAGAAAAATCATAAAATTAACCATTTAAATTATCTAGATCAGATCCTAAGGTGATTCATATATAAAATGGACTTAGCATGGTGTGGATCTAAGGAAAATAACATGGAAATGATGAAATTAACAACATAAGACCCATATACTTGCATGCATCCGAATGAGAGATGTAAATCACTCACCAATTATCCAAATCTAAGCAAAAGCAATGAAAACGCAATCCGGACAGCGAACACTTCGAATCAAACTCTTCAATCCGATGAATTCGCACTTGAGACGATGTAGATCTAGCCTCTTATGGTGTAGATCTTCGATTTCCCTCCTTGGATTTTGGAATTTTAATGGTGGAAAGATGTTAGAGGAAGAAGGAGATCAAAGCCTCCCCATAAGAGAATGGAAAATGCCAACCTTTCTCCATACCCCTTACCCCCTATTTATAGTTTCCACCCACCCTCTAATGGGCCTTCTCCAAATCAGCCCATTAGCCTTCCAAAACCTGAACAGCCAACTGAAAAACCTTAAAACAGCGATTTCTCCCAAACCGCTGAACCAAATCCTTAATGTAACCACTCTACAGAAAGGGAATCATCAATTCCTTTCCAATGGCACAGGTCTCACCCTCTGATTCGGCCTATGTCAAAAGTTATGCACAGTACAAGACTGACAGGGGCAAAATGGTCACAAACAAAATCGGTAAAAATTATGGACATGTCACACATCCCCATAAGCAACATATCAAAAGATGAGAATGATCCAACCCTCAGGGAATAAAATAAAAATATTTTACGATCTTTCGATACGTAAAATGCGGGTTGTTACATTCTCCCCCCCTTAAGAATTTCGCCCCCAAAATTCCAAGCAAACACAAGCAACCACAACAATTCCGCATGCCTATCATCGTAGCACGCGGAATTCTACCACACAACAACAAGATACAACGACACAACGAAGATACGATATCAAAGGGTCCTACCGACGAAGAGTTCTGGATGAGTCGCCCTTATGCTCTCTTCCGTCTCCCATGTACAATCGTCGCCATCTTCACTATATTGTACCTTGACTAGCTTAACCGTCTTCCTCCTAAGCTGTTTCGTATCATTTCCGACAACACGAAGTGGCCTACGAGGTTTCGCAACTGCGGTCTCGACTTCTAAATCTTCATACTATTCTGGAGATACCACCACATTCGAGTCGTGCAAAAACTTCCGTAGAAACGACACATGGAAAACATTATGCATACTCGACATCTTCTCGGGTAACTCCAACCTATATGCGAGCTTTCCTATTCGCTCGACTATCGGAAATGGTCCAACAAACCTAGGAGCCAACTTCCCTTTACTTCTGAATCGAACCATATGCTTTAACGGTGAAATCTTCACAAAAACCATATCACCTACGTCGAATTCTAAATCCTTACGACGCTTATCGGCGTAACTCTTTTGACGATCTTGGGCCGCTTTCATTCGTTGCCGAACAATTTTGATACAACCCGAGGTTTCTCTAATCATCTCGGGCCCAAGTACCAACTTATCTCCAGTTTCTAACCAACAAGCTGGAGAATTGCACGGCCTTCCATATAACGCCTCGTATGGTGCCATCCCAGTACTCGACTGGTAGCTATTATTATACGCAAACTCAACCAAATGCAGATGGTGTTCCCATGATCCTCCGAAGTCCATCACACAAGCTCTCAGGAGATCTTCTAAAACTCGGTTGACTCTCTCGGTCTGACCATCAGTTTGGGGATGATATGCCGTACTTAAGCACAATTCGATTCCCAAAGCTTCTTGCAAACTTTTCCAAAATCCACTCGTGAACAATGGATCCCGGTCACTTACTATACTCTTTGGGACACCATGGAATCGAACTATCCATTTCACATAAAGCTCAGCCAATTTTGACGTTGTCCTAGTCGTCTTGACAGGAATAAATCTCGCACTTTTGGTCAAACGATCCACAATGACCCAAATCCCTTCATTCCCTGCCCTAGTTCTAGGTAGTCCGTCGATAGAATCCATTGATATATGCTCCCACTTCCACGTAGGAACCTCTAATGGCTGAAGTAAACCACTCGGCTTCTTCTGTTCAGCTTTCACTAACTGACAGTTCATACACTTGGAAATGAATTTTCCAATATCTCTTTTCATCCCTTCCCAGTAGTAGACTCGCTTCATGTCCTGATACATTTTATTACCACCGGGATGAATCGTTAGCTTCGAGTGATGAAATTCTCTCAGAACCTCATCCCTCAATCCGTCGACATCAGGAACAACTAATCGTCCTTGCTTTCGAAGCCAGCCTTCTCGGTCGACCTCGAACTCCTTATCCTCTGGTTTCAGTTTCTGAATGGACTCCACAAGCTTCACATCTTTCTTTTGGCCCTCGCCAATCCTTTCGATAAGAGTAGGCCTTATCGACAAGCTTGCCAATATTTCAGGTTCCAACTCACACCTTGGCCTGAAATCGAACCTTGCCAAATACTCGAGGCCCTTCCATTCCGAAAACATCGCTCCCAACCTTGCGTGTCTTCGACTCAATGCATCTGCAACTGCATTGCCTTTGCCAGGAGTATAGGCTATCCCAAAATCATACGATGCCAGAAACTCTAACCATCGTTGCTGACCGTCTACGATTGAAAGAGACGAACAGCATAGCGAATACAAACTAAAAGATTAAAAAGCAACAACGAATTAGAATCAAAGCAACGTCTTCCCAAAGGAAAGCTTTGCAAATTCAGAATTTCAGAATTCAGAAAACAAGACCGTCTACGATTGTAAATTTAGCTACATTTTTAGAATGTGAATTAATATGAATACCATGTATTGCGATGAAATGATAATAGTACGATACTCGTTATGTTATTAATATACGTTTGCGAGTTGATTCTATTATCATGTTGAATTGAGAATTATTAAGTATGATGTTTATTATGTTTTATAATATTAATCTATGCCAGTGACTTGATTCTATTATCATGTTAAATTTGGGATTATTGGATTAGATTATTTGTATAAGAATGGACTTGGATTATAACATCTTATGAGAATTGTGTAGTTTATTATGCAAGTTTATGTAGTGAAGTTATGCGACCAATTGTCAAATCTATATGTTCATGTTTATGCAAAACTTATGCCATGTTCACACTTATCATATGATGGGATTAATTTTGTGACGGCAAGGAATTTCGCTCGATCTGAATCAGTCGTTAAACCGATCTAAACCGTTCGAAACCCCTGAACGTTGAGAACATGACAAACCAGAACACAAACAGAAGAACATTTCATTGTATATTACAACAATTCCATCAGATACAAGAATATACAGAGTATAAATGAATAAATATTACACAGAAATATCAGAGATTTAAATTACATTTAAATACATAGCAGCGGAAAAATAATATAAAGCACAACTGAAGGTGATATACGGATACAGAGCTTTCCGGATATCATTCCAGCTGTAAACCAGGATCCTGTGAATATAAATCTGCAAAACCAAAACTACTAGCTGCCCGTGCGGAAAATAGGGGCACCCAGAGTTTAGGTTAAAACAATAAACTCCAGGTCAGTCATGTGACTGGTGTGAGAACTAAAACAGTTATTTAAAACTTTACTTTAAAAGAGAGTAATTCAAGGGACCACGCCGTATAACACGGAACGGGTTTCCTCCCAAGAATACCAGTGCATAGAATAAACAACGCAATGCTTTTTCGAAAAATGAAGCTATTATAAGACCCAGGTCCTATCATACAATGCAACGCAAGCCGGGGGATAGGGTTTTCCCTTATAATAGCCAAACATGCTTGATACGTTTTAAAACAAATCATTTGATACTATAATAAGTGTATAGTGTCAAAACATTTCAATCATAAGTATAAATCATAGACGGCATGGGTACCATATATCATGTCGCCATACTAGTTCTACAATTAAAACCGCGATACACGTATTGGAAATTGGATTTCCGTCATGAGTCGAGGCAAGGGGCAAGCTCCTCTCCGCGTTCGAGACACTCTAGCAAATGTCCCCGGGATTACGCACACTGGGTAACCCCTGGATGCGGCTGGGCCGGTCCTCACTTACGTTAGAGGATTAATTATGCCTGAACACACGTTTCCCGGTCCTTACAGACCTATAATCGAGGCGCCTCATTCCAACAACCACAAAGGTGAAAAGTATATATATGTCAGGGCTGGTAAGTCACTGACACCACCAAAGCTAGAAAGAAACGTGCGCTCTCCCAGCGGTCCGTATCCCGTTTTTAACTCATACCGAGGTGTGAGGCTTGCGAATACACGCTATACACAAAGCTGCCACGTAGGCGTGCTTTGATCATCAACCACAAGACTTTGCTTTTCAACAAAAGCCTTGATCCATGCAACTCAGCATGCCACACAGGCAATTCATGCCATGCGATTGATATCTATCGATATATAACCTCTAAGCTCGTACGTCTCAGAGAAGGGCGTTAAGCAAGAGAATAAATTCTCCGCCGCCAAGCAGATATATATTTAATAGAAATCAATCAACACAGAATAAAATCCAATGTCAGGCACACAATCCATTTACAAGTCCGTTCTGGGTCTGAACGAAACCGGAGGCACTTTCCTCGCATATCCATCCATCTCCAAGTACGTCTGGACGACCACTAACTATTTCCATCCTCTTGGGTGTACAGCCCAATCAGGATCGTCAGTAATTATCCCTACGATGTGAAGACTTCCGGTCTTCAACCACCGTCTTCATCTTCGACATATCGTCGAATCGGTTATTCAGAATGGGTATAAACCCGGACTTTCCGAACAACCCGCGTATATTGAAAACAAATGTTACACAAACACAACATACGCCTCATTCTAATTCATTAGTCACTAACCGCAAATTAGCAAGAGAACAATTTCCCGAACATTAACCCCGAAGGCCGAAACCAACATCAGATCAATACCCAGGAAACCATTCTTCATAGCCAACCTACAGCTAGTTTCTAAATTCCACATTCTTAGGGAA
This sequence comes from Allium sativum, assembly GCA_030737875.1. NCBI lineage: Eukaryota > Viridiplantae > Streptophyta > Magnoliopsida > Asparagales > Amaryllidaceae > Allium > Allium sativum. The sequence goes on from CM060913.1 coordinate 624,449,287, forward strand.
AAGTTCCCATTAATTTTATCCAAGATAAATTCTTTAAAATTTATCCTGAAATCTTCCTTTGGATGTCATTTAAAACCAAATTATGGTTTTCCAACTAGTCGAGATTAGCGAACCACAACGAAGTAATTATTTATTTTATTTCCCAATCCCAACCTATTCATCCCATGAAGCAAAACTGGTAATACTCCATATCTAACACCGTGGTGTTATCGGTAAAATTAATTACCATTTCACGTTCAAATCTAATTAAAGATTTAACTATCGCTTTGGAGCAAAACTGGTGATACTCCATTCTCGCTCATTTCTAAATTTGATAATTTAGATTATCAGTTCGAATTTCAATCTAATTGCAGATTCAATAAAACTCCTTTTACTGGGTTAAAGAACTAGGTGTTATTTAAAACACAGTTCACAACAAACCCAAATCACATTCTATTTGTTATCGGGTTAAAGAACTAGTGTTATTTAAAACACTGTTCACGATAAACCCATCTCAAACTTAATCAAACATATTAGAAATTCGATTATTTAAAACCCCTTTTTAAATCTAATTCATTTATTTTAAAAATGATTGGGTTTTAAATTTAGTTCAAAACTAGTTCATTTTGATAAAAATCTATTTTTATCTTTTCAAATATGGAGTTTTTCACCCCAATTTTTCCCAAATCATTTCTTATGATTTTACACAAATTATTGATATTTTTAATAATTTTATCAAGGCCCGTACAGTCGATTTCCAACGATGGCCATCGAACTGCACTTACAGCGACCTTTTTCGAATTTGATTTGGACGTATCTCCAAATCCAACCGTTAGATTTTGAATTTCTAATATTCGTTAGAAAGCTCTTTTCGATACGAACCCAACGGTTCCGGTTTTAGGAGAATCCGACGGTCGGATCTCCCGTAATGTCCGTTTGAAATAAATGGTCGAAATTTACGAACTGCCGCGGCGCGGCGCGTTCTATTCAGGCCATTATATTATATATATAATATATATAATATATATTTCGTCGATTTCTATTTAAAACGAATTATATATTTAGTTTTGAATTCGTTTCAAAAACGAAGTCAACTTCTATTTCAATTCAAATCAAAATTGAATTCTTCTTTATAAATTCGTTTTAAAATTCATTTCTATTCAATTCAAATTTCAATTTAATTTGAATTCATTTCACTTCATTTTAAATTCAATTCGAATTCGTTTTTCAATTCAATTCAAATCAATTCAATTCAAATTGATTTTCTATTCGATTCAAATTCATTTTCTATTCAAATTAATTCGTTTCGTTTTCTATTTGAATCAAGTTCATTATATATTCAATTTGAAATCAAATTGGTTTTCTATTCCATTCAAATCGAAATCGTTTTATATTCAATTCAAATCGAAATCGTTATATATTCAATTCATTTCGAAATCGTTATATATTCAATTCATTTCGAAATCGTTATATATTCAATTCATTTCGAAATCGTTATATATTCAATTCATTTCGAAATCGTTATATATTCAATTCATTTCGAAATCGTTATATATTCAATTCATTTCGAAATCGTTATATATATCGTTCGCGTCAAAATGGCGCATCACTATTCAACACGGCTTTATATATTCTATTTCAAATATTTCTTTTTGTCAACACACGACTAATCTCAACGAATGAGTACCGTCCATGTGTGACTATTTTTGGTTAAATTATTTCGTTCAACACATGACTAATCTCAACGAATGAGTACCGTCAACACATGAACCTTTATTTTATATTGATAAAGATGTAAATTTTATTATAAAAATAATTCGTTCAACACATGGCTATTCCCAACGGATGAGTATAGTCAACACATGAACCTTTATATTATATTGATAAAGATGTAAATTTTATTATAAAAATAATTCGTTCAACACATGACTATTCCCAACGGATGAGTATAGTCAACACATGAACCTTTATTTTATATATTCTTTATTTTTCAAATTGGAATGAGGCCCAATCAATCACCATATAAAATTAATTATATGGATTTTCATACATCACATGTATATAATAGTATTGAAAAATAATCAACCATCAACCAAAGTGCACTACACTGTATAAGCATCAAATATAGATATCTAACGCTTATAACAGCCTGTCAATCAATCGATCGACATATTTAATCAATCAGGATGAGTGGACTTCATATTTCATCCCAACACCCGTGTAGGGTTTCAAACAATCAAGCACAGATTTTATTTGTGCAGTTGGGCGATGTGTAAAATTTATCGACCCAATCAATATCAATCAAATAGGTGTACATAAACAAACCGTCCGGTTTGTAAATGAATATTTATTTTATTCACTTTCACTATATTCATATTCACGTTAAAAATTATATTTTTAACGATAAAATATTTTATTTCGACATATGAATATCTATTCAGTTCATTCTTTAAATAAAATGTTATTTTTATTTTTCTAACATGTTTTAGAAAATTTCGGCGGCATAACGGCACGATACTAGAAACGGGACAAGGCCTAGCCTTATCCCCGGTCTAGTGAAGGCCCACGCCATTCACACATCAATCAAATTCACTTTCGTTATGCAAGCCACAAAATTTGGAGTAAGGGTCTAACCTAGCCTTACTCCTTCGCCTTATAACGGCGCACGTCTAATCCTAACCAATTTATCGATTCGATTTTTCACACCACAAACCACATTCAAATCAATATCTCAATCAATCACCAAACATCCAAACAAACAAGTCCATGGTATGTGGACGGTTGTGTCGGGTGCTACTAAACACCGTCTGCATCCTAGTATATATATATATAAATATAACTAGAAATAAAATTGAAAGGGTGAGAAATTCTCACATATAGCTATCCTAGCTCCACGGCTCTTCTTTGATAGAAATCTTCATCGCTATGGCATTTTCGTCAGCTTCGTCGTCCGTAGCCACTACATATATAAAAATCGAATTTTTACCTTGCTATTCAATATTTAAAAATCATATTTTTATTTCGAAGGTCCATATATAAAAATCAAATTTTTAGTTCAGAGTTCAATATATAAAAATCGAATTTTTATTTCAAAGTTCTATATATAAAAATCGAATTTTTATTTTACTTCGAAGTTTACTATATAAAGATCTCGTCTTTTCAAATATTTCGCCTTTTCTACTTTAAAGATTACGCCTTTTTGAATTTAAAGATTACGCCTTTTTGAATTTAAAGATTACGCCTTTTTGAATTTAAAGATTACGCCTTTTTGAATTTAAAGATTACGCCTTTTTGAATTTCCTATTTTAAAGATCAAATCTTTTTAAAGTTCAAACCATTTTCTTTTTAAAGTTTAAACCTTTTCTATTTTAAATCTTAAAATAAAATCAGTTTTTCAAACTTTTAAAAATCTCAGTTTTGAATCTTAAAAATAAAAACAGTTTTCTATATTTAAAAATTCAGTTTTAAAAATAAATTAAAAATCAGTTTTTAAAATACTTTTAAAAATCTCAGTTTTGATTTCTAAAAAAAACAGTTTAAAAATTCTTTTTAAAACAGTTTTTTTTTTTATAAAATCAATATAAAAGTAAAAATAAATAAAATAAAATAAAAAAACTACCTGGGGCGCTGTCGGCTTTGTCGGGGGGGGGGGGCTTCGCTTCATCTTCGTCGGCGGCAGGAGGGTACTGGACTTCGCGAGTGGGGCGCGACCATCGACAGGGGAGGGGAAGCGGTCATCGACAGGGGGGGGGACTGCGGTGGCGTGGATCGCTATTGGCGATGGCGTACGATGGGGCGACGGGTTTGGGGTTCGGGGATCATCGAAGAAGAAGGGGAAAGGGCGGCGATGCATCTGGGGAGGGGCGGTGGTCGGAGCTGGCGAAGAGGCGGCGTTGGGTGGCTCTGGCGACGGATCCTGGGGGGGGCGATCGCGATTGGGGGTTTTTCTTTTTTTTTTTTTTTTTTTTTTTATTTATTTGATTTCTGTTTTTAGAATGAAAACGAGAGGGGGGGGGTTTATATGAAAAATATATATATATTTAATTATTTAATTACTTTCAAAAAGCAACTTTTATTTTCGACCTCAAAACGAGACCCACCGCCTGTCGTCCATAGCGTTTCACCCCCATTCCGAACACAATGAAACATGTATCGCAAGCTGATTCGATTGTTACAGTCAGTTTCCCTTGAATTTACTTTTAAATCACTATATTGAATTTTAAACGTATATTTCAAATTACCGGGGGCACAAACTAACTCGAAAAATTCCAGAAAAATATTTTCTAGCTTCGTATTGACGATACGGTCCTAACAAAACTAGTTTCGTCGAATTCTGAGACCGTTAGAAAAATGGCCAATTTCCAGTCGATTAAAATCAACTGAAACTGGTCAAACGCGTTTTCCTTTGCCACGCTCACATATTGATTCGAAAAATTATGAAATTTGGAATCTAGCAATAATTTGACATCACGGATCCAACAAAAGTGGTTTCGTCGAAATCCGAGGTCATTTGCAAAATGGCTATTTTTAAGGGCTATATATTATATTAAAATATATATAAATTCCACAGCGACTATTTCTAATTTTCAACTGGACATATCTCATCATTTCTAAAATGAAATCTCAGTTTGTTAACTTCGTTACAAAGATATAGTTATACAGATTCAAATATTTCTTGTTTCGTTCAATTCTGACTTATATTGAATTCTGTATATTCATTTGAAATTAGAAATCGAATTTTCGAACTACCGCGCCATTTTCTTTTCTATTTATAATTATATATAATTATTTATATTCTAACGACGACGTATATAATATATACGTCGATTCTATATTGAAAATAAATTTTCCGTCGCCATTATTTAAAATAATCTATTTTAAATATTCAAAATTCGCTAAAATGGCCAAAATAAAAATTTTAAACTGGCCCAGATTTTGCGGGTTATTACAATCTCCCCCACTTAAAACTTTTCGTCCCCGAAAAGGAACAAAGTCGAAAGTGGTTTGATTATTCAACTCTATGTTCGTTCTGGCTTCCATTCTCCAACTCTTTAGTTTCTGAGAATTTCCAAAACTTCAAAAATTTGGCTAACACCCTAAATTTTCGAAAAATTTCGCCATAACCTCCCCTGCACCGGGAGCATCGGGAAATTGCAAATAGCGTTCCCGGTCCTTCAGATCTCAAAAAGAAAAAGAAAAAGCCAAGCGGCTAGCCAATAGGCTCACAAAATCATCATCACCCAAACAAAACAGTAAATTATGTAATAAACATGTACCTATTTGTCGGGCAAACAAATTCTATTCTCGGCTCTAGCCTCCTTGCTATGACCTGTTCAATGATATATATATATATATATATATATATGCAAGCAAACGCGACCAATTTTCAATACAATTCAATATTTGATTATATTAGGCATAAATGGTTAAAAATCAGCAAACAATTAAACAAACAACACAAACATCAATCAATTAGTGGATTAGAGTTTCAAATTCATAAATTTTGATATATATAAAGAAAATCATGTTTTTGATGCCAATTCACAACAATGTGTTCTAACTATATAAGTTTTGGGTTCTCACACCAGCCTAATGGAAATATATAGAAAATCACGCCTTCGTCACTCGAAAATAAATACTGGTGATGGTATACTTCATCATCAGGACCATGTCCGGGTGCCTAGAGTGTGACTCTATATCTATCTAATATATTAAAACTTCGGATATACGTTCATGACGCGTATATGCAAAACCTTTATATACTAGATTGTCCACATTCAAAATAAATAAATATTCAAATACGTATAGCATGATTTAAATTTTCAAAACAAAATTGTTTTCATTTGAAAAATATACTCTTCACACTCGTTCTAGGATACTACTGATCCTATCTCTAACGAGTCATTCTAATTGGATATTACTAATCCAATATCTGATGAATTCTTTCGTATGGTTCTAATGTGTCTTGTTCTCGAGCTCTGTAAACCAAAGCTCTGATACCAAATGTGACGGCAAGGAATTTCGCTCGATCTGAATCAGTCGTTAAACCGATCTAAACCGTTCGAAACCCCTGAACGTTGAGAACATGACAAACCAGAACACAAACAGAAGAACATTTCATTGTATATTACAACAATTCCATCAGATACAAGAATATACAGAGTATAAATGAATAAATATTACACAGAAATATCAGAGATTTAAATTACATTTAAATACATAGCAGCGGAAAAATAATATAAAGCACAACTGAAGGTGATATACGGATACAGAGCTTTCCGGATATCATTCCAGCTGTAAACCAGGATCCTGTGAATATAAATCTGCAAAACCAAAACTACTAGCTGCCCGTGCGGAAAATAGGGGCACCCAGAGTTTAGGTTAAAACAATAAACTCCAGGTCAGTCATGTGACTGGTGTGAGAACTAAAACAGTTATTTAAAACTTTACTTTAAAAGAGAGTAATTCAAGGGACCACGCCGTATAACACGGAACGGGTTTCCTCCCAAGAATACCAGTGCATAGAATAAACAACGCAATGCTTTTTCGAAAAATGAAGCTATTATAAGACCCAGGTCCTATCATACAATGCAACGCAAGCCGGGGGATAGGGTTTTCCCTTATAATAGCCAAACATGCTTGATACGTTTTAAAACAAATCATTTGATACTATAATAAGTGTATAGTGTCAAAACATTTCAATCATAAGTATAAATCATAGACGGCATGGGTACCATATATCATGTCGCCATACTAGTTCTACAATTAAAACCGCGATACACGTATTGGAAATTGGATTTCCGTCATGAGTCGAGGCAAGGGGCAAGCTCCTCTCCGCGTTCGAGACACTCTAGCAAATGTCCCCGGGATTACGCACACTGGGTAACCCCTGGATGCGGCTGGGCCGGTCCTCACTTACGTTAGAGGATTAATTATGCCTGAACACACGTTTCCCGGTCCTTACAGACCTATAATCGAGGCGCCTCATTCCAACAACCACAAAGGTGAAAAGTATATATATGTCAGGGCTGGTAAGTCACTGACACCACCAAAGCTAGAAAGAAACGTGCGCTCTCCCAGCGGTCCGTATCCCGTTTTTAACTCATACCGAGGTGTGAGGCTTGCGAATACACGCTATACACAAAGCTGCCACGTAGGCGTGCTTTGATCATCAACCACAAGACTTTGCTTTTCAACAAAAGCCTTGATCCATGCAACTCAGCATGCCACACAGGCAATTCATGCCATGCGATTGATATCTATCGATATATAACCTCTAAGCTCGTACGTCTCAGAGAAGGGCGTTAAGCAAGAGAATAAATTCTCCGCCGCCAAGCAGATATATATTTAATAGAAATCAATCAACACAGAATAAAATCCAATGTCAGGCACACAATCCATTTACAAGTCCGTTCTGGGTCTGAACGAAACCGGAGGCACTTTCCTCGCATATCCATCCATCTCCAAGTACGTCTGGACGACCACTAACTATTTCCATCCTCTTGGGTGTACAGCCCAATCAGGATCGTCAGTAATTATCCCTACGATGTGAAGACTTCCGGTCTTCAACCACCGTCTTCATCTTCGACATATCGTCGAATCGGTTATTCAGAATGGGTATAAACCCGGACTTTCCGAACAACCCGCGTATATTGAAAACAAATGTTACACAAACACAACATACGCCTCATTCTAATTCATTAGTCACTAACCGCAAATTAGCAAGAGAACAATTTCCCGAACATTAACCCCGAAGGCCGAAACCAACATCAGATCAATACCCAGGAAACCATTCTTCATAGCCAACCTACAGCTAGTTTCTAAATTCCACATTCTTAGGGAAAAGTTCCCATTAATTTTATCCAAGATAAATTCTTTAAAATTTATCCTGAAATCTTCCTTTGGATGTCATTTAAAACCAAATTATGGTTTTCCAACTAGTCGAGATTAGCGAACCACAACGAAGTAATTATTTATTTTATTTCCCAATCCCAACCTATTCATCCCATGAAGCAAAACTGGTAATACTCCATATCTAACACCGTGGTGTTATCGGTAAAATTAATTACCATTTCACGTTCAAATCTAATTAAAGATTTAACTATCGCTTTGGAGCAAAACTGGTGATACTCCATTCTCGCTCATTTCTAAATTTGATAATTTAGATTATCAGTTCGAATTTCAATCTAATTGCAGATTCAATAAAACTCCTTTTACTGGGTTAAAGAACTAGGTGTTATTTAAAACACAGTTCACAACAAACCCAAATCACATTCTATTTGTTATCGGGTTAAAGAACTAGTGTTATTTAAAACACTGTTCACGATAAACCCATCTCAAACTTAATCAAACATATTAGAAATTCGATTATTTAAAACCCCTTTTTAAATCTAATTCATTTATTTTAAAAATGATTGGGTTTTAAATTTAGTTCAAAACTAGTTCATTTTGATAAAAATCTATTTTTATCTTTTCAAATATGGAGTTTTTCACCCCAATTTTTCCCAAATCATTTCTTATGATTTTACACAAATTATTGATATTTTTAATAATTTTATCAAGGCCCGTACAGTCGATTTCCAACGATGGCCATCGAACTGCACTTACAGCGACCTTTTTCGAATTTGATTTGGACGTATCTCCAAATCCAACCGTTAGATTTTGAATTTCTAATATTCGTTAGAAAGCTCTTTTCGATACGAACCCAACGGTTCCGGTTTTAGGAGAATCCGACGGTCGGATCTCCCGTAATGTCCGTTTGAAATAAATGGTCGAAATTTACGAACTGCCGCGGCGCGGCGCGTTCTATTCAGGCCATTATATTATATATATAATATATATAATATATATTTCGTCGATTTCTATTTAAAACGAATTATATATTTAGTTTTGAATTCGTTTCAAAAACGAAGTCAACTTCTATTTCAATTCAAATCAAAATTGAATTCTTCTTTATAAATTCGTTTTAAAATTCATTTCTATTCAATTCAAATTTCAATTTAATTTGAATTCATTTCACTTCATTTTAAATTCAATTCGAATTCGTTTTTCAATTCAATTCAAATCAATTCAATTCAAATTGATTTTCTATTCGATTCAAATTCATTTTCTATTCAAATTAATTCGTTTCGTTTTCTATTTGAATCAAGTTCATTATATATTCAATTTGAAATCAAATTGGTTTTCTATTCCATTCAAATCGAAATCGTTTTATATTCAATTCAAATCGAAATCGTTATATATTCAATTCATTTCGAAATCGTTATATATTCAATTCATTTCGAAATCGTTATATATTCAATTCATTTCGAAATCGTTATATATTCAATTCATTTCGAAATCGTTATATATTCAATTCATTTCGAAATCGTTATATATTCAATTCATTTCGAAATCGTTATATATATCGTTCGCGTCAAAATGGCGCATCACTATTCAACACGGCTTTATATATTCTATTTCAAATATTTCTTTTTGTCAACACACGACTAATCTCAACGAATGAGTACCGTCCATGTGTGACTATTTTTGGTTAAATTATTTCGTTCAACACATGACTAATCTCAACGAATGAGTACCGTCAACACATGAACCTTTATTTTATATTGATAAAGATGTAAATTTTATTATAAAAATAATTCGTTCAACACATGGCTATTCCCAACGGATGAGTATAGTCAACACATGAACCTTTATATTATATTGATAAAGATGTAAATTTTATTATAAAAATAATTCGTTCAACACATGACTATTCCCAACGGATGAGTATAGTCAACACATGAACCTTTATTTTATATATTCTTTATTTTTCAAATTGGAATGAGGCCCAATCAATCACCATATAAAATTAATTATATGGATTTTCATACATCACATGTATATAATAGTATTGAAAAATAATCAACCATCAACCAAAGTGCACTACACTGTATAAGCATCAAATATAGATATCTAACGCTTATAACAGCCTGTCAATCAATCGATCGACATATTTAATCAATCAGGATGAGTGGACTTCATATTTCATCCCAACACCCGTGTAGGGTTTCAAACAATCAAGCACAGATTTTATTTGTGCAGTTGGGCGATGTGTAAAATTTATCGACCCAATCAATATCAATCAAATAGGTGTACATAAACAAACCGTCCGGTTTGTAAATGAATATTTATTTTATTCACTTTCACTATATTCATATTCACGTTAAAAATTATATTTTTAACGATAAAATATTTTATTTCGACATATGAATATCTATTCAGTTCATTCTTTAAATAAAATGTTATTTTTATTTTTCTAACATGTTTTAGAAAATTTCGGCGGCATAACGGCACGATACTAGAAACGGGACAAGGCCTAGCCTTATCCCCGGTCTAGTGAAGGCCCACGCCATTCACACATCAATCAAATTCACTTTCGTTATGCAAGCCACAAAATTTGGAGTAAGGGTCTAACCTAGCCTTACTCCTTCGCCTTATAACGGCGCACGTCTAATCCTAACCAATTTATCGATTCGATTTTTCACACCACAAACCACATTCAAATCAATATCTCAATCAATCACCAAACATCCAAACAAACAAGTCCATGGTATGTGGACGGTTGTGTCGGGTGCTACTAAACACCGTCTGCATCCTAGTATATATATATATAAATATAACTAGAAATAAAATTGAAAGGGTGAGAAATTCTCACATATAGCTATCCTAGCTCCACGGCTCTTCTTTGATAGAAATCTTCATCGCTATGGCATTTTCGTCAGCTTCGTCGTCCGTAGCCACTACATATATAAAAATCGAATTTTTACCTTGCTATTCAATATTTAAAAATCATATTTTTATTTCGAAGGTCCATATATAAAAATCAAATTTTTAGTTCAGAGTTCAATATATAAAAATCGAATTTTTATTTCAAAGTTCTATATATAAAAATCGAATTTTTATTTTACTTCGAAGTTTACTATATAAAGATCTCGTCTTTTCAAATATTTCGCCTTTTCTACTTTAAAGATTACGCCTTTTTGAATTTAAAGATTACGCCTTTTTGAATTTAAAGATTACGCCTTTTTGAATTTAAAGATTACGCCTTTTTGAATTTAAAGATTACGCCTTTTTGAATTTCCTATTTTAAAGATCAAATCTTTTTAAAGTTCAAACCATTTTCTTTTTAAAGTTTAAACCTTTTCTATTTTAAATCTTAAAATAAAATCAGTTTTTCAAACTTTTAAAAATCTCAGTTTTGAATCTTAAAAATAAAAACAGTTTTCTATATTTAAAAATTCAGTTTTAAAAATAAATTAAAAATCAGTTTTTAAAATACTTTTAAAAATCTCAGTTTTGATTTCTAAAAAAAACAGTTTAAAAATTCTTTTTAAAACAGTTTTTTTTTTTATAAAATCAATATAAAAGTAAAAATAAATAAAATAAAATAAAAAAACTACCTGGGGCGCTGTCGGCTTTGTCGGGGGGGGGGGGCTTCGCTTCATCTTCGTCGGCGGCAGGAGGGTACTGGACTTCGCGAGTGGGGCGCGACCATCGACAGGGGAGGGGAAGCGGTCATCGACAGGGGGGGGGACTGCGGTGGCGTGGATCGCTATTGGCGATGGCGTACGATGGGGCGACGGGTTTGGGGTTCGGGGATCATCGAAGAAGAAGGGGAAAGGGCGGCGATGCATCTGGGGAGGGGCGGTGGTCGGAGCTGGCGAAGAGGCGGCGTTGGGTGGCTCTGGCGACGGATCCTGGGGGGGGCGATCGCGATTGGGGGTTTTTCTTTTTTTTTTTTTTTTTTTTTTTTATTTATTTGATTTCTGTTTTTAGAATGAAAACGAGAGGGGGGGGTTTATATGAAAAATATATATATATTTAATTATTTAATTACTTTCAAAAAGCAACTTTTATTTTCGACCTCAAAACGAGACCCACCGCCTGTCGTCCATAGCGTTTCACCCCCATTCCGAACACAATGAAACATGTATCGCAAGCTGATTCGATTGTTACAGTCAGTTTCCCTTGAATTTACTTTTAAATCACTATATTGAATTTTAAACGTATATTTCAAATTACCGGGGGCACAAACTAACTCGAAAAATTCCAGAAAAATATTTTCTAGCTTCGTATTGACGATACGGTCCTAACAAAACTAGTTTCGTCGAATTCTGAGACCGTTAGAAAAATGGCCAATTTCCAGTCGATTAAAATCAACTGAAACTGGTCAAACGCGTTTTCCTTTGCCACGCTCACATATTGATTCGAAAAATTATGAAATTTGGAATCTAGCAATAATTTGACATCACGGATCCAACAAAAGTGGTTTCGTCGAAATCCGAGGTCATTTGCAAAATGGCTATTTTTAAGGGCTATATATTATATTAAAATATATATAAATTCCACAGCGACTATTTCTAATTTTCAACTGGACATATCTCATCATTTCTAAAATGAAATCTCAGTTTGTTAACTTCGTTACAAAGATATAGTTATACAGATTCAAATATTTCTTGTTTCGTTCAATTCTGACTTATATTGAATTCTGTATATTCATTTGAAATTAGAAATCGAATTTTCGAACTACCGCGCCATTTTCTTTTCTATTTATAATTATATATAATTATTTATATTCTAACGACGACGTATATAATATATACGTCGATTCTATATTGAAAATAAATTTTCCGTCGCCATTATTTAAAATAATCTATTTTAAATATTCAAAATTCGCTAAAATGGCCAAAATAAAAATTTTAAACTGGCCCAGATTTTGCGGGTTATTACAAATTTGCAAGTATGTTTAAATCTATGTTACTAATTAACACATGTGTATGTTGATTAGCCTATGTTGCTAACTCACATATACGTATGTTGATTTGCCTATGTTGCAAATTAACATATGTATATGGATTATTTCATATTGCTAATTCTCATGTATGTTGTTAATATGGCCTATGTTAAAAAAACACATATATGTTGAGTTAGCCTATAAGTGCAAGTTCATACCTATGACATTATAATGTTTATGTTAGTCTTTTTGCAAGTTTGTATCTATGACATTATAATGTTCATGTTAGTTATTTTGCAAGTTCACCCCTAAAATGTTCATGTTAGTTATTTTGCATGTACACCCTATTATGTTCTTATTGATTATGCCATCAATACCAAAGTTATACCCTTGTCATGTTTATGCTAATTTATGCCAATTTGAGTATATTAAATTAGGCTAAGTTTTTAGCCTAATACTTTACACCAAAAATCATGCGAACGTAAATTAGGCTGAGATGGTTAGCCTAATATTGGACGGGGTAACGTTGGGTTAAAATGATAATTTTAGGAAAACTTGCCATAAATTGGTCACTAATCACATAAGTGATTTATGGCATAAAAAGGCATTAATTACCTTAATTAATGAGATTAATTGGAAATGAATGTTACAGTAATTTGAATAATTTCTAATTTACATATTGGTCATTAATCACATAAGTGATTTATGGCATAAAAAGGCATTAATTACCTTAATTAATGAGATTAATTGGAAATGAATGTGACAGTAATTTGAATTTGAATAATTTACATAATTAAAATGTAAATTAGAAAACACGAACGCTCTTAACCCGAGGTTGGATTGAGTTGTGACGTAAACCTGCCCGGACCCGTCCGGCTGTCCAGTTGTCACAACAATAGCTATCCAATATGAGAGGTTAAGGCATGGGGCCCAATAAAGACCCGAGGTTAAACTGAGTTGTGGCATAAGACTGCCCGGAACCAACCGGCATACAGGTAGCCACAACAATATCTGTCTAATCTGAGAGGTTGGTGCTCTAATAAGACAATTAGAGCTGAGTTAGGACTGATAGGGTTAAGTCAATTTAATAAATACTTAACCAAATTCAACATGTTAAATAATTTGGATGGGTGGGGATTAGGTTCATTTAGACACTTAACCACTTAACATGTTTGACTAGAAAACCTAGCAACGGGGACCCGTTTCAGCAGTAACCCAATTAGGTATCATGGTACCCTGAACTAGGCAGGGTGGGGCACGATGATTGGGCTGATTTTAAGCGGTTAAAAGCGACGGCGGTTGGTGCACAGTGTGGGTTCCAACAGAGTACGGGCGTGCACACACACTGGAGCAGACAAGTTCGGGCACTGGAGCATCAGTAGTATACCCTATGCATGGTAGAATTGTGTCGGGGCCGCCACCATGGGACTTGATACACCCCATGGTGGGGCCAGCATAGCTATCTACCATATAGGGCTGTAGGACACATGTGAATATACGAGTAGGAGCCGATCTTTTAAAGAAAGAGAAAGGGATCACTTCACCCCAATCACGGGGTGTCTGTTGGTATAAGAATTAGTAGGTGCAAAGATAGAGATTTAAAATAGGGTGCGAAGGGATGTTCATTTTAGGACACCTTATCTAGTTCTAGGATAGTCTATTATCCTGATATCGTCCTGTTCTCACTTTATGCAAGTCATGATCTTTTTATTATTAACATTCTAGGAATATAGCTAGACTTATCAGACTTATGTCTGACCCATTTTCCTTTCGTCTTCTTTTCTTCTGTTCCCCCCCCAGGTCCACAGGGAGGAAATACCACAACTTAGTCAGTTTTTCATCCAGCTTGAAGAAAGAGAATGTATTGCTTGGATTTCTTTCATTTGGACCATGGCTTTGGATTTCATTTATGGGGATTATGCAGCTTTATTTATGTTTCATGCTTCTTTAACTTTTAAAATCAAGGCAGTATTATGGTTGTAATAATTGGAAGTTCGCTTTGAGACAATGTTGGAAATAAACACGTATTTATGATAATAAAAGTTTGTTGGTTTTTCCACTGCTTAATTATATGTGTTTATATCTGTCTTGTGTTTTATCTATGTCTTTTACTTATAAACCTCCACCAAAATTAAGGCATTCCCTTTGTGAGTGACCTTAACGGAGGTAGGGTGTTTCACTTGGTATCAGTGCATAGGTTTACCAGACCAGATAAAAAAAATTTAAAACTATATTCAAATTAAAATTTAAAGAAGCATTTTTCAAGAAAAAGAATTGTTTTATAGTTTTAGAAAGGCATAATCCCCCAAATCCATGTGAATTATCTATCCTTCATTTTGAATCTTTCCTTTTTCGTTTCAGCATGTCGAGAGAATTTAACCTTCCAGAAGGTGTGACTGTACCCGGTTAGTTTAGAAGGTACTTGGAAGCTAGGGCCAATGAGGTGGGCCCAGTGAATCTTCCTCTCCCAGCTGCAGCATTTCCTCCTCCTCCTCCTCCCCCAGTTGCTGAAATTCCCCCTCCTCCTCCTCCTTTGAGAGGAAATGCTTTTTCCAAGACTTGTAGAGATTTTAAAGCTATGGGTGGGAAAGACTTTCATGGAACCGTGTCCTTCGTAGCAGCTAGGAACTAGCTGAAAGAGACCGAAGATCTTTTCGTTATCTTCGAGGTAGAAGATAGGCAGAAGGTAAGACTGGTAGTGTGGTTGCTCAAAGGAGAGGCTTCCTACTGGTGGGAAGTCACCAATGCAGAAAGACCAGTAGAAACGTGGGAAGATTTCAGATTTAGATTTGAGCTGAAGTTCCTTTCAGAAGCTGAGAGAAGTCTTCAAATGGAGAGGTTCCTATCCCTTAAGCAAGGGAGTATGACCGTCAAAGAGTACGTCAACCAGTTTGATCAGCTAGCTAGGTTCGGACTGGACCTAGTCAACACCCAACACAAGAAGGCTCTCTGCTTTGTCAAGGGACTGAATGAGCCGCTTCATAGCCTGGCTATGACCCATATACATATGGGAGCTACATATGAAAGGCTAGTACAGATGGCGTTACTACATGAGGACGATAAAGGCAAGAAGGAGACAAAGGCGGAAGGGTCTCAGGGAAAGAAAGAAGCTTTACAGCCTAAGAAAACAGACTTTAAGAAGGGCGGGAAAAACAACAAAGCTTGCGAAACAAGGAAGTGTAATTTCTGTGGTGTGCTTGGACATGTGGCGAAAGACTGCAGGAAGAAGAAGGCAAAGATGAATGGTGGTTGCTTTCATTGTGGAGAAACAGGACACATAGCTAAGGACTGCCCTAAGAGGCGAGGGCAGGCGCAGAAAGCTGCATCCACTTCGGGTGGACAAGTTCATGCACTAGAGGCACCTCCTCTGCAATAGCGAGGTAGAAATACTTCTGTAGAAAGTGTAGTTTATCTTTATGATCACCCAGTTCGCACTTTATTTGATTCTGGTGCATCACACTCCTTTATTTCATCTGCTTTAGTAGAATCTCTGCACCTAGAAACTAGTATGGTAGAGGATCCCTTTATTGTCTCCAATCCAATTGGAGGCCCAGCTTATTTGTCAATGATCTGTATGAATTTGAAAATCTCTATTCTAAGTGTAAAATTTAGATGTAGTACCTTTGTTTTGGGCTTCTCGGGGTATGGATTGATTTTGGGCATGGACTGGCTATCCAGTAATGGTGCCATCCTTGATTGTGGGAAAAGAGTGGTTAGGCTCTTAACCCAACTCGGTAATACTCTGGAAATTACTTGTAATCCCTCGAATGTGGTTATGCTTAGTTATCTTGAATCGCTTGACGCTTCTGTTGAGAATTCGGATGTCTTTGATGAGGTGAAGGGCTTACCTCCGAAACGGGAAATAGACTTCCGCATCTATCTTGTTGACAATGCGAAGCCCGTTGCTTTGCCTGTTAGGCACATGGCTCCAAGGGAAAGGAAAGAGCTCAGTAAGCAGATTAAAGAGCTTTTAGAAAAGGGGTCCATTAGGCGGAGCATTTCAGAATGGGGCGCTCCAGTGGTGTTCGCTACAAAGGCGGATGGTCCACTCCGTCTATGTGTTGACTATAGGGAGCTAAACAAGCTGACTTAAAAGAATAGGCACCCTCTCCTTAGAATTGATGATTTGTTTGACCAGCTTGTAGGAGCGTCGGTTTTCTCCCAACTTGATTTGGCGACCGGATTTCATCAGCTAAGGAGCTGATGATAGCATCGATAAGACAACTTTCAGAACCCCAGACGGATTCTTTGAGTGGCTTGTCATGCCTTTTGGCTTGACAAATGCACCCACTTACTTCGTGGACCTAATGAGTAGGGTGCACAGAGATTTCCTCAATAAATTCGTGGTGGTCTTCGTAGACGATATTTTGATCTTCTCAAAAAATGAGGAAGAGCATGCTCAGCACCTAAAGGCAATCATGGAGACTTTTAGAACACATCAGTTAAAAGATAAATTCTCCAAGTGCCACTTTTGGAGAGAAGAAGTGAGATTTCTTGGGCATATAGTGTCCAAAGAGGGGTTAGCTGTAGACCCCGCAAAAGTAGTAGCGGTGCAAGATTGGAAGGCACCAAGGAATGCAACCGAGGTCCGAAGCTTCCTCGGGCTTGCAGGATTTTATCGGAAGTTCATCAGAGATTTTGCAAAAATCTCAGCTCCTCTTACAAGTCTAACAAAGAAGAATCTAGTTTTCTCTTGGGATTTGGATTGCGAGTTTGCTTTCCAATGCTTAAAAAGGGCTCTTACGACAGCCCCAGTTCTGACCTTGCCGGATGGAAGCAAAATGTTTACAGCATACACGGATGCATGCGGGACAGGACTAGGCGCTGTCCTAATGCAAGAAGGAAGGGTAGTAGCTTATGGCAGAAGACAGTTGAAAGTTCATGAAAGGAACTACCCAACCCACGACCTTGAGTTGGCCGCCATCGTCTTTGCGCTTAAGTCTTGGCGCCACTATCTCCTAGGTGAGAAATTTGAACTGTATACTGACCATAAATCTTTGAAGTATCTCTTCTCGCAGAAGGACCATAACCTAAGGCAACAAAGGTGGATGGAGTTTCTTGCCTCGTATGATTTCGAGATTTCCAACACTCCTGGCAATGGCAACGTATTCGCAGATGCCTTGAGTAGAAAGAAGCTAACGTTGAGCCCGCTATTTGTTGAAAGGCGAAGCCTAGAGTTTATAGCCAGTTTTGACTTTAGGCCCTCCTCTGATTTTGTACCCGGTCTGTTAGCATCGCTAGAAGTGCGGCCCACTCTCTTAGACTCAATAGGGACCGCACAACGAGAAGACCCTCAGCTTGTAGAAGTGGTTGATAAGCTCGTCAGGGGTGAGACTTCTAGTCACCTCGATAGATACACCATCGACGACAAAGGGTGGTTAAGACGGGATGGAAGACTATGCGTCCCACAGGCAAAGGAGTTGGTGAAGAAAGTTCTTGAGGAGGAACATCATTCCAAGATGACAATACATCCAGGCGGGGACAAAATGTACAAGGACTTAAAGAGAGTTTTCTTTTGCAGTGGCATGAAGAAGGACGTGGCAGATTTTGTTTCTAAGTGCATGATTTGCCAACAAGTCAAGGCGGAGTAGAAGAAGCCTGGCGGTCTGCTCCATCCTCTAGAGGTCCCACAGTGGAAGTGGGATAGCATTTCAATGGACTTCATTGATGGGCTGCCTAGGTCTAGAAGAGGCAACACTAGCATTTGGGTAATAGTGGATAGGCTTACTAAAAGCGCCCACTTTTTACCTGTTAAGAGTAGAAGGACTGCCTCGTCTCTAGCATCTCTTTATCTTAAGGAGATAGTTCGACTCCATGGAATACCTTCCAGCATTATTAGCGACAGAGATCCTATCTTCACAAGCGAGTTTTGGCGGAGTCTGCAAGAAGCTGTAGGCACACAGTTATGTTTGAGCACGGCCTATCACCCCCAAACCGATGGCCAGACGGAAAGGGTGAACAGGATTTTGGAAGACCTTTTGAGACTTTGCGTCCTTGACTATGGAGGGACTTGGGAGGACCATCTTCCTTTGGTGGAATTTGCCTACAACAACAGCTACCAAGCCACCATCGGAATGGCGCCCTTCGAAGCTTTATATGGAAGACCATGCCGATCGCCCACTTGTTGGTGGGTGTCTACTGACAAGCTCATACTTGGAACCGATATGATTCGAGAGACTTCGGAGAAAGTAGACTTAATACGGAGAAGAATGAAGACAGCCCAAGACAGACAAAAATCCTACGCAGACAAGAGAAGAACCGACCTTGAATTTGAGGTTGGGGACAGGGTTTTCCTTAAGGTATCTCCTTTAAGGAACGTCGTTCGCTTTGGATCCATAGGGAAGCTAGCACCAAGATTTGTAGGGCCATTTCCTATCATCGAGAAGATTGGGAAGATGGCCTATAGGTTAGAGTTACCCAAGAGACTGGCCGGAGTTCACAACGTCTTTCATGTTTCTCACCTACGGAAGTATCTACATGAGTTAGTGGAAGTGGTAGAGCCAAACATTCTAGAAGAAGCTGAAGTAGAACGCGAAGCAACTGTGAGGAAAGTTCCAACTCGCATCTTAGGAACTGAAGTGAAAAAGCTATGCAACCGCGAAGTCAAACTCGTCAAAGTTCAGTGGAGCGACGCCGAGGAAGACGCGACTTGGGAAACTGAGGATAGAATACGCGCAGCCTACCCTTTTCTTTTTTAGGGTACATTTTTGATCTCTCTTTTTCCTTAAAGTCATGTTAGTATCTATCTTTTTAGGTATATCTCCCCAACCTTACCCTTTTATCCTTAGGTGGAAACCCCTTTGGATGTAAACATGTAATTGAAACATGTTATGGATGATGGTTGCAAATGGTTGCAAATTCTTGCTAGTGGTTGCTCGTGGATGCATATACACACACAATCTAGGGTTTTAGATCGGCTCAGTCATTTCATATTGCATATGCGTATATGTATTTATGTTTGTATATGGTTGAAGCTTAATATGTTGTCATATGGATGTCGCATTTGTTTGAATGATTGCGCACTCATGTAGAATTATGAATAGGAAAAAGTTTGCATACATAATGGATTCATGACACTTACATAATTTGCATTAAGGAGGTCAACTGAATCAGTAGACCGCCTGATTTTTGCATTAGATAAGGACATGTACACACACGATGCATATGATCATGAAGCATTAGAAGTCTTTTAAGGACAATGGACGCTCGTGTTTGATGATTGAGTAGATGGACATTTGGATGGTAGGATATATGTTCTCCTAGACTTGGAGATTTCGGGGACGAAATCCTATAAGGAGGGAAGAATGTAACACCCCGTATTTCTGTTAACACTAAAGTTGCTAATACAAGGATAATAATAAATGTGTAAAGGGGAGATGTATCTAATGTGCATACAAGAATAATAATAAATGTGTAAAGGGGAGATGTATCTAATGTGCATACAAGAATAATAATAAATGTGTAAAGGGGAGATGTATCTAATGTGCATACAAAAATAATAATAAATGTGTAAAGGGGAGATGTATCTAATGCGTACGTATTTATATGGATTGACAAATAATAGTAAATGTACATTAAGAAAGAAATGGTGAACATAATTGGCTTCTCTTTACAACGGACAGCTCTGGTTAACCCTAGCTTCATCGACGGCTCAAATTAACTTGCAACTCTATAAAAAGACCCTAGGTCTCAAACTAAAAAATTCACAAAAAAAAGAATAAGAATTGGAGCAACCATGTTGTCTGCTGAGAACTAGAGGGAGCCTCCACTTGAAAGAGACGAACAACATAGCGAATACAAACTAAAAGATTAAAAAGCAACAACAAATTAGAATCAAAGCAATGTCTTCCCAAAGGAAAGCTTTGCAAATTTAGAATTTCAGAACTCAGAAAACAAGACCGTCTACGATTGTAAGTTTAGCTACATTTTTAGAATGCGAATTAATATGAATATCATGTGTTGTGATGAAATGATAATAGTACGATACTCGTTATGTTATTAATATACGTTTGCGAGTTGATTCTATTATCATGTTGAATTGAGAATTATTAAGTATGATGTTTATTATGTTTTATAATATTAATCTATGCTAGTGACTTGATTCTATTATCATGTTAAATTTGGGATTATTGGATTAGATTATTTGTATAAGCATGGACTTGGATTGTAACATCTTATGAGAATTGTGTAGTTTATTATGCAAGTTTATGTAGTGAAGTTATGCGACCAATTGTCAAATCTATATGTTCATGTTTATGCAAAACTTATGCCATGTTCACACTTATCATATGTTGGGATTAATTTGCAAGCATGTTTAAATCTATGTTACTAATTAACACATGTGTATGTTGATTAGCCTATGTTGCTAACTCACATATACGTATGTTGATTTGCCTATGTTGCAAATTAACATATGTATGTGGATTAGTTCATATTGCTAATTCTCATGTATGTTGTTAATATGGCCTATGTTAAAAAAACACATATATGTTGAGTTAGCCTATAAGTGCAAGTTCATACCTATGACATTATAATGTTTATGTTAGTCTTTTTGCAAGTTTGTACCTATGACATTATAATGTTCATGTTAGTTATTTTGCAAGTTCACCCCTAAAATGTTCATGTTAGTTATTTTGCAAGTACACCCTATTATGTTCATATTGATTATGCCATCAATACCAAAGTTATACCCTTGTCATGTTTATGATAATTTATGCCAATTTGCGTATATTAAATTAGGCTAAGTTTTTAGCCTAATACTTTACACCAAAAATCATGAAAATGTAAATTAGGCTGAGATGGTTAGCCTAATATTGGACGGGGTAACGTTGGGTTAAAATGATAATTTTAGGAAAACTTGCCATAAATTGGTCATTAATCACATAAGTGATTTATGTCATAAAAAGGCATTAATTACCTTAATTAATGAGATTAATTGGAAATGAATGTTACAGTAATTTGAATAATTTCTAATTTACATATTGGTCATTAATCACATAAGTGATTTATGGCATAAAAAGGCATTAATTACCTTAATTAATGAGATTAATTGGAAATGAATGTGACAGTAATTTGAATTTGAATAATTTACGTAATTAAAATGTAAATTAGAAAATACGAACGTGCTTAACCCGAGGTTGGATTGAGTTGTGACGTAAACCTGCCCGGACCCGTCCGGCTGTCCAGTTGTCACAACAATAGCTATTCAATGTGAGAGGTTAAGGCATGGGGCCCAATAAAGACCCGAGGTTAAACTGAGTTGTGGCGTAAGACTGCCCGGACCCAACCGGCATACAGGCAGCCACAACAATATCTGTCTAATCTGAGAGGTTGGTGCTCTAATAAGACAATTAGAGCTGAGTTAGGACTGATAGGGTTAAGTCAATTTAATAAATACTTAACCAAATTCAACATGTTAAATAATTTGGATGGGTGGGGGTTAGGTTCATTCAGACACTTAACCACTTAACATGTTTGACTAGAGAACCTAGTAACGGGGACCCGTTTCAGCAGTAACCCAATTAGGTATCATGGTACCCTGAACTAGGCAGGGTGGGGCACGATTACTGGGCGATTGTAAGCGGTCAAAAGCGACGGCGGTTGGTGCACAGTGCGGGTTCTAACAGAGTGCGGGCGCACACACACTCTGGAGCAGACAAGTCAGGGCACTGGAGCATCAGTAATATACCCTATGCATGGTAGAATTGTGTCGGGGCCGCCACCATGGGACTTGATACACCCCATGGTGGGACCAGCATAGGTATCTACCATATAGGGCCGTAGGACACATGTGAATATACGAGTAGGAGCCGATCTTTTAAAGAAAGAGAAAGGGATCACTTCACCCCAATCACGGGGTGCCTATTGGTATAAGAATTAGTAGGTGCAGAGATAGAGATTTAAAGTAGGGTGCGAAGGGATGTTCGTTTTAGGACACCTTATCTAGTTCTAGGATAGTCTATTATCCTGATATCGTCCTGTTCTCACTTTATGCAAGTCATGATCTTTTTATTATTAACATTCTAGGAATATAGCTAGACTTACCAGACTTATGTCTGACCCATTTTCCTTTCGTCTTCTTTTCTTCCGTCCCCCCCCTCCCCCCACAGGTCCACAGGGAGGAAACACCGCAGCTTATTCAGTTTTTCATCCAGCTTGAAGAGAGAGAATGTATTGCTTGGATTTCTTTCATTTGGACCATGGCTTTGGATATCATTTATGGGGATTATGCAGCTTTATTTATGTTTCATGCTTCTTTAACTTTTAAAATCAAGATAGTATTATGGTTGTAATAATTGGAAGTTTGTTTTGAGACAATGTTGGAAATAAACACGTATTTATGATAATAAAAGTCTGTTGGTTTTTCCGCTGCTTATTTATATGTGTTTATATCTGTCTTGTGTTTTATTTGTGTCTTTTACTTATAAACCTCCACCAAAATTAAGGCATTCCCTTTGTGAGTGACCTTAACGGAGGTGGGGTGTTTCACCTTTATTCCGAATTTCTTAGCAAGTTTCAGCCCGGCAATCAGGGCTTCATATTCAGAGTCATTATTGGTCGCTGAAAATTCTAGTCGTAGAGCATAATATAACGATCATCCTTCAGGAGTAACTAAGACGACTCCAGCTCCGGATCTTCTGTCGTTCTTGGCTCCGTCTATGTATAACTTCCATGGATCTAATTTTAATTCCTCCTCTGATTTGACCACCTTATCATCGATCGTCTCTTCCTCCGGAATTGTGAACTCTGCTATAAAGTCAGCCAGAGCTTGCCCCCTGGTCGATCTCCACGGCTGAAAGTTTAAATCAAACTGACTTAATTCAATATTCCACTTGATCAACCGTCCTGATGCTTCGGGTCTTTGCAACACCTGTCTCAGAGGCTGATCAGTGTATATGATTATTGGGTGAGCTTGAAAATATTGGCGAAGTTTTCAGGAGGCGATCAGAAGGCTGTAAGAAAGCTTTTCAATCCTTGGGTATTTACGTTCTGCAGCTGCCAATTTCTTACTTACGTAATATACCAGCCCTTGCACCTTGTCTTCTTCCGGGACCAAGCCGGTGCAAACGGCGTGAGCCGATACTGCTAGATAAACAAACAACTCTTCATGATCCACCGGCTTTGACAAAATTGGTGGTCTCTCTAGTAAGTCCAATAGATTTCGAAAGGCCTCAACACAGTCCGGAGTCCATTCAAAAATTTTCTTTCCCCTTTTTATCAAGTCAAAAAACGGGACGCATTTGTCTGTTGCTTTGGAGATAAATCTACTCAACGCAGCCACTTTCCCAGCAAGACTTTGGACATCTTTGATTCTTCGTGGTTCCTCAATGTTCCTTATCGCTGCTATTTGACTGGGATTAATTTCAATTCCTCGAGAGCTCACGATGAAACCTAGAAACTTTCCAGATGCCACCCCAAACGAGCACTTCAAAGGATTAAGCTTCATCCGATACTTTCGCAGGATACCGAACATCTCTGTCAAGTCTTGCGTATGGCTAGAGGACTATCTCGATTTGACAAGCATATCGTCCACATAAACCTCCATAGTCTTCCCTATTTTGTTATAAAACATCCTGTTCACCAAGCGTTGGTAGGTAGCTCCAGCATTTTTCAATCTGAAAGGCATGACCACATTGCAGTACAACCCCAAATTTGTAATGAAGTCGTGTGCTCTTGATCGGGCACATGCATGGGAATCTGGTTGTATCTAGAATATGTGTCCATAAAAGAAAGACGTTCATGTCCCACCGTCGAATCCACAAGCTGGTCTATTCTGAGGAGTGGGAAGCTATCTTTCGGGCAGACTTTGTTCAAGTCTGAAAAATCAACACACGTTCGCAACTTTCCGTTTGACTTCTTTACCAAAACAGGATTCGATATCCAGTCGGGATATGTCGAATCTCTAATAAATCCGTTCTCTTTCAGCTTCTCCACTTCTTCTTTCAGAGCTGCCGACCTCTCTGGGACCAGCACACGTCTCTTTTGCTTTACAGGCGGGTGTTTTGGGTTTATACTCAGCGAATGACTCATGATGGATGGTGATATCCCACACATGTCAGCGTGGGTCCAGGCAAACACATCCAGGTTTGCCTTCAGAAAGTTAGCCAGTTCTTTGGCTTGGTGCGGATCCAACTGGGATCCAATCTTCAAAACTTTTGCTGGATCAGCTTCATCAATGAGTATATCCACTGTCGTTTCGTTAGGATTTGCCTTTCTATCCTCAGGTTCCTCATCTTCTCTGGGATCCAGGTCTTCAGCATTCCCTTGGGCAACTCCTTCGGGGTTGATCCCTCTAATTGCTACATCGAACCCTCCTTTGGAGGAGGTGAAGTACTTTTAGTCTCGATGTTGAGTCCCTTTATCAGCATCTTTAATTCAGCAATATAAGAAGCTCGTCTGGAGACTTGGTCTCCCCTCATTACTCATGTTCCGGCTTTAGTTGGGAACTTTAGCAATAAGCACCATGGTGCAATATAAGCCCTGAACTCTGCAAGGGAAGGCCTTCCTAAAAATGCGTTGTAGGGCGAATCTATATCTAGCACTACGAACTGAAGCATTCGTACTCTTCGATGATCCCCTTATCCCAATGTTACGGGTAATTCTATATACCCCATTGGAGCTATCGATGTCCCATTGAAGCCTCGGATCCAACCTTCACAGAGCTTCAAATCTCCAGACTCGAGTCTCATCTGATCAAACGGCTTCTTAAACAAAATGTTGGCAGAGCTTCCATTGTTTACTAATACCTTATGAACCAGTGCCGACCCAATAGTAGTGGTAATAACCAACGGATCTTCGGTAGATGATTGGATTCCGGTGTCGTCTCTACTACGGAACACCACATCATCGAACATTGTCCTCTGCTGTTTCACAGGGGTGATATCTTCCAAATCATTGCACTCGTCCACATCTATGTGGTTAACTGCATTAACATATTGGTCCATTGCTCTGAAACTGTGGATAGCTGGATGGAGTCCACCTACTATGGTGTTAATGACAATCCCTTTGCCCTTTTGTTGCGCTGTGGGCTTGGGAGCAGACTGATTCGGGTTTGGGGCCTGTCCTCCTTGCCCCTTATCCTTGGGGCAGCCTTATACTCATCCAACTTACCTTCACGCAACAACTTCTCAACCACATCTCTCAAGTGTCAACATTCGTTCGTTGAATGTCCGTGAGTTCCGTGAAATAAACAAAATTTTCCGGTAGCAATTTCTTTCTCTGTCGAATCTCGTGGCGGCGGTTTTTTGTATTGTAAAATATTATACGTGTCCAAATAAATGTTCTCTAACGTATCATTCAACGGTGAATAATTTTCAAAAGTCTGGAACCGGGGTCTTTTGTCAGAATTACTTCCTTGGTTCCTGTTTCTCCTATTACCATTCCCATTACGGTTGCTGTTGCCCCCGTTTCCATTATTATTGTTTCCATTCTTGTTTCCAACATTCACTTCGACTTTCCCAGAGCTTTCTCCAGACTGCTTTACAGCAACATTACTCTGAACAGCTTCTTTTGAGGCCGCTCCGGACTTCCTCTTTCTGTTTTCCCTTGCTTCCTCCCGTCTTAACTGAATATTGGTCTTCTTATAAAACAACTCTCTTGTGGGAGGCGGCTTCCCAGAAAGATAATCTCCAAACTCTGAATCAGGATCAACTCCCACCATTAAGGCCATCAAGATGGTAGGCTCATGAGGGTCGCTGACTTCTGTTACAGCTAAATTGAAACAGTCTAGATACAACTTCAAGGACTCACCCGACTCTTGCTTAATTCTCGATAATTCGATAACAGTCTTAGACTTTCGGGCGTGATGTCGGAATTGATTCATAAAACGTTCACTTAATTCTTTGAAATTCGATATCGATCGAGGAGGAAGTCGGGTAAACCATAGTAATGCTACATCTTCTAAGTAAATCGGGAAAGCCTTACACTTCACATCGTCAGGAGCAGCTGCAGAATTCATAAACCATGCATATCGCATCAGATGTTGTCCCGGGTCAGTTCTCCCGTTATATATGTCCATCTGCGGCAAATTAAATCGTCGGGGGGACTGAAAGTCAAGAATGTCATCAGTAAAGGGAGTATGGCTGCGCTCAATACCATAATCTTCATTGGTGTAGTTTCGACTCTCAGACATGATCTGGCGTACCATAGCCCATACATCAGCATTGTTCAAGGGCCGTTCAGGCTCCCTGGCTCTGATGTTCGGGTTTCCTCTAAGCTCCTGATCAGGAGACACCCTCCTTCTTCTAGCGGCTTCTGCTCTGCTTTGCTCCCTACGTTCTCGGTCGATCTCGGGAGGAAGGGCTAAAGCATTTGTCCTTAAGTGGGGTTGGTAAGGTTAGGATCTCTAGGCAGAACATGAGATCCTCGCATTGGTAACAACATAGGCTCTCTCAAGTTCGGGTCATCGGGTCCTAACACACGATCAGGGTCCTCGCGGATCCCAGAGATCCGAAAGTCATTTGTTCCAAATTCTGAGGTCGTTCAAGTGGCCTTCTTTCACGAGGATGTTCTTCCTCAGAAGAAGAAGACCGATCCATTGCAGTGTGATGAACTGGGGAAGGGGTCCTTTGCCTGTGAAGCTCGCCAATTTCCCTACTCATGATTCTCATATTCCTTTGCATCATAAGGTTGGTGCGCTCGTGGATTCTCATAGCCTCCCTAGTGCTCTCAAGCATGTCGAGAAGGCGCGAAAAATCTCCTTGGGTGACAAGCGCAGACGAATTGATCTGGTCATCGGTCCTGGTGGCTGGAGTCGGAGCATTTGGAGGGGCTCGAGAAGAAGTTCCAGCATCACCTAGAGTTGGATCAGATCAGAGCAAAGTGACCTGGCCGGTTCGGTTCGGGTTGGGGGAGCGCACCTCTTCAACATCTTCTACTCAGTTCGGATCGGAGCTCTCCCTCTGCGATCGGTTCGGATTTCCTAAGCCAGTCCGATCCGCTCCCGAGCTTTGCCAACGAGACCTCGTCATGACCGTGTTTCGCTGATCTTCACCAACTTCGTTCCCTCGACTGGTTTGAACTTCCTTGCATTTTCCTTTGGCCATAATTCTTCAACAATCAACCAATAAGTACTTAAAAGCATCGAAAATTGGGGAATAACTTCTTTGAACTCAATGGTCCAGAAAGTAGAACGATAATCCAGAAAAAGAGAGAATTCAAATGATTCTCAGTGAAAACACCAAAATGTTAGACCAAAAAGTGGTTCTAACACCCAAATTGACTAAAATTACGATACAATGAGATCAAAAATAGAAAAGAGACACAAGATTTATAGTGGTTCGGCGTTAAAGAGCCTACGTCCACTTTATATCACTTTGTTTGATGATGTAGATGAAAATACAACAAGATATTCACTCAATCTCACTCATTTTTCATACACATTCACTCAATTATACTCAAAATACACTTTGAATGATGATTTGGATTGTTTGGGAGTGCTGGAATTCGGTTCTCAAAGATACTCAAACTCTCAGAGTGCCAAAAAGTCCCTTCTAAATGCCTCTTGGTGGGGTATTTATAGGTGAAAATCCTTCATGAATTCGGGTCGGATCGGGCACACATGTCCTTTATTCCATGACTTTCGGGATCGGATGAGTTCTGGTGTCACCAGCACATCAAGTTAGTGGCCATCGTGAGTAGAAAGTGGGTGTAACTGCCCCGAATATCCAGGAGATCGTGGAGCGGAGTAGCAGGGTGCACTGGGTTCGGATCAGACCGATTTAACAAATGGGGTTCGGATCGGATATATCATCCCCGATCCGGTCAGATTAGCACGCGCCCCTTTTCTCGCCGTATGTTGGTTTGATTTTGTCTGAAGTACTCTGATCCGATCCGGATGCTTGGCAGATTTTTCTTCAACAACTGATTCTTTCGTATTTGTGTAGCCTATTTCAAAAAGTAGGCTAACAAAAACTAAGTTATTTCTATTTAAAATCTGAAAATAAAATAAAACAATGTTAATTTATTTAAAAAAATCAGAGAAAATATAAATAAAACAAGGTTGTGTTTACTTTAAAATTCATTGTTTGCTATATTAATTAAACTAACTATATTATTAACTAACTTAAATAACGCAAAGATATGTTACCATCAATCATCTTCTTCTCTGGAACAAGACCGCGCCTGAACCCATTCTGCTCAAAACAAAAACCTCGCGCCGCTCCTTCAATGAGGCCTCCGTCGTCCATCCACCAGCACCTCGAGGTGCGCCGTCTTGATCTCCACCAACGCCCAATGTTAGGGCGAGCTCGGTGGACCCTCCTCTCTGAATCTCGTTCGAAAGTTGGCCTCTTGCAGGCGAAATTCCAGCAAAATCACGACGCTTGACTCGATCATGATGGTATGATATTGAAGAGCGCAAGAAGATCTTCCATTTTGGCTTTTCAATCATGTTGTAATTCAGCCGGGATTGTGAAGGATTGAGGAAACAAAAATTGTAAATCGCTGTCGTTCGTTCTTGGTTGGCGATGAAAGCAACGAATTAGGGTTAAGGTATTTATGGAGGGTATTTATATAAATAGTTATTTAATTATTTGATTCAATTAAATTCTAAACTTTAATTTCACCCTGGCTCCAAATCAAACCCAACGAATGTCGGCCCTAGCCAAATACCCCCATTCCGGACACAATGGAATATGTTTTGTAAGCCAATTCGATCGTTTCGATCAGTTTTCGTCAAAATTAAAATATAAATCAGTACATTTTAAATTCAAACGCACATTTTAAATTACCGGGGTCACATACTGATTCTAAAAATTCCAGGAAAATTATCTCTAGCTTCGTATTGATGATACGGTCCTAACAAAACTAATTTCATTGAATTCTGAGACCGTTTGAAAAATGGCCATTTTCAGGTCGATCGAAATTGACTGAAATTGTCAAAACTTGTTTTCCTTTGCCACGCTCACATATTGATTCAGAAAATTATGAATTTTGAAACCTAGCAATAATTTGACATCCCGGATCCAACAAAAGTGGTTTCGTTTAAAACCGAGGTCGTTTGCAAAATTTCCATTTTCAAAGGCCTTTATATATATTAAAATATATATAAATTCCACAGCGACTTTTCTGAATTTTAAATTGGACATATCTTTCAACTTCTATTGTGAAATCTCAGTTTCTTACATCTGTTAGAAAGATATCGTCAAACAGATTTAGATATTTCTTGTTTCACACAATTCCGACTTATATTGAATTCTGTATATTCATTTGAGATTCGAAATCGAATTTTCAAACTACCGCGCCATTTCAGACTCGAATTATAATTAAAATAAAATTCTTCGTTTTAACTTCATCGAAAATAAATTTTTGATCGTTATTATTTAAAATATACCATTTTAAATATTCAAAATTCATCAAAATTGCCAAAATAAAAATTTTAAATTGGCCCAGATTTCCGGGTTATTCAAAGTGGGGTTTTAATGAATCTTTAATTAGATTGAAATGGTCGAGAATGGAGTATCACCAGTTTTTCTCCAGGCGATAGTTAAATCTTTAATTAGATTTAAACGTGAAATGGTAATTGAATTTACCGATAACACCATGGTGTTAGATATGAAGTATGACCAGTTTTACTTCATGGGATGAATAGGTTGGGACTGGAAAATAAAATAAATGATTACTTCGGTGTGGTTCGCTAATCCCGACTAATTTGAATTGATATTCAAAGAAGATTAAAAATAAACTTAAAGAATTTATCTTTGATAAAATTAATGGGAACCTTTCCCAAAGTATAAGAATATTTGAATAAAAGAATATTCTGAATTGGACTGAGGCGTATGTTGTGTTTGTGTAACAATTGTTTATCATATACGCGAGTTATTCAGAAAGACCGAGTTTATCCCATTCTGAATAAATGATTCGACGTGGTGTCGAGGATGAAGACGGTGGTTGAAAACTGGAGGTATTAACATTGTTTGGGTGATTACTGATGATCATGATTGGGTTGTACACCCAAGAGGAGGAAATCAGTTAGTGATCGTCCAAACATACTTGGAGATCGATGGATATGCGAGGTACAAGGTGCCTCCGGTTTCGTTCAGACCCAGAACGAACCTGTAAATGGACTGTGTGTCTGACATTGGATTTTAATCTGTGTGATTGATTTCTATTAAATATATATCTGTTTGGTGGCGGAGAATTTATTCTCTTGCTTAACGCCCTTCTCTAAGACGTACGAGCTTAGGGGTTATATATTGATGGATATCAATCGTATGGAGTGAATTGCCTGTGTGGCATGCCTAAGTGGCAAATGATCAAGGCTTCTGTTGGAAAGCAAAGTCTTGTGGTTGATTATCAAAGCACCGCCTGTGTGGCATAGCTTTGTGTAGCGTTGATTCGCGAGCCTCACACCTCGGTTGTGAACCAGAAACGGGAGAAGGATCCAGGGAGGGCATGCGTTTCTTTCCAGCTAGTGGTGGTGTCCGTGCTTAAACTGGCTGACATTTATATACTTTTCACCTGTGTGGTTGTTGTTGTTGCGAGGCGCCTCGGATATATCGGTCGATCCAGGACCGATGGAGTCATTGGACTCATTTACGCCCAAAAGGGCGGGGAAACGCAGTGTTCAGGCATTTTAATCCACATTGGTGGATCGTCCCTCTGGCTCCTAAGGCTTGACAGAGTACTTGCCTGAGACATGGTAGGATAGATTGTCTCGAATCGGTAGAGGACTATCTTTTGCCTCGGTTCATAAATGGGAATCCAATTTCCTAATACGTGACTTTGCGGTTTTGATTGTAGAGCCTAGTATGGCGACATGATATATGGTACCCATGCCGTCTATGATTGATATTTATGATTGAAAATGTTTTGACACTATACACTTATAGTAATATCAAAATAATCTGTTTTTAAACGTATCAAGCATTCTTTGGCTATTATAAGGTAAAACCCTATCCTCCGGCTTGTGTTGCATTGTGTGATGGGACCTGGGTCTTATAATAGCTTCATTTTTCTTTATTTAGCATTGCGGTGTTGTTTTATGCACTGGTATTCTTGGGAGGAAACCCGTTCCATGTTATACGGCGTGGTCCCTTGATTTACCTAACTTTAAAAATAAAGATTAATAACTGTTTTAGTTCTCACACCAGTTACATGACTGACCTGGAGTTTAATGTTTTAACCTAAACACTGGGTGTCCTTATTTTGACAGGGGCAGCCAGTAGTTTTGGTTTTGCAGATTTATATTCACAGGAACCTGGTTTACAGCTGGAACAATACTCGGAAAGCTCTGTATCCGTGTATTACTTTCAGTTGTGTTTTTTATTATTTTTCTGCTTCTATGTAATTTATTGTAATCTATGATATTTATCGAATGTATTTTATTCATTCATACTCTGTATATTCTTGTATTCTGATGAATTGTTGTAATAAGCAATGAAATGTTCTTCTGTTTGTGTCCCGATGTGTCTTGTACTCAACTCAACCCGTGATTTCCCGTAAGGGGGATTTCGGGTCGTTTCATTCTGGTATCAGAGCTTTGGTTTACAAAGCTCAGAGAACAAGACATGTTTGAACCAAACGAAAGAATTCATCAGAGATTGGATTAGTAATATCCAATGAGAATGACTCATTAGAGATGGGATCAGTAGTATCCTAGAATGAGTGTGAAGAGTATATTTGTAAAATTGAAACAAAATTTGTTTTGAAAATTTAAATAAATTATTCGTGTTTGATTATTTATTTATATTGAATTTGGACAATCCAGTATATATAGATTTTGCATATACGTCTGATCCACGGGTATTCAAAGTTTTAAATAATGGATATATATAGAATCAAACTCTAGTCGCCCGGACATGATTCTAGTGATGCCCGGGCATCATCAGTAATTGTGTTCGTGTTTCGAAAGTGAGATTTCTATATATTTCCAATTGACTGGTGTGAGAACCAAAATTAGATAGGGCCCATTGTTGCGATTTGGCACCAAAAATGTGATTTTGGACTATGTATAAAAGTTATGAATTTGAAAGGCTAATCAACTAATTGATTGCTGGTTATGTTGGTTGATTATTGTTTGATTAATTAAATGTTGAACCGTTTAGCCAAATTGAACCAAATAGTGAATTGTATTGAAAATTTATCGCATTTGCATGCATATACATGTACTTACATTGAACAGGTCATAACAAGGAGGCTAGAGAAGAGGAATAAAATTGTTTGCCCGACAAATAGGTACATGTTTATTGTATTTCTTTGGGTTTGGATGATTTTATGAGCCGATTGGCTAGCTGCTTGGCTGTTTCTTTTCCTTTTTGGATTGATGAGGGCCATGGGAGGCTATTTGAAATATCCCGAAGTCCTCGGTGCAGGGGAGGTTATGGAGAAATTTTTCGAAAATTTAGGGTGTTAGCCAAATTTTTGAAAAATTTGAAAAGTTCTTAGAAACTGAAAAGTTGAAGAACTTAAGCCGTAATGGAAATAATAAAAGTTGAGTTGATTTGTGAAACAACTTTTGGCTTCGTTCCTTTTCGGGGCGAAAAGTTTTAAGTCGGGGAGATTGTAATAACCCGGAAATCTGAGTTAATTTAAAATTTTTATTTTGGCAATTTTGATGAATTTTTAATATTTAAAATGACTTATTTTAAATAATAGCGACGAGAAATTTATTTTGAATGGAATTAGAACGTTTATATTTATATAGATCGTCGTTAGACTATAAATATTTTATTTTAATTATAAAAGGAATTGAAAATGGTGCGGTAGTTCGAAAATTCGATTTCAAAGTTCAAATGGATGTACATGATTCAAAATAAATCCGATTTTAGCGAAACCAAAAATATTAGAATCTATTTGAGAATATCTTTCCAACGAATCCGAAAAATTGAAATTTCATAGCGGGGATAAAAAGTTATGTCCAGTTGAAAATTCAGAATAGTCGTTATGGAATTCTAGCCCTTGAAAATGGAAATTTTGCAAACGACCTCGGTTTTCGATGAAACCACTTTTGTTGGATCTGTGTTTTCAAGTTATTGCTAGATCCCAAAATTCGTAATTTTTTGAATCAATACGTGAGCGTGGCAAAGGAAAATGTGTTTTAACAGTTTCAGTCAATTTCGATCGACTAGAAATTGGCCATTTTACAAACAGTCTCAGAATTTGACGAAATTAGTTTTGTTAGGACCGTATCGTCAATACGAAGTTAGAAAATTTTTTTCGGGAATTTTTAGAGTCCGTATGTGGCCCCGGTAAATTGGAATGTGCGTTCAAATTCAATATATAGAGTTATATTTTGATTTTGGTGGAAACTGATCGAAACAGTCGAATCAGCTCACGATACATATCCCATTGTGTTCAGAATGGGGGTAATTAGCTATGAACGATAGTCGGTTGGTCTCGTTTCGAAGTTGAAATAAAAAGGTACCTTTTTGAAATAATTAAATAATATGTAAATATATATATATATGCTCACCCCCCCTCCTCTCTCTCTCTCTCTCTCATTCTTTGGTCAACGGAAAAAGAAAAAAAACGATCCCACCCAAACCCGCACCCCACGTCGTCGCCCACCATCCTCGTCGCCTCCCACTCTGCCAGACCGCTGGCGACGTCAGGCCTCGCCCCCTCAGCCACCATCGGCCACCCATCCCTCCTCTCCCCTTCCAGCGCAAGCCCGACGTCCACGAGCCCGCCACCAGACCTCGCGCGCCACCTGCTCCTCCACCAGATCAGATCGACGTGGACCCCCCTCCCCGCAGCAGCTCCGATTTAGGTGAAAAGGTGAGTTTTTATGATTTTTTTTTTTGGTTAATATAAAAACTGATTTTTCTTGTCACATAAAAACTGATTTTTATGTTAATGAAAACTAGATTTTAATGTTAGGTAAAGATAAGGTTTTTTATAGTATAAAGAAGGATTTTTAAATAGATTTCATATGTTATGAAAAATAGATTTCCTACGATATAAAAATATAATTTCTTAGGTAATGAAAATATGAAATCTTTGATTGAAAAAGTAATAAGAAGCGAGTAAAAATATAAACTTTACTTTATATGAAGTGAATAAAAATATAAACTTTACTTTATATGAAGTGAATAAAAATATAAACTTTACTTTATATGAAGCGAATAAAAATATAAACTTAACTTTAGATGAAGGGAATAAAAATATGATCTTTGTATAATGTAGATAAAAATATGATTTTTATTAATATAGTGAGATAAAAATAGAATTTTTATCTATATAGTAGCGATGTAAAAATAGAATGTTTATCCATATAGCATAGTTATAAAAATGTGATTTTTATATACATAGCAACAATATAAAAATGTGATTTTTATATATGTAACAACCCGGAATTTTGGGGTAAATTTAAAATTTTATTTTAAGTAATTTGAGTGAGTTTTGGCTATTTGAAATAATTTATTTTATACAATAATGATTAAAAATTTATTTTATTTGAAGTAAATTAAAAAATTTATATTAATTCTATTCCGAGCCTGAATTGGCGCGGTAATTTCATATTTCGATTTCCAACATTGGAAAATATATAAAATTCATTATAAGTAAAAATTAGACGAAACATGAAATGCTAGAACTATATTGATGATATCTTTATAATGAATATAAGAAATTTAGATTTCAGTTTATAAGTTGTAAGTTATGTTAAAATTAAAATTTAGAAAGTTCACTGTAGAATTTATATATAATATATATGGCCCAAAAGGCTACTTTTCACATACGAATGAATTTGGACTCAAAACCACTTCCATTGAGTTCAGAATGATGTTTCTACATTGATGAACATTAAACACTTATATATTTCGAGTTTCGGAAATTATTGGTATAAAAATTTATCTTTAATATTAAATATATACGCCTTGAAAATTGAAATTTTGCAAACTGTCTCCAAATTGAACAAAAATAATTTTGTTGGGTTTGTATCTTTAAAACAAAGCTAAAAATAATTTTTCGGTAATTTTTAGAATTAGTATATAATTATAATTGATTTTTCAGTGTAAACGGAAATTTTTTGAATTAAAAATTCATATCGGCTCAGAATTGAACGAAATTAATTTTTCTAGGTCCGCAGCGTCAAAACATAGCCAAATATATTTTTTGGGAATTTTTGAAGTTAATTTGTGACCCTGGTAAATTTTCATGTACGGTTGAATTAAAAATTAAGCGATTTATATTAAAATAAAGTAAACCTGCTGTAGACTTTGAAATTGGCCTTACCACTAGCGCCATTGCGTTCAGAAGATGTCAAAACATTAAGGTAGACAGTAAGCATGCCTAATTCTGAGTTCGGGCCAAATCGGACCTTAATGGGCTAATTAACTAATTAAATAATATAAATATAGGCACTAATCTCTAAACCTAATCCTCCACTACGCAAAACCAGCCGCCACCCTCATAACCAATGGCTGAAATGCTCTCTCATTCCTCTTTCTTTTTCTTTAAATCCAAGCCAAATTAATTAATGAAATCAAAACAGAAATTCAAGAGATTTCAACGAGCTTTAAATCCATACGGGTATGATCGGAGTTTGTGGGGTGTTGGAGCCGGATTACGGCCATAAGCCTGCTGCATTTGCTAGTCTTTTTCGCAGCCATGGTGGGAAGAGTAATTAGTGGAGAGGAAGGTGATTAAGAAGTTAATTAATTTAATTAATTACCCCACTAATAACCGATTAGTGTTTAAAAGCTTGTTTTGACCATAACTTTGACATACGAGATCAGAATTGAGCAAACTCAATTGCGCTGGAATCGTGGTAACGAGTACTACGCTATGGAAAAGATTTTAAAGCTCTTTGGAGCTGCTGGAATTTTTGATAAAATTAAACTTTTGTTTAATTTTTCCAAAAACAATCGTTATTCAAACGATTTCTGAAACCGATCAAGGTGAGATTTTCTGATGTGAAATTTAATTAAATATTAAATTATTTATGAGTCGTTTCGAATTCATTATTTGTAATCATGATAGATCTGAGATGTATGGTTCTTGTTTGTTGATTGTTTTTACGAATTGTGATGTCATGGATTATATGCGATGGTTGGATTTATGTGGTTTAATTTAGCCGCCTTTGTATAGATCAGGAAATACTGAATGGGACGAGACAAGATTTGATTTTTATTCATGAAGTGAAAAGTTGATTTTTATTTTTCATTTATGGATTAAAGATTTGATTTTTATCTTCGTTTATTAACTTAAAAGATTGGATTTTTATTTCCTTTATGAAATAAAGATGAGATTTTATTTGGTTTATAAAGATTAGATCTTTATTTTGTTAATAAATAAAAGATTTGACTTTAACATTTTTCCTAACTTAAAGATTAGATTTTTAATTTTGTTTAAGATACAAAGATGTGATTTTGAACATATTTTTGTTGACAAAATGAAGGGACAAAAATAAATGTATTTTGTTGTCAAGATGAAACGGAGAAAAATGAACATATTATTAATGTTTATATGAATATGTAAATAGGCATAATTTTAATGCTTATGAAAAGACGTGATGATAAACATGTTTTTAGTATCTAAGTTGAAATGAGAACATAAAGACATTTTTAGCATTATAGTTAGAAAGGAATATAACGGTATTTTTAGCGCTATCATTAGAAAATGAACATAACATATTTTCAGCATCATAGTTAGAAAATATATACAACATATTTTTAGCGTTGTAGTTAAGGTTATGGACAAATGAAATTTTTAGTGTTGTGATTAGAAATTATGGACATAACATATTTTAGCATTGTAATTAAGATATGGACATAATGGTATTTTAGTGTGTAGTTGAAACAGTGTAATAAATATATTATAGTTTTAATGTTGCATAACATTGCATGCGAAATAAAAGAGTTGCATTGAGTTGCATATGAAATAAAATTATAGTTTGGCTTGGATTTGAAGCTCGTTGAAATATCTTGAATTTCTGTTTTAATTTCATTAATTAATTTGGCTTGGATTTAGAGAAAAAGAAGGAGGAATGAGAGAGCATTTCAGCCATTGGTTATGAGGGCGGCTTCTGGTTTTGGGTAGTGAAGGATTAGGTTTAGAGATTAGTGCCTATATTTATATTATTTAATTAGTTAATTAGCCCATTAAGGTCCGATTTGGCCCGAACTCAGAATTAGGCATGCTTACTGTCTATCTTAATGTTTTGACATCTTATGAATGCAATGACGCTAGTGGCAAGGCCCAATTTCGAAGTCTACAGCAGGTTTACTTTATTTTTAATATAAATCACTTAATTTTTAATTCAACCGTACATGAAAATTTACCGGGGTCACAAATTAACTTCAAAAATTCCCGAAAAATATATTTGGCTATGTTTTGACGCTGCGGACATAGGAAAATTAATTTCGTTCAATTCTGAGCCAGTATGAGATTTTAATGAATTTTTAAAGTAAAAAATTGTTCGTTTACACTGAAAAATCAATTATATTTATATATTAATTCTGAAAATTACTGAAAAATCATTTTTAGCTTTGTTTTGACGATACGAACTTAACAAAACTAATTTTGTTCAATTTGGAGACAGTTTGCAAAATTTCAATTTTCAAGGCGTAAATATTTAATATTAAAGATTAATTTTTATACCAATAATTTCCGAAACTCGAAATATATTAGTGTTTACTGTTTCCCAATGTAGAAACACCATTTTGAACTCAATGGAAGTGGTTTTGAGTCCAAATTCCTTCGTATGTGAAAAGTAGCATTTTGGGCCATATATATTATATATAAATTCTACAGCGACCTTTCTAAATTTTAATTTTAACATAACTTACATCTTATAAACTGAAATCTAAGTTTCTTAAATTCATTATGAAGATATCATCAATACAGTTCTAGCATTTCATGTTTCATCTAATTTTGACTTATAATGAATTTTATATATTTTCTGAAGTTGGAAATCGAAATATGAAATTACCGCGCCATTTCAGGCTCGGAACAGAATTAATATAAATTTTAAGTTTTACTTCAAATAAATAAATTTTTAATCGTTATTGTTTCAAATAACCA
Source organism: Allium sativum (assembly GCA_030737875.1). NCBI lineage: Eukaryota > Viridiplantae > Streptophyta > Magnoliopsida > Asparagales > Amaryllidaceae > Allium > Allium sativum. The sequence goes on from CM060913.1 coordinate 624,488,006, forward strand.
AAACTCACTAAAATTACTTAAAATGAAATTTTAAATTTACCCCAAAATTCCGGGTTGTTACAGTACACGGGTAGTCGAGTTGCTTTTTGCAGATATTTATCTCTTTAGCAGGATCCTGGATTGAAGCTTAAAGCTGTGTCCAGAGCATTGGAAGTCTTCCGCTGCACTAAGTCTATTTATTTCCGCTACATTGTATTAAAATATTATAATTTATCTTCCGCTATAATTTTATCGATGTACTCCGATATTCTGTACTCTTATGTAACATTTATTATTGATGTTATAAAAGTTTTCTGTTATTTGTTCTAATATGATGTATGCCCAAAGTTAACAATCTGGGATTTCCTTTGCAGGGAAGTTTAGGTCGTTACAGTTGGTATCAGAGCTCTGGTTAGCTCAAATCTTTGGGGTACAACTCATTAGAACTGAACAAAAGACTCATTAGAGATTGGATTAGCAATATCCAATAAGAATACTCATTAGAGAAAGGATCAGCAGTATCCTAGAATGAGAAAACTCATTAGAGATGGGGTTAGTAATGCCCTAGAATGAGTTTAGAGTGAAAAATATATAATTAGCTTATTTTTATTACATATATAATCTGATTTTAGAAAATATGATTTTTGAATATATAAAAGATATATATATATTTGAAAAGCTAATCAACTAATTGATTGATGGTTGTGTTATTATTAGTCCAACTAATAAAATAATTGAAACCTATAAAAAATTAAAATTAAGTTGGTTAAGTAAACAACTTTTAGCATCGTTCCTTTTCGAGGACGAAAAGATTTTAAGTGGGGGAGATTGTAACAACCCGGAATTTTGGGGTTAATTTAAAATTTTATTTTAAGTAATTTTAGTGAGTTTTGGATATTTGAAATAATTTATTTTAAATAATAACGATTAAAAATTTATTTTATTTGAAGTAAAACTTAAAATTTATATTAATTCTATTCCGAGCCTGAAATGGCACGGTAATTTCATATTTCGATTTCCAGCTTTGGAAAATATATAAAATTCATTATAAGTCAAAATTAGACGAAACATGAAACGCTAGAACTGTATTGATGATATCTTTATAAAGAATTTAAAAAATTTAGATTTCAGTTTATAAGTTGTAAGTTATGTTAAAATTAAAATTTAGAAAGTTCGTTGTAGAATTTATATATTATATATATGGCCCAGAATTCTACTTTTCACATACGAATGAATTTGGACTCAAAACCACTTCCATTGAGTTCAGAATGATGTTTCTACATTTAAAAACAGTAAACACTTATATATTTCGAGTTTCGGAAATTATTGGTATAATAATTTATCTTTAATATTAAATATATATGCCTAGAAAATTGAAATTTTGCAAACGGTCTTCACATTTAACAAAATTAATTTTGTTGGGTTCGTATCATCAAAACAAAGCAAAATATGATTTTTCGGTAATTTTTAGAATTAATATATAATTATAATTAATTTTTCAGTGTAAACGGACAATTTTTGACTTTAAAAATTCATTAAAAATTCATACAGACTCAGAATTGAACAAAATTAATTTTCCTAGGTCCTCAGCATCAAATCATAGCCAAATATAATTTTCGGGAATTTTTGAAATTAATTTGTGACCCCGGTAAATTTTCATGTACGGTTGAATTAAAAATTAAGTGATTTATATTAAAAATAAATTAACCTGCTGTAGACTTCGAAATTGGGCCTTGCCACTAGCGCCATTGCGTTCATAAGATGTCAAAACATTAAGATAGACAGTAAGCAGGCCTAATTCTGAATTCGGGCCAAATCGGACCTTAATGGACTAATTAACTAATTAAATAATATAAATATAGGCACTAATCTCTAAACCTAATCCTTCACTACCCAAAACCAGCCGCCACCCTCATAACCAATGGCTGAAATGTTCTCTCATTCCTCCTTATTTTTCTCTAAATCCAAGCCAAATTAATTAATGAAATCAAAACAGAAATTCAAGAGATTTCAACGAGCTTTAAATCCATACGGGTATGATCGGAGTTTGTGGGGTGTCGGAGCCGGATTGGGGCCATAAGCCTACTGCATTTGCTGGTCTTTTTCGCAGCCATGGTGGGAAGAGTAATTAGTGGAGAGGAAGGTGATTAAGAAGTTAATTAACTTAATTAATTACCCCACTAATAACCGATTAGTGTTTAAAAGCTTGTTTTGACCATAACTTTGACATACGAGCTCAGAATTGAGCAAACTTAGGTGCGCTGGAATCGTGGTGACAAGTACTACGATATGAAAAAGATTTGAAAGCTCTTTGGAGCTGCTGGAATTTTTGATAAAATTTAACTTTTGTTTAATTTTTCCAAAAACAATCGTTATTCAAACGATTTCTGAAACCGATCAAGGTGAGATTTTCTGATCTGAAATTTAATTAAATATTAAATTATTTATGAGTCGTTTGGAATTCATTATTTGTAATCATGATAGATCTGAGATGTATGGTTCTTGTTTATTGATTGTTTTTACGAATTGTGATGTCATGGATTATATGCGATGTTGGATTTATGTGGTTTAATTTAGCCGCCTATGTATAGATCAGGAAATACTGAATGGGACGAGACAAGATTTGATTTTTATTCATGAAGTGAAAAGTTGATTTTTATTTTTTATTTATGAATTAAAGATTTGATTTTTATCTTCGTTTATTAACTTAAAAGATTGGATTTTTATTTCCTTTATGAAATAAAGATGAGATTTTATAATAAAGATTAGAATTTTATTTTGTTAACAAATAAAAGATTGGACTTTAACATTTTTCCTAACTTAAAGATTAGATTTTTAATACTATTTAAGATACAGAGATGTGATTTTGAACATATTTTTGTTGACAAAATGAAGCGACAAAAATAAATGTATTTTTGTTGTCAAGATGAAACGGAGAAAAATGAACATATTATTAATGTTTATATGAATATGTAAATAGGCATAATTTTAATGCTTATGAAAAGACGTGATGATAAACATGTTTTTAGTATATATGTTGAAATGAGAACATAACGACATTTTTGGCATTATAGTTAGAAAGGAACATAACAGTATTTTTAGCGCTATAGTTAGAAAATGAACATAAAGATATTTTCAGCGTCATAGTTAGAAAATGTATACAACATATTTTTAGCGTTGTAGTTAAGGTTATGGACAAATGAAATTTTTAGTGTTGTGATTAGAAATTATGGACATAACATATTTTAGCATTGTAATTAAGATATGGACATAGCGGTATTTTAGTTGTAGTTGAAACAGTGTAATAAATATATTATAGTTTTAATGTTGCATAACATTGCATGCGAAACAAAAGAGTTGCATTGAGTTGCATATGAAATAAAATTATAGTTTGGCTTGGATTTAAAGCTCGTTGAAATCTCTTGAATTTCTGTTTTGATTTCACAAATTAATTTGGCTTGGATTTAGAGAAAAAGAAGGAGTAATGAGAGAGCATTTCAGCCATTGGTTATGAGGGTGGCGGCTGGTTTTAGGTAGTGAAGGATTAGGTTTAGAGATTAGTGCCTATATTTATATTATTTAATTTGTTAATAAGCCCATTAAGGTCCGATTTGGCCCGAACTCAGAATTAGGCATGCTTACTATCTATCTTAATGTTTAACATCTTCTGAACGCAAATGGCGCTAGTGGCAACGACCCAATTTCGAAGTCTGCAGTAGGTTTACTTTATTTTTAATATAAATCACTTAATTTTTAATTCAACCGTACATGAAAATTTACCGGGGTCACAAATTGACTTCAAAAATTCCAAAAAAATATATTTGGCTATGTTTTGACGCTGCGGACCTAGGAAAATTAATTTCGTTCAATTCTGAGCCTGTATGAATTTTTTAAGAATTTTTAAAGTCAAAAATTGTCTGTTTACACTGAAAAATCAATTATAATTATATATTAATTCTAAAAATTACCAAAAAAATCATTTTTAGCTTTGTTTTCACGATACGAACCCAACAAAATTAATTTTGTTCAATTTGGAGACCGTTTGCAAAATTTCATTTTTCAAGGCATATATATTCAATATTACAGATAAATTTTTATACCAATAATTTCCGAAACTCGAAATATATAAGTGTTTGCTATTTTTCAATGTATAAACACCATTCTGAACTCAATGGAACTGGTTTTGATTCCAAATTCCTTCGTATGCGAAAAGTAGCCTTTTGGGCCATATATATTATATATAAATTCTACAGCGACCTTACTAAATTTTAATTTTAACATAACTTACAACTTATAAACTGAAATCTAAATTTCTTAAATTCATTATGAAGATATCATCAATACAGTTCTAGCGTTTCATGTTTCGTCTAATTTTGACTTATAATGAATTTTATATATTTTCCAAAGTTGGAAATCGAAATTTCAGGATCGGAATAGAATTAATATAAATTTTAAGTTTTACTTCAAATAAAATAAATTTTTAATCGTTATTATTTAAAATAAATTATTTAAAATAGCCAAAACTCACTGAAATTACTTAAAATAAAATTTTAAATTTACCCCAAAATTCCGGGTTGTTACAGTACACGGGCAGTCGAATAGCTTTTTGCAGATATTTATCTCTTTAGCAGGATCGTGGATTGAAGCTTAAAGCTGTGTCCAGAGCATTGGAAGTCTTCCGCTGCACTAAGTCTATTTATTTCCGCTGTAATGTATTAAAATATTATAATTTATCTTCCGCTGTAATTTTATCGATGTACTCCGATATTCTGTACTCTGATGTAACATTTATTATTGATGTTATAAAAGTCTTCTGTTATTTGTTCTAATGTGTTGTATGCCCAAAATTAACAATCCGGGCTTTCCTTTACGGGGAAGTTTGGGTCGTTACAGTTGGTATCAGAGCTCTGGTTAGCTCAAATCTTTGGGGTACAACTCATTAGAACTGAACAAAAGACTCATCAGAGATTGGATTAGCAATATCCAATAAGAATACTCATTAGAGATAGGATCAGCAGTATCCTAGAATGAGAAAACTCATTAGAGATGGGGTTAGTAATGCCCCAGAATGAGTTCAGAGTGAAAAATCTATAATTAGCGTATTTTTATTATATATATAATCTAATTTTAGAAAATACGATTTTTGAATATATAAAAGATATATATATATATATATATATATATATATATATATTTGAAAAGCTAATCAACTAATTGATTGATGGTTGTGTTATTATTAGTCCAACTAATAAAATAATTGAAACCTATAAAAAATTAAAATTAAGTTGGTTAAGTAAACAAATTTTAGCTTCGTTCCTTTTCGAGGACGAAAAGATTTTAAGTGGAGGAGGCTGTAATAACCTGGAATTTTGGGGTAAATTTAAAATTTTATTTCAAGTAATTTTAGTGAGTTTTGGCTATTTGAAATAATTTATTTTAAATAATAATGATTAAAAATTTATTTTATTTGAAGTAAAACTTAAAATTTATATTAATTCTATTCCGAGCCTGAAATGACGCGGTAATTTCATATTTCGATTTCCAACTTTGGATAATATATAAAATTCATTATAAGTCAAAATTAGACGAAACATGAAACGCTAGAACTGTGTTGATGATATCTTTATAATGAATTTAAGAAATTTAGATTTCAGTTTATAAGTTGTAAGTTATGTTAAAATTAGAATTTAGAAAGGTCGCTGTAGAATTTATATATAATATATATGGCCCAAAAGGCTACTTTTCACATACGAAGGAATTTGGACTCAAAATCACTTCCATTGAGTTCAATGTTTCTACATTGAAAAACAGTAAACACTTATATATTTCGAGTTTCGGAAATTATTGGTATAATAATTTATCTTTAATATTAAATATATACGCCTTGAAAATTGAAATTTTGCAAACTATCTCCAAATTGAAAAAAATTAATTTTGTTGGGTTCGTATTGTCAAAACAAAGCTAAAAATGATTTTTCGGTAATTTTTAGAATTAATATATAATTATAATTGATTTTTCAGCGTAAATGGACAATTTTTGACTTTAAAAATTCGTTAAAAATTCATACTGGCTCAGAATTGAACTAAATTAATTTTCCTAGGTCCGCAGCATCAAAACATAGCCAAATATATTTTTTGGGAATTTTTGAAGTTAATTTGTGACCTCGGTATATTTTCATGTACGGTTGAATTAAAAATTAAGTGATTTATATTAAAAATAAAATAAACCTGCTGTAGACTTCGAAATTGGGCCTTGCCACTAGTGCCATTGCGTTCAAAAGATGTCAAAACATTAAGATAGACAGTAAGCATGCCTAATTCTGAGTTCGGGCCTAATCAGACCTTAATGGGCTAATTAACTAATTAATTAATATAAATATAGGCACTAATATCTAAACCTAATCCTTCGCTACCCAAAACCAGCCGCCACCCTCATAACCAATGACTGAAATGCTCTCTCATTCCTCCTTCTTTTTCTCTAAATCCAAGCCAAATTAATTAATGAAATCAAAACAGAAATTCAAGAGATTTCAACGAGCTTTAAATCCATACAGGTATGATCGGAGTTTGTGGGGGTGTTGGAGCCAGATTGGGGCCATAAGCCTGCTGCGTTTGCTGATCTTTTTCGCAGCCATGGTGGGAAGAGTAATTAGTGGAGAGGAAGGTGATTAAGAAGTTAATTAATTTAATTAAATACCCCACTAATAACCGATTAGTGTTTAAAAGCTTGTTTTGACCATAACTTTGACATACGAGCTCAGAACTGAGCAAACTCAAGTGCGCTGGAATCGTGGTGACGAGTACTACGCTATGAAAAAAATTTAAAGATCTTTGGAGCTGCTGGAATTTTTGATAAAATTAAACTTTTGTTTAATTTTTCCAAAAACAATCGTTATTCAAACGATTTCTAAAACCGATCAAGGTGAGATTTTCTGCTCTGAAATTTAATTAAATATTAAATTATTTATGAGTCGTTTGGAATTCATTATTCATAATCATGATAGATCTGAGATGTATGGTTCTTGTTTGTTGATTGTTTTTACGAATTGTGATGTCATGGATTATATGCGATGGTTGGATTTATGTGGTTTAATTTAGCCGCCTTTGTATAGATCAGGAAATACTGAATGGGACGAGACAAGATTTGATTTTTATTCATGAAGTGAAAAGTTGATTTTTATTTTTTATTTATGAATTAAAGATTTGATTTTCATCTTCGTTTATTAACTTAAAAGATTGGATTTTTATTTCCTTTATGAAATAAAGATGAGATTTTATTTGGTTTATAAAGATTAGATTTTTATTTTGTTAATAAATAAAAGATTGGACTTTAACATTTTTCCTAACTTAAAGATTAGATTTTTAATACTGTTTAAGATACAGAGATGTGATTTTGAACATATTTTTGTTGACAAAATGAAACGACAAAAATAAATGTATTTTTGTTGTCAAGATGAAATGGAGAAAAATGAACATATTATTAATGTTTATATGAATATGTAAATAGGCATAATTTTAATGCTTATGAAAAGACGTGATGATAAACATGTTTTTAGTATCTAAGTTGAAATGAGAACATAACGACATTTGTGGCATTATAGTTAGAAAGGAACATAACGGTATTTTTAGCGCTATAGTTAGAAAATGAACATAAAGATATTTTCAGCGTCATAGTGAGAAAATGTATACAACATATTTTTAGCGTTGTAGTTAAGGTTATGGACAAATGAAATTTTTAGTGTTGTGATTAGAAATTATGGACATAACATATTTTAGCATTGTAATTAAGATATGGACATAACGGTATTTTAGTTGTAGTTGAAACAGTGTAATAAATATATTATAGTTTTAATGTTGCATAACATTGCATGCGAAACAAAAGAGTTGCATTGAGTTGTATATGAAATAAAATTATAGTTTGGCTTGGATTTAAAGCTCGTTGAAATCTCATGAATTTCTGTTTTGATTTCACTAATTAATTTGGCTTGGATTTAGAGAAAAAGAAGGAGGAATGAGAGAGCATTTCAGCCATTGGTTATGAGGGTGGCGGCTGGTTTTAGGTAGTGAAGGATTAGGTTTAGAGATTAGTGCCTATATTTATATTATTTAATTAGTTAATAAGCCCATTAAGGTCCGATTTGGCCCGAACTCAGAATTAGGCATGCTTATTGTCTATCTTAATGTTTGACATCTTCTGAATGCAATGGCGCTAGTGGCAAGGCCCAATTTCGAAGTCTACAGTAGGTTTACTTTATTTTTAATATAAATCACTTAATTTTTAATTCAACCGTACATGAAAATTTACCGGGGTCACAAATTGACTTCAAAAATTCCAGAAAAATATATTTGGCTGTGTTTTGACGCTGCGGACCTAGGAAAATTAATTTCGTTCAATTCTGAGCCTGTATGAATTTTTAAAGTCAAAAACTGTCTGTTTACACTGAAAAATCAATTATAATTATATATTAATTCTAAAAATTACCGAAAAATCATTTTTAGCTTTTTTTTCATGATACGAACCCAAAAAAATTAATTTTGTTCAATTTGGAGACCGTTTGAAAATTTTCAATTATCAAGGCATATATATTTAATATTAAAGATAAATTTTTATACCAGTAATTTCCGAAACTCGAACTATAAAAGTGTTTACTGTTTTTCAATGTATAAACACCATTCTGAACTCAATGGAAGTGGTTTTGAGTCCAAATTCCTTCGTAGGTGAAAAGTAGCCTTTTGGGCCATATATATTATATATAATTTCTACAACAACCTTTCTAAATTTTAATTTTAACATAACTTACAACTTATAAACTGAAATCTAAATTTCTTAAATTCATTATGAAGATATCATCAATACAGTTCTAGCGTTTCATGTTTCGTCTAATTTTGACTTATAATGAATTTTATATATTTTCCAAAGTTGGAAAACGAAATATGAAATTACCACACCATTTCAGGATCGAAATAGAATTAATATAAATTTTAAGTTTTACTTCAAATAAAATAAATTTTTAATTGTTATTATTTAAAATAAATTATTTCAAATAGCCAAAACTCACCAAAATTACTTAAAATAAAATTTTAAATTTACCCCAAAATTCCGGGTTGTTACAGTACACAGGCAGTCGAGTTGCTTTTTGCAGATATTTATCTCTTTAGCAGGATCATGGATTGAAGCTTAAAGCCGTGTCCAGAGCATTGGAAGTCTTCCGCTGAACTAAGTCTATTTATTTCCACAACAATGTATTAAAATATTATAATTTATCTTCCGCTGTAATTTTATCGATGTACTCCGATATTCTGTACTCTGATGTAACATTTATTATTGATGTTATAAAAGTCTTCTGTTATTTGTTCTAATGTGTTGTATGCCCAAAGTTAACAATCCGGGCTTTCCTTTACGTGGAAGTTTGGGTCGTTACATTTGTATCAGAGCTCTGGTTAGCTCAAATCTTTGGGGTACAACTCATTAGAACTGAACAAAAGACTCATCAGAGATTGGATTAGTAATATCCAATAAGAATACTCATTAGAGATAGGATCAGCAGTATCCTAGAATGAGAAAACTCATTAGAGTTGGGGTTAGTAATGCACTAGAATGAGTTCAGAGTGAAAAATCTATAATTAGCGTATTTTTATTATATATATAATCTGATTTTAGAAAATACGATTTTTGTATATATAAAAGATATATATATATATATATATATTTGAAAAGCTAATCAACTAATTGATTAATGGTTGTGTTATTATTAGTCCAACTAATAAAATAATTGAAACCTATAAAAAATTAAAATTAAGTTGGTTAAGTAAACAACTTTTAGCTTCGTTCCTTTTCGAGGACGAAAAGATTTTAAGTGGGGGAGACTGTAACAACCCGGAATTTTGGGGTAAATTTAAAATTTTATTTTAAGTAATTTTAGTGAGTTTTGGCTATTCGAAATAATTTATTTTAAATAATAACGATTAAAAATTTCTTTTATTTGAAGTAAAACTTAAAATTTATATTAATTCTATTCCGAGCCTGAAATGGCGCGGTAATTTCATATTTCGATTGCCAACTTTGGAAAATATATCAAATTCATTATAAGTCAAAATTAGACGAAACATGAAACGCTAGAACTTTATTGATGATATCTTTATAATGAATTTAAGAAATTTAGATTTCCGTTTATAAGTTGTAAGTTATGTTAAAATTAGAATTTAGAAAGGTCGTTGTAGAATTTATATATAATATATATGGCCCAAAAGGCTACTTTTCACATACAAAGGAATTTGGACTCAAAACCACTTCCATTGAGTTTATAATGATGTTTCTATATTGAAAAACAGTAAATACTAATATATTTCGAGTTTTGGAAATTATTGGTATAAAAATTTATCTTTAATATTAAATATAAACGCCTTGAAAATTAAATTTGGCAAACGGTCTCCAAATTGAACAAAATAAAATTTGTTGGGTTCGTATCGTCAAAAAAAGGCTAAAAATAATTTTTTGGTAATTTTTAGAATTAATATATAATTATAATTGATTTTTCAGTGTAAACAGACAATTTTTGACTTTAAAAATTCATTAAAAATTCATACTGGCTCATAATTGAACGAAAATAATTTTCCTAGGTCCGCAGCGTCAAAACATAGCCAAATATATTTTTCGGGAATTTTTGATGTTAATTTGTGACCCGATAAATTTTCATGTACGGTTGAATTAAAAATTAAGTGATTTATATTAAAAATAAAGTAAACCTGCTGTAGACTTCGAAATTGGGCCTTGCCACTAGCGCCATTGCGTTCAGAAGATGTCAAAACATTAAGATAGACAGTAAGCATGCCTAATTCTGAGTTCGGCCCAAATCGGATCTTAATGGGCTAATTAACTAATTAAATAATGTTAATATAGGCACTAATCTCTAAACCTAATCCTTCACTACACAAAACCAGCCGCTACCCTCATAACCAATGGCTAAAATGCTCCATCATTCCTCCTTCTTTTTCTCTAAATCCAAGCCAAATTAATTAATGAAATCAAAACAGAAATTCAAGAGATTTCAAGAGCTTTAAATCCATACGGGTATGATCGGAGTTTGTGGGGTGTTGGAGCCGGATTGGGGCCATAAGCCTGTTGCGTTTGCTATTCTTTTTCGCAGCCATGGTGGGAAGAGTAATTAGTGGAGAGGAAGGTGATTAAGAAGTTAATTAATTTAATTAATTACCCCACTAATAACTGATTAGTGTTTAAAAGCTTGTTTTGACCATAACTTTGACATACGAGCTCAGAATTGAGCAAACTCAGGTGCGCTAGAATCGTGGTGACGAGTACTACGCTATGAAAAAGATTTGAAAGCTCTTTGGAGCTGCTGGAATTTTAGATAAAATTAAAATTTTGTTTAATTTTTCCAAAAACAATCGTTATTCAAATGATTTCTGAAACCGATCAAGGTGAGATTTTCTGATCTGAAATTTAATTAAATATTAAATTATTTATGATTTGTTTGGAATTCATTATTCATAATCATGATAGATCTGAGATGTATGGTTCTTGTTTGTTGATCGTTTTTACGAATTGTGATGTCATGGATTATATGCGATGGTTGGATTTATGTGGTTTAATTTAGCCGCCTTTGTATAGATCAGGAAATACTAAATGGGACGAGACAAGATTTGATTTTTATTCATGAAGTGAAAAGTTGATTTTTATTTTTTATTTATGAATTAAAGATTTGATTTTTATCTTCGTTTGTTAACTTAAAAGATTGGATTTTTATTTCCTTTATGAAATAAAGATGAGATTTTATTTGGTTTATAAAGATTAGATTTTTATTTTTTTAATAAATAAAAGATTGGACTTTAACATTTTTCCTATCTTAAAGATTAGATTTTTAATACTGTTTAAGATACAGAGATGTGATTTTGAACATATTTTTGTTGACAAAATGAAGCGACAAAAATAAATGTATTTTTGTTGTCAAGATGAAACGGAGAAAAATGAACATATTATTAATGTTTATATGAATATGTAAATAGGCATAATTTTAATGCTTATGAAAAGACGTGATGATAAACATGTTTTTAGTATCTAAGTTGAAATGAGAACATAACGACATTTTTGGCATTATAGTTAGAAAGGAACATAACGGTATTTTTAGCGCTATAGTTAGAAAATGAACTTAACGATATTTGCAGCGTCATAGTTAGAAAATGTATACAACATATTTTTAGCGTTGTAGTTAAGGTTATGGACAAATGAAATTTTTAGTGTTGTGATTAGAAATTATGGACATAACATATTTTAGCATTGTAATTAAGATATGGACATAACATTATTTTAGTGTGTAGTTGAAACAATGCAATAAATATATTATAGTTTTAATGTTGCATAACATTGCATGCAAAATAAAAGAGTTGCATTGAGTTGCATATGAAATAAAATACGTTTATTTGTTAATGTCATATACTGCATATGAAATAACATATATTTGTAATGTCATATATGGCATATGAAATAAAATATATGGTTAAGGTCACACTTTTTGCATATGAAGCGAAGTAGTTTAAATGTTATTATAAAATGTTGTCATTTATGTTAATTAAAAGTTGTCAATTATGTTAGAATTCAAGAACGTCATTTATGTTAGAATTCAAGGAAATGTTGAAATAGAATAAAGGTAGTCATTCATGTTAGAAATTAAAGCAAACATAAATGTTATTATAAAATGTTGTCATTTATGTTAATTAAAATGTCATTTATGTTAGAATTCAAGAACGTCATTTACGTTAGAATTCAAGAACGTCATTTATGTTAGAATTAGAAAGAACATTTACGTTAGGAAGAACACTTATGTTAGAAAGAACATTCATGTTAGAAATAAAACATTTATAAATAGAACATTATTTTATTTGTCATGTAAATATAATTTGTAGTCATATTAAATAGCATGTTTATGTTACTTGTTAAATATGATTTGTTAACAAATAAAATTATCATTAGGATTGTCATGTTCATGTAAAATTAACATTTTTAGTGATAAATTATTAAGTTTGTATGGAATTGTCATTTTGATTATAAACTTCGTTTTTTTAGAAGCATGATATGTTAGGAAAAAATATCATTTGTAGAATCATTTATATTAGGAATTAAATGTGACATTTATAGTAGGGAATAAATGTGCCGTTTATATTAGAAAATAAATGTGTCATATTAATATAGAATGGTCATTTATTAAATATGTCCTGTTAATATAGAATGGTCATTTATTAAATATGTCATATTAATATAAAATTGTCATTTAGTATAAATGTCGTTTAAGTTGGAATTATGCCATGCAATTAAAAATGTCATTTAAATTGGAATTATGTCATACAATTAAAAATGACCTTTTGTTATAAAATGTTGCCTTAGAAAAGAAATAACATTTTTGATATAAAATGTTATCTAGAAAAGAAATATTTTAGAAAAAAATATTTTAGAAAAAAAATATTTTAAATAAATAATAGTTTAAAACAATGAATGTTTACAGTGAAATAATTACAATTATAAATTATAATTGTTGTTGGACACGAGGTTAGGTCACATTTGTGGTGGAAGTCTGCCCGGAATCAACCGGCATATCCAGCAGCCACAAATGTTGGGCCTAATGTGAGAGGTCCAAGTGCACAAATACGAATTGGGCCAAGACATGAGGTTAAGCCCAAGCAGTGGAATAAGTCTGCCCGGAACCAACCGGCATATCCAGCATCCGCAAGTTGTAGGCCTAATGTGAGGGGTCTGGCCCGTTATAAAACATAAATGGGTAAGAAACAATTTAATATGAAGTTCATTTATAAAATAAAGATTTCATAGGAATTTACATTTTCCTATGTAAATAAAGAATGAAATGGAAATTTTCATTTTTAATGAAATCAAGGGTTGAAGTAAAAGATTTCATTTTAAAATAGAAATAATGCATTGAAAGAAAAGAGTACATTTTTAATGCAAGTCATGAAACTATAAAAATGATCATATTTTTGAAATAAAAATATGTTTGCATCAAACACCACATTTTTGACATAAGATAATAAAGGAAAGAGGAAAGTTACATTTTTCTTAATGTAAATAAAAATTAGGAAAGTTTTACATTTTTATGTAATTAAGTTAGAGAACATAAAAATTACATTTTTATGTAATTAAGTCAATTTCCATGTGAATTAGATTAAAGGTTAAAAATTTACATTTATCATGTAAATTATGATAAAGGAAGAAAATTACATTTTTAATGTAATTTAAATTTAAAGAAAGTAAAGTACATTTTCTATTTAAAGGAAGAATTTCATTTTCATGTAATTAAGGTTTAAAATAAGAGTTATATTTTCATGTAATTAAGATTAAAGGTAAAAGTTACATTTTTCATGTAATTTAATAAAAGTAAAGGTACATTTTTAGGAATAGGTTTTTTTTATTAAAAGGAATAAGGATTAGAAATGTACATTTTAATGAATGGATCTTCATTAAAAAGAATAAGAAACAAAATATACATTTTGTGTAATTTGAAAGATGGAAGAAAAATTTACATTGTTGTGTATGTGAATTATAATAAAATAAACATTATTGTGTGTCATATTATAGCTTGATATTACATACACAAATAGGAATGTTTGTTGCTAGCAAAATATAGTGGAATGAAAATGAACTATTTTTATCAAGATAAAAATAGTGATAAATAATAATGTTATGAAATGCTTTAAAATGATAATTATGTGAGGATTATTTGAAAAGACCGAGTTATACTCATTTCAAATAATCGTATGATGTTTAAATGGAAGATATAGGAGACGGTTTTGAAGACCGACGATCTTCACATCGGATGGGCGACGACTACTGAGACCCTGGACTAACTTGCTCCCAGGAAGGGGTTGAAGTGGAAATTGTCTGGACGTAGTGTTGATTTGTACGGATTTGGCTTTCGCTCAGACCCAAAGCATAAGCTTATAAATGGATTGTATATTTGACATTGTATTCCTTTATACTGTATTCGTTGATCTCTGCTAAACATATATCTGTTTGGTGTTTTACACCCTTCTCTGAGACGTACGAGCTTAGAGGTTATATGTTGGTAGAAATCAATGGTATGGTATGGATTGACGATGTAGCATGATAAGATGCATATGATCAAGGCTTTGTCGAAAAGCAGGCCTTGTGGGATGATCAAAGCATAGCCTATTTAGGCATAGCTTTGTGTATAGCGTGACTTCGCGAGCCTCACACACCGGCGGAGTATAAAACGGGAGAAGGGAACGCAGGGAGAGCAACATGTTTCTTTCTAGCTAGAAATGGTGTTTGGGGTTTTAACACGGCCCGACATTTTACTTATGTGGATGATGGAATGAGGCGCCTCGGATGGTAGGTCCTATAGGACCGGGAAACGTGTGTTCAGGAATAACCAATCCACGAAGCTGTATGTGTGGACCGACCCTGCAGCTTTCCAAGGGTTCTCCGCGGGGAATCCTGAGACATTATCTAGAGTGTCTCGAATCAGTAAGGAGCTCCTCCCTAGCCTTGACTCATGATGGAAACCCAATTTCCAATACACCCTTGCGGTTTTGATTGTATAACTAGTATGGCGACATAGTATATGGTAGCTATGCCGTCTAGGATTAATACATTATGATTGAAATGTTTTTATTTAAAACATATACACACTAATAATAATATCGTTTTTTTATCGTATCAAGCATCGTTTGACCATTATAAGGTAAAACCCTATCCTCCGGTTTGCGTTGCATTATGTGATGGGACTTGGGACTTATAATGGTTTCCTTTTTCTAAAAAGCATTGCATTGTTTTGATGATTCACTTTAATTTATGCACGACAATCCATGGAAATAAACCCGTTCCACGTTAGCGGCGTGGTCTTTGGATTTGCCTTATCACTATTAGTCATATTAGTTAAGAATTCTCACACCAGTCCCATGACTGACCCATAGTTTGTTTCACTTTGCAAACTCGGGTGCCCTCTTTTCCACATGGGCAGTCGAGTAGCTTTTTGCAGATATTTATCTCTTTAGCAGGATCCTGGATTGAAGCTTAAAGCTGTGTCCAGAGCATTGGAAGTCTTCCGCTACACTAAATCTATTTATTTCCGCTGCAATGTATAAAAATATTATAATTTATCTTCCGCTGTAATTTTATCGATGTACACCAATATTCTGTACTATGATGTAACATTTATTATTGATGTTATAAAAGTCTTCTGTTATTTGTTCTAATGTGTTACATGCCCAAAATTAACAATCCGGGCTTTCCTTTACGGGGAAATTTGGGTTGTTACAATATATGTAGTGGCTACGGACAATGAAATTAACAAAAGGCGAGCACGACGAAGATTTCTACCTATGAAGAGTCGTGGTGTATTGGTTTAGCTAGTCGGTGAGAACTCCTCACTTTTATTTTAATTTTCCAGTTAAAATATATACTAGGATGCAGACGGTGCTTAGCAGCACCCGACACCCGTCGTCCACATACCATGGATGACTTGTTTGTTGATTGTTGTGTTGTGAAATTTGATTGTGTGATGTGGAGTGAAATAAAATATTTTATAGTGGAAAATATTTTATAGTTAAAAATATAATTTTTAACGAGTATATAAAATAAATATTTATAAACAAATCGGACGATTTGTTTATATACACTGATTTGACTGATATTGATTGGGACGATAAATTTTACACATCGCCCAACTGCACAAATAAAATGTGTTTGTTGATTTGAAACCCCACACGGGTATTGGGATGATACTTGACGTACACTAGTCCTGATTGTTTAGTTGCATGTCAATCGATGGGTTGAAAGACCGTGTAAGCGTTAATTATTTATATTTAATGCTTATGCAGTTATGTGGTGCACTCTGGATGATGGTTGATTATTTATCGTTGCTATTATATACATGTGTTGTAGAAAATCCATATAATTAACATTATATGGTAATTGATTGGGCCTCATTCCAATATAGAAAATAAATTCATGTGTTGAATAGAAAATAAATTCATGTATTGAATTGAAAATAAATTCATGTGTTGAATAGAAAATAAATTCATGTGTTGAATAGAAAATAAATTCATGTGTTGAATTGAAAATAAATTCATGTGTTGAATTATAAAATATTCATGTGTTGAATAAAAGCCATGTTGATTAGATTGACGCCATTTTGACGTGAACGATAATTATATCGATTTTATTCATTTTTATAATGAATATAGAAAACGAATTGATTTCAAAATATAACGTTTTGAAAATATAATCATTTGTATGTCGATGATGTGGAATATTCAATTTTGATTTGAAATTGAATATGAAGTTGAAATCGTTTTGAAAACGAATTTAAAACAATTTATATTATACGTTTTAAAAGGAAATCGACGAAATATATATATTATATATATAGAATGGCCTGAATAGAACGCGCCGCGGCTGTTCGCGAATTTCGACCATTGACTTCGAATGAATATCACAGGAGGTTCGACCGTCGGATTCTCCTAAAATTGGAACAGTTGGGTTCGTATCGAAAAGAGCTTTCTAAACAATATTAGAGATTAGAAATCTAACAGTTGGATTTGGAATTATGTCCAAATCAAATTTGGAAAAGGTCATTGTAAGTGCAGTTCGATGGCCGTTGATGGAAATCGACTGTACGGGCCTTAGTAAAATTATTAAAAATAGTAATAATTTGTGTAAAATCATAAGAAATGATTTGGGAAGAATTGGGATGAAAAACTCCATATTTGAAAAGATAAAAATAGATTTTTATCGAAATGAACTAGTTTTGAACTAGAATTAAAATCAATTTATTTTAAAAATAAATAAATTGGATTTGAAATGGTTTTAAAAGTAACCAGAATTTCCAATAATGGAATTGGAATGGATTTGAATCGACATTATCTTTGAAATATTTCGATGTTGGATTTCGTGATTATACCGATATTGTTATGGAAATTTGAAAGATATATTTATATCGTTATTTCCAATACGATATTTGTTGGTCATAGAATTGGATATTGAATATAAGCCAATATATTTTCTATTCAGAGCCTTGTATATAATATCAAAGGTGATTTGGGTTGGTCGTGAACGGTGTCTTCATAAACACTGTTCTTAAACCCAGTTGAGAAAAAGACTAAATCTTTTTACTTAGATTTAATGAAGTATACCAATTAAATGGTATTTAATTGGAGTTGAATTTGAATTGATTTTTGGGTTTATCGTGAACATTGTTTTAAATAACACTTGTTTTTTAACCCGATAATTAAAGAATGTGATTTTGGGTTTTTCGTGAACCGTGTTTTAGATGACATTGGTTCTTTAACCCAGTTAAAGACAGGATATTGATTTCTGTGAAGATTAAAACTAAGTGGGTTTTTAATGAATCTTTAATTAGATTGAAATGGCCGAGAATGGAGTATCACCAGTTTTGCTCCAGGCAATAGTTAAATCTTTAATTAGATTTGAACGTGAAATGGTCATTGAATTTACCGATAACACCGTGGTGTTAGATATGAAGTATGACCAGTTTTACTTCATGGGATGAATAGGTTGGGATTGGGAAATAAAATAAATGATTACTTCGGTGTGGTTCGCTAATCCCGACTAATTTGAATTGATATTCAAAGAAGATTAAAGAATAAACTTAAAGAATTTATCTTTGATAAAATTAATGGGAACCTTTCCCAAAGTATAAGAATATTTGAATAAAAGAATATTCTGAATTGGAATGAGGTGTATGTTGTGTTTGTGTAACACTTGTTTATTATATACGCGGGTTATTCAGAAAGACCGGGTTTATCCCATTCTGAATAACTGATTCGATGTGGTGTCGAGGATGAAGACGGTGGTTGAAGACTGGAGGTCTTCACATCGTTTGGGTGATTACTGATGATCTTGATTGGGCTGTACACCCAAGAGGACGAAATCAGTTAGTGACCGTCCAGACGTACTTGGAGATCGATGGATATGCGAGGTACAAGGTGCCTCCGGTTTCGTTCTGGCCCAGAACGAACTTGTAAATGGACTGTGTGTCTGACATTGGATTTTATTCTGTGTGATTGATTTCTATTAAATATATATCTGTTTGGCGATGGAGAATTTATTCTCTTGCTTAACGCCCTTCTCTGAGACGTACGAGCTCAGGGGTTATATATTGATGGATATAAATCGCATGGAGTGAATTGCCTGTGTGGCAAGCCTAAGTGGCAAATGATCAAGGCTTCTGTTGAAAAGCAAAGTCTTGTGGTTGATGATTAAAGCACTACCTGTGTGGCATAACTTTGGGTAGCGTTGATTCGCGAGCCTCACACCCTGGTTGTGAACCAGAAACGGTAGAAGGATCTAGGGAGGGCATGCGTTTCTTTCTAGCTAGTGGTGGTGTCAGTGCTTAAACTGGCTGACATTTATATACTTTTCACCTGTGTGGTTGTTGTTGTTGCGAGGCGCCTCGGATATATCGGTCGATCCAGGACCGATGGAGTCATTTGACTCATTTACGCCCCAAAGGGCGGGGAAACGCAGTGTTCAGGCATTTTAATCCACATCGGTGGACCGGCCCTGTGGCTCTTAAGGCTTAACAGAGTACTTGCCTGAGACATGGTGGGCTAGATTGTCTCGAATCGGTAGAGGACTATCTTTTGCCTCGGTGCATAGATGGAAATCCAATTTCCAAATACGTGACTTTGCAGTTTTGATTGTAGAGCCTAGTATGGAGACATGATATATGGTACCCATGCCGTCTGTGATTGATATTTATGATTGAAAATGTTTTGACACTATACACTTATAGTAATATCAAAATAATCTATTTTTAAACGTATCAAGCATTCTTTGGCTATTAAGGTAAAACCCTATCCTCCAGCTTGTGTTGCATTGTGTGATGGGACCTGGGTCTTATAATAGCTTCATTTTTCTTTATTTAGCATTGCGGTGTTGTTTTATGCACTGGTATTCTTCGAAGGAAACCCGTTCCGTGTTATACGGCGTGGTCCCTTGATTTACCTAACTTAAAAAAAAGATTAATAACTGTTTTAGTTCTCACACCAGTCACACGACTGATCTGGAGTTTATTGTTTTAACCTAAACTCTGGGTGCCCTTATTTTGACACGGGCAGCCAGTAGTTTTGGTTTTGCAGATTTATATTCACAGGAACCTGGTTTACAGCTGGAACGATACTCGGAAATCTCTGTATCCGTGTATTACTTTCAGTTGTGTCTTGTATTATTTTTCCGATGCTATGTAATTTATTGTAATCTCTGATATTTATTGAATGTATTTTATTCATTCATACTCTGTATATTCTTGTATTCTGATGAATTGTTGTAATAAGCAATGAAATGTTCTTCTGTTTGCGTCCCGATGTGCCTTGTACTCAACTCAATCTGTGATTTCCCGTAAGGGGGATTTCGGGTCGTTTCATTCCCACTTCCATGTGGGGGTCTTTAAAGGTAACAACAATCCTCCATGCTTCCTTTGCTTCGCTTTTACTTTTTGACACATTATGCATTTGGCTACGAATTCGGCTATATCTCTCTTTATTCCTTCCCAATGGAGATTCTCTTTATATCCTTGTACATTTTATCCCCACCGAGGTGTATGGTAAATTTCGAGCTATGGCACTCTTCTAGAATTTCTGTCCTTAACCCTTCATCTTTAGGATGTAAAGTCATCCATTCCAAAAGTAAACTTCCATCATCGCCGATTGAATACCTAACCGAATAGGGAAAGGTTTCTTTCTTCCCTACTTTTCCTTTATGCTTCTTAATTCCTCGTCAAGATCTTGTGCGTTTTGGATCCTTTCTCTTAGGGTAGGTCTAATTATCATAGCTCCAAGAAAACCATTAGAGGTGGTTGGCGAGGGTTGCAAATTAAATTTAGGGAGAAACTTTAATTGCCAACATTCTATCATCGCCTTCAAGATCGCGTGTTTCCTACTTAAAGCATCTTCGATGGCATTCCCCTTTCCCCGGGTATACTGGATCATGAAATCAAATGATACAATATATACCATCCATCATTGTTGCTCAAGTTTATGTCACGTTAAGAAAATAAATACTTATAGGGATTTATGGTCAGTAAAAGGTTCAAATTTCTCCCCTAAAAGATAATTCCTCCACTTTTTAAGGGCGAACACTACTGCGGTTAACTCAAGGGCTTGAACTGGGTATCTCTTCTCTGGGTCCTTGAGTTGTCTACTAGCGTAAGCAACTACCCTTCCTTTTTGCATAACGACAGCTCCTAAACCGGTCCCACGTGCGTCGGTGTAAACCGTAAACAATTTTTAACCATCGGGTATAATTAGGACTAGTGCGCTAGTTAGTACTTCCTTTAATTTTTTAATGGTTATATCACATTTATCACTCCAAGAAAACACCAAATTTTTATTCGTTAATTAGGTTAAACGTGTAGCAATTTTTCAAAGTTTTTATGAATTTCCTTCAATATCCGGCCAATCCTAGGAATCTTCTTACTTCCGTAGCATTTCGAGGTATCCTCCATTATTTGATTTCCTCGATCTTTGCGAGGTCTAAGGCCAGGACCTCACTCAACATGGTATGTCCTAAAAATCTTACTTCTTCCCTCCAGAAATGGCACTTCGAGAATTTTGCTTTCAGTTGGTTCATTCTTAATATCCCTAACACTTGCCATAAGTGATTTTCATGCTCTTCATGATCTTTTGAAAATATAAGGATATCATCTACGAAGACTACCACAATCTTATTTAGAATGCCTCTAAATACCCTACTCATGAGGTCAACGAAGAAGGCGGGTGAATCCGTTAGTCCGAATGACATAACTTACCATTGGAACAATTCATTTGGCATCCTAAACGCAGTTTTGTCCTTGCTTTACTTCGCAATTCTTAACTGGTGAAATCCGATGGCAAGGTCTAATTAGGAAAATACCCGGGCTCCTCCTAAGTGGTCAAAAAGGTCATCGATTCTTGGTAAAGGGTACCTATTCTTCTTGGTCAATTTATCAAGTTCCCTATAGTCCACAAAAGTCTTAAAGACCCGCCTGCTTTGGTGGAAAATACAATAGGTGCACCCCATTTTGAGGTACTTTGTCGAATGAAACCTTTTTGCAACAACTTTTTGATATGCTTATCTAACTCCCTTTTTTCCTTAGGTGCCATATGCCTCAAGGGTAGTGCTACAGGTCTAACATCCTTATCTAAGTCAATACGAAAGGAGATTTCCCTATGGGGTGGAAGTCCTGTGACTTCCTAAAAGAACATCCAAGAACTCACAAACTATAGGGACCAAAGATGATCCTTCAGAACAAGGAGATAAGGAATATAATAAGACTTTACCCTTGTTTCTAACATTACAAGGAATGCTTAGGCTACATCCTCCTCGACTCCTAAGACAAATGATTCTCTTATCGCAATCTAGGAAGACCCCATTAAACAATAGCCAATATATACCTAGGATTAGGTCATACCCCATAAAATCCAACGCATACGCTTCGCAATCGAACTCGACTTTTTCAACCTCCAATACTAGGCCTTTACACAACAACTCATGATACTTAGATCCTCCGATAGTGTTGGCCACCTTTATCGGACTATTAGAGATAGACATGGGAAGATTCAATAGACTTACAAGTCTCTTAGAGATAAAAGAATGGGTCACTCCGGAACTGAACAAGGTGTATACAAAATTTCCTACAACATAAGTCATACCTTCTAGTGCGAGTTGCCCTTGGTATTTTGGGGGTCGGCTTTGAATTGGTGTTGCTTTTATTGCATAGTTTTGTCCACCTTTAATGACTTTGGGCTTTGGGCAGTCCTTAGACATGTGTCCTTCTTCGTGGCAGTTGTAACACTTTCCTTTGAATTCCTTCTTTGCCAACGAGGTCCTGCAATCTTTGGCCTCATGGCCCATGTGGTTGCACCTCATGCAAGTTTTTGCTACCTTTTTGAATTTGTTCTTCTTCTTGTTTTTCCAACATCCCTTTTTCTTATTTTTGTTGGAACTCCTTTTTATCCTTCTTTCTCCTCCTTAGATCCTTCAGCCATGCAAAGAATAGTTGTCTCTACTAGGGTTTCCAA
This sequence comes from Allium sativum, assembly GCA_030737875.1. Taxonomy (NCBI): domain Eukaryota; kingdom Viridiplantae; phylum Streptophyta; class Magnoliopsida; order Asparagales; family Amaryllidaceae; genus Allium; species Allium sativum. Next base: position 624,511,051 of record CM060913.1, read on the forward strand.
AGTTTCCCCAAAAGTTACTTGGGCTAATAAAGTTTCCTTCAATGGAGAGTTCTTTCCTTTAACAAATCTCAAGGCTTTGTTCGTGAGGGTGTCTATGATTCCTCTTCCAAACTTATATAATTCGGTAAATTTGGATACATACTCTTGCAAGCTTAAGCTTCCTCACTTGAGGTTGATGAATTTCTCTAGCTGAATTGTCATTTCTGACCTTGGAAAAAACTTCGCTTCAAAATGGGTTTTGAATTCAACCCATGTAAATATCCAGCACTCGTTTTACACCGACACTAAGTTCCACCATTCAAGGGCCTCATCCTTCAAATGCTAGGCTGTAATTCTTCTCTTCACCTCATTAGGCCAGCCAGTAGCTTCGAAAATTATTTCACAGTCCATTAGCCAAGACTGGGCATTAGTAAAACTTTCTTCCCCTGAAAATGATTTCATTCCAATATTTGTAATGGTCTTATAGTAGCGAGAAAATTCAAAGGCTACCTCAGAGGCAGGAGATGTAGGAGCCGCTGGGGAAGGATTAGCAACAGGGGCCTGTTTTATAGTACGGGGCACTATTGGAACCACTCTGGAAAGTGTCAGGGCCTTGCCTGGTTACCATGCTCAATAGGATTCTCAGCATTCTACTATCTAAAAAGAAAAGGAAGAATCCTTTAATGGATACCCCTGAGATAGTATTCAAGCCGAAAAGGAAAGAAAACAATAAAGCTACCAAGCATATATGCATATGCTTATTGGGGGTAAATGTATATTATATATATAGTTTGAAAAATCTTTTTCAAAATACAGATTCGCCTCTCATATGTATAATTTCCCTTATAATCGGGTAACTTATGCTCTAACACCAAATGTAACAACCCACCTGAAATGGCCTTAATTTTGGCCTAGAAAAGGCCCATCAAAACTTAGATCCATTCTAAACTGGTAATTGGTTCCTATAAGGATTATATTTACATAGAAAATAATAACATATACTTCGAATGGAATTCTCACACAGTAGAAAGAGAGAATGTAATACTGAAATAAGAAGTACCACTTATTTAAAAATCATAGAAATACAACAATCAAAGTTACATCTATTTAATGGGTACATCAAATAGTTCATTCTCACAAGTTTCCAAAGAACTAAAGTGATAACCACTAATAATAGCAAAATAACTTCGTCTTCTCCTCCGACTCCAATCATGACTTCGACCATGGCTTTTATCCCATCTACTGACCTATTGGATATGTGACTGAAATATGGTGTTACTTAATGTCCATACACAATATTTTTAGCAGGTTACATATGTCAAGGTGTGTCAACATAGCACACAACATTCACACAAGCACCAAGTATCTAACCAATGGGCTGGATATCCTAGTCAATCGCCCATTAGTTTTTTAAGGGTAAAGACCCAATGATGTGGCATTCTCGTTCACTTATGGCCCTATTAAAGGTGGATTCTCACGATCTCCTATAACCCTGAGGCGGACCCATAACCCCTTAAGACCCCATCCTAATACGCTAATGTTCTTAAGCCTATACTCTCACTTGTAATATGGGAAGTAGTATTGCGAATGTTACTACTTATCTTATATTATGGTAGGAAACCTATGTTGCTTAAGAATCCCCTTAGACAATTGGTTAGCATGCAATGGCCACATATCTTTTATTTACCAAGTATGTCCCTAGTTGAGCCCTTACAAGCTTCTAGAGGATGTGGACATCCCCCGTGAACTACCCTACTCCATTGCCGTTTATGCCTAACCACTTCTAAAAAAGGAGGACCCAAAGTCTTACTTTAAATTTAATATGTGTGACACCCCACGTCCGTTAATGTCACTCATTAAGAGAATGCATTAAGATCCGTGAAGCGTTATAAGTAAACATAAACATTACAAGACAAATATAAAATAGCAGCGGAATTTAAAATTTTGTTAAGCAGAAAACATAACATCATGGTTCGAAACAACATAAGTTTGAAAATACATAAACCCAATACATCATCTTTAAAATTTCTGTCTTGTACTTAAAATATTAGAGTACAATAATAAAAGAAGCATAATACCCTAAAAACATAGCCATAGTAGAGAGAGATGAAATCAAGCCATACATCTAAAATAGATCCAAGCAAGATGAAAGCAGAGTCCTAATCAAGCTTGAATATTCCCACCCCAAGAACCTGAAGGGGGGGGGGATGGAAGAGAAAGAAAAGGAAACAAAATAGGTCAGACATAAAATCTGGCGAGTCCAGTTACATTTAGCATATAAATAAGTAAAAGTATTATGACAGACATATAATGTGCATAAGAGAGATAACATCATAAAAAGCAAGTATGTCAAGTTAAACATGATAGAGCATATTGTTCTTCTCTAGTACTTTCCCTTTTTCTCTCTACACCAATACTAGTATAACCAAAATGATATGATCTCAACAACTATAAGATGGTAGACGTAGGCATAATTCTAGTGAGAGGTTTAACCCCATACAATCTATAGGCAACCCAACATAACGGAGATTACCCCTAAGGATAATAACGGGCTCCTAAACATACCAGATTCTAGATGTACCCTAATTACTATCCTAATTGATCGACTCCCTAGTCCATATAGATGTCACGGTGTCTAAACCTTCTCTGCCGGACCCATGCACGCACATGAACCCGTCGGAATGCACCACCTACACCGTCCCCTACGTTTGGATCTCTTACAATAAGCCCAGTAAGCGTGCCCCGACTCCGACCTAGTTTGGTGTACTCGTTTGATACCTATATATGGGTTACTGACTGAAACGGGTCCAACACACAAGATGATACAGGCTTCCCCCTACGCTTGCATCCCCACTAGGTTTTCCATAGGTTATGCCATACCAGAGTAAAAGATTGTATAACCCCATAGGTTAAGTTTGTGGGCGTATATATAAATATTACCCACCAACCCAAGATATACTTAACCCTCCCGCTGTTTCATACAAGTTTATTTAACCCCTACTCAAGTTAACATATGCAATCCCTATGGATTCAATTAGGTTAAGTATTCAAGTTTATTACCATATTCATTTATGGTTATAATGTATTAATCTCCCACATTAAACCAACAACTTGTGGATGCTGGATATGCTGGTTGGGTCCGGTCAGACTTCTTCCACAAGTCGGGCTTAATCTCGTGTCTTAGCACGTCTCGTGTTTATGCACTTTGACCCCTCATATTAGATTCACCACTTGTGGTCGCTGGATATGCCGGTAGGTTTCCGGTAAACTTCTACCACAAGCGTAATCTAACCTCGTGTCTAAGTGCAATTATAGTTTCTAATTACTTTAATTCTAGGCATTTCGAATATTAACAAATTATTCTTATGTCGTTGTAGGTTTTCATGCCCCTTTCCCAAGTCATGTTCATAATGAACCATATGTCCTAAATTAAGGTCTTTAATCACAATTCAATTTATGCCCCAAATTTATATTCATATATTTCATTCAAATTATGTCCAAATTTCCAATTACAAGTTATGCCCTAATTTTACCGTTTTTCCCTCGTTCCCGATTTAACACGTTCGCATATTTCAGTGGCATTCCTAGGCTCGAAGGTAGCCTGACTATAAAAATAAAAAGGGAAAAGATGAAGGGAAAAGGAAATAAATGATCATACTAACAAGGTTGACATATAATGGCAGAAATAAGCATAAATATATAGTGGCATAATGACAAGATAGGCATATAGGAACAGATTTGATGAACATATGACAATATAACTGATTCTAACATAATAGGGATATCATAAACAGGCATGGTGAAATCTAAGTAATAAATTAGGTCAACTAACAATGGAAGATCTAACATGATAAATAGGTATAGGCTTAGATCTTGTTTGTAGTCATGTCGGAATAACTCAAATATATAGGTTATAGCAGATCTGGTATGATTTAAATAGTCACAGGCTTAGATCCAAGTATTGCCATGTCAAGATTTACTTTTCAAATATTTAGATCTAAAATTAACATAGACTCACCATGATTGGATCTAAGAAATAGAAGAAAATAGAAGAAGAACTGCAGATGTTGAATCACATATCTCTGAATTAGTCTAACCCCCGTTGTAGAAGAAGAACAATCTATTTTAGTCTAAGCAGAGGCATCATCTAGTCCTCCATTGTTTTTGTGTGAAGAAAATAATGGGTATACTATTTATAGCCTAGAACCAACGAATTCAGATAAGAAATCAGTCCACGTTCAGAGTAGGAATTTGTCCCGGATCTAGGGGTGTCGACATGGGTGTCGACATCCCTATAATGGTGTCGACCCCTAGGTCGACACTCAGAGCGGGAATTTTCCCGCCAAGGTCTTCCTCGTGATTTTGAAATATTTTGAATTTTTGAACTTATTTTTTTCATATATATTCTTCTTATGCGTACACAAACTTCAAACCTTAATAACTTCTTCATACGGTGTCCATTTTACGCAAAACAGGTGTCTATCAGAATTACGAGATGGACGCAATGATGCAGTCTGCTTCACTTAATTCTTAATATTTAATTAAGTATTCATTAATTTATCATCTTTAATTTTGTTAAAATTACGGGGTGTTACATTCTCCTGTACTTAAAGGATTTCGTCCCCGAAATCTCTAAGTTAAGAAGAACGTATATCCTAACATCCACATCCATCTACTCTTCCACTAGTCACAGGCATCCAATCTCCTTAAATATTTCTAATGCTTATATGAACATTTGCAAAGGTGTGTGTATATGTCCCAATACTAGTGAGAAACATTAGGCGGTCTACTGATTCAGTCGACCTCCTTAACGCAATGTATACCTTGATGAAAACTATGTCTCCCACCTCAAACTCAATGTCAGTCCTTCTCTTGTATGCATATAACTTCTGCCTATCCTGAGCTATCTTCATTCGCCGTCTAATGAGATTAACCTTTTCGGACGTTTTTCTAACCATATCCAGTCCAAGTAGAAGTCTTTCTGTAGATTCCCACCAACAAGTTGGTGATCTATAGGGTCGTCCGTACGATGCTTCGAAGGGTGCCATGCCAATACTAGCTTGATAACTGCTGTTATAGGCGAACTCTACTAAAGAAATATGCTCTTCCCAAGTCCCTTCGAAGTTTAGGATACAAAGTCTTTAAAGATCCTCAAGAAATCTATTCACCTTTCCTCTCTGTCCATCGGTCTAAGGGTGATACGCTGTGCTCAAATACAATTGTGTACCAATGCTTGTTACAAGCTCTTCCAAAATTCACTGGTGAAAATGGGGTCACAATCACTTATGGTACTGGAAGGTACTCCATGAAGACGGACTATCTCACGAATGTAAACTGCTGCCAACCATGCCGCCGTCATCTTACTCTTAACTGGAATGAAATAAGTGTTCTTTGTAAGTCTGTACTACAACCCAAATACAGGTGTTGCCCTTCCTTGATCTAGGCAACCCATCGATGAAATCCACAGAGACGCTCCCCCACTTCCACTATGGTACCTCCAATGGATGAAGTAAACCACCGGGCTTCTTTTGCTCAGCCTTGACTTGTTGGCAAATCAAACATTGAGAAACAAACTCTTCCACATCTTTCTTCATCCTAACCTAAAAGAAAACCATCTTCATATCTCTATACATCTTATCATCGCCTGGATGAATAGTAATCTTAAAATGATGGTCTTCTTCTAGGACTGTCTTTAACAAACACCCAATTTGGGGGAACACAAAGCCTTCCATCTCATCGCAACCGCCCTTTATCGTCTATGGAATATCTACTAAGGTGACTAAAAGTCTCCCCTTTACTAAGCCTATCCAAATGTCTGTTATCTGTGGATCCTTTAGCTACGAAGCTCCTATTTGATCCATAAGAGTAGGTCGCACCTCCAATTATGCAAATAAGCCAGGAAAAAACTCGGTGGAGGGTCTAAAATCAAAAGTCGATAAAACTCCAAGCTTTTCCTCTCCACAAACAGAGGACTTATGGCCATCCTCGGCCTGCTCAATGCATCTGCGACCACATTACCCTTGCCAGGGGTATAAGCAATCTTGAGGTCATAAGATGCTAGGAACTCCATCCACCTTTGCTGCCTTAAATTAAGATCCTTCTGCGAGAACAAGTACTTGAGAGATTTATGATCGGTTTACAACTCGAACTTCTCTCCAAACAAATAGTGGCACCAAGTCTTAAGCACGAATACTATGGCAGCTAGCTCTAAATCATGGGTAGGGTAGTTCTTCTCATGAACTCTTAGCTGTCTACCTCCATAACATACTATCCTTCCCTCTTGCATAAGAACCGCACCAAGCCCTGTACCACATGCATCAGTGTATATTGTAAATACTTTGTTCCCATTAGGCAAGGTCAAGGCTGGGGCTGTTGTCAGAGCTATCTTCGATTGCTGGAAAGCAACATCACAATCTATATCCCATGAAAACGTCAGATTCTTCTTTGTCATCCTAGTGAATGAGGCTAATATCTTTACGAAGTCCTTAATAATCTTCCTATTATAGCCTACCAACCCTAGAAAACTGCTCACCTCTGTTGCATTATTTAGGATCTGCCAGTCTTGAACTGCAACTACCTTTGCAGGATCTACTGCTATTCCGTCTTTAGAGACCACATGCCCTAGAAATCTCACCTCTTTTCTCCAAAAAATAACATTTGGAGAACTTTGCCTTAAGTTGATGCACACAGAGAGTTTTCAAGACTTCTCTCAAATGTTGGGCATGCTCTGCCTCGCTGTTCGAGAATATCAAGATATCATCAACAAAGATCACGTTGAACTTATTTAGAAACTCACGAAACACCCTACTCATCAGATCAAAAAAATAGGTAGGTGCATTCGTTAACCGAAAATGCATAACGATCCATTCAAAGGAACCATATGGAGTCCTAAAAGCGGTCTTGTCTATACTGTCCTCGGCCACCCTCAACTGATGAAACCCCGTGGCCAAGTCTAACTGAGAGAAAACCGATGCACCGACAAGCTGGTCAAACACATCATCTATCCCCGGGAGTGGGTGCCTATTCTTCTTAGTGAGTTTATTCAACTCCCTATAGTCCACACATAAGCGAAGCAAACCATCCTCTTTAGTTGCGAATACCATTGGGGCACCCCACTCAGATATGCTTCGCCTAATAAACCTTTCTCAACTAGCTCCCCTATATGCTTGCTGAGCTCCCTCCTTTCTCTTGGAGCCATATGGCGCATAGGCAATGCAACTGGTTTTTCATTGTCTACCAAATATATACGAAAATTGATCTCGCGCCTCGGAGGTAATCCCCGAACCTCATCAAAAACATCAGAATACTCACGGACTACTGGCAAAGAACGCAGATCATCGATAGATGCATCAAATGACTTTAGGAAACTAAGCATGACAGACCCCTTTGGGTCACAGGAAATCTCTAGGGTCCTCCCATGGAAAGTCAAAAGTCTAACGACCCTCCTCTCACAATCCAGAATGGCACCATACTGGCTAGCCAATCCATCCCTAGAATCAAACCATACCCTATAAAACCGAGCACATATGCATTGCACTCATACTCGACACATAACACAGATGTTCTCAAACCCCGATAAATCATGAACAAATGAGCCATACCCCCAATGGGGTTTGAGACAACAATGGGATCCACTACCATACTAGTATTAAGGTGTAGAGACTCAACCACAGAATCAGATACAAATGAATGTGAAGCGCCAGAATCAAAAAGAGTTCTAACTGGATGATTGGAAAGAGAAATCAAACCTTCAACGGAAACTTTCCTACCTCGATCTAGAGAACTGGTCACGAGAGCATGCACCTGCCCTCCAGAAGCTCCTGCCCATTGACCTTGTCCTTGCTTCTTCGGTCACTCCTTAGAAAAGTGTCCGACCTCTCGACAATTGAAACAAGAATCTTCCTTCTTTTGCAGTACTTGATTAAATGACACTCATGTCCATAATTGTGAAATTTCCTCTTATCCTTAGCCTTGTCATTCTTTCCGCCCTTCTCTTCTTCTTCTTATTGTTGTTGTTGTCCCTTCTTGGGCCACACTTTCTTATTTTGTGTTTCCTTCACCTTAACTTCTTTCTTTTCATCTTTATCTTCCTCATGCATCAATGCTATTTCAACAAGCCTTTCAAAAGTTTCTCCCATCGGAATATGAGACATAGCTAACTCATGGAGGCATCCATTCAGTCCTTTAGCAAACCGCAAAGCTTTATTATGCGGAGTATCCACTAGTTCCAATCCAAACCTCGCCAGTTGGTTGAATTGTTAACATACTCTTTGACAGCCGTTCCTCTTTGCTTGAGTGCAAGAAACCTTTCCATTTGCATGCTTTTCTCAGCTTGAGAAATATACTTCATTTCGAATCTCTGGCGAAGATCATCCCAAGTCTCCACTGGACGCCTTGCTTACGTCACTTCCCACCAGAATGAAACCTCATCTTTCAGCAGCCAAATGGCTAACTGAATCTTCCTATGATCATCCACTTTGAAAATTCCAAACATATCCTCCGTCTCTCTGAGCCAATTCCTTGCCTCTATGAAAGTTTCGGTTCCTCAGAATGAATTTCCACCCATAGCATAGAAATCTTTACAGAACTTAAAAAATTATCTGATAACGGGGGACGAGGATGAGGAACAGCGGGTGCAGCTGGGGGAGGAACGTCTTCTTAAACACCAGCAAGTGCCGTGGCCTCAAGATACCGATAGAACTAGCTTGGTACCATAATGCCCTCAGGAATATTAGGTTCCCTAGATATGTTGAAAAGAAAAGGAAAAGGGATTCAAACAGAGAATCGGGATATGTTACATATGGCTTTGGGGAATATGTTTTTCAAAACATACTTTTCTTTTGAAAATGCTTTCTTTAAAACCTTTTCAAAAATAGTTTTCAAAACCTTTTATCCAATCTAGTAACCTTCAGCTCTGATACCAAGTGTGACACCCCACGTCTGTTATTGTCACTCATTAAGAGAATGCATTAAGTTTCGTGAAGCTTTATAGGTAAACAGAAACAAAAACATTACAAGACAGATATAAAATAGCAGCGGAATTTAAAATTTCATTAAGAAGAAAACATAACATCGTGGTTCAAAACATCATAAGTCTGAAAATACATAAACCCAGTACATCATCTTTAAAATTTTTGTCTTGTACTTAAAACATCAGAGTACAATAACAAAAGAAGCACAATTCCCCAAAAACATAGCTATAGTAGAGAGAGATGAAATTAAGCCGTACATCTAAAACAGCTCCAAGCAAGATGAAAGCAGACCACTGATCACGCTTGAGTTTTCCCACCTTGAGAACCGGGGGGGGGGGGGGGGGGGGACGGAAGAGAAAGAAGAGGAAACAAAATAGGTCAGACATAAAATCTGTCGAGTCCAGTTACTTTTAGCATATAAATAAGTAAAAGTATCATGACAGCATATAAAATGGATAAAAGAGATAACATCATAAAAAGCAAGTATAACAAGGTAAACGAGATAAACATGATAGAGTATATTGCGCTTCTCTAGTACTTTCCCTTTTTCTTTCTGCACCAATACTAGTATAACCAGAATGAGATGATCCCAACAATCAAAGATGGTAGACTTAGGCGTACTTCTAGTGAAAGGTTTAGCCCCATACAATCAATAGGCAGCCCAACATAATGGAGTTTACCCCTAAGGATAATAACGGGTTTCTAAACATACAAGAGTCCAGATGTGCCCTAATTACTACCCTAATCGATCGGCTCCCTACTCCGTAGATACCCTGTGCTGGCCCCACAGTAGGATTTATCACTTCTAAAAGTGGCAATCCTTCATTTTTAGGATGTGCACAACCATATCTATAGGTGTCAGGTTGTCTAAACCTCCTCTAGCGAACCCATGCATGTATATGAACATGTCGGAATGCGCTGCCCACACCATCCCCCATGTTTGGATCTCTTACAATCAGGCCAGTAAGCGTGCCCCGACTCCGACCTAGTTCGGAGTACTCGTTTGATACCTATATATGGGTTACCGACTGAAACGAGCCCCACACAAAAGATGATACAAGCTTCCCCCTATGCTTGCATCTCCACTAGGTTTTCCACAGGTTATGCCATACCAGAGTAAAAGATTGCATAATCCCATAGGTTCAGTATGTGGTCCTATACATAAATATTACCCACCAACCCAAGATATACTTAACCGACCCACTGTTTCATACAAGTTTACTTAACCCCTACTCAAGTTAACATATGCAATCCCTATGGATTCAACTAGGTTAAGTATTCAAGTTTATTACCATATTCATTTATGGTTATAATGTACTAGACCTCCCATATTAAACCTACAACTTGTGGATGTTGGATATGACGGTTGAGTCCAGGCAGAATTCTTCCACAAGTCAGGTGTGACGACCGGGAATTTCTCTCGATCCGAATCAGTCGTTAAACCGATCTAGACCGTTCGAAACCCCTGATCGTTTGAGAATAGGACAAAACAGAACGCAGACGGGAGAACATTTCATTGCTATTACAACAATTCCATTAGATACAAGAATATACAGAGTATAAATAAATAAATTACATTCGATAAATATCAGAGATTACAATAAATTACATAGCAGCAGAAAAATAATACAAAGCACAACTGAAGGTGATATACGGATACAGAGCTTTCCGGATATCATTCCAGCTGTAAACCAGGATCCTGTGAATATAAATCTGCAAAACCAAAATTACTAGCTGCCCGTGCGGAAAATAGGGGCACCCAGAGTTTAGGTTAAAACAATAAACTCCAGGTCAATCATGTGACTAGTGTGAGAACTAAAACAGTTATTAAAACTTTATTTTTAAAAGAGAGTAATTCAAGGGACCATGCCGTATAACACGGAACGGGTTTCCTCCCAAGAATACTAGTGCAAAGAATAAACAGCGCAATGCTTTTTCGAAAAATGAAGCTATTATAAGACCCAGGTCCCATCACACAATGCAACGCAAGCCGAAGGAAAGGGTTTTCCCTTATAATCGCCAAACATGCTTGGTACGTTTAAAACAAATCATTTGATACTATAATAAGTGTATAGTGTCAAAACAATTTCAATCATAAATATAAATCATAGACGGCATGGGTACCATATATCGTGTCGCCATACTAGTTCTACAATTAAAACCGCAATACACGTATTGGAAATTGGATTTCCGTCATGAGTCGAGGCAAGGGGCAAGCTCCTCTCCGCTTCGAGATACTCTAGCAAATGCTCAGGACTACACACACTGGGTAACCCTGGATCGGTTGGGCCGGTCCTCTCTTACGTTTGAGGATTGGCAATTCCTGAACACACGTTTCCAGGTCCTTACAGACCTAATATCGAGGCGCCTCATTCCAACAACCACAAAGGTGAAAAGTATATAAATGTCAGGGCTGGTAAGTCACTGACACCACCAAAGCTAGAAAGAAACGTCGTGTTCTCCCAACGGTCCGTATCCCGTTTTTAACTCACACCGAGGTGTGAGGCTCGCGAATCCACGCTATACACAAAGCTGCCATGTAGGTCGTGCTTTGATCATCAACCACAAGACTTTGCTTTTCAACAGAAGCCTTGATCCATGCAACTCAACGTGCCACACAGGCAATTCATGCCATGCGATTGATATCTATCGATATATAACCTCTAAGCTCGTACGTCTCAGAGAAGGGCGTTAAGCAAAAGAATAAATTCTTCGCCGCCAAACAGATATATATTTAACAGAAATCAATCAACACAGAATAAAATCCAATGTCAGACACACAATCCATTTACAAGTTCGTTCTGGGTCTGAACGAAACCGGAGGCACTTTCCTCGCATATCCATCCATCTCCAAGTACGTCCGGACGACAACCAACTGATTCCCTCATCTTGGGTGTACAGCCCAATCAAGATCATCAGTAATCACCCAAACGATGTGAAGACTTCCGGTCTTCAACCACCGTCTTCATCTTCAACTTATCGTCGAATCGGTTATTCAGAACGGGTGTAAACCCGGCCTTTCCGAACAACCCGCGTATATTAAAAACAAATGTTACACAAACACAACATACGCCTCATTCCAATTCAGCAACCACTAACCGCAAATTAGCAAGAGAACAATTTCCCAAATATTAACCCCGAAGGTCGAAACCAACATTAGATCAATACCCAGGAAACCATTCTTCTTAACTAACCTACAACTAGTTTCTAGATTTCATATTCTTAGGGAAAGGTTCCCATTAATTTTATCCAAGATAAATTCTTTAAAATTTATCCTTTACTCTTCCTTTGGATGTCATTTCAAACCAAATTATGGTTTTTCCAAACTAGTCGGGATTAGCGAACCACACCGAAGTAATTATTTATTTTATTTCCCAATCCCAACCTATTCATCCCATGAAGCAAAACTGGTAATACTCCATATCTAACACCACGGTGTTATCAGTAAAATTAATTACCATTTCACGTTCAAATCTAATTAAAGATTTGACTATCTTTTTGGAGCAAAACTGGTGATACTCCATTCTCGCTCATTTGCCAAATTTGGTAATTTAAATTATCAATTCACATTTCAATCTAATTGCAGATTCATTAAAACTCCTTTTACAGGGTTAAAGAACTAGTGTCATTTAAAACACAGTACACGATAAACCCAAATCATATTCTATTTATTATCGGGTTAAAGAACAAGTGTTATTTAAAACACTGTTCACGATAAACCCACAAATCACTTCTGTTTAAAACCCATTTCAAATCCAGTTTATTTATTTAAAAATAAACAGGTTTAATTTTAGTTCAAAACTAGTTCATTTTGATAAAAATCTATTTTTATCTTTTCAAATATAGAGTTTTTCATCCCAATGTTTCCCAAATCATTTCTTATGATTTTACACAAATTATTACTATTTTTAATAATTTTATCAAGGCACGTACAGTCGATTTCCATCAACGGCCATCGATCTGCACCTATAGCGACCTTTTTCGAATTTGATTTTGATGTATCTCCAAATCCAACCGTTAGATTTCAAATTTCTAATATTCATTAGAAAGCTCTTTTCGATACGAACCCAACGGTTCCGGTTTTAGGAGAATCTGACGGTCGTATCTCTCGTAATGTCTGTTTGAAATAAATGGTCGAAATTCACGAACTGCCGCTGCGCGGCTCGTTCTATTCAGGCCATTATATTATATATATATATAATATATATAATATATATTTCGTCGATTCCTATTTAAAACGAATTATATAAATAGTTTTAAATTCGTTTCAAAAAAAATTTCAACTTCCATTTCAATTCAAATCAAAATTAAAATTTTCCTTATAAATTCGTTTTAAAATTCATTTCTATTCAATTCAAATTTCAATTCAATTTGAATTCATTTCAAATTGATTTTACTTCTATTTCAATTCGTTTTCAATTCAATTTAATTCGAATTCGTTTTCTATTCAATTCAATTCAATTTGGTTTTCTATTCAAATCAAATTCGTTTTCTATTCGATTCAATCCAAATTGGTTTTCTATTCAAATCAAATTCGTTTTCTATTCAATTCAATTTGTTTTTCTATTCAAATCAAATTCGTTTTCTATTCGATTCAATTCAAATTGGTTTTCTATTCAAATCAAATTCGTTTTCTATTCAATTCAGTTCGAATTCGTTTTCTTTTCAATTCAATTCGAATTCGTTTTCTATTCGATTCAATTCAAATTGGTTTTCTTTTCAATTCAATTCAATTCGAATTTGTTTTCTATTCGATTCAATTCAAATTGGTTTTCTATTCAAATCAAATTCGTTTTCTATTCAATTCAGTTCGAATTCGTTTTCTATTCGATTCAATTCAAATTGGTTTTCTATTCGATTCAATTCAAATTGGTTTTCTATTTAAATCAAATTCGTTTTCTATTCAATTCAGTTCGAATTCGTTTTCTATTCGATTCAATTCAAATTAGTTTTCTATTCGATTCAATTCAAATTGGTTTTCTATTCGATTCAAATTTCATTTCAAAATATTCGATTTCGAAATCACTTTTCAATGTTCATTTTAAAATGAATGAAATCGATATAGATATCGTTCACGTCAAAATGGCGTCAGTCTAATCAACACGGCTTCATATATTTCTATTTTCAAATATTCTATTTCAAATATTTCTTATTATCAAAATATTTCTATTTCAAATATTTCTATTATCAAAATATTTCTATTTCAAATATTTCTATTTCAAATATTTCTATTATCAAAATATTTCTATTTCAAATATTTCGTTCAACACATGACTAATCTCAACGGATGAGTACTGTCAAAACATGAACCTTTATTTTATATTGATAAAGATGTAAATTTTATTATTAAAATATTTCGTTCAACACATGACTAATCTCAACGGATGAGTACGGTCAACACATGAACCTTTACTTTATAATATTCTTTATTTTCTCGATTGGAATGAGGCCCAATCAATTACCATATAAAGTTAATTATATGGATTCCATACAACAAATGTATATAATAGCAACAATAAATAATCAACCATCATCCAAAGTGCACTACACTGTATAAGCATCAAATATAGATATCTAACGCTTATAACAGCCTGTCAATCAATCGATCGACATACAACTAATTATTGGGACTAGTGTATATCGTATTTTATCCCAATAACCGTGTGCGGTTTCAAACAATCAAACACAGATTTTTATTTGAGCAGTTGGGCGATGTGTAAAATTTATCGTCCCAATCAATGTCAGTCAAATCAGTGTACATAAACAAACCGTCCGGTTTGTAAATGAATATTTATTTATTCACATTCACTATATTCATATTCACGTTAAAAATTATATTTTTAACGATAAAAACATTTTATTTCAACATATGAATTTCTATTCAGTTCATTCTTTAAATAAAACGATATTTTTATTTTTCTAACTTATTTTAAAAAAATTCGGCGGCATAACGGCATGATACTAGAAACGGGACGAGGCCTAGCCTTATCCCCGGTCTAGTGAAGGTCCACGCCATTCACACATCAATCAAATCCATTCATTTCACCAAACAATTCTATTCAAACCAAATAAACTAACCAACTACACAACCAAACAATTTAACAAACAAGCCATCCATGGTCTGTGGATGACGGGTGTCGAGTGCTACTAAACACCGTCTGCATCCTAGTATATATATATAACTAGAAAAATAAATTGAAGAGTGAGAAGTTCTCACCGATAGCTATTCCAATCATCTCGACACTTCATTTAGAGAAATCTTCGCCATTCTCGCCTTTTGTCGCTTTCGTTGCCCGTAGCCACTACATATATAAAAATCACATTTTTATATACTGATGTCTTTAAAATAAAAATCACATTTTTATTTGTTCACTTTCAATTTAAAAATCATATTTTTAGAATCACTTCATATATTTAAAAATCGAATTTTTACTTCGTTATTCAATATATAAAATTCGAATTTTTACTTCATTATTCAATATATAAAAATCGAATTTTTACTTCGCTATTCAATATATAAAAATCGAATTTTTACTTCGTTATTCAATATATAAAAGTCGAATTTTTACTTCGCTATTCAATATATAAAAATCGAATTTTTGCTTCGCTATTCAATATATAAAAATCGAATTTTTACTTTGCTATTCAATATATAAAAATCACATTTTTACTACGCTATTCAATATATAAAAATCACATTTTTACTACGCTATTCAATATATAAAAATCACATTTTACTACGCTATTCAATATATAAAAATCTCGCCTTTTCAACTATAAAGATTTTGCCTTTTCAAATATAAAGATTTCGCCTTTTCAAATATAAAGATTTCGCCTTTTTAATATGAAAAATATCGTCTTTTCATTATGAAAAAATATCGTCTTTTCATTATGAAAAATATCGCCTTTTTATTATGAAAAATATCGCCTTTCTCTTCATAAAAAATCTAGTCTTTTCTATTTTTAAAAAAATCTAATCTTTTCTATTTTTAAAATCTAATCTTTTCTATATATGAAAATCAAATTTTTAATTCAAAATCATATACATAAAAATTGAATTTCTATTTCAAAATCCTATATAAAAATCAAAACTTTAAACTAAATAAAAATCAGTTTTAAAATCTATATAATTTCAGTTTTCAAATCAAATAAAATTAGTTTTAAAATCAAATAGAGCGATAACTGAAAATTGAAAAAAAAACTTACAGTAAAATTTTCTAGGGTTTCAGGGCCTCGAAGGGGGTGTGTGGGGCGTCGGGGCGGCTGTCAGGAGGAGGGGGGCTTCACGTCGCAGGCCAGCGGGGGGGGGGGGGAGGGGGGGGGGGTAGCTCGGCCGACATCAGGATGGGGGGGTTCGATCGCGAGGCAGCCTAGGGTGAGGGGGGGATTTGACGCGTCGATCGAGGAAGGGGGGTGGGTTCGGAGGAGGCGCCCCTCCTCTGAGGCGGCGGCGATCAGTCGGGGGGGGGGGGGGGGGGCGGCGGCGGGTCCCCCCCGTCGTTCTCTTTGTTTTTTTGTTTCTAATTCTGATTTATGAAGAAACGGGGGGGGGGGGCAGAAGTATATGGGGAAGAGAGGAGTTTTTATTTTATTTAATTTAATTATTTTATTTTTCACCAAAAAAGCAACTTTTATTTTCGACCTCAAAACGGGGTCCACCGCCTGTCGTCCATAGCGTTTTACCCCCATTCCGAACACAATGGGATATGTATCGCAAGCTGATTCGATCGTTTCGATCAGTTTCCGTTAAAATCAACATATAACTATATATATTGAATTTGAACGCGCATTTCAATTTACCGGGGTCACATACGAACTAGAAAAATTCTCGAAAAATATTTTCCAGCTTCGTATTGACGATACGGTCATAACAAAACTAGTTTCGTCAAATTCTGAGACCGTTGGAAAAATGGCCATTTTCCAGTCGATTAAAATCAACTGAAACTGGTCAAACGCGTTTTCCTTTGCCACGCTCACATATTGATTTGAAAAATTATGAAATTTGGAATCTAGCAATAGTTTGACATCACGGACCCCACAAAAGTGGTTTCGTTGAAATCCGAGGTCGTTTGCAAAAGGTCTATTTTTAAGGGCCTGAATTCCATAACGACTATTCAGAATTTTCAACTGGACATATCTTTTGATTCCCGCTATAAAATTTCGATTTTTCGGATTCGTTGGAAAGATATTATCAATTAGATCCTAATGTTTTTGGTTTCGCTAAAATCCGGATTGTTTTGCACCCGGTACATTCAATTGAAGTTTGAAATCGAATTATCGAACTACCACGCCATTTTCAATTCCTTTTATAATTATATATATAATTATTTATATTCTAACGACGACGTATATAATATATACGACGAATTCTATTCAAAATAAATTTCTCGTCGATTTTATTTAAAATAATCTATTTTAAATATTCAAAATTCATTAAAATTGCCAAAATAAAATTTTTAAACTGGTTCAGAATTTCCAGGTTATTACAATCTCCCCCACTTAAAACTTTTCGTCCCCGAAAAGGAACAAAGTCGAAGGTGGTTTGATTAATCAACTCTACGTTCGATCTGGCTTCCATTCTCTAACTTTTCAGTTTCTGAGAATTTTCAAATTTTCAAAAATTTGGCTAACACCCTAAATTTTCGAAAAATTTCGCCATAACCTCCCCTGCACCGCAGCCACGAGAAAATCCCGAAATTGCCATATAGGCCTTCTGATCTCAAAAAGAAAAAGAAAAAGCCAAGCGGCTAGCCAATAGGCTCATAAAATCATCATCACCCAAACAAAACAGTAAATTATAGTAAACATATACCTATTTGTCGGGCAAACAAATTTTATTCTTCGGCTCTAGCCTCCTTGCTATGACCTGTTCAATGTAAGTATATATATATATGCAAGCAAATGCGACCAATTTTCAATATAGTTCAATATTTGATGCTATTAGGCATAATGGTTCAAAATTATCAAACAAATAAACAAACAACATAAACATCAATCAATTAGTGAATTAGAGTTTCAAATTCATAATTTGATATATATATACAGAAAATCTTGTTTTTGATGCCAATTCACAACAAATAAATCTATCTATATTAATTTTGGTTCTCACACCAGTCTAATGGAAATATATAGATATCACACCTTCTTCACTCGAAAATAAATGCTGATGATGTTTCGAACCACCATCAGAACATCTCCGGGCTACTAGAGTGCGGTTCTATATCCATCCGGTATATTAAAACTTCGAATATACGTTCATGACGCGTATATGCAAAACCTTTATATATCGGATTGTCCAAATTCAAAATAAATAAAATATTTAAATACATATAAAATGGTTTAAATTTTCAAAACAAAATTGTTTCCATTTGAAAAATATACTCTTCACACTCGTTCTAGGATACTACTGATCCTATCTCTAACGAGTCATTCTAATTGGATATTACTAATCCAATTTTGATGAATTCTTCCGTATGGTTCTAATGTGTCTTGTTCTCGAGCTCTGTAAACCAAAGCTCTGATACCAAATGTGACGGCCGGGAATTTCGCTCGATCCGAATCAGTCATTAAACCGATCTAGACCGTTCGAAACCCCTGATCGTTTTAGAATAGGACAAAACAGAACGCAGACGGAAGAACATTTCATTGCTATTACAACAATTCCATCAGATACAAGAATATACAGAGTATAAATGAATAAATTACATTCGATAAATATCAGAGATTACAATAAATTACATAGTAGCGGAAAAATAATACAAAGCACAACTGAAAGTGATATACGGACACAGAGCTTTCCGGATATCATTCCAGCTGTAAACCAGGATCCTGTGAATATAAATCAGCAAAACCAAAACTACTAGCTGCCCGTGCGGAAAATAGGGGCACCCAAAGTTTAGGTTAAAACAATAAACTCCAGGTCAGTCATGTGACTGGTGTGAGAACTAAAACAGTTATTAAAACTTTATTTTTAAAAGAGAGTAATTCAAGGGACCACGCCGTATAACACGGAACGGGTTTCCTCCCAAGAATACTAGTGCAAAGAATAAACAGCACAATGCTTTTTCGAAAAATGAAGCTATTATAAGACCCAGGTCCCATCACACAATGCAACGCAAGCCGGAGGATAGGGTTTTCCCTTATAATAGCCAAACATGCTTGGTACGTTTAAAACAAATCATTTGATACTATAATAAGTGTATAGTGTCAAAACAATTTCAATCATAAATATAAATCATAGACGGCATGGGTACCATATATCATGTCGCCATACTAGTTCTATAATTAAAACCGCAATACACATATTGGAAATTGGATTTCCGTCATGAGTCGAGGCAAGGGGCAAGCTCCTCTCCGCTTCGAGACACTCTAGCAAATGCTCAGGACTACGCACACTGGGTAACCCTGGATCGGTTGGGACGGTCCTCTCTTACGTTTGAGGATTGGCAATTCCTGAACACACGTTTCCCGGTCCTTACAGACCTAATATCGAGGCGCCTCATTCCAACAACCACAAAGGTGAAAAGTATATAAATGTCGGGGCTGGTAAGTCACTCACACCACCAAAGCTAGAAAGAAACGCCGTGTTCTCCCAACGGTCCGTATCCCGTTTTTAACTCATACCGAGGTGTGAGGCTCGCGAATCCACGCTATACACAAAGCTGCCATGTAGGCCGTGCTTTGATCATCAACCACAAGACTTTGCTTTTCAACAGAAGCCTTGATCCATGCAACTCAGCGTGCCACACAGGCAATTCATGCTATGCGATTGTTATCTATCGATATATAACCTCTAAGCTCGTACGTCTCAGAGAAGGGCGTTAAGCAAAAGAATAAATTCTCCGCCGCCAAACAGATTGTGAAAACCCGTAACTTCCCCGTAAAGGAAAACGGCGGATAGTTCGAGAACAAGCCACAACAAAACTCATACAGAAGAACATTTCATTGTATATTACAACAATGCATCAGATTACAAGAATATACAGAGTATAAATGAATATTACACAGAAATATCAGAGATTTAAATTACATTTAAATACATCGCAGCGGAAAATAATACAATACACAACTAGAAGGAAATATACGGATACAAAGCTTTCCGGATATCGTTCCAGCTGTGAACCAGGATCCTGTGAATATAAATCTGCAAAACCAAAACTACTAGCTGCCCGTGTCAAAATAGGGGCACCCAGAGTTTAGGTTAAAACAATAAACTCCAGGTCAGTCA
The DNA here is from genome assembly GCA_030737875.1 of Allium sativum. Classification (NCBI taxonomy): domain Eukaryota; kingdom Viridiplantae; phylum Streptophyta; class Magnoliopsida; order Asparagales; family Amaryllidaceae; genus Allium; species Allium sativum. The sequence goes on from CM060913.1 coordinate 624,531,229, forward strand.
TGGGACTGGTGTGAGAACTAAAACAGTTAATCTTTATTTTAAATCATTAGGTAAATCAAGGGACCACGCCGTATAACACGGAACGGGTTTCCTCCCAAGAATACCAGTGCATAAAACAAACAGCGCAATGCTAAATAAAGAAAAATGAAGCTGTTATAAGACCCAGGTCCCATCACACAATGCAACGCAGCCGAGGATAGGGTTTTCCCTTATAACAGCCAAAGAATGCTTGATACGGTTAAAACAAATCGTTTGATACTATTATAAGTGCATAGTGTATAAAACAACTTCAAATCATAAGTATCAATCATAGGCGGCATGGGTACCATATATCATGTCGCCATACTAGTTCTACAATTAAAACCGCAAAGGTCATATTTGGAAATTGGATTTCCATCTATGAACCGAGGCAAAAGATAGTCCTCAACCGATTCGAGACGCTCTAGCCCGTGTCTCAGGAACAGCCGCAACTGCCCCTTGGATCCTCAGGACCAGTCCACCGATGTGGATTATTATGCCTGAACACTACGTCTCCCCACCCTATGGGGTGTAAGTCTGGTCCGTCAGCCGACCAGAATGCATCGGCCGAAACCGATATAACCGAGGCGCCTCGCAACAGCAACAACCACATAAGTCAAACTCGTCAGGGCGTGTAAAACCACTGACGCCACTTCTAGCTAGAAAGAAACGCATGCCCTCCCTGACGTCCGTCTCCCGTTTTTGGTTCATACCGGGTGTGAAACTCGCGAATCAAACATTACACAAAGCTACGCCACAAAGGCCGTGCTTTGATCATCAACCACAAGACTTTGCTTTTCAACAGAAGCCTCGATCAATTGCCACTTAGGCATGCCACACAGGCAATTCACTCCATGCATTTGATATCCATCAATATATAACCCCTGAGCTCGTACGTCTCAGAGAAGGGCGTTAAGCAAGAGAATAAATTCTCCGCCGCCAAACAGATATATATTTAATAGAGATCAATCACACGGACTAAAGTCCAATGTCAGACACACAGTCCATTTACAAGTCCGTTCTGGGTCTGAACGAAAACGGAGGCACCTAGTACCCCGCATATCCATCGATCTCCAAGCACGTCTGGACGATCACCAACTGTTTCCATCTTCTTGGGTGTACAGCCCAATCAAGATCATCAGTAATCACCCAAACGACGTGAAGACTTCTGGTCTTCGACCACCGTCTTCATCTTCGACTTATCGTCGTATCAATTATTCAGAATGGGATAAACCCGGTCTTTCCGAATAACTCGCGTATATTTAAATAAGTGTTACACAAACACAACATACGCCTCATTCCAATTCATCAGTCACTAACCGTAAATTAATCAAGAGAATAATTCCCCAAATATTAACCCCGAAGGCCGAAACCAACATCAGATCAATATCCAGAAAACCATTCTGCTTAGCTAACCGACAGTTAGTTTCTAAATTTCACATTCATAGGGAAAAGTTCCCATTAATTTTATCTAAGATAAATTTCTTGAATTTATTCTTTAATCTATTTTTGAATATCAATTCAAACTAGTCGGGATTAGCGAACCTTACCGAAGTAATCATTTGTTTTAATTTCCCAATCCCAACCTATTCATCCCATGAAGTAAAACTGGTTGTACTTCATATCTAACACCACGGTGTTATCGGTAAATTCAATTACCATTTCACGTTCAAATCTAATTAAAGATTTAACTATCGTCTGGAGTAAAACTGGTGATACTCCATTCTCGATCATTTCAATCTAATTAAAGATTCATTAAAACTCCACTTAGTTTTAATCGTTAACTGGGTTTAAGAATCCGTGTCATTTAAAACAAGGTTCACGATAAACCTAAAGTCACATTCCATTGATTATCGGGTTAAAGAACGAGTGTTATTTAAAACACTGTTCACGATAAACCCAAAAATCAATATCACTTCAATTCCAATTAAATATTATTCAATTGGTACACTTCATTAAATCTAAATAAAAAGATTTAATCTTTTCACAACTGGGTTCAAGAACAGTGTTAGTGAAGACACCATTCACGACAAACCCAAATCACATTTGATATTCAATACAAGGCTCTGGATAGAAAATATATCGGCTTATATTCAATATCCAATTCAACGATTAACAAATGTCGTATTGAAATAACGATATAAATGTATATCTTTCAAATTCCCATAACAACATCTGTATAATCACGAATTCCAACATCGAAATATTCCGAAGACAATTTCGATTCAAATCCACTCCAATGCAATCATTGGAAATTTTGGTTATTTTCAAAACCATTTCAAATTCAATTTATTTATTTAAAAATAAATAGAATTATAATTCTAGTTCAAAACTAGTTCATTTCGATAAAAATCTATTTTTATCTTTTCAAATATGGAGTTTTTCACCCCAATTCTTCTCAAATCATTTCTTATGATTTTACACAAATTATTACTATTTTTAATAATTTTATCAAGGCCTGTACAGTCGATTTCCATTAATGGCCATCGAACTGCACTTACAGCGACCTTTTTCAAATTTGATTTGGACATAATTCCAAATCCAACCGTTAGATTTCTAATTTCTAATAATCGTTAGAAAGCTCTTTTCGATACGAACCCAACGGTTCCGGTTTTAGGAGAATCCGACGGTCGGATCTCCCGTAATGTCCGTTTGAAATAAATGGTCGAAATTCACGAACTGCCGCGGCGCGGCGCGTTCTATTCAGGCCATTATATTATATATATATAATATATATTTCGTCGATTTCCATTTAAAACGAATTAGTAATAGTTTTAAAACCGTTTCAAAAGCAATTTCAACTTTCTTTTCAATTCAAATCAAAATTGAATTCTTCCTTATAAATTCGTTTTAAAATTCATTTCTATTCAATTCAAATTTCAATTCAATTTGAATTCATTTCAATTTGCTTCCAATCCAATTTGAATTCGTTTTCAATTCAATTCATTTCGAAATCATTTTATATTCAATTCATTTCGAAATCGTTTTCAATCCAATTCATTTCGAAATCGGTTTCAATTCAATTCATTTCGAAATCGTTTTCGATTCATTTCATTTCGAAATCGTTTTCAATTCATTTCATTTCGAAATCGTTTTCAATTCATTTCATTTCGAAATCGTTTTCAATTCATTTCATTTCGAAATCGTTTTCAATTCATTTCATTTCGAAATCGTTTTCAATTCAATTCATTTCGAAATCGTTTTCAATTCATTTCATTTCGGAATCGTTTTCAATTCAATTCATTTCGAAATCGTTTTCAATTCATTTCATTTCGAAATCGTTTTCAATTCAATTCATTTCGAAATCGTTTTCAATTCAATTCATTTCGAAATCGTTTTCAATTCAATTCATTTCGAAATCGTTTTCAATTCAATTCATTTCGAAATCGTTTTCAATTCATTTCATTTCGAAATCGTTTTCAATTCAATTCATTTCGAAATCGTTTTCAATTCATTTCATTTCGAAATCGTTTTCAATTCATTTCATTTCGAAATCGTTTTCAATTCAATTCATTTCGAAATCGTTTAAAATCAATATAAATATCGTTCACGTCAAAATGGCGTCAATCTAATCAACACGGCTTCATAAATTTCTATTTTCAAATATTCTATTTCAAATATTTCTTTTTCAAAATAGTTGTTATTATCAAAATATTTCGTTCAACACATGACCAATCTCAATGGATGAGTACTGTCAACACATGAACCTTTATTTTATATTGATAAAGATGTAAACTTTATTATTAAAATATTTCGTCCAACACATGACCAATCTCAATGGATGAAACTGTCAACACATGAACCTTTATTTTATATTGATAAAGATGTAAACTTTATTATTAAAATATTTCGTCCAACACATGACCAATCTCAATGGATGAGTACAGTCAACACATGAACTTTTATTTTATATTATTCTTTATTTTCTATATTGGAATGAGGCCCAATCAATCACCATATAAGGTTAATTATATGGATTTTCATACAACACATGTATAATAGCATTGAAAAATAATCAACCATCAACCAAAGTGCACTACACTGTATAAGCATCAAATATTGGTATCTAACGCTTGTAACAGCCTGTCAATCAATCGATCGACATATTTAATCAATCAGGATGAGTGAAATTCATATTTCATCCTAACACCCGTGTGGGGTTTCAAACAATCAAACACATATTTTATTTGTGCAGTTGGGCGATGTGTAAAATTTATCGACCCAATCAATGTCCTTCAAATAAGTGTACATAAACAAACCGTCCGGTTTGTAAATGAATATTTATTTATTCACATTCACGTTAAAAATTATATTTTTAACGATAAAACATTTTATTCAACCTATGAATATTCTATTCGGTTCATTTATTCCATAAAATGATATTTTTATTTTTCTAACTTATTTTAGAAAATTTCGGCGGCATAACGGCACGATACTAGAAACGGGACAAGGCCTAGCCTTATCCCCGGTCTAGTGAAGGCCCACGCCATTCACACATCAATCAAAATCATCAAACAACCAAATTCAAATCAAATCATATAACTAAGCTATGCAACCAAACAAACAAGTCCATGGTCTGTGGACGATTGTGTCGGGTGCTACTAAGCACCGTCTGCATCCTAGTATATATATATATATAAATAGAAATGAAATTGAAAGGTGAGAAATTCTCACAGATAGCTATCCTAGCTCCACGGCACTTCATTGATAGAAATCTTCATCGCTATCGCATCTTCGTCATCTTCGTCATCTTCGTTGCTGTAGCCACTACATATGTAAAAATCGAATTTTACTTCGCTATTCAATATATAAAAATCATATTTTTATTTCGAAGTTCACTATATAAAAATCATATTTTTAATTCGAAGTTCAATATATAAAAATCATATTTTTATTTCGAAGTTCAATATATAAAAATCATATTTTTATTTCGAAGTTCAATATATAAAAATCATATTTTTATTTCGAAGTTCAATATATAAAAATCATATTTTTATTTCGAAGTTCAATATATAAAAATCATATTTTTATATTTCTCTTCGCTTAATGAAGAATATATTTTTAACTTTCTACTTATATCAATTTTTTTCCTGTTATACGTATATAAAAATATAATCTTCCATCTCTTTTCATAGTAAAAATCACATTTTTACCTTCGCTTCTTTGTTATAAAAATCAAATCTTTTTAAGCAAATAAAAATTTAACCTTTTTATAATTAAAAATCCTATTTTTCCGCATATAAAAATCCATGATTTCACTGTATAAAAAGTCAAACTTTGCATACTATTTAAACTATCGTATTTTTACCTAAGCAAAATCATATCTTTTCACTCTCTTTATATATATATATATATATAAATCTAATTTTTATATATTTAAAAATCAGAAAATAAATTCTATGTGCATATATATATATATATATATATATATAATTGATTTAAAATTAATGTATTTTAATTAAATCAACCTAATTATTTAAAATAAATTCAAATAGAAACATACCAGCGGACTTTGGGGTGGGAATGATGGTGTCGGCCTCAGCAGGGGGCGGAGGAGTTGCGTTGGAGGTCTAGTAGGCGTCGGGGTTACTGGGTGTAGGCGGATTAGGGTTGGTGGGTCCTGGCGTCACGGCTTCAGGGGGTTCGGGGGTCTCGATTTCAAGTGGAGGAGGAGGAGAGTAGGGGGAGGAGTGGGGCGGCGCTCTGGTCGGAGGGGGGGTTCGGCGAAGCATCGCCGCCGGCGACCTGGGTTCGAGCGCGAGGGCGCTCGTTTTTTTTTTTTTTTTTATAATCGATCTGAAATGAATAATTTAGAACGGGGGGGGGGGGGGGGGCAGAGGGAAATAAAGGGTAGGAAAATATTTTTTTTTATTATTTAATTATTAAAAAGTTGACTTTCACCTACGACCTCTAAACGAGGTCCACCGCCTGTCGCCCATAGCGTTTCACCCCCATTCCGAACACAATGGGATATGTACCGCAAGCTGAATCGACCGTTTCGATCCGTTTCCGTTGCATTTACATTTAAATCATTATATTGAATTTTAAACGTACATTTCAATTTACCGGGGTCACATACGAACTTTAAAACTTCCTGAAAAAATATTTTCTGGCTTCGTATTGACAATACGGTCCTAACAAAACTAGTTTCGTCGAATTCTGAGACCGTTGGAAAAATGACCAATTTCCAGTCGATTAAAATCAACTGAAACTGGTCAAACGCGTTTTCCTTTGCCACGCTCACATATTGATTCGAAAAATTATGAAATTTGAAACCTAGCAATAACTTTACATCACGGACCCAACAAAAGTGGTTTCGTCGAAATCCGAGGTCGTTTGCAAAAAGTCTATTTTTAAGGGCCTGAATTCCATAGCGACTATTCAGAATTTTCAACTGGACATATCTTTTGATTCCCGATATGAAATCTTGATTTTTCGGATTCGCTGGAAAGATATTACCAATTAGATCCTAATGTTTTTGGTTTCACTAAAATCCGGATTGTTTTGCACCCGGTACATTCATTTGAAGTTTGAAATCGAATTATCGAACTACCGCGCCATTTTCAATTCTATTTATAATTATATATAAATATTTATTTTCTAACGACGACGTATATAATATATACGTCGAATTATATTCAAAATAAATTTCTCGTCGATATTATTTAAAATAATTCATTTTAAATAATCAAAATTCGCCAAAATTGCCAAAATAAAAATTTTAAACTGGCCCAGATTTTCCGGGTTATTACAATCTCCCCCACTTAAAACTTTTCGTCCCCGAAAAGGAACAAAGTCGAAAGTGGTTTGATTAATCAACTCTACATTCGATCTGGCTTCCATTCTCCAACTTTTCAGTTTCTGAGAATTTTCAAATTTTTCAAAAATTTGGCTAACACCCTAAATTTTCGAAAAATTTCGCCATAACCTCCCCTGCACCGGGAGCATCGGGGAATTTCAAATAGCTTCCCCGGTCCTTCAGATCTCAAAAAAGAAAAAGAAAAAGCCAAGCGGCTAGCCAATGGGCTCATAAAATCATCATCACCCAAACAAACAGTAAATTATGTAGTAAACATGTACCTATTTGTCGGGCAAACAAATTTTATTCTCTGCTCTAGCCTCCTTGCTATGACCTGTTCAATGTAAGTATAGGTATATGCAAGCAAATGCGACCAGTTTTCAATACAATTCATTATCCGATCAAATTAGGCTTAATGGTTCAAAATTTTCAAACAAATAAACAAACAACACAACTATCAATCAATTAGTGAATTATCATTTCAAATTCATAATTTTGATATATAGTCAAAAATCAGATTTTTGATGCCAAATCACAACAATAGGCCCTATCTAATTTTGGTTCTCACACCAGTCAATAGGAAACATATAGAAATCTCACCTTCGTCACTCGAAAATAAATACTGGCGACAGTGCCCCATCACCAGAATTATCCCCGGGCAACTAGAGTATGATTCTATAACCATCCAGTATATTAAAACTTCGAATACACGTTTGCAAGACGCATATGCAAAATCTTTATATATCGGATTGTCCAAATCAATATAAATAAATAATCAATTACGAATAATTGATTTAAATTTTCAAAACAAAATTTTGTTTTCAATTTAAAAATTTACTCTTCACACTCGTTCTAGGATACTACTGATCCCATCTCTAACGAGTCATTCTAATTGGATATTACTAATCCAATATCTGATGAATTCTTTCGTACGGTTCTAATGTGTCTTGTTCTCTGAGCTTTGCAAACCAAAGCTCTGATACCAACTGTGAAAACCCGTAACTTCCCCGTAAAGGAAAGCGGCGGATAGTTCAAGAACAAGCCACAACAAAACTCATACAGAAGAACATTTCATTGTATATTACAACAATGCATCAGATTACAAGAATATATAGAGTATAAATGAATATTACACAGAAATATCAGAGATTTAAATTACATTTAAATACATCGCAGTGGAAAATAATACAATACACAACTAGAAGGAGATATACGGATACAAAGCTTTCCGGATATCGTTCCAGCTGTGAACCAGGATCCTGTGAATATAAATCTGCAAAACCAAAACTACTAGCTGCCCGTGTCAAAATAGGGGCACCCAGAGTTTAGGTTAAAACAATAAACTCCAGGTCAGTCATGGGACTGGTGTGAGAACTAAAACAGTTAATCTTTATTTTAAATCATTAGGTAAATCAAGGGACCACGCCGTATAACACAGAACGGGTTTCCTCCCAAGAATACCAGTGCATAAAACAAACAGCGCAATGCTAAATAAAGAAAAATGAAGCTGTTATAAGACCCAGGTCCCATCACACAATGCAACGCAGCCGAGGATAGGGTTTTCCCTTATAACAGCCAAAGAATGCTTGATACGGTTAAAACAAATCGTTTGATACTATTATAAGTGCATAGTGTATAAAACAACTTCAAATCATAAGTATCAATCATAGGCGGCATGGGTACCATATATCATGTCGCCATACTAGTTCTACAATTAAAACCGCAAAGGTCGTATTTGGAAATTGGATTTCCATCTATGAACCGAGGCAAAAGATAGTCCTCAACCGATTCGAGACGCTCTAGCCCGTGTCTCAGGAACAGCCGCAACTGCCCCTTGGATCCTCAGGGTCGGTCCACCGATGTGGATTATTATGCCTGAACACTACGTCTCCCCACCCTATGGGGTGTAAGTCTGGTCCGTCAGCCGACCAGAATGCATTGGCCGAAACCGATATAACCGAGGCGCCTCGCAACAGCAACAACCACATAAGTCAAACTCGTCAGGGCGTGTAAAACCACTGACGCCACTTCTAGCTAGAAAGAAACGCATGCCCTCCCTGACGTCCGTCTCCCGTTTTTGGTTCATACCGGGTGTGAAACTCGCGAATCAAACGTTACACAAAGCTACGCCACAAAGGCCGTGCTTTGATCATCAACCACAAGACTTTGCTTTTCAACAGAAGCCTCGATCAATTGCCACTTAGGCATGCCACACAGGCAATTCACTCCATGCGTTTGATATCCATCAATATATAACCCCTGAGCTCGTACGTCTCAGAGAAGGGCGTTAAGCAAGAGAATAAATTCTCCGCCGCCAAACAGATATATATTTAATAGAGATCAATCACACGGACTAAAGTCCAATGTCAGACACACAGTCCATTTACAAGTCCGTTCTGGGTCTGAACGAAACCGGAGGCACCTATTACCCCGCATATCCATCGATCTCCATGCACGTCTGGACGATCACCAACTGTTTCCATCTTCTTGGGTGTACAGCCCAATCAAGATCATCAGTAATCACCCAAACGACGTGAAGACTTCTGGTCTTCGACCACCGTCTTCATCTTCGACTTATCGTCGTATCAATTATTCAGAATGGGATAAACCCGGTCTTTCCGAATAACTCGCGTATATTTAAATAAGTGTTACACAAACACAACATACGCCTCATTCCAATTCATCAGTCACTAACCGTAAATTAATCAAGAGAATAATTCCCCAAATATTAACCCCGAAGGCCGAAACCAACATCAGATCAATATCCAGAAAACCATTCTGCTTAGCTAACCGACAGTTAGTTTCTAAATTTCACATTCATAGGGAAAGGTTCCCATTAATTTTATCTAAGATAAATTTCTTGAATTTATTCTTTAATCTATTTTTGAATATCAATTCAAACTAGTCGGGATTAGCGAACCTTACCGAAGTAATCATTTGTTTTAATTTCCCAATCCCAACCTATTCATCCCATGAAGTAAAACTGGTTGTACTTCATATCTAACACCACGGTGTTATCGGTAAATTCAATTACCATTTCACGTTCAAATCTAATTAAAGATTTAACTATCGTCTGGAGTAAAACCGGTGATACTCCATTCTCGATCATTTCAATCTAATTAAAGATTCATTAAAACTCCACTTAGTTTTAATCGTTAACTGGGTTTAAGAATCAGTGTCATTTAAAACAAGGTTCACGATAAACCCAAAGTCACATTCCATTGATTATCGGGTTAAAGAACGAGTGTTATTTTAAACACTGTTCACGATAAACCCAAAAATCAATATCACTTCAATTCCAATTAAATATTATTCAATTGGTACACTTCATTAAATCTAAATAAAAAGATTTAATCTTTTCACAACTGGGTTCAAGAACAGTGTTAGTGAAGACACCATTCACGACAAACCCAAATCACATTTGATATTCAATACAAGGCTCTGAATAGAAAATATATCGGCTTATATTCAATATCCAATTCAACGATTAACAAATGTCGTATTGAAATAACGATATAAATGTATATCTTTCAAATTCCCATAACAACATCTGTATAATCACGAATTCCAACATCGAAATATTCCGAAGACAATTTCGATTCAAATCCACTCCAATGCAATCATTGGAAATTTTGGTTATTTTCAAAACCATTTCAAATTCAATTTATTTATTTAAAAATAAATAGAATTATAATTCTAGTTCAAAACTAGTTCATTTCGATAAAAATCTATTTTTATCTTTTCAAATATGGAGTTTTTCACCCCAATTCTTCTCAAATCATTTCTTATGATTTTACACAAATTATTACTATTTTTAATAATTTTATCAAGGCCTGTACAGTCGATTTCCATCAATGGCCATCGAACTGCACTTACAGCGACCTTTTTCAAATTTGATTTGGACATAATTCCAAATCCAACCGTTAGATTTCTAATTTCTAATAATCGTTAGAAAGCTCTTTTCGATACGAACCCAACGGTTCCGGTTTTAGGAGAATCCGATGGTCGGATCTCCCGTAATGTCCGTTTGAAATAAATGGTCGAAATTCACGAACTGCCGCGGCGCGGCGCGTTCTATTCAGGCCATTATATTATACATATATAATATATATAATATATATTTCGTCGATTTCCATTTAAAACGAATTAGTAATAGTTTTAAAACCGTTTCAAAAGCAATTTCAACTTTCTTTTCAATTCAAATCAAAATTGAATTCTTCCTTATAAATTCGTTTTAAAATTCATTTCTATTCAATTCAAATTTCAATTCAATTTGAATTCATTTCAATTTGCTTCCAATCCAATTTGAATTCGTTTTCAATTCAATTCATTTCGAAATCGTTTTACATTCAATTCATTTCGAAATCGTTTTCAATCCAATTCATTTCGAAATCGTTTTCAATTCAATTCATTTCGAAATCGTTTTCGATTCATTTCATTTCGAAATCGTTTTCAATTCATTTCATTTCGAAATCGTTTTCAATTCATTTCATTTCGAAATCGTTTTCAATTCATTTCATTTCGAAATCGTTTTCAATTCATTTCATTTCGAAATCGTTTTCAATTCAATTCATTTCGAAATTGTTTTCAATTCATTTCATTTCGAAATCGTTTTCAATTCAATTCATTTCGAAATCGTTTTCAATTTTCATTTCGAAATCGTTTTCAATTCAATTCATTTCGAAATCGTTTTCAATTCAATTCATTTCGAAATCGTTTTCAATTCAATTCATTTCGAAATCGTTTTCAATTCAATTCATTTCGAAATCGTTTTCAATTCATTTCATTTCGAAATCGTTTTCAATTCATTTCATTTCGAAATCGTTTTCAATTCAATTCATTTCGAAATCGTTTAAAATCGATATAAATATCGTTCACGTCAAAATGGCGTCAATCTAATCAACACGGCTTCATAAATTTCTATTTTCAAATATTCTATTTCAAATATTTCTTTTTCAAAATAGTTGTTATTATCAAAATATTTCGTTCAACACATGACCAATCTCAATGGATGAGTACTGTCAACACATGAACCTTTATTTTATATTGATAAAGATGTAAACTTTATTATTAAAATATTTCGTCCAACACATGACCAATCTCAATGGATGAAACTGTCAACACATGAACCTTTATTTTATATTGATAAAGATGTAAACTTTATTATTAAAATATTTCGTCCAACACATGACCAATCTCAATGGATGAGTACAGTCAACACATGAACTTTTATTTTATATTATTCTTTATTTTCTAAATTGGAATGAGGCCCAATCAATCACCATATAAGGTTAATTATATGGATTTTCATACAACACATGTATAATAGCATTGAAAAATAATCAACCATCAACCAAAGTGCACTACACTGTATAAGCATCAAATATTGGTATCTAACGCTTGTAACAGCCTGTCAATCAATCGATCGACATATTTAATCAATCAGGATGAGTGAAATTCATATTTCATCCTAACACCCGTGTGGGGTTTCAAACAATCAAACACATATTTTATTTGTGCAGTTGGGCGATGTGTAAAATTTATCGACCCAATCAATGTCCTTCAAATAAGTGTACATAAACAAACCGTCCGGTTTGTAAATGAATATTTATTTATTCACATTCACGTTAAAAATTATATTTTTAACGATAAAACATTTTATTCAACCTATGAATATTCTATTCGGTTCATTTATTCCATAAAATGATATTTTTATTTTTCTAACTTATTTTAGAAAATTTCGGCGGCATAACGGCACGATACTAGAAACGGGACAAGGCCTAGCCTTATCCCCGGTCTAGTGAAGGCCCACGCCATTCACACATCAATCAAAATCATCAAACAACCAAATTCAAATCAAATCATATAACTAAGCTATGCAACCAAACAAACAAGTCCATGGTCTGTGGACGATTGTGTCGGGTGCTACTAAGCACCGTCTGCATCCTAGTATATATATATATAAATAGAAATGAAATTGAAAGGTGAGAAATTCTCACAGATAGCTATCCTAGCTCCACGGCACTTCATTGATAGAAATCTTCATCGCTATCGCATCTTCGTCATCTTCGTTGCTGTAGCCACTACATATGTAAAAATCGAATTTTACTTCGCTATTCAATATATAAAAATCATATTTTTATTTCGAAGTTCACTATATAAAAATCATATTTTTATTTCGAAGTTCAATATATAAAAATCATATTTTTATTTCGAAGTTCAATATATAAAAATCATATTTTTATTTCGAAGTTCAATATATAAAAATCATATTTTTATTTCGAAGTTCAATATATAAAAATCATATTTTTATATTTCTCGTCGCTTAATGAAGAATATATTTTTAACTTTCTACTTATATCAATTTTTTTCCTGTTATACGTATATAAAAATATAATCTTCCATCTCTTTTCATAGTAAAAATCACATTTTTACCTTCGCTTCTTTGTTATAAAAATCAAATCTTTTTAAGCAAATAAAAATTTAACCTTTTTATAATTAAAAATCCTATTTTTCCGCATATAAAAATCCATGATTTCACTGTATAAAAAGTCAAACTTTGCATACTATTTAAACTATCGTATTTTTACCTAAGCAAAATCATATCTTTTCACTCTCTTTATATATATATATATAAATCTAATTTTTATATATTTAAAAATCAGAAAATAAATTCTATGTGCATATATATATATATATATAATTGATTTAAAATTAATGTATTTTAATTAAATCAACCTAATTATTTAAAATAAATTCAAATAGAAACATACAAGCGGACTTTGGGGTGGGAATGATGGTGTCGGCCTCAGCAGGGGGCGGAGGAGTTGCGTCGGAGGTCTGGTAGGCGTCGGGGTTGCTGGGTGTAGGCGGATTAGGGTTGGTGGGTCCTGGCGTCACGGCTTCAGGGCGTTCGGGGGTCTCGATTTCATGTGGAGGAGGAGGAGAGTAGGGGGAGGAGTGGGGCGGCGCTCTGGTCGGAGGGGGGGGGGGTTCGGCGAAGCATCGCCGCCGGCGACCTGGGTTCGAGCGCGAGGGCGCTCGTTTTTTTTTTTTTTAATCGATCTGAAATGAATAATTTAGAACGGGGGGGGGGGGGGGGGGCAGAGGGAAATAAAGGGTAGGAAAATATTTTTTTTTATTATTTAATTATTAAAAAGTTGACTTTCACCTACGACCTCTAAACGAGGTCCACCGCCTGTCGCCCATAGCGTTTCACCCCCATTCCGAACACAATGGGATATGTAACGCAAGCTGAATCGACCGTTTCGATCAGTTTCCGTTGCATTTACATTTAAATCATTATATTGAATTTTAAACGTACATTTCAATTTACCGGGGTCACATACGAACTTTAAAACTTCCTGAAAAAGTATTTTCTGGCTTCGTATTGACGATACGGTCCTAACAAAACTAGTTTCGTCGAATTCTGAGACCGTTGGAAAAATTACCAATTTCCAGTCGATTAAAATCAACCGAAACTGGTCAAACGCGTTTTCCTTTGCCACGCTCACGTATTGATTCGAAAAATTATGAAATTTGAAACCTAGCAATAACTTTACATCACGAACCCAACAAAAGTGGTTTCGTCGAAATCCGAGGTCGTTTGCAAAAAGTCTATTTTTAAAGGCCTGAATTCCATAGAGACTATTCAGAATTTTCAACTGGACATATCTTTTGATTCCCGATATGAAATCTTGATTTTTCGGATTCGCTGGAAAGATATTACCAATTAGATCATAATGTTTTTGGTTTCACTAAAATCCGGATTGTTTTGCACCCGGTACATTCATTTGAAGTTTGAAATCGAATTATCGAACTACCGCGCCATTTTCAATTCTATTTATAATTATATATAAATATTTATTTTCTAACGATGACGTATATAATATATACGTCGAATTATATTCAAAATAAATTTCTCGTCGATATTATTTAAAATAGTTCATTTTAAATAATCAAAATTCGCCAAAATTGCCAAAATAAAAATTTTAAACTGGCCTAGATTTTCCGGGTTATTACACAGATATATATTTAACGGAAATCAATCAACACAGAATAAAATCCAATGTCAGACACACAATCCATTTACAAGTTCGTTCTGGGTCTGAACGAAACCGGAGGCACTTTCCTCGCATATCCATCCATCTCCAAGTACGTCTGGACGACAACCAACTGATTCCCTCATCTTGGGTGTACAGCCCAATCAAGATCATCAGTAATCACCCAAACGATGTGAAGACTTCCGGTCTTCAACCACCGTCTTCATCTTCAACTTATCGTCGAATCAGTTATTCAGAATGGGTGTAAACCCGACCTTTCCGAACAACCCGCGTATATTAAAAACAAATGTTACACAAACACAACATACGCCTCATTCCAATTCAGCAACCACTAACCGCAAATTAGCAAGAGAAGATTTTCCCAAATATTAACCCCGAAGGTCGAAACCAACATCAGATCAATACCCAGGAAACCATTCTTCTTAACTAACCTACAGCTAGTTTCTAGATTTCATATTCTTAGGGAAAGGTTCCCATTAATTTTATCCAAGATAAATTCTTTAAAATTAATCCCTTACTCTTCCTTTGGATGTCATTTCAAACCAAATTATGGTTTTTCCAAACTAGTCGGGATTAGCGAACCACTCCGAAGTAATTATTTATTTTATTTCCCAATCCCAACCTATTCATCCCATGAAGCAAAACTGGTAATACTCCATATCTAACACCACAGTGTTATCGGTAAAATTAATTACCATTTCTCGTTCAAATCTAATTAAAGATTTGACTATCGTTTTGGAGCAAAACTGGTGATACTCCATTCTTGCTTATTTGGCAAATTTGATAATTTAAATTATCAATTCACATTTCAATCTAATTGCAGATTCATTAAAACTCCTTTTACAGGGTTAAAGAACTAGTGTCATTTAAAACACAGTTCACGATAAACCCAAATCATATTCTATTTATTATCGGGTTAAAGAACAAGTGTTATTTAAAACACTGTTCACGATAAACCCACAAATCACTTCTGTTTAAATCCCATTTCAAATCCAGTTTTTTTATTTAAAAATAAACAGGTTTAATTTTAGTTCAAAACTAGTTCATTTCGATAAAAATCTATTTTTATCTTTTCAAATATGGAGTTTTTCATCCCAATTTTTCCCAAATCATTTCTTATGATTTTACACAAATTATTACTATTTTTAATAATTTCATCAAGGCCCGTACAGTCGATTTCCATCAACGGCCATCGAACTGCACCTATAGCGACCTTTTTCGAATTTGATTTGGACGTATCTCCAAATCTAACCGTTAGATTTCAAATTTCTAATATTCGTTAGAAATCTCTTTTCGATACGAACCCAACGGTTCCGGTTTTAGGAGAATCTGACGGTCGGATCTCCCGTAATGTCCGTTTGAAATAAATGGTCGAAATTCACGAACTGCCGCGGCGCGGCGCGTTCTATTCAGGCCATTATATTATATATATAATATATATAATATATATTTCGTTGATTCCTATTTAAAACGAATTATAAAAATAGTTTTAAATTCGTTTCAAAAACAATTTCAACTTCCATTTCAATTCAAATCAAAATTAAAATTTTCCTTATAAATTCGTTTTAAAATTCATTTCTATTCAATTCAAATTTCAATTCAATTTGAATTCATTTCAAATTAATTTTACTTCTATTTCAATTCGTTTTCAATTCAATTTAATTCGAATTCGTTTTCTATTCAATTCAATTTGGTTTTCTATTCAAATAAATTCGTTTTCTATTCGATTCAATTCAAATTGGTTTTCTATTCAAATCAAATTCGTTTTCTATTAAATTCAATTCAATTCAATTTGGTTTTCTATTCAAATCAAATTCGTTTTCTATTCGATTCAATTCAAATTGGTTTTCTATTCAAATCAAATTCGTTTTCTATTCAATTCAGTTCGAATTCGTTTTTTTTTTCAATTCAATTCGAATTCGTTTTCTATTCGATTCAATTCAAATTGGTTTTCTTTTCAATTCAATTCGAATTCGTTTTCTATTCGATTCAATTCAAATTGGTTTTCTATTCAAATCAAATTCGTTTTCTATTCAATTCAGTTCGAATTCGTTTTCTATTCGATTCAATTCAAATTGGTTTTCTATTCGATTCAATTCAAATTGGTTTTCTATTCAAATCAAATTCGTTTTCTATTCAATTCAGTTCGAATTCGTTTTCTATTCGATTCAATTCAAATTGGTTTTCTATTCGATTCAATTCAAATTGGTTTTCTATTCGATTCAAATTTCATTTCAAAATATTCGATTTCGAAATCACTTTTCAATGTTCATTTTAAAATGAATGAAATCGATATAGATATCGTTCACGTCAAAATGGCGTCAATCTAATCAACACGGCTTCATATATTTCTATTTTCAAATATTCTATTTCAAATATTTCTTATTATCAAAATATTTCTATTTCAAATATTTCTATTATCAAAATATTTCTATTTCAAATATTTCTATTTCAAATATTTCTATTATCAAAATATTTCTATTTCAAATATTTCTATTTCAAATATTTCGTTCAACACATGACTAATCTCAACGGATGAGTACTGTCAACACATGAACCTTTATTTTATATTGATAAAGATGTAAATTTTATTATTAAAATATTTCGTTCAACACATGACTAATCTCAACGGATGAGTACGGTCAACACATGAACCTTTACTTTATAATATTCTTTATTTTCTCGATTGGAATGAGGCCCAATCAATTACCATATAAAGTTAATTATATGGATTCCATACAACAAATGTATATAATAGCAACGATAAATAATCAACCATCATCCAAAGTGCACTACACTGTATAAGCATCAAATATAGATATCTAACGCTTATAACAGACTGTCAATCAATCGATCGACATACAACTAATTATTGGGATTAGTGTATACCGTATTTTATCCCAATACCCGTGTGGGGTTTCAAACAATCAAACACAGATTTTTATTTGTGCAGTTGGGCGATGTGTAAAATTTATCGTCCCAATCAATGTCAGTCAAATCAGTGTACATAAACAAACCGTCCAGTTTGTAAATGAATATTTATTTGTTCACATTCACTATATTCATATTCACGTTAAAAATTATTTTTTTAACGATAAAAACATTTTATTTCAACATATGAATTTCAATTCAGTTCATTCTTTAAATAAAATGATATTTTTATTTTTCTAACTTATTTTAAAACAATTCGGCGGCATAACGACACGATACTAGAAACGGGACGAGGCCTAGCCTTATCCCTGGTCTAGTGAAGGTCCACGCCATTCACACGTCAATCAAATCCATTCATTTCACCAAACAATTCTATTCAAACCAAATAAACTAACCAACTACACAACCAAACAATTTAACAAACAAGCCATCCATGGTCTGTGGATGACGGGTGTCGGGTGCTACTAAACACCGTCTGCATCCTAGTATATATATATATATAACTAGAAAAATAAATTGAAGAGTGAGAAGTTCTCACCGATAGCTATTCCAATCATCTCGACACTTCATTTAGAGAAATCTTCGCCATTCTCGCCTTTTGTCGCTTTCGTTGCCCGTAGCCACTACATATATAAAAATCACATTTTTATATACTGAAGTCTTTAAAATAAAAATCACATTTTTATTTGTTCACTTTCAATTTAAAAATCATATTTTTAGAATCACTTCATATATTTAAAAATCGAATTTTTACTTCGTTATTCAATATATAAAAATTGAATTTTTACTTCGTTATTCAATATATAAAAATCGAATTTTTACTTCGCTATTCAATATATAAAAATCGAATTTTTTACTTCGTTATTCAATATATAAAAATCGAATTTTTACTTCGCTATTCAATATATAAAAATCGAATTTTTACTTCGCTATTCAATATATAAAAATCGAATTTTTACTACGCTATTCAATATATAAAAATCACATTTTTACTACGCTACTCAATATATAAAAATCACATTTTTACTACGCTACTCAATATATAAAAATCTCGCCTTTTCAACTATAAAGATTTTGCCTTTTCAAATATAAAGATTTCGCCTTTTCAAACATAAAGATTTCGCCTTTTCAATATGAAAAATATCGTCTTTTCATTATGAAAAAATATCGTCTTTTCATTATGAAAAATATCGCCTTTTCATTATGAAAAATATCGCCTTTCTCTTCATAAAAATCTAATCTTTTCTATTTTTTAAAATCTAATCTTTTCTATCTATGAAAATCAAAATTTTAATTCAAAATCATATACATAAAAATTGAATTTCTATTTCAAAATCCTATATAAAAATCAGAACTTTAAACTAAATAAAAATCAGTTTTAAAATCTATATAATTTCAGTTTTCAAATCAAATAAAATTAGTTTTAAAATCAAATAGAGCGATAACTGAAAATTGAAAAATAAATAAATAAAACTTACAGTAAAATTTTCTAGGGTTTCAGGGCCTCGAAGCGGGTGTGTGGGTGCGTCGGGGCGGCTGTCAGGAGGAGGGGGGCTTCACGTCGCAGGCCAGCAGGGGGGGGGGTAGCTCGGCCGACCTCAGGCTGGGAGGGGGGTTCGATCGCGAGGCAGCCTAGGGTGAGGGGGGGGGATTCGACGCGTCGATCGAGGAAGGGGGTGGGTTCGGAGGAGGCGCCCCTCCTCTAAGGCGGCGGCGATCAATCGGGGGGGGGGGGGGGCGGGTTCCCCCCGTCTTTCTCTTTATTTTTTTGTTTTTGTTTCTAATTCTGGTTTATGAAGAACGGGGGGGGGGGGTAGAAGTATAAGGGGAAGAGAGGAGTTTTTATTTTATTTTATTATTTAATTATTTTATTTTTACCAAAAAGCAACTTTTATTTTCGACCTCAAAATGGGGTCCACTGCCTGTCGTCCATAGCGTTTTACCCCCATTCCGAACACAATGGGATATGTATCGCAAGCTGATTCGATCGTTTCGATCAGATTCCGTTAAAATCAACATGTAACTCTATATATTGAATTTGAACACGCATTTCAATTTACCGGGGTCACATACGAATTAGAAAAATTCCTGGAAAATATTTTCCAGCTTCGTATTGACGATACGGTCCTAACAAAACTAGTTTCGTCAAATTCTGAGACCGTTGGAAAATGGCCATTTTCCAGTCGATTAAAATTAACTAAAGCTGGTCAAACATGTTTTCCTTTGCCACGCTCACATATTGATTCGAAAAATTATGAAATTTGGAATCTAGCAATAGTTTGACATCATGGACCCCACAAAAGTGGTTTCGTCGAAATCCGAGGTCGTTTGCAAAAGGTCTATTTTTAAGGGCCTGAATTCCATAGCGAATATTCAGAATTTTCAACTGGACATATCTTTTGATTCCCGCTATGAAATTTCGATTTTTCGGATTCGTTGGAAAGATATTATCAATTAGATCCTAATGTTTTTGGTTTCGCTAAAATCCGGATTGTTTTGCACCCGGTACATTCAATTGAAGTTTGAAATCGAATTATCGAACTACCGCGCCATTTTCAATTCCTTTTATAATTATATATATAATTATTTATATTCTAACGACGAGCTATACAATATATACGACGAATTCTATTCAAAATAAATTTCTCGTCGATTTTATTTAAAATAATATATTTTAAATATTCAAAATTCATTAAAATTGCCAAAATAAAAATTTTAAACTGGTTCAGAATTTCCGAGTTATTACATCAGGCTTAACCTCGTGTCTTAGCACATCTTGTGTTTATGCACTTAGACCCCTCACGTTAGATTCACCACTTGTGGTCGCTGGATATGCCTGTCGGTTTCGGGAAGACTTCTACCACAAGCGTAATCTAACATCGTGTCTAAGCGTGCTTACGGTTTCTAATTACAGTAATTCTAATCATTTCAATTATTAACAAATTATTCCTATGTCGTTATAGGTTTTCACGCCTCTTTCCCAAGTCATGTTCACAATGAACCATATGCCCTAAATTAAGGTCTTTAATCACAATTTAATTTATTCCCCATATTCATATTCATATATTTTGTTCAAATTATGCCTAAATTTTCAATTACAAGTTATAACCCAATTTTACCGTTTTCCCCTCGTTCCCAATTTAACATGTTCGCATATTTCAGTGGCATGCCTAGGCTCAAAGGTAGCCTGGATATAAAATAAAATGGTAAAAGATGAAGGGAAGCGGACATAAATGATCATACTAACAAGATTGACATATAATGGCAGAAATAGGCAGAAACATATAGTGGCATAATGACAAGATAGGCATATAGGAACAGATCTGATGAACATATGACAATAGAACTGATTCTAACAAAATAGGGATATCATAAACAAGCATGATGAGTCTAAGTAATAAATTAGGTCAACTAAGAATGGAAGATCTGGCATGATAGACAGGTATCAGCTTAGATCTAGTTCATAGTCATGTCAGAATAACTCAAATACACAGGTTATAGCAGATCTGATATGATTCAAATAGTCACAGACTTATATCCAAGTATTGTCATGTCAAGATCTACTTTTCAAATATTTAGATCTAAAATTAACATAGATTCACCGTGATTTGATCTAAGAAATATAAGAAGAATTGCAGATGTTTAATCACAGATCTCTGAATTAGTCTAACCCCCATTGTAGAAGAAGAACAACCTATTTTAGTCTAGACAAAGGCAGCATCTAGTCCTCCATTGTTTTTGTGTGAAGAAAACAATGGGTATACTGTTTATAGCCTAGAACCAATGAATCCAAACCAGAAATCAGTCCAAGTTCAGGAGCGGGAATCTTCCCCGGATCTTGGGGGTGTCGACATGGGGGGTCGACCCCCTTGTGTGGGTGTCGACATGGGTGTCGACACCCCTATGATGGTGTCGACCCCTAGGTCGACACCCAAAGCGGGAATTTTACCGCCCAGGTCTTCCCCGTGATTTTGAAATATTTTGAATTTCTGGACTTATTTTATTCATATATATTCTTCTTATGCGTATACAAATTTCAAACCTTAATAACTTCTTGATACGGTGTCCGTTTTATGCGAACTAGGTGTCTATTTTAACCAGAATCCCGAAATGGACGCAATGGTGCAGTCTATTTCACTTAATTCTTAATATTTAATTATATATTCTTTAATTTATGATCTTTAATGTTGTTAAGATTAGGGGGTGTTACAATAAGGGTGGGTCTCATGCTTTGGTTCCTCTCCAAGGAGTAAACCTTCGGAGGAATCCTAGTGCTAACCACTTATGACTCAAATTAGATAAAAAGAAAATCAGCCACTTAAGACCTTCTCAAGGTGTAGTAGACCTACCTATTTTCACATGTAATGCAATAGACTTATATACATATAGTTATATATATATATATATATATACATAAGACCTCTCACATTAAACCATATACCTGTAGATGCTGGATATGTCGGCCGATTCCGAGAAGAATTCTACTTCAAGTTGGTTTAACCTTGTGTCTAGTGTACTAAGTTTGAATGTTTCATGGCACCCAGACCTCACACATTAGTTTGGCCTACTTGTGGTTGCTGGATTTGTTGGTCGGTTCCACGCAGACTTGTACCAAAATGGAAACTAACCTCGTGTCTATGTGTCATTATATATATATCCATTCTATATGCACACACAGACAATCAATATATATTTACATATATGGGGAAAATTCAAATTCTATCCTAATCGCATTTATTATGCTAATAAAACGTTAATTACATTTATATAAGTAAA
This sequence comes from Allium sativum, assembly GCA_030737875.1. NCBI lineage: Eukaryota > Viridiplantae > Streptophyta > Magnoliopsida > Asparagales > Amaryllidaceae > Allium > Allium sativum. The sequence goes on from CM060913.1 coordinate 624,553,816, forward strand.
ATAATTATAACACCTAATAATCTGAAAATTCGTATGAATGAGAAAACGTTCTAACGAGATGGTAATTGTCAAATTTATGTAAATCAGGGTATGAAAATTAGTTTTTCCATAATTTTACCTCTACAACTTAGGCATGCTGACATAATAACAATATAACAAATAGCAGTGAATCGAAAATATACATACATACAAATTTCAACTTGCAGCTTAGGCTTTGTGGAATTATTTCAATACTGGATTAAAAATAGAGTACTACATACATCTTTACACATATGTTTATAATTTCCACTTTATCTAATTCACCCATTTTTGGGTATTATGCACATAAAAACGTTTACATTTGGCATATTTCAAGTTTGAATATGTTTGGATTCAAAATAGAATCCAGACCTAATCAATTCATGAAGTACCCAAATCTAAACCCTTTTAGGTTACAATCAAATGTTTAATAAAGGTGAAATACATAAAATAGAAACAATAGTAGCAACACCCCTTTTAATGTTTAATCCAATATTAAAATCACAAATCCACAAAACCCAAATAATCATGATAATTCATACGCAAATATAAAATAGAGGATTTGAGGTTTTTGGTATTTTTCTATCGATTTCCAAATACTCCTTGGCATATCTATCTACATGATAATCTGATAAAAATATGAATATGCCTGAGTATATGATATTCTTCTCATAGATCTAGGGAAGAACAAAGAGGAATCTATAGTAGATCTAGATCTGTGCTTAATCTTTGTGGTCAAATGTGCTCCAATAATCCTCCAATATATATATATACACACACACACACATATATTGAAAATTGGTTCACTTTATTATCAACTAAAAAACCGTACAAGAAGGTGGTTAGCATACTAACCATTACAACATAAGCAAAAGAGGGGAAAAAGGTGAAAAATACATGAAACTTTTGAAAACAAGTCTAAATCTAAAAAGACCCATGATAAGACCGACAACCCACTAGCATGCAAGCCGCATAACTCACGAGCCCAAAGCTCCATAATCCAATCTTCTCCTAAAAGATACGATCCAAGAAACAACTATTATACTTCAATTAGAGATAAGCAGTACCTTTCCGTGTCTTAAGAAATTCACCTGCACACCATTTCATCTAGAAACTTCCGCCAATTAAATCTATTCAAAATTGATCAAATACATACTCCATAAGAAAACGTAAAAGGTTTCAAATGCTTTCATATATCACTTATAGAAGACCAGTCATTTCACAACAGCACCTAGATCCCAGAAATCAAGTCTAAACACTAAATTTGGTTGATGATACACAACTCTATGCATCAATCTTAGTATCTGGTCAAAGTGATAGCACAGAAAATCCAAGTGACAAATAATTGTAAAGTTCTGAATAGAAATGAACAGCACAATGACTACAATTTTTGTTTTGTTTGCAAAAGACCCATATCCTAGTAGCATAAAGAAGAACTTCCCATCTCCAACATTAACAAACTGGTAGCTTCTTTAAAAATACCAGTACCATTTCAATCTTGTTCCAAACATACCTATATAATGTAGAAGATCCATATACCAGCCATTCTTGGAGAACTGAAGGAGTAAACAATATCATGGGAAGAAAAAACAGCTCCCATTTAAACATCATAATTTCCAGTTCACTCAAACACTTTCCAAAAACAACTAATATCTATTCAAGATCCTCATAATTATTTCATGATGACCAACAAACTTGCTCAACACAAAATAAAGAAAGATTATATTCCTAAACATATATCTGATATTCTAATATGTAAAGAAGCCAATTCAACATTGTAACATATTTGGAGACATTAACAGTTTAAGTAAATGCTTTAAAATGCTTACTGCTTCACATAATCACCAGAATAATTATTTCCAATATTTGACTGAAGAAAATCAACTATTAAGAATTATTATTGGGATCCATATCTCTATTCTTCTTCAAAGTTCAGATAAACCCATTTCAAATATCAAAACCGAACCTAGCATAACCCAAATCTCACGCAATCATCAAAAAAACAGTACTTACATACTAAAATCATGAATAAGTTAGAGAACATGCAGATCGGTTATGAGAAGCTGGAAGTGATTTAACACTTTCGTCGGCAATGCCAACTCCCCCAAAGTCTTGATCCCCTGATTTCGGACAGCTTCGGATTAGATCTGTAGTGACTGTAGTTAAAATAGAGTTGCTTAGATCTAAAAATAGTGATCCGATTTAATGATTCGCATTTGTAAAGAACTCAAATCTTAATTTTGTTGTGAAAACGAATGGAAAATCGAACGTATTATCAACAAAAATAGTATAGTTGAGGATTTATTAAGTAGAGCGATAGTAGGAAATCAGATAACGGAGGGTTTTTCCAGATCTGAAAGTAATTGTGGAAAAGCAGATGGAAATCGAAAGTTTTATCAACGAAGGATCTCGTTGAAGGTTAAAATAGTAAAACAATTATAAAAATCAGAGAAGGTAACGAAAGGGAGGTCCTCATGCATAACGAAAGCTGGCGAGAAATTCACCAGTCGTCATTAACGAGGAACACACATATTCCTAAATTCGCCATTTCATTACCAAATTCCAGAATACTAAACCTATATGAATCAGAATAGAGAGAAGTTAAGAATAAGATTGGAGGAATAGAAGAAATCCTTAACCTTTTTCTTTTATTTTTCTCTGGAATTTAGTAATGGAAGAGAGGCAGCATGGAGGCAAGGATAAAGAATGGTCAGGGTTTCATAGTGTGATAAGAGAGGCTATATATAGTTGCCCGTGTGAGCGTAGACCATTGGATTAGATTGATCTTATCCAGGCCTTTTATTTATATATATATCCTCTCTCAAAAAACCTAACCACATAGATTTATTTGGTTGTCCAACCACCAGGCGGTTGACCGGTGGTCGACACCCTTCTTGGGGTAGAGGGGGTCGACCCCTTGGGGGTTGGAATGCCCAATAAACGTGTGTTGCTGTGGTGTTTATTTTAATTAATACGTTCGTTAATCTCTTAATCATATTCCTTATATGCAATATACTTTATCCATATGATCCTATCTTTAATTCAAAATTCAAATTCTCCCTTTTATTTTGAATTTATCATGGGCACATATATATTATCCATTTAATTATATATATTTTCTGCACTTTACGGCCAAACTCGTTTGTTCATAACTTCTTCATACATTGACCGTTTTTAGCATATTATATATGAAAATGATTCAGAATTTCACCAGGAATCCAAATAAAAGAATTTTGTAGCCAAATTCCTAAAGATGCAAAATCTCATTTTCCAGCCTTACTATTTAATTGCTTATTTTTAATTATTTACTTATTATAATACTTATGTATTTTATGGGGTGTAACACTGATAGCATTGACAAGACAGATTTCAGAACTCCGGACGGTTTCTTTAAGTGATTGGTCATGCTTTTAGGCTGACCAATGCACTCGCATACTTCGTGGATTTAGTGAGTCGGGTATTTAGGGAGTATCCGAATAAGTTCGTGGTGGTCTTCGTAGATGACATTCTGGCTTTCTCAAGGAGCGAGGAAGAACATGACAAACACTTAGAGGAGGTTCTCAGTGTTCTCTAATCGCATCAACTCACGACAAAATTTTAAGTGTTATTTCTGGAGAAGGAAGTAAGGTTCCTAGGGCATGTAGTCTCCAAGGGTGGAATAGCAGTATGTTAGGATCTTAAGGCTACTCAGACACTAGAGATATAAACTATATCTATTCAAATTCAAATAAAATGAAATACGTAATAAAATAAAATGCATTAAAGTAAATAACACCAGGATTTTTACACTGGTTCGGATTAACCATACATCCAGTCCTGCACTCCACCATGCACAATTTCACTATAATCGCTTTCTTTCCACGGGTGGCAAGAACACGTTTACAATCTTGATTTCACGGGCTATAAGATACACCTTCTCCTTATCAACAGCAACAAACAATGGCAAGTAGATGTATCTACTATACAGATTCTTGTAGATTTGGTACAATGATCCTATAGACCTCCAATGGCAATATATCTTTGAATTCTTTGAGGAAATAGGATTAAATCCGAGAGAGAATGATATGAATTTAAGTACAACTCTCTCATATTGTGTGGCTTGCAAATCAATGAAGAATATGAGTGAAAGAGAGTGGATTTGCAAGAGTAATAGGATAGCTTTCAATGGAATTTTGTACAGAATAAATGGAGAAGGAGTAGAAGAAAATATGAAATTAATGTGTAAAATTTCATTACCATGGGCCTTTAAATAGTGCATGAAAGGATGTGTCTTTTGGTGAAAGGTTGGAGGGAAATAACTACTCAAATTGAATTCAAAATTCTAACTTAGCTATTATATTCGACATATAAAAAAGGGTATGTCGACATACTTGTGTTGCAAATTTGTCAGCAACACTTATAAGTGCCGCAAATTTCCTACACTTCAAATTTTCTTTTATTTGTGGATTTTGGTGATTCGGTAGAGGTCAATGGTTGATTATCTTCAAGTATAATTTCCATAGGATCTTTAACTAGATATTCTAAGGTTCAACTAACTCCTCATCACTTCAATTACCTCTGCTCTTTAACATTCTTCTCTAATAGCTTTTAGTCTTCAACTGCATTGATTATCCTTCCTCTGTAATTCTTCATTTGTATTCTTGTTTATCTTTATAAATATCTTCACAATATATCTAATGTAACTGCATAACTCAAAGATATGTTAGTAGTAATGTTTATATTTTTGTTGTCATCAAAATCAATACCTAGGGTACTTAGGGTATTAACACGGTAGACTTCGCTAAAGTTGTCGTAGTCCTAGATTAGAAAGCCCTTAAGAATGCGACAAAGGTAAGAAGTTACTTTAGATTGGAAGGTTATTGTAGGAATTTCATTAAAGACTTTGTGCGGATCTAAGATTCGCTCACCCGCTTGACAAAGAAGAACTTGGCTTTCTCTTGTAGCAATGATTGCAAGGATGCATTCCATAGATTGAAGAGGGCTCTGACAATAACCCCAATTCTGACTCTTCCCGATGGTAGCAAGGTGTTTACGGTCTACACGGATGAATGTGGCACGTGATTAGGTGCGGTGTTAACACAAGAAGGTAGGATAGTCTGCTATGGAAGTAGGCAACTAAGAGTTCATGAGAAGAACTACCCCACCCACGACTTGGGGTTGGCTACAATAGTGTTTGTACTTAAGTCTTGGCGACACTATCTACTTGGAGGGCGATTTTAGTTATATATTGATCACAAGTCTCTCAAATGTTTGTTCTCGTAGAAGGATCTCAACATTAGGCAACAACGATGGATGGAGTTCCTAGCGTTCTACGATTTTGAGATAGGATGGAGTTCCTAGCGTCCTACGATTTTGAGATAGCTTATACACTAGGTAAGGGTAATGTGGTTGCAAATGCATTGAGTAGGTAAAAGATGACCTTAAGCCCTTTGTTAGTAGAGAGGCAGAGCTTGGAGTTCATCTCGACCTTTGATTTTAAGCCATCTACGGATTTTATGCTTTGTTTGATTGCATTATTATAGGTACAACCTACTCTTATAGAGCTCATTGGATCTACGCAGTGAGAGGATAAACAGTTGGTGGACATTTTGGATAGACTCGGTAAAGGAGAAACCTTTATTCACCTAGTCAGATATATTGTGGATGAGGAAGGGTGGTTAAGGAGAGACGGACGATTGTGTCTCTCTAGAGTTGAGGATTTGCTAAAATCAGTTCTTGAAGTGGCTCATCATTCTTGGATGACTGTCCATCCAGGAGGTAACAAGATGCACTTAAATATGAAGTGAGTTTTTCGTTGGATTGTCATGAAGAAAGATATGGCAAAGTTTGTGGCATGAAGTTTGACTTGTCAATAAGTCAAGGCTAAACAAAAGAAACCTAGTGGATTACTTCAGCCCTTGGATATACCACTATGGAAATGGGAGAGCATCTCTATTGACTTCATTGATGGACTGCCCCGATCAAGGAAAGGCAACACGAGTGTTTGAGTGATAGTAGATAGGTTTATTAAGAGCACTCTCTTTATTCCGGTCAGAAGTAAGAGGACGACGGCTTGGCTAGCATCGATGTACCCTAGAGAGATTGTCTGACTTTATGGGGTACCTTCCAGTACAGTCAACGATCGTGACCCCATCTTTACAAGTGAATTTTTGAAAAGCTTGCAAGAGGCCCCAGGCATACAGTTAAGACTTAGCATGACTTATCTCCCTCATACCAATGGACAGACTGAGAGGGTTAATAGAGTTCTAGAAGATTAATTAAGGCTGTGTATCCTAGATTTCGGAGGGACTTAGGTGGAGCATCTCCTATTAGTTGAGTTCTCGTACAATAACAGTTACTAGTTAAGCATAGGGATGGCGCCCTTCAAATCACTTTATGGATGACTTTGTAGATCACCGACATGTTGGTGGGGATCTACAGACAGATTTCTACTTAGTCCAGAGATTGAGAGAGATTTCTGAGAAGATAGACCATATTCGAAGAAGGTTGAATGTAAAGTCTCGTATATTTAAACGTTTAATAATTAATTTATTTAATTATTTAAATAATGATTTGGTATTTTTAATGGTTTAAATTACATAACTTCGAATATTTAATTAATATAAATAATTAAAAAAATATTTAATATCCGAAATAGTTGGAAATAGTAGAATTGGCAATATTGAGTGAATTGGATAGTGTAAGAGATTTTGTTGAGTTTAGACTCGAATTGTTATAACGAACCTATTTAATAAACGACGTTAGAATGCATAAATTGTATTATAATTATAATCGAGCTCGAAATGGCGCAGTAGTTCGTAATTTTGTGATTTGAACTTTAATTGAATATACAGAATCCGTTTTAAGTTAGATTTCTATGAAACAAGAAAGGTTCGGATCTGGTGAACTATATTTTTCTAACGGAAGAGAAAAATCGAAATTTCATCATGTAGATTGTGAGTTATGCCCAAATCAAATTTTCAAAAGTCGCTATGGAATTCGTTTATAATATATAATGATTTATTTATATTATAAAAGGAATTTTAATATAAATTGGATATCGATTTAATCCGGATTTGAAATATCGAGTTATAAATCCAGATATGTACATTTTGGAGCCGTATGATATTCTATGTGAATATATACGATAATATTAATTTATTAATATTAAAATATATTTTTTAAATATACTAATATTTAAATGGGTTTATTTATACTTTAGAAAATAGCCATTTTTACCAACGACCTCCGTTTTTGACGAAACTACCTTTGTTGGATCTAGAATATTAAATTATTGTTAGATTTTAAATTTCGTGATTTTTGGAGTCAGTGTGTGGTCGTACAGGTTTTAATGTGAAAAATAGTTGATAATTTAACTTAAATATATGTTGTGTGAGAAAACTCACTTGGAATTCGATGAAACAAGTTTCACTGGGTTCGTAATGTCGAACCGTAGCTGTATGTCTGTTTTCATCGAATTTGGATATGTAATGTGACTATATTGATTTTTAAATGATGAATAAACATAACAATTGATTAAAATTGAATGAAAAATCAATAAAAAATATATTAAAAGCTACCTACAAATACTCGCACCTTACTATAACCTAAGGATTTCATTCTTTAGTCAATACAAATATCCGCCAATAGTTATTCTTCCTCAAACCAAGATCGACAATTTCTAAAATCAATATCAAATTGAAGAAAAATCTAGAAATTCCAATATATATATATGGATTTGTATGCTAGTTCTCTTCAATGTCGTATGCCTTTTACAGGGTTCGATCATCATGTCGTGTCGTTAGTTTCATTTCAGCGTGGCTAGGGTTTACATTTGTGAAGGATTTAAGTGTTTATTCGCGAAACAAATATCGTGGTTGAGTTCGTAGGTTTGTTTGGAGCTCGTGCGCCAAAGTTTGAGAACTTTGATGAGAGAAAATGTCGCGTTTGTTTAATGGGAGACGCGGTTTTTCCTGATGTCGCGATTAAAAAGTGGAGGGTGAGATCGGTTTAATGGCAGTAAGGTGATGGAGATTTGCTTGAGGAGTTTAATGGTATTGTTGGTTTGATTTGTAGTGGAGGGTAACGGGAAAGATGATGGAAGTCATTTGCGTTAATTCCAGGAGGTGCACAGTTTGTTTATTGTAGAGGAACGATATATTTTGGAGCGGGTGAAAGGAGTTGGGCCGAAATGGTAAGGTGAGGCCTAGAAATTATAAATAGAATTAGTTAATTTAATTTAAAATAATATATTAACTTGTAAAATTAATATCTTTGTCTTACATGATCCAAACTCAACGAAAATGGATTTTTTGGGATCGTATGGACGACGGCTACACAATGGAACTGACCGGGAGTGAATTAGAGCTTGTTACAATTTATAGAGAAATAAATTGCCTGATCTAAATCAAATCAATTGATATTCGTTATTTAACGATTACCAACCAATGTGAGTAAAAATCACTAACTCTGCCAGTTTATATTTTTATAACATATTTTTAGAATTGATAAATGATGGTTGATTGTCATGTGTTGATTGTTTGAATGAACTGTTAATTTATTGGTTAAAATTATAGATCTAGTAATATATATCTATATATATATATATATCATTAATCCAATATTGATTTAGTTGATCAGAATATTTCATATTGAAATGCAATTGATGTTATTTAAATTGTTTAACATCTGTGATGCAGGGAAACAGGTTGGAGGGATCCAACTGGATTCCTCAATATTTATAATGCTGTTTTTCATATATTGTGACATATGATGTGATATATAATATGTGATCGATTATGATGACATTGGTCTTGTTATTTGTTATTTTAAATACCATAAGAAATACTGGAATGTAAAAAGAGAATTTTCAAAGTGTATATTGAAAATAAAATATTTATGTAAAATCAATGGATTTTATAAAAAGGAATTATTTGGGAAATTAAACAAGGAACTTCTGTATAAAATTATTTGCAGATATATGGAAGTGTAAAAGACCATTTTTGGTTAAAATACTCAATGGAAATAATAAGAAGTAAATAAAGAATTTTATGGAGTAAATATAGTTTTGGAAATAAATAGAATTATAAAAGTAAATTGGTGGGATATGAAAGCATTATGGGAAATTGATTTAAAGTAGATATTAAATAGAAATATGTATTAACAGATAAATTGAGAAGGAAATTTATAAACGATGTTTATAAATTAAGTAAAAATATTTATCATTTGATAAATTGCATATATGAGTTTGAATTTATATAGAGAAGTGAAAATCGGTTTTAACACCCATATTTGAAAATGGAATGTAAACTTAACATTTATAAATGGAATTATAAAGGATGGAATATGAATTTGAAAAGGGGAAAATCTATTTTTAAAACAGAAATGGAATTTCAAATGGTTAGAAATAAATAACTTGTATAATAATAAAAACAAGTAATGTGATTTATAAACAATGTTTATAAATGAAATAAAAATAATTATCAGTGGATAATTTGGATTGTAAATTCAGGAGTGAATTTAAAACTGGAAATTTATAGTTGTTTATAAAGGAAATGATGAAATTTATTTCAATGTTCGAAATGTGAATAGGATTAAATAAAATCGATAAAGATTTGTAATTAGAATTCGACTAGGCCAAATGTTATAAAATAATTTACTTGAAGAAATTTTATATTGAATAAATCGGAATTTGACATGATAACTAATATTCGGTTTAAAACCGATACTTTATAATAGAATATAAAGGAGTTAGAGAATTAAAGACTTATTAATTAAAATCAACTATGAGGTTGACATGTAAACGAGATTTGATAAATGGAATGTGAATAAGAAGTTATAAAATGACTTGATAATTTGAGTTTAAGCCTGTGTTAGTATTTTAATTATGAAATCAAGTTTTGATTTGATAAAACGAGTCAAGTTTTCTGTAAAGGAATAATATTCACATTTTAAAGTGAATAACGATTTAAAAGAAAATGTTTTGCAGAACTAAAAAATTTAAAAGAAAATTGGTTATTGTTGGGAAGTACTAAATTTAAAAATGAATTTAGAAAGTGAGTTGACCTGAAAGGGTAAAATGTGTTGGAGTTCATAACGTAAATCGAATATAGTTTATTCGAAAAAGAGTTATCGAATATAATTTATTCCAAAGGGAGTTAATGAATAGAGTTTATTCGAAAAAGAGTTATCGAATACAGTTGTTAGCCTACTTTGGGAAATAGGCTACACAAAGCTAAAGGATCAAGTATTAGAGAATAATCTTCCTAGAAACCGGATCGGATCGGATGTAGTCAGAGAAAAACAAAGCTAGACAAAGTGAGGAAAGACAGAACTCGAACCGGTCCGGTTCGGATATGATGCTCCGATCCGAACCCCATTACCTGGCCTATCCGACCCGAGCACAGAATGAAAGCTGCTTCATTCCCATGTTCTCCTAAAGATGCGGAGCGGTAACACGCATGATTGCCCACGTTCTCCCACTCGCTTGATGCGCTGTCACCATCTGGAGAGCTCCGAACCCGCATCTCCAGGGATGGATGCCACGTACCTCCGATCCGAACCCGTTTTTTGGGAGAATTTGCACCTATAAATAGACCTCTAAGGCTCACTTGAAGGGATCTTTTTGGCATTCTAAGAGTTTGAATATCTTTGAGAACCGAATTCCAGCACTCCCAAACAATCCAAATCATCATTCAAAGTATATTTTGAGGATAATTGAGTGAATGTATATGAAAAGTGAGTGAGATTGAGTGAATATCTTGTTGTATTTTCATCTACATCATCAAACAAAGTGATATAAAGTGGACGTAGTCTCTTTAACGCCGAACCACTATAAATCTTGTGTCTCTTTTCTGTTTTTGATCTCGTTTTTATCGTATTTTTAGTCAAATTGGGTGTTAGAACCACTTTTTGGTCTAACATTTTGGTGCTTTCACTGAGAACAATTTGAATTCTCTATTTTTCTGGATTATCGTTCTACTTTTTTTACCGTTGAGTTCAAAGAAGTTAATCCCCAATTTCCGATGCTTTTAAGTACTTGTTGGTTGATTGTTGAAGAATTATGGCCAAAGGAAAAGGCAAGGAAGTTCAAACCAGTCGAGGGAACAAAGTTGGTGAAGATCAGCAAAACCGGTTGTGACGAGGTCTCGTGGGAAAAGCTCGGGAGCAGATCGGACTGGCTCAGTAAATCCGAACCGATCGCAGAGGGAGAGCCCCGATCCGAACCGAGTAGAAGATGTTTAAGAGGTTCGCTCCCCCAACCCGAACCAATCCGGCCAGGTCACTTTGCTCCGATCCGATCCAACTCTAGGTAATGCTGGAACCTCTACTCGAGCCCCTCCAAATGCTCCGACTCCAGCCACCAGGATCAAGGACCAGATCAATCCATCTGCGCCTGTCACCCAAGGAGATTTTTCGCGCCTTCTCGACATGCTTGAGTGCACTAGGGAGGCTACGAGAATCCACGAGCGCACCAACCTTATGATGCAAGAGAATATGAGAATCAGGAGTAGGGAAATCAGCGAGCTTCGTAGGTAGAGAACCCCTTCCCCAGTTCATCACACTGCAATGGATCAATCTTCTTCTACTGAGGAAGAACAGCCTCGTGAAAGAAGGCCGCTCGAACGACCTCAGAATTTGGAACAAATGACTTTTGGATCTCTGGGATCCCGCAAAGACGCTGCTCGTGCGTTAGGACCCAATGACCTGAGCTTGAGAGAGCCTATGCTATTACCAATGCGAGGTCCCATGTACTGCCTAGAGATCCCAACCTTACCAACCCCACTCAGGGGCAAATGCTTCAGCCCCTTCCTCCCGAAATCGACCGGGAACGTAGGGAGCAAAGCAGAGCAAAAGCCGCTAGAAGAAGGAGATTGTCCCCGAATCAGGAGCCTAGAGGAAACCCGAACATCAGAGCCAGGGAGCCTGAACGGCCCCTGACCAATGCTGATGTATGGGCCATGGTACGCCAGATCATGTCTGAGAGTCAAAATTACACCAATGAAAATTATGGTATTGAGCGAAGCCATACTCCCTTTACTGATGACATTCTTGACTTTCAGTTCCCCCGACGTTTTAATTTGCCGCAGATGAGAACTGACCCGGGACAACATCTGATGTGATATGCATGGCCTATGAATGCTGCAGCTGCTCCTGACGCTGTGAAGTGTAAAGCTTTCCCGATTTACTTAGAAGACGTAGCATTACTATGGTTTACCCGACTTCCTCCTCGATCGATATCGAATTTCAAAGAACTAAGTGAACGTTTTATGAATCAGTTCCGACTTCACACCCGAAAGTCTAAGACTGTTATCGAATTATCGAGAATTAAGCAAGCGTCGGATGAGTCCTTGAAGTTGTATCTAGACCGTTTCAATTTAGCTGTAACAGAAGTCAGTGACCCTCATGAGCCTACCGTCTTGATGGCCTTAATGGAGGGAGTTGATCCTGATTCAGAGTTTGGAGATTATCTTTCTGGGAAGCCGCCTCCAACAAGAGAGTTGTTTTATGAGAAGGCCAATGTTCAGTTAAGACGGGAGGAAGCAAGGGCAAACAGAAAAAGGAAGTCCGGAGCGGCCTCAAAAGAAGTTGTTCAGAGTAATGTTGTTGTAAAGCAGTCTGGAGAAAGCTCTTGGAAAGTCGAAGTGAATGTTGGAAACAAGAATGGAAACAATAATAATGGACACGAGGGCAACAACAACCGTAATGCGAATGGTAGTAGGAGAAACAGGAACTGAGGAAGTAATTCTGACAAAAGACCCTGGTTCCAGACCTTTAAAAATTATTCACCGTTGAATGACGCTTTGGAGAACATTTATTTGGACACGTACAATGTTTTGCAATACAAAAAACCGCTGCCGAGAGATTCTACAGAAAAAGAAATTGCTACCGGAAAATTTTGTTTATTTCACGAAACTCACGGACATTCAACGAACGAATGTCGACACTTGAGAGATGTGGTTGAGAAGTTGTTGCGTGAAGGTAATTTGGATGAGTATAAGACTGCCCCAAGGGACAGGGGACAAGGGGGACAGGCCCCAAACCAGAATCAGTCTGCTCCCAAGCCTACAGCGCAACAAAAAGGCAAAGAGATTGTTATTAACACCATAGTAGGTGGACTCCATCCAGCTATCCACAGTTTCAGAGCAATGGACCAATACGTTAATGCAGTTAAGCACATAGATGTGGATGCTTGCAATGATTTGGAAGACATCACCCCTGTGAAACAGCAGTGGACAATGTTCGATGATGGGGTGTTTCGTAGCAGAGACGACACCGGAATCCAGTCACCTACCGAAGATCCGTTGGTTATTACCACTACTATTGGGCCGACACTGGTTCATAAGGTACTAGTAGACAATGGAAGCTTTATCAACATTTTGTTTAAGAAGTCATTTGATCAGATGAGACTCGAGTCTGGAGATTTGAAGCCATGTGAAGGTTGGATCCGAGGCTTCAATGGGGCATCGACAACTCCAATGGGGTATACAGAATTACCCGTAACATTGGGACAAGGGGATCGTCGAAGAGTACGAATGCTTCAGTTCGTAGTGCTAGATATAGACTTGCCCTACAATGCATTTTTGGGAAGGCCTGCCCTTGTAGAGTTCAGGACTTGTATTGCACCATGGTGCTTATTGCTAAAGTTCCCAACTGAAGCCGAAACAAGAGTAATGAGGGGAGATCAAGTCTCCGGACGAGCTTGTTATGTTGTTGAATTAAAGATGCTGATGAAGGGACTCAACATTGAGACTAAAAATACTTCACCTCCTCCAAAGGAGGGTTCAGCGTAGCAATTAGAGGGATCAGCCCCGAAGGAGTTGCCTAAGGGAATGTCTGAAGACCTGGATCCCAGAGAAGATGAGGAACCTGAGGATAGAAAAGCAACTCCTAACGAAACGACAGTGTATATACCCATTGATGAAGCTGATCCAACAAAAGTTTTGAAGATTGGATCCCAGTTGGATCCGCACCGAGCCCAAGAACTGGCTAACTTTCTGAAGGCAAACCTGGATGTGTTTGTCTGGACCCACGCCGACATGTGTGGGATATCACCATCCATCATGAGTCATTCGCTGAGTATAAACCCGAAACACCCGCCTGTAAAGCAAAAGAGACGTGTGCTGGGCCCAGAGAGGTCGGCAGCTCTGAAAGAAGAAGTGGAGAAGATGAAAGAGAACGGATTTATTAGAGAATCGACATATCCCGAATGGATATCGAATCCTGTTTTGGTAAAGAAGTCAAACGGAAAGTAGCAGACGTGTATTGATTTTTCAGACTTGAACAAAGCCTGCCCAAAAGATAGCTTCTCACTCCCCAGAATAGACCAGCTTGTGGATTCGATGGCGGGACATGAACTTCTTTCTTTTATGGATTCCGGATACAACCACATTCCCATGCATGTGCCCAATCAAGTGCACACGAGTTTCATTACAAATTTGGGGTTGTATTGCTATGTGGTCATGCCTTTCGGATTGAAAAATGCTGGAGCTACCTACTAACACTTGGTGAACATGATGTTTTACAACCAAATAGGGAAGACTATGGATGTTTACGTGGACGATATGCTTGTCAAATCGAGACAGTCCTCTAGCCATACGCAAGACTTGGCAGAGATGTTCGGTATCCTGCGAAAGTTTCGGATGAAGCTTAATCCTTTGAAGTGCTCGTTTGGGGTGGCATCTAGAAAGTTTCTAGGTTTCATCATGAGCTCTCGAGGAATTGAAATTAATCCCAGTCAAATAACAGCGATAAGGAACATTGAGTAACCACGAAGAATCAAAGATGTCCAAAGCCTTGCGGGGAAAGTGGCTGCGTTGAGTAGATTTATTTCCAAAGCAACAGACAAATGCGTCCCATTTTTTGACTTGATAAAGAGAGGAAAGAAAAATTTCGAATGGACTACGGACTGTATTGAGGCTGTTCGAAATCTATTGGACTTACTAGAGAGACCACCGATTTTGTCGAAGCTGGTGGATCACGAAGAGCTGTTTGTTTATTTAGCAGTATCGGCTCACGCCGTTAGCACCACCTTGGTCAGGGAAGAAGACAAGGTGCAAAGGCCGGTATATTACATAAGTAAGAAATTTGCAGCTACAGAACGTAACTACCCAAGGATTGAGAAGCTTGCTTACAGCCTTCTGATCGCCTCCCGAAAAATTTGCCATTATTTTCAAGCTCACCCAATAATCATATACATTGATCAACCTCTGAGACAGGTGTTGCAAAGACCCGAAGCATCGGGATGGTTGATCAAGTGGAATATTGAATTAAGTCAGTTTAATTTAAATTTTTAGCCGCAGAGATCGATCAAGGGGCAAGCTCTAGCTGACTTTATAGCAGATTTCACAATTCCGGAGGAAGAGACGATCGATGATAAGGTGGTCAAATCAGAGGAGGAATTAAAATTAGATCCATGGAAGTTATACACAGACGGAGCCAAGAACGACCGAAGGTCCGGAGCTGGAGTCGTCTTAGTTACTCTTGAAGGACGATCGTTACATTATGCTCTATGACTAGAATTTTCAGCGACAAATAATGACTCTGAATATGAAGCCATGATTGCCGGGCTGAAACTTGCTAAGGAATTCAGAATAAAGGCATTGGATATATTCTGCGATTCCAAAATAGTCGTATGCCAAGTGCGAAAGGAGTTTGTGGTTCGGGGACCTCGACGTATTACTTATCTTGGAAAAGTGAAGGAGCTGTTGAGAAACCTGGAATGGTATAACATAACGCATATCCCAAGAGCTGAAAACCAGAAGGCAGACCGGCTAGCGAAGCTGGCAAGTTCCGACAATCCGGAGGAAACCGAAATGGTTCCAATTGAGACGTTGGGATCGCCAAGCTTTGAGTTAATGGAAATTGAATTAGCTTCCGAAGCAGAACCAGAAAGGGAGTCGTGGATGACCCTAATCAAGAATTTCCTTAGAAATGGAGTACTCCCGCCAAAGAAGAGTGAGAGGCGAGCCATAGTTCGCAAAGCTACCAAATGATACCCTTTATTGGCAAGGATTTTCTATGCCCCTGTTACGATGTATAGCGCACAACGACATCAAGCGTGTACTAAGGGGAGTACACGAAGGTGAGTGTTGAGATCATACGGGGGGGGTCAGACTTTAGCAAAAAAGGTATTGCGGTACGGGTATTTCTGGCCCACTATTAATAAAGATGCAGCTGATTACTCACGACGCTGCGACAAATGCCAGAGGTTCGCCAAGATCCCCAGAGCACCACCGACCCAGCTGAAGTCGATGGTGAGTCCATGGCCGTTTTCCATGTGGGGAATTGACATCATTGGAGTTTTACTGATTGCCAAAGGAGGAGCGAAGTATGCAATAGTCGCCGTGGACTATTTTACGAAGTGGGTGGAAGCTGAACCCTTAACCAAAATCACAGCGAGAAAGGTGATAAGTTTCGTGGTTAGATATATCATATGCCGATTTGGGATTCCAAGGACCATTATAACCGATAATGGAACCCAGTTCGATGGTGCCGAATTCAGAAATTTCTGCCAGAAATAGAAGATTGACAAGCGGTACACTGCAGTTGCCCATCCACAGTCAAATAGGCAAGTAGAAGCAATAAATAAAGTCATAAAGTCCATCCTCAAGAAGCGGTTGGAACGTGCAAAAGAAAAATGGGTGGATGAATTGCCCTTGGCTTTGTGGGCATATCGAACAACGTTTAAGACAGCTACCGACCATACTCCTTTCTCTCTCATTTGGTTCAGAAGCGGTAATCCCGGTAGAGCTTGAAGTTCCCTCTCACAGGGTGACATATTATGACCCGATGACGAATCGGGCACTCCTCCTCGAGTCCCTTGATGAGGTCGAAGAGAAAAGGGACGAGGCCGACTTGCGCGCGTCAAGACATCAACGTTAGATGGCACGCTATTATGACAAGAAAGTTCGTTTTAGAACCTTTGAACCAAGATTTGGTGCTAAAGCGAGTTTTTCCATCCCTTCCTCATCTCGGTCCAAAGTAGGAAGGACCATTCGTTGTCCAACGGAAACTTGAGATAGGAGCCTTCAAGTTAACGACCGTAGATGGCGAAGAAGTGCCTAGGGCTTGGAATGCCCAACACTTGATGCGATATTTGAATTAGGGATGTTGTATTTTCTTTTGTTATTTTTATGAACCCTGTAAAAAGGCACGACTTGCCTTAGAAAAGTCTGTTGGTGCGAACAAATGACTATAGAGTGGATGTAGGCTACGACTTTGCCGAACCACTATAAAAATATCGTGTGCCATTTACTTTCCTGCATTATTTATATCTTCAACTATTATTCTATTGTGACTGTGGAATACGAGATGTTATATTAAAATCTGGAAAGTTGGAGATAGCTTATATGCAGGAACAAACACAACGACTGTCTATACAATAAGACATAAAAGAATGGGAAGATGACATTCTTAACTCTAACTCTCAAGAATTGAGAGAGAGTATAAAGGACGGGAAGACGACGTCCTCTGAGGCATGAAGGTGCACCCAGATGAGAGACCGCCTCAGCAAGAACTCTAACCTGGATATAAGACAAGAGAGTATAAAAGATGCTGGAAATGAACAGGCATCAATGACGAAAGGAATGTGACCCCCGTCAGAGAATCGGGGAGATTCGGACTTTTTAATTTAATCTTGAATAGTTTTTCAAGATTGACTGGGGGCATACATGTACACACATATTCCCCCCACTATGACTCCATTACACAACTTTAGTAGGATATGCATTTGCATTTTTACATAAGTACTGAACTAACGACTAACAGGCATTGCAGGAAATGCGTTATTTTTATTTACAAATGTATGAGTTTGTACAGGAAAACAAGCAAAAAAGAAGATGCGAGGGCCACACTCGTTACAACAATTGTGGGCCAATTAAATACCAAAATAAAGCAAAACACTTCATCACTTAGACGTTGAAGTGGACTTGGATTTTTTAGCAGCCTTCTGAGCATCCTTCGCCTCTTTTCAGCATCAGTTAAAATGCGCCTTGGTTTTTTCTTCCCTGAGACTGAAGTGCTGGAATCGGTTGATTTTTTCCTAGGAATCAGAACACTGGAATCAAGAGAAGTCTTTTTAGCAAGTTCTTCTGTGATAGACCTAGTCTAAAGCTTAACAACTAACCTTGATCCAGCATCCACCACTGCGAGAGGTTTAAGGCTTTTGGGGTCCTGGTCTTCAACTTTAAGCTGCATACGCTTGTCGTGTTCGGCTTTCAAGGCAGCTAAAGTGATGTCATCAGTGCTTTTTGAGTCCCCAACTATAGACACCTCAGGGTCTTCCTCATGTCCCTCATTGCCACTGTCATCCTTTATGGTGTCTATCATCTCGCTATTGTGAGGAGCGTCAGCCTTACCCTTGTCTCCTTCAGCCTTCTCCGCTGACTTTGCTTCGGTAGTGGTTCCCTGAGGCACGTCTGCCTTCTCGGACGGTTCAACACCTGCGGAATGAGAATCAACAGTTATCAACTCGGGAGAAAATAAAGGGTCCTTCATCGATTGCCCGACTATGCGATGGAAAGTGGATACAACTTTGACGAATTGGGGTGAAAAGGTAGAAATACCTTTCGATGATTTCTCAGCTGTAGTAGCTGCCGTCTCTGAAACTGACTCAGGAATAGGAGATAAAAGAGATGCCTGAGGGATCGCCGGGTTTTAAGGGTCATATCCCTCTACTTCAGAAGTTTCAGCGGTAGTGGAAGAAGAACCAGCCTCTAAGATGTCCTTTTGTTTAGCCTTCCGCTTTTCCTCCTCCATGGCAGCAGCAATCAGGCGATGCTTTTCAGGTAGACTTGCCGGCTCGTCATCACTTAGATGTTTTCCATGAGTTTGTCCTCGTCAATGGAATCTACCTTGAATTCTTCTTTCTCCCACTCAACAATTTGGCTTCACACATGAACCAAGGTAGTCGGATAATCATCGATCCAAGAGATTTTTCGGTGACGGATTATATGTGCAAAAAATTCGATCAATAATTCACCAAAGCCCTGTACATCCTCCTGGGCCTCTTCCAACTGCTTGCGGGACTCTTCGGCCGACTTGATGACACTTTCAATATTACCCTCCGCCAGGGCAGCTCTGTTCTCGGCCTCCATCAACTTGGAAGCCAAGTCAGCTTTTTTCTTCTCCAATTCGGCATTTATCTTCGCTAACTCGGCCTTCTCTCGCTCAAGGGCAGCGTAAGCAAGTTGCATTTTGGCGTTATCCGACTTGGCGTCTTCTGCTTGTTTTTTCAGCTCCGAACGCTCTTGATTATGGGACTCGAGGAAGTCATGATAACGTTTTTGTAGATCTTCAAATTGTTGCTTGAAGCTAGCAGCATCCCGTTGAGCGATAGCAAGTTGGGGCTGTGTATCCTCAAGGTCTTTCCCTAATTTTTTCAAGGCCTTTGCGTCAGCTTCTGAAGTCTTCTTCATCGAGTTAGTATCCGTAATTAGAGTTCGGATAATCCTGGAGAGGTTGCGCGAGTACTTGAACATCTGCGAATATTGTTTCTCGACTGCATCAATTTTTGCTTTGGCCTCGTCTGCCCACCTCGAGGAAATAGGCTCAAGAGCAGGTAAGAAAGTCAAGTTTTCAAAGTAGTGATCGGGGAACTGCTCCTCCAGGTATGCTCGCTTAATTGCAGTTTCAGCATCCAATGGTGGAGTTGCGGGGAATGTCAGCTCGGTATCCTTATGTGTGGAGGGCTCAATGGCCTCCTCACCCTTTCTAGGCCGCTTAGCAGGAACCTTGCGCTTGCTTCGCGAGTCGGTATCTCTCGGCGGGCTCCTTTCCCTACTGCACTTTTCTTGAGAAGAAATTGGATCTTTTGACTGCGGCCTGTCATCTTCTCGACGGCCTTGGTAGCCCTTATATCGCTCTGGATCCGACCAAACGGGAGAGCGAGAGCGCGAGGTCCGCGACTGATAAGAATCATAGGACCTTCTATCCTCCCTACCGTGGCTTTCGCGATGATCATGCTCAACATCATGAGGGGGTCTGGTCATGCTGCGGCGTAGTTTCCTGATGTCATAGTGAGCACGAGACATTGTACCTGCGCAACAATGCGAGTGGAATTCATAATCAGTATTCTCATAAGAAGTAAGTGCTGTGAAGTGGGGTGTAATTGTGTAAAGTGCATCCTAAGTGGTGTCCCCCCTCCGACAAACCAGAGTCTGAAGCCGAGCCAGTGCGGGTGGGCTCTTTGGCCTTAACAGGAGTAGCCTCCTCCGAAGAAGTAAAAACTAAAGGATTTGTGCCAAAATCCTCGGAAGTGTAAAAAGTGTCAGGAAGGGGGAGATATCCCAAGCCCTGAAATGTAGGATCATCAATAGTAGGGGCATCTCTTTGGGAAGTGCCTCTTGGATGTTCTTTAGGAGATGGTGATTTCTCAGGAGAAATAACATCCCCAGGAATGATGTACCCTTCTCGGTGCTTTTCAGGTATATTAGCCAACTCATCGTCTTGAGTTGAAGTTGGAGAAGGTGAAGTTCGAAGCGATATTGTGGGGCCTTTTGAGCTCTTGCCCGTTTCTGGAATTACTTCCACCAGAGGGATATATACATATGGGCCTGGCCCGTGACCTATGCTACGGATAATGGACAGCAGCCCGTGGTGATGAAGATATTCGTCCTTGAGCACCTCGTCGATAGTTGGAAAGTTTTGGTCACCATTGAGGAGCTGA
This sequence comes from Allium sativum, assembly GCA_030737875.1. NCBI lineage: Eukaryota > Viridiplantae > Streptophyta > Magnoliopsida > Asparagales > Amaryllidaceae > Allium > Allium sativum. The sequence goes on from CM060913.1 coordinate 624,574,481, forward strand.
TGCATCCGATCAAAATACACTTGACCCGATATTTGCTTTGTATTATCAACTGCAAACAAAAAGAAAACGGATTAATGTGATGGCGTGGACATTCAGAGTTGAGATTTAGAAAACCAGTGCCTTACTCGATTTTGTCCATCTCCTAGCACACCCCTGCTGTTGCCTTATATAAAACCATTCCAGCTTGGAGTCGCCGGCCTTGCTGCTGAATGGCGCCGAAATTATCTTTCTTTTTGGGATAGACTCGAAGTAAGAGAAAGAAGGAGTTTCTCGAGTCTGATGCTTGAAGTTATAAAAGAAATGAACATCATCAAAAGTGAGCTCTATGCCTAAGATCTCGCGGTATGCTACATATAAGGTATACAGGTAAGAATAGGAGTTGGGATGCAGCTGCATGTGGGCAATCCAGATTTATCTTAGAAAATCGACGACAAAAGGAGAAAACGGTGGAATAGCTCCAACCATGCACATCAATCGAGTGATTGCCATAAATCCCTCTGGAGGATTATGAGGACGGCCAGTCTTCGACGGCACCAGGGTATCCTTTTTCAGTATCCCGTGCTTTAAGCGTATTCGAGTAAGTCTGTCGTTGTCAATCGTCGATTCAACAGAATCTTGTGGTGATTCCAATATGATGGCAGATTCAAATTCGTCAAGAGCTCGATTATCTCCAACCCCTCCTTCCTCTTCATAGCCCAGGGAAACTTCACTATCAGAAGGCATTTCGTTGTTATGCGCCTCTACTTCATAATCTGATCACTCGTCGTCCTATTCAGGGTCTGAGGAAGAAGATATGTCATCAAGAGTGACTTTATTGGATGTCTCTGGGATCTATTTCTTTTCTGCTAGTCTAGAAGAATGTCTTTCGGCCATGATCACTAAACTATCGAAAAAGTAATAACAGAAGTTAGAGTAAATTAGCCCGTGCCCCCCTGTGCACATGTGTGAACTAAAGTGTGTACGGTGTGTGCAGGAGAAGTAAAGTGAACACTTGAAAGCGTAATGTAAAGTTCTGACGAAGCGATGATGTTTAGAACAGTTCTCGACATTTGTTTATGATTCGTAAGGCACTATCCTAATTGTCCATTAAGTTGGAAGACCATGTCAAGAATTGAATGGGCTAGTCAAGCAAGTTCTTAAGTGTTAAATTGGATTGTTTTCTTTGGTTCGGTTCAGATGTTTGCTTTGTGATCGGATCGAAGGGTAAGGCCTCATCTTAGCTGAGAATCAGTATTGGTGTCCAGGGATCAAAATCGGATCGGTTCGGAGGAGGACTTCTTAAATGGTCCGGATCGGATTAAGCAGCCATCCCCTTTTACTTCCTTTGTTTCAATTCAGGATCCGATCTGATAAGGCGATTCCTGTCCTCCTTTTTGTTTACAAGTCCAACCCGATCCGATTGAGTAAGTCCATCTTCTCTTCATGATTCTTTACTCCGACCCGATCCGATTTTGTGAACTTCTCTTCCCTTTCTTCTTCTCCATGATCCACACTCCATCACCCGAACCGATCCCCTGCAACCTCTTTCTTCTTCCTCTTTTTCAAACTTAGAACCTAATTTCATACTCATGGCCCTAACCAAGATCAAGTTTTCATTGGTTTTATCCATTATGGTGAGCCCTAATTCCATCTTCCCAGCGCCTCGAAGTGGCGACTGAGCCACCAACGACGATGGTGAGGGAAGAGGAGGTTGTACTAGAAAATCGAACCAAACCCATGCCCAAATCGATCAAATCGACTGTAATTCATAATCGAAATCGATTATTATCAAGAAAATCAAGTTTAAGATTCACTTCCGAATTCGATTTGATGACTAATAAAGAGGGTTTTTTGAGTTTCAGAGGGCTAGGGTTTCTGTGTTCAATCGGCTGAGAAAAAGCAAATAAGAAGAAAGAGAGGAAGAAAGAAAAAGGTGATAGGCATATATAGAGTTACGATGACTACTCGTATTCCTGCCTACTTTCCCGCTCGGACCGGAATGAGAGCCCAGTGACGTAGTCTGGCCCGCTAACTTGATACCAAATGAAAGAAGTGGTGAGACTGTTCGGGTCGGAACCCGAACCGAATGGAATTTCATGTATTAACTTAGCATCTGAATTGAATTAAATACAAAGAAAAATCAAAAAGAAAATCACCTGGAAGGATAACTAGATGTTAAAAAGAGTTCTCCAAGTTGTTTGGAAATAAAGAAAGGGATTCACATACTATGCGAAGTATATATAGACATCAAGAGATGCAACTTTATAAAGCAACGTGTCTTTATATGTCAGTAGAAACGACTTCTCAACAATTCAAAATCAAATTCAAAGACCAATGAGCAGATAACATAAAAGCACGCTTCGTCTTCAACAGAAGCATTCATTGAGGGGGTAAAATGTTAGCCTACTTTGCGAAATAGGCTACACAAAGCTAAAGGATCAAGTATTAGAGAATAATCTGCCTGGAAACTGGATCGGATCGGATGTAGTCAGAGAAAAACAAAGCTAGACAAAGTGAGGAAAGACAGAACTCGAACCGGTCCGGATCGGATGTGATGCTCCGATCTGAACCTCATTACCTGGCCTATCTGACCAGAGCACAGAATGAAAGTTGCTTCATTCCCATGTTCTCCTAAAGATGCGGAGCGGTTACACGCATGATTGCCCACGTTCTCCCACTCGCTTGATGCGCTGTCACCATCTGGAGAGCTCCGAATCCGCATCTCCAGGGATAGATGCCACGTACCTCCGATCCGAACCCATTTTTGGGAGAATTCGCACCTATAAATAGACCTCTAAGGCTCACTTGAAGGGATTTTTTTTGGCATTTTGAGAGTTTGAATATCTTTGAGAACTGAATTTCAGCACTCCCAAACAATCCAAATCATCATTCAAAGTATATTTTGAGGATAATTGAGTGAATGTATATGAAAAGTGAGTGAGATTGAGTGAATATCTTGTTGTATTTTCATCTACATCATCAAACAAAGTGATATAAAGTGGACGTAGGCTCTTTAACGCTGAAACCACTATAAATCTTGTGTCTCCTTTCTGTTTTTGATCTCGATTTTATCGTATTTTTAGTCAATTTGGGTGTTAGAACCACTTTTTGGTCTAACAATAGTTTATTCGAAAAAGAGTTATCGAATATAGTTTATTAGAAAGGGAGTTATCGAATAGATTTTATTCGAAAAAGAGTTATCTAATATAGTTGTTCAAAAGAGAGTTATCGAATAGATATTTTTCGAGAGAGAATTATACATTGGAATCCAACAATATCGAATGTAGGAAAGTAATATTTACTTTCGTTTTTTAAATCAAGATTTATTTATTTAATAAATAAATAAATTATTATTTATTCAAATTGATGAATAAAAGTTATATTTTGAAATTAGATATTTCAAAAGTAGGGATTATAACATTATCGTCATAACCAATGTTTTTCGTAAAAGAATTGGATTGGTAAACTGAATCCGAGAGTTGCGTAAGCAATGATTTGATAAGAAGTTAAGAAATGGAGTTAAGCAAATTTGAAACTAACTGGAGATTAGTTAAGCTGAATGATTTCCTGAGTATCGATTTGATGTTGGTTTCGGCCTTCGGGGTTGATATTCAGGGAATTGTTCTCTTACTGGTTTACGATTAGAGGCGGATAGATGTGGGAAGATAGTGATACGTGAATAAGAAATTGAAATGTTTTCCAATGTTAATAACATATATTTTCTAAATTTAGAAAATAAGAATTTTTGTATATATGAAATGGGAAATGGGAAGATGAATAAATTTATGTTAAGTTAATTTAAAGGAAAAAATGTTGATTGATGGTTGATCGATAACATTTCCATTTGGAAATAAGATTGTTGTGTGTATGGATGTTTTCCTTTGATAGTTAAATAACCGACTATCAAGGTTTTGACCATTTTTCTGTCATCAATAAAGAGAGACCAGGATCAGGTTTATTATCTAAAAACCACTCCGTATGGGCATTAGCATGGCAAAAAAATATGATAAAGATAATTGAAGATGGAGTTTATTCAAGGGATGTTATAGAAAATCCTAGGTAGAAATTGCCAAAGATGGGTTTATAGAATAGTGCTTTCGGTTTTTCCAATTCCAGGACAACCTGTATGGAAAAAGGTCTCACATAGTATATCTAATAGATCGCGTAAGTTGATCCCTTCAAACGTATTTACGTTTGGTGGCAGGGGAATTCGTTTCTCTTATCTCTGTACCCATGGTATTTTTGGAGAAATCAATTTATGTTTTGGTGGGTATAATGATGTGACATTCAAAGTGAATGAAGGTGTGATCTGTACGTTATCGCCTCAAGCCTCACAACCAGGAAATGGTATAAAATCGGGTAGGTCGCATGGCTAAGTGGGTAGCTCCCAATTAGGGTGTACTGTCACTCGATCTAGAGAAATTCCATTTACTTCTTTAAAATATTTCGATGTCGTCCCTTTCGTGAAATGGTTGCTGATCCCAACCGTTGGTGATAATACATTCTGTAATGCCCCTACCTCTATACTCGCGTTAGCCAAGGCCATTACAAGCGATGTTGTCAACTAACCCGAAGAATAAGGCCGTTGAGGAGCGACCATTTGTATATTAGCTTTAAACATGTGTTAACATACCGGATAATATGGTTTTACTTTTTCAAATTCTCATGAGAAAAATCTGACATGTCTAATTCAAGTTTAAATCTACTACATAGTGGCTATATATAATTCGGAAACAATATAAAATACATAACAGAATAATCAGAGTCAGACACATAATTTCATATCACGAAGGTAGAATAGATAAGAATAAAATCACCATAGTGTATACATAGAGGTAGTGGCCAATCATGGTTCGCTATGCTACAAACGAACAAATAATAATACATGCCCAAAAGAGTGTGAGTACATAAAAGGGTCACTGTCACGTATACATATTAATAAAACCTACAACACAATAGTAGTAAGCCAAAATAAAGAACTGAATCCTGCTAGAAGTCATGTGGAAGCACCTACAACACTCGGGTCTGACCCGAGTATTATTTATAAGAAATAAACAATAAACGGATTAGTCTAGCTGTACTTATCATAATAGACTTAAATAGAAATAGAGATATAAACTAATAAGGACATACGAGTAATAGCAAAAATGATCACAAGTAAGTGTGAGACCCCAAAAGTGTCCATATAATATCTCAAGAAAATTTCAATGTTATAAAGGAATATCTCATTCCCATTATACAACTACACACAAGAAATGATATCACCTATCAAATCATTACAAATTCCGCAGAAATCCAAAATATCATAAAATGATCCTAAGATCCACCAGAACCGAAGTTCCTAGAACAATGATCCTAATATCCACCAGAACCGAAGTTCCTAAAAAAATGATCCGAAGATCCACCAAAACTGAAGTTCCTAAAACAATGATCCGAAGATCCACCAGAACCGAAGTTCCTATATGACCAAAACTGATCAAGTATAGTGCAAACTACGGCAAGCTAGTAAATATAGGAGTTAAGCTACATGTCCCAAAACCACTCTCTTTACTCAAATATTTACGTACAAGTTGTATATTTCACTAGAAGTACTAAACGATCATTGCCATGGTTTTTCAATCGAATGGGTCCAAGAATTAATCGTCAAAGCAAACGCAAGGGTTCATAGTCCTTGCTTTTACTAAGGCGTTTAATTAGATTTCTCATACGAACGAGAACAAGGTTTATAAAGATATATACTAGTAGATTGGAAAATAATTTATAATTTTTTTTCGTAAAATAGCTTCGTATAATGAAGTAGGATTGGAAACCATTTTGGTAAAAGAGTTTGGTGTCTACTAATAATATAAAACCATTTTGCATAGTTTCGAAGCGACAAATCTCGTATAATATCGATCGAACTAAGAATCCACGTTTTAATAACGCAAATTAAATCTCATAAATATTGATTATAAATTCCATTCATAATGAATAAATCGAAAATTCTTAAAAATCGAACTGCAGAAATCTGTGCTGCAGGGAAAACTAAAAGTCACGAAAAAGGTCGAAATGGGCCGAAACTCGGCGGGAAAGAGCCTGGATGGACCTAAACTATTGACCGTGATCTCACTGGTCAACCATGATCAACATCAGTTTTAATTCAACAGACGTTTGTCGCCTCCAGGATAGATGTCTTTTGTCAGGAAAACTGTTTTCCCGAGAGCTTGGATAGACGTTTGACCATTTTTGGTCAGACGTCTGACCTGATGCAATTACTTATTTTCTCCTCAAACATTGACAGACATCTTCCCCCATCCTGGACAGACGTCTAACCTGAAACATGGACGATTTTGCTTAAGGAATAAGGTGCAAATGGCTCTTAGACAAGCTTGGATCAATGGTGATGGTATATGATGTATTTTAAGTGAAAATGCAGCCTCTATGGCTTGCCAAAACAACCTATAACACCAACTCAATACACTACAAAGATTCACACATAAAATCATCGAATTGAAATCAAAACTCATAAATAGGAGAATGTTAAAACAAAAAACCAATCAACACAACTAAATGCACACAACACATAAGTGCCAATGGCACACTTTACAAGCATAAATGCTTGAGGCATAGATGTGAGTTCATATGAACTCACCTTTGATGGTTGAATGCAAGGAGATGAATCAGAAACTAGCTAAATCAACCTCTCTTCGCATAAAGCTTACTAATCCTGAACCTAAGCATAAAAATATATCAATCCCAATAGTTAGGTTTAGAAAAATCCCCAAAAATGGAAGATGAAGCAAGTAGAGGAAGATGGAGATGATCTTACCTAGATTTCTCCTTGAATTAGCTAAATTAACACAAGATTTCCTAAGATTGGAGCTTAGGAATGTTAATTTCCTCTTCCCTTTAGGTTTAGGAATTTACTTAGGAAAATGAATGAAGAGTTAAATGAAAGAGGGAGGTAGGTGGAGAGGCTATGCAGTGGCTTTCATTGGGTTAAGGGCTAGCCTAACCCAAACCAAGTCCCCTAAAAGGTCCCAATTTTTCATTTACTTCAAACATATCAATTTTATAGTCAAAAAGGTCGTAAATGGTATTTTGAACTCAATGGAATTAGTTTCGAGTCCAAATTCATCCATATGTACAATTTGATTTTTTGGACTAATATTAAATCAATGATATATATTTAAACAAAACATTTAAATATATTTTCGTAAAATACACGGGTTGTTTTAGACTTCCCCCTTAAAGATATTGCGTCCCCGTAATTATTTATGGAAAAACTCACCGAGTAACAACCAATTATCAAGAAAAACCTTTACAAAAATAATTAAACCAAGAAATTCACCTCGCGAAGCACGAGAGAGTAAGTTCAGATGGTTTCGCTCGATAGATTCTCTAGATTCCCAAGAACAATCCTTTTGATTAGAAGACCGTTGGACTTTCACAAGAGGGACATCTTTATTGCGAAGATGTTTAACTTCCGTTGGGTGAAATCTCAATGGGTTGTTGTTTATAGATTAAATTTGGTGAAATGTCAATTTCTTCCACTATATTTGGCTCGAAATAGATTCGGAATCCCTAAGGCACCTCCGGAGTTGAGAGATATGAACACATCATGAATAGTAGAGAATTGAGCCGGTAGTGAAAGCCGATAAGCCACGGTGCCGATACGTTCACTAATTGGAAAAGGTCCAATATACCTTGGCACTAATTTTCCCGATCAGCTAAATCGCACAACACCCTTCATGGGTGAAACATGAACAAATACAAAATCTCCCATATAAAATTCTAATTTCCTTCTCCAGTTATCAGCATAAGATTTTTTACGGTTTTGAGCCTCTTTCATTCGATGGAGAATGAGATCTATCTTTTTTATGGAATCGTGAACAAAGTCTGGTCCTAGAACCAGCTTCTCTTCGGTTTCAAGCCAACATGAAGAAGATCGGCACGGCCTTCCATAAAGAGTTCGAAAGATGCCATACCAATACCCGATTGGAAGCTATTATTGTATGAAAATTCAACAAGGGAAATATGATCTTTCCAGCTTCCAACAAAATCAAGCACACAAGCACAAAGAAGATCTTCAAGAATTTGATTCACATGCTCCGTTTGTCCATTGGACTGAGGGTGATAAGCGGTACTAAAATTAAGCTTTGTTCCCAAAGCTTTCTGAAGACTCTTCCAAAATCCACTAGTAAATAGTGGATCACGATCACTGGCAATTGAAGTAGGGACTCCATGTAACTTAACAATCTCTTTAACATAGAGTTCGGCCAAGAGCGGCATGGTTCGATTAGATCGAATAGGAATAAAGTGTGCGGATTTAGTAAGTCTATCCACAATCACCCGTAAACTATCATGGCCAAAACGAGAACGGGGGAGACCGTCAATAAAATCCATGGACACATGATCCCACTTCCATACGGGGATTATAAGAGGTTGCAATAACCCGTCGGGCCTTTGGTGTTTGGCCTTAACGAGTTGACATGTAATGCAATGTTTGACAAAGTTAGCGATATCTAATTTCATTCCCTCCCAGTAATATTGTCGTTTCATATCCGCATACATTTTATTACTCCCGGGATGAATGGAGAATTTCGAACGATGTGAATCCGCAAAAATATCCTTGCGGAGATCATCAATGTTTGACACCATAAGTCTTCTAGATTTTTGAATGCCTCCATGAGAATCAATATAAAAATCTTTGAACTCATCGTCGCAAGGATTTTCTCTAATACTTTGGCTGAGCCGAGCCAATTCGGGATTGAGCTCTTGAGCTTCAAGAATGCAGTCCAAAAGAGAGGGATGAGCCTCAAGGCTACACAACACAAGAGTGGAATTCGGATTGGAGTCACGGCTTTGAATCTCGCAAGTGGATAAAATTTCGAGATCCTTCCATTTAGATTTCATCATAGATACAACCACTTGATTCTTCTGCTAAGGGCACCGGCAACACGATTACCCATACCAAGAGTATACAAAATATCGAGATCATAAGAAGCTAAGAATTCAAGCCAACGTTGTTGTCGCAAATTAAGTTCCTTTTACGAGAAAAAATATTTCAATGACTTATGATCGGTGTAAAGAACAAATTTCTCTCACAAAAGACAGTGACGCCAAATACAAAATGCGAAAACGATAGCTGTGAGCTCTAAATCATGAGTGGCATATCGAGTTTTGGTCGGTTTTACTTGCCTAGAAGCATAAGCAATAACACGCTCTCTTTTCGTGAGAACGACACCTAAAACAACATGGCTAGCGTCGGTATACACGACCAAGTCCTGGTTCCCTTCGGGAATAACAAGAACTGGGGCATCGAAAAGGAGTTCTTTTAGCATTTGAAAAGCGGCTTCACATTTGTCCAACCAAATGTACTTGGTTCCTTTCTTAGTTAAACTCATGAGGGGCACAGAAATTTTTAAAAAGCCTTTTATGAACCGACGGTAGTAACCCGCCAGTCGAAGAAAACTACGGATTTTCGTTGTGCTCTTGGGTCTCTTCCAATTTTGAATCGCTTCTATCTTTGAAGGATCCACCTAAATTCTGGATTCAGAAATAATATGACCTAAGAATTTCACACGAGATTACCAAAAATGGCACTTGGAAAATTTTGCCTTTAATTGACTGCTTCGAAGAGTCTCCAACACAACACGGAGATTGTTTTCATGTTCCTCCTCGGTTTTAGAATACCCAAGAATATCATCGATGAAGATGAGAACAAATCGATCGAGGAAGTCCTTGAAAACTCGATTCATGAGGTCAACGAAATAAGCCGGAGCGTTCATCAAACCAAACGACATTACAAGCCATTCATAAGATCCATAATGGGTACTAAATGATGTCAAATGAATACTATCCTCCGCAATACGTAGTTGATGAAATCCGGTAGCAAAGTCCAATTAGAGAAGATTCTAGCACCACTAAGCTGATCGAATAAATCATCGATCTGCGGTATAGGATATATATTCTTGATGGTGAGATCATTAAGCTTGCGATAGTCGACACAAAGCCTAAGTGCACCAACATACTTCTTTACAAAGATTGCTGAAGCTCCCCATGGTGAGGAACTAGAGCGAGTAAACTGTTTCTTCTCTAATTTGGATAATTTCTTTCGCATCTCTTCATTTATCTTATTGGACAATCAATAAGGAGGATGAGTAACTGGTAGAGCTCCAGGGGTTAAATTAATTTGGAACTCAACTGCTCGCTCAGGTGGTATACCCAATACGGGCTTAAATATGTCAGGATATTCTCGAACAACACATATTCGAAAAATAACCTCCTCTTCATCATCTCTAGGATACAAGGTATATAAAGAGGCCATTACATCTAACCTAAAATCTTTATGTACTACGGAAATTTGATCGATGGATTGAGGATGTCGAAGATAGACAGTCCTCTTAGGATAATGGATATGAGCCTCATAATGGTGAAGCCAATCTATTCCTAATATAATTTCTAAGCATATACAATGAACCACATATAAATTGGGCTGGAAAGAATAACCACTCAAAATAATCTTGACATCTTCACATAATAAACTAAGCGTTGCGGATCCACCAACCGGATTTGCAATTCTTAGAGAGGTCATCAAACATAAGGCATCCAAAGAATTAGCGTTAACAAAATTTTGTGATATAAAAGAATGAGATGAACCCGTATCAAAAAGAACTCGTGTAGGATGCCCATGAAAATCAATAATTCCATCTAAGATAGAACGAAATTTACCTTGCCCGGAAGAACTGTTGATAGGGGCTCGCACGACATTTAGCTTTCCATCCTTCTTATTAGGACGTTTGGGGGCATGAAGATTCTATATGACTCGGAGCTTTGCACAAGTGGCAGACACATGATTTGTAGCATTTGTTGGCATAGTGATCCTTTGCACCGCAATTTAAACAACTCCCTTTTCCAAAGCCTGAAGTATTTGCTCCAGAAGCCACCTGTTTACCCTTTTTGTTGGGATAAGACTTAGATTTATTATCAGGATTCCTCTTGTTGTTGAAGTTCTTTTTAGAGTTCTCCATTTCAACATCACTCTCTTTTTGGGCCTCTTCAAGACTAAGCTCTATATCAACTAGCTCATCAGAAGGCTCAGTTAGTTTAAGTAGTAAAGGTTTCTTAAGAATCTTATTAAGCCCACAAACAAATTTTCGATTTTTCTTCTTTACGGTGTTAATATACTCAAAGACCATCCTTGGAGAGAGTCAAAAGGTGCGGCGTACTTGGCCACAGAAGAGTTGCCTTGCACACGGTCTATAAAACGATGGGCTAATCCCACTTTCTCACTTTTAGGTATGAACTTTGCCCTAAACTTTTCTTGGAATTTCTCCCAAGTTAGCTCCTTCTTGTGGATTTCAATGATTAAGAGCTCATACTAATCAAGTGCCCTACCTTCAAGCATACTTGAAGCCACCTGAACTCGATGCAAATCCTCAAGATTCATGCGAGAAAATATATGCTCACATGATTTGACCCAAGCTTGGACATCCATAACACTTTCGGTGCCCTTAAAAAACTTTTTCACCGAGCTTGGTGTAATCACTGCATGAGGTAGCAAACCCAGATTTGGGATGCGTAGGCGCAGAAGTGGTTCCTGTCGCTTGGTCACTTGTCACTAGATCGAGAAGTTGCTGAGTTGTCATATATACTCCCGCAACAGGAGCAGCAGCAGGTTGAGCAGCGTTCACGCGGGCACGCGTAGTCATTTTTCTTTAAGAAAAGAAGAGAGAAAAATGTTAATCTCAAAAGGATCTCGAATCAATGAACAAGGAATCATAATATAAGATAGGATGTGACAGGTCCTAAGACTTGATTTAAATCCGAAACACGATTTCCTAAGAGAGACTTAGGACAATGATCCTCGCCATAATATTTTATATTGTTCCAAACTCGGCTCTGATACCAAGCGTAATACCCCATCTCTATACTCGTGTTAGCTGAGGCCATTGCAAGCGATGGTGTCAACTAACCAGAAGAATAAGGCTGTTGAAGAGCGACCATTTTTATATTAGCTTTAAACGAGTGTTAAACATACCGGATAATATTGTTTTACTTTTTCAAACTCTCATGAGAAAAATCTGACATGTCTAATTCAAGTTTAATTCTACTACACATTGGCTATATATAATTCAGAAACAATATAAAATACATAATAAAATAATCAGAGTCAAACACAGAATTTCACATCACGAAGGCGGAATCAATATGAATAAAATCACCATAGTGTATACATAGAGGTACTGGCTAATCAAGGTCTACTATGCTACAAATGAGCAGATAATAATACATGTCTAAATGTGTGTGAGTACATAAGAGAGTCACTATCTCGTATGCATATCAACAAAAACTACAACACTAGTGTAGTAAGCCAAAATAAAGAGTTGGATCCTGCTAGAAGCCATGGGGAAGCACTTGCAACACTCGGGTCTGACCCATGTATTATTTATAAGAAATAAATAATAAATGGATCAGTCTAGCTGTACTTATCATAATAGACTGAAATAGAAATAGAGATATAAACTGATAAGGACATATGAGTAATTGCAAAAATGATCACAAGTAAGTGTGAGACCCCAAAAATGCCCATATAATATATCAAGAAAATTTCAGTGTTATAAAGGAATATCTCATTCCCATTATACAACTACACACAAGAAATGATATCACCTATCAAATCATTACAAATTCTAGAGAAATCCAGAATATCATAAAATGATCCAAAGATCCACTAGAACCGAATTTCCTAGAACAATGATCTAAAGATCCACCAGAACCGAAGTTCCACCATATCCGAAGTTCCTAAAACAATGATCCAAAGATCCACTAGAACCGAAATTCCTAAAACAATGATCCAAAGATCCACCGGAACTGAAGTTCCTAAAACAACGATCCGAAAATTCACTAGAACCGAAGTTCCTATATGACCAAAATTGATTTAGTATAGTGCAAACTACGCCAAGCTAGTAAATATAGGAGTTAAGCTGCATGTCCTATAACCACTCGCTTTACTCGAATATTTACGAACAAGTTTTATATTTCACTAGAAATACCAAATGGTCATTGCCACGTTTTTTCAATCGAATGACTCCAAGAATTAACCACCAAAGTAAACGCAAGGGTTCATAGTCCTTTCTTTTACTAAGGCGTTTAATTAGATTTCTCATACGAACGAGAAAAAGGTTTATAAAGATATATACTAGCAGAATGGAAAATGATTTATAAAACAATTTTCGTAAAATAGCTTTGTATAATGAAGTAGGATTGGTAGCCATTTTGGTAAAAGAATTTGGTGTCTACTAATAATATAAAACCTTTTTACATAGTTTCGAAGTGACAAATCTCGTATAATATTGATCGAAATAATGATCGAACTAAGAATCCACGTTTTAATAACGCAAATTAAATCTTATAAATATCGATTATAAAATCCATTCACAATGAATAAACCGAAAATCTATAAAAATCGAACTATAGAAATCTGTGCTGCAGGGAAAAGTGAAAGTCACGAAAAAGGTCAAAATGGACCGAAACTCGGCTGGGAAAGAGCATGAATGGACCTAAATTGTTGACCGTGGTCTCCACCGATGAAAAGCAGTTTTATGCCAATAGACATATGTCGCCTCCACGACAGACGTCTATTGTCAGGAAAACTAATTTCTCGAGAGCTTGGACAGACGTCTGACCATTTTTGGTCAGACGTCTGACCTAATGCAATTATTTATTTCTCCTCAAATATTGACAGACGTCTGTCCCCCTCCCGGACAGACGTCTAAGCTGAAACATGGACTATTTTGCTTAAGGAATAAGGTACAAATGGCTCTCAGATGAGCTCAAATCAATGGTGATTGTATATGATGTATTCTAAGTGAAAATGGAGCATCTATGGCTTGCTAAAATAACCTAGAACACCAACTCAATACACTACAAGGATTCACACATAAAACCATCGAATTGAAATCGAAGCTCATAAATAGGAGAATGTTAAAATAAAAAAAACCAATCAACACAACTAAATGCACACAACACATAAGTGCCAATGACACATTTTACAAGCATAAATGCTTGAGGCGTAGATGTGAGTTTTGTATGAACTCACCTTTCATGGTTGAATGCAAGGAGATGAATCAAAACCTAACCAAATCATCCTCTCTTCGCATAAAGCTTACTAATCCTCAACCTAAGCATATAAATATATCAATCCCAATAGGTAGTTTTAGAAAAATCCCCAAAAATGGAAGACGAAGCAAGTAGAGGTACCTAGATTTCTCCTTGAATTAGCTATATTAACACAAGATTTCCTAAGATTGGAGCTTAGGAATATTAATTTCCTCTTCCCTTTAGGTTTAGGAATTTACCTAGGAAAATGAATGAAGAGTTAAATGAACGAGGGAGGTAGGTGGAGAGGCTATGCAGTGGCTTTCATTGGGTTAGGGGCTAGCCTAACTTAATTTAAGTCCACTAAAGGTCCCAATTTTTCTCTTACTTCAAACATATCAATGTTAATAGTCAAAAAGGTCGTAAATGGCATTTTGAACTCAATAGAATTGGTTTCGAGTCCAAATTCATCCATATGCACAATTTGACTTTTTGGACTAACATTAAATCAACGATATTATATTTAAACAAAAAATTTAAATATATTTTCGTAAAATACGTGGGTTGTTACACATTCGGTGCATTCAAGCGAAATGAGTGACCAGTCATGTTTAGCCTGGGTTACAAGATGTTCTTGTTGAACCCGATGTATTCCAATCTAGAGATACACTGTCAGAAGATGGTCCCATACCTTGCTAGTTGGAATCCATTACCTAATAAGCGCCTGTGGTTTTTGATTATTTATTATATATGTGGAACGTGAGATTAAAGCATTCCACTAGATTGATATTTATTTGATTTATACATTATTATAATTTCAAAAGTGTGTGGAATTTTAAAAGAATGTTTTGGGTTATCGTAAGGTCAAAAACATCCGTGTTTATGTGTGGATCGGTCTTATGATTATATTTTTAAAAGGATTTTAAAAGTTAAATAAATGTTTGGAGTTTACTCACACCAGTCACATGACTGACCCATATTTTATTATGTTTTGTTTTCCCTAACCTTTTGGGTGCCTAATTTTGCACGGGCAGTCAAGAAGTTGTAATTTTAAAGATATACTTAGAGAGCTGAAGCAGGAGGCTTCAGAATTATATAGCTATTGTTTATTTCCACTGTGGTGTAAGTGTTATACTCAAATGATGATTTGTATATAGATACAAAGGACAGATTTGTATTTCCAAGTTATGTTGTATACTATATTTTATTCGTTCTGCTATGAGATTCATATTACTCTGATTCTGTTGTTATGTTCTTCTTCCTCTTCTATTATAATTTCCTATCTTATCTATTCTCGCTGTGACAACCCCAATTTCGACAGACCGAATTTTTTTCAAAATTCCAATCTGTCGAAACTCGGATTGATTTGCTCTGGTATCTTGCAGAAAAGACATAGACATAAAATATGTCAGAGCTTAAAAAAATATCTCACAACGAAAAGGATAAAATATAGTATAATCCCAACATAGCCTTACCGTATTATTAACACTGCCTAACCAATATCCAAAGCTATCATGTCTCTACCACAATCTAACCTATGAGTGTGTTATGAGGAGGGGGTCAGAACACAAGTTCTGGTGACGGGATTTAAACTATACACTTTGGATAATCTTACATATACCATTCAATCATATTTTCTTATTTATTAGGTTACTTTGGTTAACAGCACTCAAGGCTCACATACACATCGTACCCATTTACTTCTCAGTGAATTAACCTGATACAATATATGTAACTATCTCTTAATATTGAGATACACCCCATGGAACCCCACTTGCACGGTCTCCACCGTATCATCATAGGAATATAGCAGTCCCTAATCCTGCCTCATACAGATTTCTGTATATATGTCAACGCTACGTCTGCAAAGAACCACTACTTCTATATTATGTAAGCGTTCTGACTGCCATTTTTGAACCATTCGATCGAATTAGGTTCCATCCTCGAATAATGCCCTCTAGTCTTATGATACATCACCCAGAGCGACATGAGTGTACCTAGACTTTCCCATGCACGCATCGTCAATCGTTCTCGATGTTTATTTCACATGTTCTCTATATGTGCACCCGAGTCCTATGGCAGGGCTAATCAAGAAACACAGAACTCGGTTGGGAGCTTTCAAATATCTGTCGATTGCAGATGCTATGGTTTGCTTTTACAGTGGCTATGGTCCCACTAGACCCCTCCCTCAAATAATTAAAGGAAACCAAGAATATAAAGAATGAGAACTTAACCCCGACCCCCTATGCCCTTCAAACCTATTGGCCAACCTCACCCATAACTAGATAGCAAAGTATATGGTCTTTTGGAGTTGTCCGTCTTTCCACTTTACGTACTGACTGAAGATGGTATGTAGACGACGAGTTGCTATCACAGGGCACTAATTGGTCTCGCCGAATCACGCTGGTCCATCTTAGTCTTTTGGTTGCCCCTTATTATTGCAATCACGGCATACTCCTTGGTTCACCTAGCAGACCTAACCTCTGTGAGTACAGGCGGATCATCTGCCACTCACAGAGGAATACCAAGAGTACCCTACGTCCGCGGAAGACGCGTGCTTCCCCTTTCAGTCCTTTGGAGCCGTCAAACAATCAGATGAATATGCGCACCCCTCGTGCCTTATAACACCTCGATGATATACCCTGCTGGGTTATTCACCCTCAACCGTACAGACTGGTCTAAGCGCCTTATTTAGCATGTTGTTAGACCCTATGTCTAAACGTTCTTTTATGCGCTTGTCTCACCTCACCATGTTTCCGGTTAACTTGGTTATTCCAATTTATATTGAATTCTTTATTCAAATTACCAAGTTTCTCTTTCTTATTAATTTCAGTCATACAACTTAATTCATTTAAGTTTATTAATAAGCTTACAACATGTTATTCCCTAGATTGTGGCCTAAGGTCTGTGACCCACAATCCCTTTTATATTCTTGTTTGATTTCAATAACATGTTTTACTTAATATGTAATTAAGTATATCAAATTCACATGTTTACAATTAACATGTCACTTACCATTTATGATTATATATAACTTATTTCATTTCATAAGTTTTCCTCATCCTCTCTCATTTAATCATAATTCCACTTTACGTCATCAATACGACTTATCATTGTTTACTTATTAACTTAGTTCTATTAACTAAGGCCTATTAATAAGTTTCTCTACCCATTTATTATAACCTATGTTATAATTTCCCCTTGTCCTTAGGACAAGTCTAAACATGTTATTCTCAATAGGTTTCAGACTCTCAGACTACTAAATTTATAATTAAGTACAATGTATTTTTCCCCCCTTTTCTTAATTGGTTTTAGGTTTTCCCCTTTTCTAATTACCTAACTTACAATTAAGTGTCACTTAACTTAATTCACCAGTTATCCCATTCCCTTACTAGTTTATTATAACCTAAGTTATAATATTCACTTGTCCCTAGGACAAATCTACCTATTATACAACATTTTCATTAATGTTATTTATTTATAATAGGTTATTATCATTCCCCTTTTAAACCATTTACTATTGTAAACCATTATTCTTCATTCTCTGTAATATATGTCCCATATTATAGTAAGGAAAACAATTCATGCACCTAATCAGTTTGATAGAAGGAATCAATGATTTATTTTCATAATGTTTTCCCATCTAAATCCATGGTAGGAAGTAATTTCTTTACTTTTCTATATTTACTGTGGCTTACTTGCAACAATGTTTCCGGAAATAAGTCATGTAGGGAAATACATCACTTTTCCCTCTTATCACACTAACTCAGTTCATTACATCCCTTCCTTTCTTATTTTCTGAGTTAGACATTTAATTACCATCCTTGCCCTTTATTCATATCTCGTTATATATATATACACACACACATATAAGCACTAGACCTCTCACATTAAGCTTACACTTGTGGACGCTGGATTTTCCGGGAAGGTCTGGGCAGACTTCTACCACAAGCTGACTTAACCACGTGTCTCAGCACATGTTGTTAACTCTTACACTTAGGCCTCTCACATTAGGTTCAACATTAGCGGCTGTTGGGTATGCCGGTCGGGTCCGGGCAGACTTCCGCCACTAATGCTACCTAACCTCGTGCTATAAGTGTATTTACAATTTCTAATTGTAATCCTAGGCATATTCATTTTCATACAATCACTTATGTTCATATCAAATCGCACTTCCAAATTAAAATCTCAAAACATAATGTATGTTATGTTCATTACATGAAAATTTTAGACATATTATCCTTTTTATTGTAATATGGTTTACAGTAATCTAATTTACATGTCGTCCAATTTTTGCATGTATTTTGTCACATGTCATTTTCAACATATGTTTAATTGTACTAGGACGTGTAAACATTCAATCGGGTAATTATTTTAACATGTTGTTCAATCAATAATATGTCCCAAGTAAAGCACGTAATTACAATCACTGAATTGGCTATTCATATCCTAACAAGTTTATTTTCTCCAACATATAAACATTCAATAACTTAGCCAATTCAACATAGTAA
Organism: Allium sativum; assembly: GCA_030737875.1. Taxonomy (NCBI): domain Eukaryota; kingdom Viridiplantae; phylum Streptophyta; class Magnoliopsida; order Asparagales; family Amaryllidaceae; genus Allium; species Allium sativum. The sequence continues at coordinate 624,593,053 of CM060913.1, forward strand.
TTTCCTACATATTCATATCAACATTTCAATTCGTTACAATAGCAATTTATAATTAAACTGGCCATTTCAAAATTTATTAAAAAAGGGGAATGCTAAACGATTGTCATAACATTATCTAAAGGCTATAGCTTAAACCCACTCACCTTTAAGCTTTCCCCAAATTTTGGATCTGATCCGTTATATCATCCATGGTTTTCCTTTTCCCCTTAATTTGATTCATGACCTAACGACCATGGATTTATTATTTCATTAAAAGAGAAGGGAAAGATAAATAATTTAAATAGATAGGTTCTTAGAGGTTTACCTTACTTTCATGATTCAATAATCTTTTTTATTAATGTTGATTCCCTCTTCCATATCTGAATTCATAATCCTCTTAGGCTAACATTTTAATTTCAGAATAGATTTGAGAAGAGAGAGAGAGGGGGAGCCATGGCAGAGCTCCAGCGCAGCCGTCGAATTATAATGTTTAGGGTTAGGTCTAGGGTCTTGTTTATAGGTGCTCAAGACCTTATCGCACACGCAGCATTGAGTCAGCATTGAACCCAGTTAAGAAAATATTCCAGTTTTGCAAGTAAATCTAGCCAAATCTTATCGTACACGCAGTGTTGAGTCAGCATTGGGTCCCGCAAGCTGTTTTGGCACAGAAATATGAATTTTGAATGTTTGAATTCTTTTATTTACATGAAATATTCTTATATGTATACAATTCCTCTACCGACAATTTTATGCGTATATATATACGCACAATTTTCGTTTTATTTTCAAAATTCAAACGATATTGCACCGTTATTTGATTGTTGCCATATTTCATTGACTATAGCCTTATCTTGAATTTTATATTTTGTATACATATATTTATGCATATATATTTATTCTCATATATATACATATATTTTCTTGATTTCCTTATATGTACGTTCTTATCCTTTCAAATTTTAAATTTGTATACGTACATATATTTGCATGTTCAGCTGGCCCTCTCTAAGACAAAGATAAAAATTATGCCACCGCAGGGGTTCTAACTCCCGACCTCTGTGTTACAAATCCAATGCCTTAACCAACTGAGCTATGAAGTCTTTTGTTAATAAGTCTTAGAAAAATGATAATTATTGTTCTCTCCTTACTTCTCTTTTTCATGTTAATTACAATACTTAAATTAAACCATTGCATGAATCTTTTTCTTTTAATGTTATTGCATTATGTTTGCAAATCAGTGCATGCAACATATTTACATTGCATGCAACCAATCCTTTCTTTCTTTCAATGCATGCATTACATTTTTTCAGTGCATGTATTTATTACATGCAGTCCTTATTTTATTCTTTATTTTACATTTTGATTTGTTTATATGTGTGTATATATATATATATATATATATATATATATAAATTTCTCTTGTGCGTATACAAAATTCTAGGCTTAATACCTTCTTCATATGATGTCCGTTTTACGCAAACCAGGTGTCTATCTTGACCAGAATTCCAAGGTGGACACAATGGCGCAGTCCGTTTTACTTAATTCTCATTATTTAATTATGTTATTCTTATTTTATTATCTTAAAAATACGGTGTGTTACATTCTCCCACCCTTAGGAAATTTCGTCTCCGAAATTTAATAAGGGTAAAATCAATTAACCCCTAGCATAATATACATCCATCATGTGTGCGTCCAATTTTAGCAAACATTGTGCACTTGTGCAAAGTGAAATACAACATAATAATGCATGTATGCCTAAGTGGTACCTCCTATTTGTATGCAAATTTCCCAAAAATCCTTTTTAAAATATGATGCTCACATCCAAGATATACTGGCATTTCTACATGAATGCAATATTTTGAAAATCAAAATGCTTTTTCATCCAAATTTTCCCATATTCTTACTGAGTAAGAGCATAGTTCATCCAATTGTTGCATCCATAATCCAACCAACCAACTTTATTTTTCGAATTTCAAAAAAAATCTAATTTTCTAAATTCGATTTCTTATTTTACAAAAAGGTGGAAAATGGAATTTTTCACACCTTCTGTTTTTCTTTTATATACCTTTTTCCAACCGTACCTGGATTTTATGAAATAATGTATAAAGATTTCCTATTTTCCTATCCAAGCACATCCCACATAAGAAAATTTTCTTTGTTGTAGCTTTTCTTTTTCATCTTATCTTGCCATTTTTTTTTTCAAATTGCAAAACTGGATGGATACGAACAACTATTTTCCTTAATCGGGTTTATGGCTTGTTCTTACCTATAAGGTCAGTTCAGTCTCCTACTACAAAGTGACAACATCCACTCTATTATCATTTTCAACAACTTATGTTGTCCCCCCAACAAAATTCTCTTTTAAAAAATTTATCAAAAATAATTGTCAAAAGAATAGAGACTTCAAAACTTTCTTGATTAAAAATTCTTGTATAAAATATGACTAGAAAAACTAGCGAGCTATACATGCTCTATAATATGCACTTTTTACTGAGAGAATTTTACGTTAAAACTCAGTATGTACTCCTTTACATATTTTAAAACTATAACTTTTAAGATTAAAACTTGAAAACACCATAAACCGTTTTTTTCTCCCAAACTTTTATAATCTCAAGTTCTTAAAAGTTAACAATGGGGTTAGACTCAAAGCGGATTTCCAATTTTTCTAGGCTCTCCTAGACACTCCCCAAGGTCAATTCTCTCAACCATATATATATTCCTAATCCATTTTTCTTTGTTCAACTTTTTCCAAAATACAAACCATATAGGATTTATTTTCCTTCCGTACAAAGTATATTGTACACTTCCTAACCAAACTTCCTAAGGGTCTCTGTTAGACCAAAAAGTGGTTCTAACACCCAAATTGACTAAAAGCAGAATGAAATAAGATCAAAAGTAAAATGAACACACAGGATTTATAGTGGTTCGGCGAAGAAATGCCTACGCCCACTTGTCTTTCACTATTTTCAATGATGTAGTTGCAATTACAATGAAATGTTCACTGAATTTCTCTCACAACTCAGTTACATTCACTCAATTGTCTAAAAACAAATAATGAAAGAAGATTTGGATTTTTCGGGAGTGCTGGAATTCGGGTTATGAAGGTGGTTGAACTCTCAAAGTGCCAGAAAAAAGATCCTTTTCTTTGTCTCCAGACAGGGTATTTATAGGTGAGAATTTGCTCAGAACCCGATCCGGATCGGAGCCACGTGTCATCCATCCCATCTGCCTCGGGTTCGGATGGATTTCTATGTTGGCAACGCATCAGAGCAGTGGACGTTGTGGGTAGGAACTGGTCATAGCCACTCCGAATAACCAGGCGCTCATGCAGGGGAGTGACGTGGAAAACAGGCTCGGATCGGAAGAGTGTGCACAAGGGGTTCGGATCGGAGTACCCGATCCGACCCGGATTAACTTAGGACTAATTCTTGTTTTTACTCTGCTCCGCTCCGATCTGTCTTTGTAGCAAGTTGCTCTCCGCTCCAACTGGCAGTAGGTTACTCTCCGATCCGAACAGCCGTGCCTCTCTGATTCCAACAGCAATAGTTCACCGATCCGAACAGCACAATTTATCCGATCCGAACCGCTACATTGCTTCGATCCGACCTGTTTCAGTGCTTCCCAAGTTCTTCAATGTTTCACATCTTGACTTTGTGTTGCCCAGTTCACAAAGTGGGCTAACATTTTGCCCCCTCAAAGGATGCTTCTGTTGGAGACGGAGCATGCTTTGACTATCATTGCACAGCGCTCTTTGAGGTAATTTTTCTTTTGATTTTCCTTGTGTTTTCATCTTCTTCTTCAAATTTCAATTTAATTCGTTGCTGAGCTAAAGAATTCGGTTCGGTTCGGATTCAGATCCGAACAGATCCCTTCTTCTTTCTATTTTTCATTGGACTATTGGGCCAAGCTTTGCTTCTGGACTGTTTGTCCGATCCGAACGGGGGTTCTGCCATTGGGCTGTCGGTCCGATCGGTATGGGGAGACGAATGGACACTCTACTCTTCTATATAAGCAGTGCCTTCTTCCTTCTTTCATTTTTATTGTTTTATCGCTTTTGCTTCGGAACTCCAGGAAAAAGAAATAAGAACTTCTTACTTTTTTCGTGCAAATTTTCAAGATACATACTCTGGTAGGTTTGAATCCGTCGATTAATTCTATAACAATAAGCTTCAATGGAAATTTGCGGTTAACTTTTAATAATTTGAACATGACTCCTCTCTCGCTTCGACATCGTGTCTCTCTCCTCCCCTGCCGTCATCGTGGGTGGTTCTACCACCGTCTCGAGGCGCTGAGAGGTTAAATGAAATGTGCGTTCGTCATTAACTGGAGCTTTGGAGAGGGATGTGGATTTGACTGTGGTTGAGGAAGGGGAAGAAGAAGAATAGAATTGAGGGGATCGGTTCGGGTTGGAGTATAGAATATGGATGAGAGGGAAAAGCAAAGAGGTTCAGGAAGTCGGATCGGGTCGGGGCAAGTAGAGAAAGGGAAAAAGAAAAGAAGTTCAGGAGATCGGATCGGGTCGGACAAGCAGTTAAAGAAGGGGGAAAGGGAGCTTACCTAACCGGATCGGATCAGACCGTAAGATGAAGGAGGAGAAGTATAACTACGTGATCCGATCCGAACCATTAGGGAACTCTACCTCCGAGCCGATCCGATTTTGATTTCTGAGTTTCAAGGTTTATCCGACCCAAGTCAAGGCCGCATCCCCGATCCGATCCCAATGAACATGCCCGAACCGATCCGAAGAGCAGTCCATTTTAATACATAAAAACTTGTTTAACTGGCCCAATCAACTTTTGGCATAATCTTCAACTTAATGGACAGTTAGGATAGTGCCTTGCAAACGTAACTGGACCTCAAGAACTACTTTAACTCTTTATAATTTGCCAAACTTTTTCGTCGCACTTTTAAACATTTACTTTGCACTTTCCGCATACATTGTTTACACTTTAGTTTGCACACGTGCACAGGGGGATACGGACTAATTTGCTCTAATTTGTGCTATTGCTTCTTCAATAGTTTTATGATCATGAGACCCAGACGCTCTTCTAGACTAGCTGAGAGAAAAGAAGCCCCGGAAACCTCCAGCAAAATTACTCTCGAGGACATATCTTCTCCGTCGGATCCAGAATGGAATAATGAGGGTTCAGACTACGAGATTGGAAATCGTGAAAGTGACGAAGTGTCTTCAGAGAATGAAGTTTCTCTAGGTTTTGAAGAGGAAGGAGGGGTTGGTGACGACCGGGCTCCTGATGAGTTTGAATCAGCTGTCATATTGGAATCACCCCAAGATTCTGTTGAATCAACTATCGATAACGACCGACTTTCCCGAATTTGTTTGAAATACGGGATAATGAAAAGGGACACTCTAGTGCCTTCGAGATCTGACCGTCCCCACAACCCTCCAGAAGGATATATGGCGGTCACTCGGTTGATGTGTATGGTCGGTACTATCCCTCCATTTTCTCCCTTCATCGTTGATTTTCTAAGACAAATGCGGATTGCCCCCATGCAGCTGCATCCCAATTCTTATGCCTACTTGCACACTTTATACATAGCATACCGTGAGATCTTAGGCATAGAGCTCACTTTCGATGACGTTCATTTCTTCTATAACTTCAAGCATCGGACTCGAGAGACTCCTTCTTTCTGCTATTTTGAGTCTGTTCCTAAGAGGAAGATAATTTCAGCGCCATTCAGCAGTAAAGCTGGAGATTCCAGACTGGAATGGTTTTATGTAAAGCGACAGCCTGGGTGTGCCAGGAGATGGACGAAATCAAGTAAAGCACTGGTTATCTACATCTTGGCTCTATACCTTCAAGTCATTGCCCTAACTCGTTTTTCTTTTTGTTTGCAGTCGAAAATCCAAAACAAATATCAGATCAGGTGTTCTTTGACTGGATGCACCAGCTTCTTAATGGCGACTAGAAATTCCTGACTATCGATGAAGTCCTTAAGGACGAATATCTTCATTTTCATGGGCTGTTATCCGTTTTTCGTAGTATCGGTCATGGGACGGCTCCATACGTATATATTCCTCCAGTGGATGTAGTCCCAGAGACAGGAGAAGGTTCGGGAGTTCCTGCAGTGCCTCTTCAAACTTCACCTTCTCCATCTTCTACTCAAGATGACGAATTGGCTAACCTAGCCGAAAAGCATCGTGAAGGATATACTGCCCCCGAGGAGGCTACTTCTCTGGAAAAGTCAACATCCTCCAAAGAGTCGCCACTTAATGCTTCCGAGGGAGATGTCCCTAGTACTGATGACCCATTATTCCAGGGTTTGGGGGATCTCCCCTTACCTGAAACTATATACACTTCAGAGGATTTTAGGAAGGATCCCTTAGTCTTCACCTCTTCTAAAGAGACCACTCCTGCTAAGGCCAAAGAGCATGCCCGTACTAGTCTAGCTTCGGACTCGGGTTGGTTGGGGGGAAACACACCACTTAGGACACACTTTATACAATAGCATTCATTGCACCTCTCTCTCTGTGAAACTATTGATTCTGAATTTCATTTATCTTATTATGCAGGTACGATGTCCCGATCTTACTATGATATCAGGAAGCTCCGCCGCAGCATGTCTAATTCACCTCAAGATATCGAGTATGATCGCTGTGATGATCGCGGTAGGGAGGAGAGAAGGCCTTATGAACCCTATCGCTCTCGACCCTCACGTTCTCGCTCTCCCGTTCGATCGGACCAAGAGAAATATAAAGGTTATCAAAGTCGTAGGGAAGAGGATAGGCCACAATCAAAAGACTTCACCTCTTCCCACGAAAAGCGCAGCAGGGAGAAAAGTCCTCCAAAAGATACTGAGCCTCGAAGTAAACGCAAGGTCCCGGCTACTAAACGACCTAGGATAGATAAAGAAACTATTGAATCCTCCACACGCAGGGACACTGAATTAACGATCCCCGCTCCTCCACCACTAGATGCGGAAACTGCAATCAAGCGGGCGTATTTGGAGGAGCAATTTCCCGAACATTACTTCGAGACTTTGACTTTTTTACCTGCCCTCGAACCTGTTTCTTCCAAGTGGGCAGATGAGGCCAAAGCTAAGATTGATGCGGTTGAAAAACAGTATTCTGAAATGTTCAAATATTCACGCAACCTTTCCAGAATTATCCGTACTCTAATCACGAATGCTGATTCAATGCAAAAAACCACGGAAGAAGAAGCAAAGGCCTTAAAGAACCTGGGAAAAGATTTGGAGGACACACAGGCCCAGCTTGCTATTGCTCAGAGGGACGCTACCAACTTCAAACAACAATTTGAAGATATGCAAAAACGTTATCATGACTTGCTTGAATCTCACACTCAAGAGCGTTTTGAGTTAAAAAAGCAAGCTGAAGATGCTAAGTCAGATGCCGCTAAGACGCGCCTTGCTTACACTGACCTCGAACAGAGAAATGCCGAGTTAGCAAAGAGGAATGCTGAGCTAGAAAAGAAAAATGCTGACTTGGCTTCAAAGCTACTGGAGGCAGAGAACAGAGCTGCCCTGGTGAAGGACAACGTTAAGTGTGCTATCAAATCTGCGGAGGAGGCCCGCAAACAACTTTCAGAGGCGGAGGCAGAGATTCAGGGTTTCGGCGAATTAATGATTGAATTCTTCGCACATATCATCCGTCGCCGGAACATTTCTTGGATCGAGGATTACCCATCCACTCTAGTTTAAGTATGGAGTCAGATCGTTGAGTGGGAAAAAGAGGAGTTCAAGGTCGATTCCATCGATGAGGATAAGCTAATGGAGAAATACTTGAGGGATGACGAGCCAGAACACCTAGTTGAAGGGCGCCGCCTCATTGCTGATGCTATGGAAGAAGAGAGGCGGAGGACTAAACAGAAGAATGTTCCCGAGGCTGGTTCCTCTTCTACTGCCCCGCAACTTCGGAAGTAGAGGGGTATGACCCTGAAAACCCGGGAATTCCCCGAACAACTCTACTATCCCCTATCCCTGAAATGGCATCAGAGACAGTAGTTACCCCTGCCGAGAAGTCTTCGGAAGGTATCCCTACCTTTTCTCCTTAATTCGTCAAGGCTATTTCTACCTTTCGCCACATGATTGAGCAATCAATGAAAAACCCATTATTTTCTCCTGAGTTGATAACTGTTGCTTCTCACTCTGTAGGTATTGAGCCATCCGGAAAGACAGATGTGACTCAGGGAGCCGCCTCTGGGGCAGAGCCTACGGAAAAGGCAACAGGAGGGAAGGACAAGGCTGCTCCTATAGACTTGGGAGAAGGAAGTGAGCCGACTAAGGCTGACACTCCCCATGATGAAGAAATGATAGCAGCCTTGAAGGATGATGGCGGTGACGGAGGACATGAGGAAGATCCAGAGGTGGCAATAGTCGGGGAGTCGAAATATGCTGATGATGTTACTTTGGCTGCAATGAAAGCTGATCAAGATAAACGCTTGCAGTTAAAAGCCGAAGACCTAGACCCTGAAGCCCTCAAGCCTCTCGCAGTTGTGGATGCGGGATCAAGGTTAGTTGTTAAGCTCTCAAATAGATCTATTACAGAGGAACTCGCTAAAAAATCTTCTCTTGATTCCAGCGCTCCGCCCTTCGGGAAGAAGGCAACCGGTTCCAGTACCGCATCTTCAGGAAAGAAAAAATCAAAGCGCATCTTGATTGAAGCCGAGAATGAGGCAAAGGATGCGGAGAAAGCCGCCAAGAAGTCCAAGACTCACTCGAAATCTAAATAGTGGGTTGTCTCGCATTGTTTTAGTATTTGGTAGATCAATAATTGCTGCTGTAAGGGTGGCTCTTGCACCTTCTTTTTGGATGTTTTCCTGTACAAATTCATTCGTAAATAAATAAATAATTCGTTTTCTGCAATGTTTGTTTGTCAGTAGTTCTGCACTTATGTAAAAATGCCTGTCATACTATAGTTATAAAAATGAAGTTACGGAGGGAGGAAATATGTGTATACATATGTGCCCAATCAAGCAATCTGAATGCTCCCGATTTTTCGACGGGATAGCATTTTCTGTGTCGTCAATGCCTGTCGTTTTTTCTGGCATTTCTTTTATACTCTCCTGTCTTATACTCAGGTTAGAGTTCTTACCGAGGCGGTCCCTTGTCTGGGTGTACCTTCATGCCTCAGAGGACGTCGTCTTCCCGTCCTTTTATACTCTCTCTCTCTCTGGAGAGTTAGAGTTCGAGCTCAGCAATCTATTCATTCCCCGGTCTTTCAGCGGGGAAGGATCTCTTTCTCAACGCTCAGTCGGAGATGCTTTTATACTCTCTCTCTCTCTCTCTGGAGAGTTAGAGTTAGGGGAAGGATCTCTTTTTCAGCGCTCAGTCGGAGATGCTTTTATACTCTCTCTCTCTCTCTGGAGAGTTAGAGTTAAGAATGTCGTTTTCTCATTCCTTTATGTCTTGTCGCACAAATAGTCGTTGTGCTTTTTCTTATGTTTAAACTGTTTTCAACCTTTTCAGGTTTTGAATCATCTTCTATTCCATAATCACAACAGAATATTCGATGAATGTATATATATAATGCATAAAAGTAAATAACACACGATATTTTTATAGTGGTTCGGCTAAGTCGTAGCCTACATCCACTTTATAGTCCTTTATTCATATCATCTGATTTTCCCAAGGCAAGTCGTGCCTTATTACAGAGTTCATAAGAAAAATAACAAAGAGTACAACATTTCTAATCCAAATATCGCATCAAGTGTTGGGCATTCCATGCCCTAGGGACTTCTTCGCCATCTACGGTCGTTAACTTGAAGGTTCCTTTTTCAAGTTTCCGTTGGATGACAAAGGGTCCTTCCCACTTTGGACCGAGGTGAGGAAGGGATGGAAAGACTCTCTTTAGCACCAAATCTCCTGGCTCAAAAGTCCTAAGGCGAACTTTTTTGTCGTAATAGCGTGCCATCTGACGTCGATGCCTTGCAGCAGGCAAATCCGCTTCGTCCCTTTTTTCTTCGATTTCATCAAGAGACTCGAGTAAGAGTGCCCGATTCGTCATCGGGTCATAATATGTCACCCGGTGGGAAGGGACTTCAAGCTCAACTGGAATTACTGCTTCTGAGCCGAAAGAGAGAGAGAAAGGGGTATGACCGGTAGCCGTCTTAAATGTTGTTCGATATGCCCACAAAGCTAAAGGCAGTTCGTCAACCCATTTTGCCTTTGCACGCTCTAACCGTTTCTTGAGGATGGATTTTATTACTTTGTTTATTGCTTCAACCTACCCGTTCGACTGCGGATAAGCAACGCAGTGTATCGCTTGTCGATCTTATACTTCTGGCAGAAATTTCTGAATTCAGTACCATCGAACTGGGTTCCGTTGTCAGTTATAATGGTTCTTGGGATCCCGAATTGGCATATAATATTTCTAACCACAAAACCTATCACCTTTCTCGCCGTGATTTTGGTCAGGGGCTCAGCTTCCGCCCACTTCGTAAAGTAGTCCACAGCGACTATTGCATATTTCGCTCCTCCTTTAGCAATCGGTAGAACTCCAATGGTATCAATTCCCCACGTGGCAAACGGCCAAGGACTCACCATTGATTTGAGTTGGGTCGACGGTGCTCTGGGGATTTTGGCGAATCTCTGGCACTTATCGCAGCGTCGTGAATAATCAGCTGCATCTTTATTAATTGTGGGCCAGAAGTATCCATATCGCAATATCTTTTTTGCTAAAGTCTGACCTCCTGTATGATCTCCACACTCACCTTCGTGCACTTCTCTTAGTATACGTTTGATGTCGTCGTGTGCTATACAACGTAACAGGGGCATAGAAAATCCTTGCCTATAAAGAATATCATCTTGCATAACATATCTGGTAGCCTTGCGAACTATAGCCCTTTTTTCACTCTTCTTTGATGGGAGTGTCCCATTCTTAAGGAAGTTCTTAATTGGGGTCATCCACGACTCCTTCTCCGGTTCTGCTTCGAAAGCGAACTCAATTTCCATTGACTCAAAGCTTGGCGATTCCAACGTTTCAATTGGAATTATTTCAGTTTCTTCTGGATTGTCGGAACTAGCTAGCTTTGCCAGCCTGTCTGCCTTCTGGTTTTCGGCTCTTGGGATATGTGTTATACTGTGCTGCTCCAGGTTGCTCAATAGCTCTCTCACTTTCCTGAGGTAGGCGATAAGTCGAGGTCCCCGAGCCACAAATTCCTCTCGCACTTGGCAAACAACGATCTTGGAGTCACAGAATATGTCCAACATTTTTACTCCGAGGTCTTTAGCAAGCTTCAGCCCGACAATCAGGGCTTCGTATTCAGAGTCATTGTTGGTCGCCGAAAATTCTAATCGTAGAGCGTAATATAACGACCATCCTTCAGGAGTGACTAAGACGATTCCAGCTTCGGACCTTCGGTCGTTCTTGGCTCCATCTATGTATAGCTTCCATGGATCTATCTTTAACTCATCCTCGGACTTAACCACTCTGTAATCGATTACTTCCTCCTCTGGGATGGTGAACTCTGCAATAAAGTCTGCCAGAGCTTGCCCACTGATCGACCTTCGTGGTTGAAAATTTAAATCAATCTGGCTTAATTCTATATTCCATTTGATCAACCTTCCCGATGCTTTGGGTCTCTGCAACACCTGCCTCAGGGGCTGGTCAGTGTATATGGTTATTGGATGAGCTTGGAAATAGTGACGAAGTTTTCGGGATGCGATTAGGAGGCTGTAAGCGAGCTTCTCAATCTTTGGGTAGCTGCGCTCTGCCGCTGCTAATTTCTTGCTTACATAATATACTGGCTTTTGCACTTTGTCTTCTTCTCGAACCAGGGCTGTGCTAACGGCGTGAGCCGAGACTGCCAAGTAAACAAACAATTCTTCGTGATCCACTGGCTTTGGCAAAATCGACGGTTTTTCTAGTAGTTCCAATAAATTTCGAAAGGCCTCAACATAGTCCGGAGTCCACTCAAAGTTCTTCTTTCCCCTTTTAATCAAATCAAAAAATGGGACGCATTTGTCTGTGGCTTTGGAAATAAATCTACTCAACGCGGCTACTTTCCCTGCAAGACTTTGGACGTCTTTAATTCTTCTCGGCTCTTCAATGTTTCTAATCGCTTCTATTTGGCTAGGACTGATTTCAATTCCTCGGGAACTCACAATAAAGCCTAGAAATTTTCCCGATGCCACTCCGAATGAACATTCCATAGGATTCAACTTCATCCGATACTTTCGCAGGATACCAAACATTTCCACCAAGTCTTGCGTATGGCTGGAAGACTGTTTCGATTCGACAAGCATATCATCCACGTAAACTTCCATAGTCTTCCCTATTTGATTATAAAACATTCTGTTCACCAAGCGCTGATAAGTGGCTCCGGCGTTTTTCAATCTGAATGGCATTACGACATAACAATATAACCCAAAATTTGTAATGAAGCTCGTATGTTCTTGATCTGGCACGTGCATAGGAATTTGGTTGTACCCAGAATATGCGTCCATGAAAGAGAGAAGTTCATGACCTGCTGTCGAATCTACAAGCTGGTCAATCCTGGGAAGTGGGAAACTATCTTTTGGACAAGATTTGTTCAAATCTGAAAAATCAATGCAAGTCCGCCACTTTCCATTCGGCTTCTTTACCAAGACGGGATTCGATATCCAGTCGGGATATGTCGAATCTCGAATAAATCCGTTCTGCTTCAGCTTCTCCACTTCCTCTTTGAGAGCAGCCGACCTCTCTGGGCCTAACATACGTCTCTTTTGCTTCACAGGTGGATGTTTCGGGTTTACATTTAGTTTGTGACTTATAATGGATGGCAATATCCCACACATGTCAGTGTGGGTCCAGGCAAACACGTCCAAGTTCGCCTTCAAGAAGTCCGTTAGTTCTTTGGCTCGACGTGGATCCAATTGAGAGCCAATCTTCAAAACTCTTGTTGGATCAAATTCATCAACGGGAATTTCCACTGTCGCTTCATTAGGAGTTGCATTTCTAATCTCTGGTTCCTCGTATTTTCTGGGATCCAGGTCTTCAGGTGTTCCTTTGGGCAACTCCTTTGGGGTCGATCTCTCTAATTGCTATGCTGAGCCCCCCTTTGGGGGAGGCGAGGCATCTTTACTCTCGATGTTAAGTCCTTTCATCAACATCTTTAATTCGGCAACATAGCAGGCCCGTCCGGAAACTTGATCCCCTCTCATTACTCCAGTTCCGGCTTCAGTTGGGAACTTAAGCAATAAACACCTAGGGGCGATACAAGCTCTGAACTCAGCAAGGGCAGGCCTTCCCAAAAATGCATTATAAGGCGAATCTACGTCCAACACTACGAATTGAAGCATCCGCACTCTTCGGTGTTCTCCTTACCCCAAGGTCACGGGCAATTCTATGTACCCCATGGGAGCTGTTGATGCCCCGTTGAAGCCTCTGATCAAATGACTTTTTAAATAAAATATTGACAGAACTTCCGTTGTCTACTAACACCTTATGAACCAAGGCCGGCCCGATGGTGGTAGTAATGACCAACGGATCATCAGTGGGTGATTGGATCCCAGTATTATCTCTGCTGCGGAATACCACGTCGTCAAACATTGTCTTCTGTTGTTTTATGGGGGCGATATCTTCCAAATCATCACCTTCATTCACATCTACGTGCTTGGCAGCGTTTACATATTGATCCATTACTCTAAAGCTACGGATTGCTGGGTGAGGTCCACCCACTATGGAGTTGATAACAATTCCCTTGCCTTTTTGCTGCGCTGTAGGCTTGGGAGCAGATTGAATTTGTTTTGGAGCCTGCTCTCCTTGCCCCCTGTCCCTCGGGGCAACCTTATATTCAACCAGCTTCCCTTCGCGCAGCAGCTTCTCAATCACATCTCTCAAATGCCGACATTCATTGGTTGAATGCCCATGAGTTCCATGAAACAAACAAAACTTCCCAGTTGCCATTTCTTTCTCTGTCGAGTCACGAGGTGGCGGTCTTTTGTATTGCAAAACATTGTATGTATCCAGGTAAATATTCTCCAGAGTGTCGTTCAACGGTGTATAATTCTCATAAGTCTGGAATCGGGGCCTTTTGCTAGGATCACTTCCCCTATTTCTATTTCTTCTGTTACCGTTCGCATTATGGTTATTGTTGTTGCCCCCATTTCCAGAATTGTCGTTTCCATTCTTGATTCCCACATTCACTTCAACTTTTCCGGAACTTTCCCCAGACTGCTTCACGGCGACGTTACTCTGAACATTTTCTTTTGATGCCGCTTCAGACTTTATCTTTCGGTTTGCCCTGGCCTCCTCTCGTCTTAAATAAATATCGGCCTTTTCATAGAATATCTCTCTCGTGGAGGGTGTCTTCCCAGAAAGGTAATCTCCAAACTCGGATTCAGGGTCGACTCCTTCCTTTAATGCCATCAAGATGGTGGGCTCATGCGGGTCACTAACTTCAGTCACAGCTAAGTTAAAACGGTCAAGATATGACCTCAAAGACTCTCCTGGCATCTGCTTAATTCTTGATAATTCAATAACACTTTTAGATTTTCGGGTATGGAGTCGGAATTGGTTTATAAAACGTTCGCTCAATTCCTTATAATTCGATACCGAACGAGGGGGAAGTCGGGTAAACCATAACAGCGCCACATCTTCTAAATAGATCGGGAATGCCTTACATTTCACTACATCAGGAGCAGCAGCAGCATTCATGAGCCACGAGTATCGCATCAAATGTTGTCCTGGATCAGTTCTCCCATTGTACTTGTCCATCTGCGGCAGGTTAAAACGCCGGGGAAACTGAAAGTCGAGGATATCGTCAGTGAAAGGAGTATGGCTTCGCTCGATGCCATAATCTTCATTGGTATAGTTCCGGCTCTCGGACATAATCTGGCGTACCATTGCCTGAACATCAGCATTAGTTAGGGGCCGTTCAGGTTCCCTGGCCCTGGTATCCGGGTTCCTTCTGGGCTCTTGTTCAGGAGATGCCCTTCTTCTTCAAGCTGCTTATACTTTATTCCGTTCCCTACGCTCCCGGTCGATCTCCGGAGGAGGGGACTGGAGCCTTTGCCCCTGAGTGGGATCATTGTTTCCTAGTGCTCATGCAATATCCTCGCGAGACCCCAAAGATCCGAATGTCAGCTGCTCCAAATTCTGAGGTCGTTCGAGCGGCCTTCGTTCACGGGGCCGCTCTTCCTCGGAAGAAGAAGACCGATCCACTGGTGTGTGATGAACCGGGGATGGGGTTCTCTGTCTTCGGAGTTCGCTAATTTCCCTGCTCATGAGTCTCATATTTTCTTGCATCATGAGATTGGTGCGCTCGTGGATTTTCATAGCCTCCCTAGTACTCTCAAGCATGTCAAGTAGGTTCGACCCCTTCCTGGCGTGCCAAAAATGTTAGCCCACTTTGTGAACTGGGCAACACAAAGTCAAGATGTGAAACATTGAAGAACTTGGGAAGCACTGAAACGGGTCGGATCGAAAAAATGTAGCGGTTCGGATGGATTTCTATGTTGACAATGCATCAGAGCAGTGGACGTTGTGGGTAGGAACTGGTCATAGCCGCTCCGAATAACCAGGCGCTCATGCATGGGAGTGACGTGGAAAACAGGCTCGGATCGGAAGAGTGTGCACAAGGGGTTTGGATCGGAGTACCCGATCCGACCCGGATTAACTTAGGACTAATTCTTGTTTTTACTCTGCTCCGCTCCGATCTGTCTTTGTAGCAAGTTGCTCTCCGCTCCAACTGGCAGTAGGTTACTCTCCGATCCGAACAGCCGTGCCTCTCTGATTCCAACAGCAATAGTTCACCGATCCGAACAGCACAATTTATCCGATCCGAACCGCTACATTGCTTCGATCCGACCCGTTTCAGTGCTTCCCAAGTTCTTCAATGTTTCACATCTTGACTTTGTGTTGCCCAGTTCACAAAGTGGGCTAACATTTTGCCCCCTCAAAGGATGCTTCTATTGGAGACGGAGCATGCTTTGACTATCATTGCACATCGCTCTTTGAGGTAATTTTTCTTTTGATTTTCCTTGTGTTTTCACCTTCTTCTTCAAATTTCAATTTAATTCGTTGCTGAGCTAAAGAATTCGGTTCGGTTCGGATTCCGATCCGAACAGACCCCTTCTTCTTTCTATTTTTCATTGGACTATTGGGCCAAGCTTTGCTTCTGGACTGTCTGTCCGATCCGAACGGGGGTTCTGCCATTGGGCTGTCGGTCCGATTCGTATGGGGAGACGAATGGACACTCTACTCTTCTATATAAGCTCTCCCGGAAAATCCAAATCTTCTTTCATTATTTGTTTTTAGACAATTGAGTGAATGTAAGTGAGTTGTGAGAGAAATTCAGTGAACATTTCATTGTAATTGCAACTACATCATTGAAAATAGTGAAAGACAAGTGGACGTAGGCATTTCTTCGCCGAACCACTATAAATCCTGTGTGTTCATTTTACTTTTGATCTTATTTCATTCTGCTTTTAGTCAATTTGGGTGTTAGAACCACTTTTTGGTCTAACAGTCTTAAATTTCCTTATTCATTCCTTTAGTGCACCAAACAAACATCCCATTTCATACCATATTATACTCTTTTTATTTAGTGGGTTCCTCTGCGAATCTAGGTATATATATATAATATATTCATATTTTTAAAAATACAAATACGTTCACTCACTATTTATATAGGAATTCTAAACCTAAGCTCTGATACCAGTTGTGACAACCCCAATTTCAATAAACCATTTTTTTTTCAAAATTCCAATCTATTGAAACTCGGATTGGTTTGCTCTGGTATCCTGCAGAAAAGACAGAGACATAAAACATGTCAGAGCTCAAAAAATATCTCACAGCGGAAAGGATAAAATAAAGTATAATAAAACATAGCCTTACCGTATTATTAATACCGGCTAACCAGTATCCAAAGCTATCATTGTCTCTGCCACAATCTAACCTGCGAGTGTGTTATGATGAGGGGGTCAGAACACAAGCTCTGGTGACTAGATTTAAACTATACACTTTGGATAATCTTACATATACCGTTCAATCATATTTTCTTATTTATTAGGTTACTTGGGTTAACAGCACTCAAGGCTTACACACAAGTCGTACCCATTTACTTCTCAGTGAATTAACCTAATATAGTATATGTAACTATCTTTCAATATTGAGATACACCCCATGATACCCCACTAGCACGGTCTCCACCGTATCACCGTAGGAATATAGCAGTCCCTAATCCTACACCTGAATGTCATATGGATTTCTGTATATATGTCAACATTACGTCTGTAAAGAACCACTACTTCTATATTACATAAGCGTTAGGACTGCCATCTTTGAACCATTCGATCGAATTAGGTTCCATCCTCGAATAATGCCCACTAGTCTTATGATACACCACCCAGAGAGACATGAGTGTACCTAGACTTTCCCACGTACGTATTGTCAATCGTTCTCGATGTCTATTGTACGTGTTCTCTATATGTACGCCCGAGTCCCGTGGCAGGGCTAATCAAGAAACACGGAACTTGATCGGGAGCTTTCAGATATCTGCCGATTGCAGATGCTAAGGTCTGCTTTTACAGTGGCTATGGTTCCACTAGACCCCTCCCACAACTATTGAAAGGCACCCAAGAATATCAAGAATGAGAACTTAACCCCGCCCCCCTATGCCCTTCAAACCTATTGGCCAACCTCACTTATAACTAGATAGCAAAGTATATGATCTTTTGGAGTTCTCCACCTTTCCGCTTTACATACTGACTGAAGATGGTAGGTAGACGACGACTTGCTATCACATGGCACTAACTGGTCTCGCCGAATCATGCTGGTCCATCTTAGTCTTTTGATTGCCCCTTATTATTGCAATCAAGGCATACTCATTGGTTCACCCACGTGGACCTGACCTCTGTGAGTACAGCAGGATCATCTGCCACTCACAGAGGAATACCACGAGTATCCTATGTCCCTGGAAGCCGCATACTTCCCCCTCCAGTCCTTTGGAGTCGTTAAACAATCAGATGAATGTGCTCTCCTGTAACACCCCACCTCCGTTAAGGTCACTCACAAAGGGAATGCCTTAACTTTGATGGAGCATTTTAGTAAACAGAACAGAATATTACAAGACAGATATAAAAATAGTACTTGAAAAACTTTATAACTTTATTGCAACGGACAGAAATCAGTTTGGTTACAACTTTACCAAAAACTCAAGTACCTATATATCAGCCTTGTTCAAAAGCTATCAGAGTCCAAAAACTTCAAAATCATAATCCCCACAGAATGGAAGCTACACAGAGCCAAGCCATACTTTAAGCACTTCAAGCAGAAGGAATCCAGATCAAGCTAAAGTATTCCCTCCTTGGATAACCTGGGGGGAAAGGGAAGAAAAAGGGGCGAAAACAAGCAAGGTCAGACATAAAGTCTGGCAAGTCCAGTGATTTTCAGTTATGAACAGATAATAATAACATGACATGAAAATAAAACTGGATGAGAGATAACAGTAACAGGTGTAGCGGATATAACAGAAGAACAGAATGATATAAACTATTACTTTACACATCTCTGCACTAATACTAGTATAACAGGATTAGGTGTCACCCTAATGTCTAAACTGAAGCAGAAACAGGAACAAAATAATTTCCACAGAAACAGGAAGCTAATAATGGTCCTTTACCACCCGAACAGAAACAGACAGAAGCAGGATGCTGATAATGGGCCTTTACCACCCGAACAGAAACAGACAGAAATAGAATATTAATAATGGGCCTTTACCACCCGAACAAAAACAGTCAGATTAATCCCTACAGAAATAGAATGTAGAATTAGGTGTACACTAGTAATTGGGCCTTTACCACCCGAACAGACGGTACCACGCAGAAACAGACGAGTGTTATCACCCAACAGAAATAGACGGTTCCAACAGAAACAAACAGAACTAAGTGTACCCTACAACCCTACCCCAAGCGATCGGCTCCCTAAACATAAATACCCTGTGTCGGCCCCACAGTAGGGTGTACCACTCCCTAAAGTGACAACCAATTGGCACAGACCTATTTACAGATGTCACGGCGTCTTACATCCACAGAGGCAGGCCGGGATCCATGCACGCACATGACCCGGTTGGAACGCACCATCAACACCCCTCGCCATTATCAGAATGAACCACTTATAATTAGTTCAGTAAGCGTGCCCGGACCCTACCTACTGTTGGGTCAAAGTTTTGATACCAGAAAGGGTTACTGACTAATATGGGTCCCAAACAACAAATGACAGAAGTAATTCCCTTCCTATCCTTGTGTCCCCAGACTAACAAATTTCAGATTAACTTGTTTACATGTTCAGACATACTGAATTCAGATCAACTAGTTCACAGATAAGTTTTCAGACTAACGGATCATATATGAAGATTTAACAAACTTACCGATTAACCAGTTACAGATTAACAGACTTACAGATTTGTCTAACTTCGTAATTGGGCCTACAGATTCACGAAATAGATTTATTAAATTCATCAGTCTACTGGGTTTAACCTTATCCACCCAACACGTTTTAGACATCATATTTATCTCAGATTTTCATTAATTAAATATTAATGCCCAAACCTCTCACATTAGACTGACAGTTTACGGCTACTGGTTAGGCCGGTTGTAATGACCCGTATCCTACGTATCGGGGGATCGTAAAATATCTATTTCTTTCCCGTATGAAGTCGTATGGTCATGTAACTTTGGGAAACATCTATTAGAGTCATTTTCCATGCTTATGATTTCTGTCGATTGCTAAATGACCATTTTGCCCCTAGTTGGTACTGTTTTGGCCATAACTTTTGATTGGAAAGGAATTTTTACCTAAAACCACTTCCATTTGATTCGTTTGATGGTTTACCTTTCCGTAGAGTGGTCACAATAGCCAAACGGACTTACCGTTTGGGAGATATGGCTGA